>OY796684.1:10327263-11527263 GCA_963680715.1 Tetragnatha montana | reverse complement strand
ATAACACAAAAGTATAAATACGGAAGGGAAGGAAATTTTTCTGCCGAACTCGATTTGATGCGGGTTTTTCTTCTTATAAAAAGATCGGAGAATTTTTACATTTCTCTTTTATATTGCTTCCGGTTCCGTTACGTTAAAAAAATGCTATATGTTTTTTTATTGAAGTTCGTGATCTTTCAATGAAATCCATAACTTTTTTTTCGTGACTTCCATGGCCAATTTCAAATTTCGCGACTTCACGATTGGTAGACCCCTGCATTTAAATTTTGAAATTCAAGCGAGAAAATGATGATACCATCTTGACACATGCTAGATCTGCCCATTCAATTTTTCTTTTCAAACTAATAAAATAAACTTCTCTTAAACTGGCTAAAAATTGTTGTAGAGATAGGCAACGACATTTGCTCTGAGATAATGGACTGTTTTTAGATGCTGGAGTTCTACTTGGCTGGAAAAACCTTAGTCTATAATAAATAAGTGAGTTATTTGAAAATTGAGTTAACTTTTTCATCAAATGAAATTTACATAATAATATGAATAACAAAAAAAAAATCATTTCTCGAAAAGAAACGATGGTTTATGTGTTCACTTTAAAATATTAAAGTCAAAAAGAGGAGTATAATTATTTCAGTGTGAGAAATAATACATTTTGCATTGTAAAGTGGAAAGTTACAGTGAGGTAATTATTATTTCAAAAGTTAAAATTTCAATTATTAATTATTTCCTTATATTTATAAGCTAACATCATAACACTCTATAGGTATGTCTGAACTGAACTGAATAATTGGTTGAAAATATAAATTTTTTGAAATTTTTAAAGACCCATTTGCAGAGAATTATTTATAACGATTTCTTTCACAATTAACAGGAGCATATTACACATTCATTGAAACGGTAATAAAGTTCTGAAAGGCCTCGAGTGGCTTAAAAATGAAATAGAAGGACAACTATTGAAAATGCAATTGACTAAACTAGAAAAGTCTTCTGAGCGAAATATCCTAAAAACCATAAAATGACTCACTCGATTGCCATGCTTGAAACAACTCCACAAAAAAGTTTCTTCTAAGTGGGTCAAACAGCATTCATCATTTGGTGACATATGTCAGAATATTATATTCAGTGACGATAAAAAAATTGAATTAAGATGGCTCTGATTGATTTACGTTAAACGACATAGCATGGCCAACGAAAATATCTATAGGTTTTATTTGTAGGTAACAACTTTGAAGTGGATTTTTTAATGAGAATGAGAGCCGTCTGTAAATGAAATGATGTCTCTTTTCTCAACATTTTTAACCCCCACCCTCCCTTATGTCACTGTGAAATGGGTTTTGGGAAATTTAGTATTATGGAAGATAAGATTTTAGGAGGTTACACACTAACCGCCTTCTGAGAAAAGAAACACTATACTATCACATACAAACAACCTTACAAGAATCTAGAACAGGGTCGGCAAGAACCAGGGATACCACCTTAATCAAGCTGAAGTGTAAATCTAACATACTAAAAATAGGACAAAATCGATATATTGGATTTTTTTTTAGTCTAATTTTTTAAAAATGGGTGAAAATTGAAAAAATATCAAATAACAGTGATGTTAGTGATACAGACTTATGCATGCTCACAGGTTATTTTTACTGCTAAATACAAGTATCTAGTTCATTTGGAAAAGATTAAACTATCAATAAAGGAATATTTATTTCAATAATTAGGTAATAAAAAAATATTAAAACATTTATTCTACATTTTATTCAATGACTATAAAATAATATTTCCAATGAAGAGTGCAATTTAAATTAAAACATCATTAAAGAGTTTTTAAAGATTTTTTTCTGACAAAAAAATTCAACTTTTTTTTATAAATTAGTGTTAAAAACCTTTGAAACATTTGCCAAGGCCATTTTTCATAGATATTATGTTATGTAATTAAATACAACAGAAATATAGTAATTAATTTTTAAATAATTTTAACTAAGTAATTTAATATACCAACTAAAAATTGTAAACCCAGAAAAACTCTTTCAAACAAGTTTTGAACCGATAATATTTAAAAAAAATTGTAATAAATAATATAAAACGTAATTAAATTTAAAAAGACAGCAAATCTTTTAAAAGTATAAAATAAAAAAAAAGAGAAACAACACTATAAATTTTCACTCTTTTTTAAAAGTAATATTAAAGGATTTCCAAAAAATTTTCAGGAAATCCCAAACCCTTCTTTTCCTCAGAGATAACTGATTTAGTAAACAGTTCGATGTATTCAACCTACTGGCAAAAGCAATAAAAATAACGCTCCATAAACATAACTTTTTAATCGCAAATAACCTCTATCCACGCCTACTTAAAACGTTAACACTTCCTTGCAATTATTGACGCTCCGTCTGAATTTATTTCTGTAGGAGAATTTTAAGGAAGTTGACAGCTTATTTTATTGAAGCAAGGTCAAGAATCAAGCGACAATCAACCTGTAAGGGACCGTCCACAAATTTAAGTCAAACCTTTCCAGGTGTTTTATACCCCTCCCTCTCACATTCATGTCTGTCACCATTACGATGTCACACTTTTGAAACTAAAATTAAACCAAAATACCAAATGTTTGTGCTCAAAAAATCTCCAAGCTTGTTCTACACATGAGTGGAATGAGGGAAAAAATACCCCAATAATAGACAGATATAGCCCCTTGAAATTGTTGAAATCGATGACCATTCATTGTATATTTTGATTAAATTAGAAATTTTAGTTAATTTGTTTATTCTTTGGGCTGTAAGCTAAGCCAAAATAAAATTTGATTTTAATTTAACGTGTTTCTTTTTACTTTTTTTATCCAGTGAACGTTCAACTCCATTGATATTTATTCACTTACTCCGATGATACTTCCTAAATTACTTTTTAATTATTTTGGTCTTAGTCTTCCTATTTCTCATTTATGTGCTGTGAACTAAGCAGAAATTTCATAAGGTTGAAATAGGGAATAAGTCCATCAACTTTTTTCAACTGTAAAATATTTTCAAATACATTTTTTTTTCAATGATTGTCCTAAACAGGGTGCTGAATTTCTAGTAAATATTTGGTGGTTATAAAATAAAAAGGCCATTCATTACTTATACATTTTTTTCGATTTTCTCAAAACTTGATTTCTGGACTTATTCCCTTTTTCACTCTGACGATTCAATTATAGACGTACTATTTTTGCTATCTGAAAATTTAGTAACTCTCATTACCATTTTAATCAAAACAAGCAGTGGGAAAATTGCGTCTTTTAGTAGAAAACGCTTGCGGCATAGGAAAACATAAGTCAAAATTTTCAATCACTAACAAAGTTGGTAAAACAATTTTTATTCAGTTCTTTATTAGCATTAAACAAATAAGGAAATATTTTAAATTTAAACGCTATGTATTTCATAGCGTAACTTAATTACTTAATCATTTAATGTATTGCCAAAGTGCTTTAACTTCAATAATTATGTTAAAAATGAATGCGTCTCTTTTTTTTTAGAATTTTTTTCCTTATATTGAAGCGCAATATAAAATTATTTATTAACACTTAATTTTTGAAGTAATTACTAATTGTTTTGTTTAATGATTTATTTTATTATTTTTAATGCGATAAAGCAGCGGTCTTAACTACAACCAAATATCAAAAAACAATGATGTATTAACATTCAATGCGATAACAATCCGAGAATTTTATATTCAAGTAGTTTTACATTTTAAATATGCAATGCGACTGGGGCTTCTAAAAGCTCAATGACATCAGAATCTTTTATATCAGCGAGACAACAACCGCCTATGTGTGTATACTTTTTTTAAAAGAATTTTATTCCAAAGTTATTTTATCAAAAAAAAAAAAAAAAAATACTACCACGCGGCATGCTACAGGAAAAATAACGATTTCATCAAATCTATGATTTTATCTAAAAGTTTGTGTTCCAAACCGGTGGTTCGTGAGATCGTTGAAAGTAATCCATGAAGATATGGCGTAGAACACTTCTTAAAAATTAGGGGTCACCTTGAGAAATTAAGATCAGAGAGGGATAGCAATGCAGGGGAATCAAGTGATTCAAGGTAAAAAATGCTGAAGAGCAAAGGGATGTTAAAGAGCAGAGCAAAAACAAATGATGAGGTGCTAAAGGATGCTGAGGAGTAAAGAGATGCCCAAGAGCAGACTGAGATCAGTCGCGGATTTAAAGGGGGTACTCCGGAAAGTGCCCCCCTTGGGTGAAAAAAGAGGGGGGAAGGAGAGAGAAAAGGTGTAAAAAATCAAGAAAAAAGAAAAAGTAAAGTACATTTTGAATTACGAAAAATTTTTCGGTAATTCAAAATGCACTTTCTTCTTTTCTCCTTTTATTTATCTTTTATTATACACCCTTCTCCCTTTCCTTTTTGGGTACAGAGGGGCACTTTCTCATGTTATTAAACCTTTTCTGTCATTCAAAATGCAGTTTCATCTCTCTTTTTCTCCATTTCTTTCTCTCCTTTAGTTTTTAGGAGATAGAGCACTTCCCCAGCATTACTCAAACTTTTTCGACCAATTTTAGAAATTAGTTTTCGGTTCGGTTTGGCTTTTTTATTAATTTCAGATGACTAAAAATTATATTCCGAAATTTTGGAACACAAATTGAAAAAAAAAACCCCTTTCCTGCATCCGGTCTCCATTTCAATGACATTGAATTGAAATCACTTTCTAATTTGAAGACGAAAAAGACTATTGAAAGTAAAAAAGGGATTTTCTCTGCTAATTACCGGCTTTAACGAAATTTAGTTTACAAGGGTGCTCTCTCCGAATATGTAATAATAATTTAAATTTTCCAGTAGAATAAAAAAGTTAAAACGTTGCCCCTTCACCGGCGAAAATTGTCCTCTAGCGGAGAGTTTACATTTGGTTTATATGAGTTTCTATGAAAATCTTGTTTGTCATATGACAGACCTGTATGTTAAGTTTGGCAAGGACCTTTTGAGACACCATGTATAGAAAGTAATAAAGTAAAATAATTGCAAACATTAAATATAATTACAATTATTTAATAATTTTAGACGTTTAGAATTACACAGATATAAAAATCGAGTTATTTTATACGAATATTTTATAATAAGTACAAATTCAATCATTTTAAATTTTAAAAAGAAAGAGGAAAGCAAAATATTTTTAAACTGATTGGCAAACATCAATTTAGTATGAAAACAAAACCTCCTAGAAAAAGAATTACTAAACTAAACAATAATTTTCCGCTACCTGTCCTGATTTTTTTTTGTTGCTTTATTATTTCCAACAAAATTTCCGAAAGTACTTTCTATTTTTAGGAGCTAATACGAAGTCTTTTCTTATGAAAATCACGGCGCCCCCGTTGGCATCATCTTCTTTTCTTTATCAAAATTTTCTTAAATTTAATACGAAGGAGTGTCTTCTTTACAAAATTGGCCAACACCCCCGGCCTTTAAAATCTTAGGAACTTTTCAACAGGTGTTTGAATTTAAATTTAAAACGCAAGATATCCAATATAAAAAAAGAGAACATCACACACCCCCTCCTCACATTATAACTCGATTCTACGATGATATCTCGGCGAAGCTTTAAAATAGAAACTACGAAACTAAAAATTCTAAAGTTGTTCAAATTTCTTTCAGATAATAAGAGGAAAAGGTTTCAGGTTCACTTAGATATTTCTTTCTATTAAAATTGTAGAGAGGATAGGAGTTTATGGGACAGGAATATGATTCCAGGTTTCGTTTTCATCTAAATTGCAAAAGAAGCATTATTTGTTAAAATTTCAAATGTTTCACCTTTCTTTATTAAACATTCGATTTTGGTTTAAGCGTAATTGGAAAATTATTCTTTCTATAAAAAATATCCGAGTTAGATTGAATGGTACCAACCGAGTTGGTTGGAATTCAGGGGAACATGATTTTTTTCAAAAGTTAAGTGAATGCTATTCTCCATCCTGGAGAAATCTTTTTGAATGGGTTGGTTGTGAAAGGTTTGTAGAATAGAAGGGAGATAAGCCAGACTGTGATCTTAGAAAATCCAAATAAAATTAACTCTAAGGTTTTCAAGAATTTTTTTAACAGATAATGTCCAGTTATATTTAGGATTGGATGAGTAAAACGAGTTTGAAAGTAGTTTTAGGTAGCATATATTTGTGTGTAACTATTATCTGGTAGTTGAAGAAGTTTTGTCCAATATTTTAACAATAGTTAAGTAACTGCGATTGGGGATTAGCCTAATTCTAGGCTTACAATGTAGCCTGGAGTATTTCTTGAGAGGATTGATTTGCTGAAGAACCAATTTGAAAATGTTGAGCGATGCAATTCAAAATAATACAAATAATAAAATTTCGAAAGTATAGAAATTTTACTATAAATTATACCTACTGGACAAACATGCAGTATCAATTTAACATACGAACAATGTGCTCACTTTTTAGTGTTTTCCAATTATTAATCTTGATGTCATGAGAAAACAATATAAAATTTTGATTAATTGTTTCACCTGCTAGATAGACTAGATAAGATTATTTCGCTCGAATAACAGTTAAAGTTGTGCAGGCCAGAATTAGTGAAATACTGAAACTCAGTATATATCCTTCAAGATATAAACTCAATGAACCAAAATATTTCCCGGAGTAAAATGTTCAAATTATTCAGGTTTTTAGCGCCATAAAAATTGTTTCTAATGTTTATTATCCAAATGTACATTTCTGTTAACGAAAGTTCTACTCCATCAAATCTAGATTTTTAAATTGAAATGTACCTACATAAAAAACACTTCAATCTTTTCCTCAAAATTTATTTTTAAAACAAAATACTTAATCAATAATATCCGTTATCAATTAGTGATAATGAACATCCTTTTCTCCCAAATCGTCCCACAATCATGTTTCTTATCACCCAGATAAGATTTCAGGGAATAGGAATCTCAATCAAATATAATGCAAACATCAAACATCATAACCTTCAAAAAAGAAACGTAAATTTTGTAAAAATACACGAAATTAAAAATGACTATACATAAATTACGGCTAAAAGAAGAAAAAGTTGAAGTCATGATGCATTATTTCCACAATTCTACAAGTCACCACCTTAATTTTTTGATTATCCAATACCCAGTAGTAGTAGTGTTTTAGCGAACATACATTGAATCAATGTATTACCGCAGTTTGCATAACGTTTTTGTAAAGTGCAAGTTGTAAAGCTCAGACCATTCACAAATCACATCACACGTCTAAGGAGAGGAGGGGTCCCCCCAAGGGGAAAGTTCAAACATTTAGGCATCAGTCAGTTTTTTTACTTGCTTTTTTTTAAATTTCACTGCTTGTATTGATTTAAACGAAATGAAAGTTAATATGCACAATTTTTGAAATCATCTTAAATTTTAGATTTAAAACTGTGACACCACAATGGGGGACGGGAATCACTGAGATGTGACAAAGAAGGCGGAATTTCCATTTTAACTTTAGAAAACAATGTAAATGACAGCGTAAACCTTCCTATAGTCTGTGTAAATAAAATCGGCGGTTTCACGTCATTCTTTACCATGGTAACGCAGAAGAAATACATGGAGAAAAAACTCAAGGTCAACCGCCGATTCTATTTACACAGACTATAATTTGGTACTTACATATTACCCGCATTTCGTTGGCGAGCTTCGCAGGGTTTTTTTTTCAAAATAAAACGAAATCAAGTAGTTGCAAACAATTAAATTAGCACTATAAGTAAAGGGTTTAACAAGAACACAATCAACAAAACAAAAGAAAACTTAATCAACATATTAAAATCTTTGGTGATTAATCGCTGGCAAGCGTATAAAACGTAAATACAGCTAATTTTCAAACCTACGAAATCGATAGAGGGTCACGGGTCAAGAATCCTCAAGTCTCCCCCTTTAAAAAGACAACTCATGGACAAAGGCCAAATTCAGGAAAACGAACAAACTAAGTACCAAAGCATGCCAACTAAATAAAGTGGTGTAAACAACGAGTGTTCAGGAAGTCGCGTTTTATTACCCACAAAGAAGTCAAACTCAGGTGGTTTGTTTACACCTTTTTAGCAATCATTTTTCAGAGATATTTTATCTATTTTAACTAACATATTGCACCATGGTTTTTTTTGTGGATGCACGTTTTTGACTCGTTTTCCTAAAGTTTCATTCGGTCATAAACCAGATTCTTCCATAAGGTTTTGGTTGATACTACTACACCCCTTTAGAATGCAAAATTTATAGAATTCTCTACACTCTATGCAGCCTACTTTCAGTTATAAAATATATACCGTCTAAAATTTTACTAATGATGATTAACTAGAATCTAATTAACTTTAATCAGGAAGAATTAGTTATAATTATGTAACATAGTTTGCGAAGCCCCTCGTAAAACTCTTCTCACGAGCGCTTTACGCCGCGACGGTAGGAAATCTCCTACCTTATATGTTTGTAAAGTAATCATTAATAAAATTTTTGAAGTGAAAAAATGAATTTAAGAGGCCTTTAAATACAGGTTGGATATTATCAAAGTTCCACTTGGAACGTAGTCACCAAAAGAAAAATACTGCCCAAGCTGTAATCAATCTTGTTAATTTAGAAACAGGTCGTGGGATTTTTCCTATTAAGAAATTAGCTCAAAAGCTCATCCCCAGGGAAATGGCTCTTTATAGAATACTGCCAAACGAAATTAGATACTAACGTAAGACAAGGATTTAAATTTATTTTGATTACTCCTTAAACGTGTCGGTAGTGTTAAAAATCAGTAAAGCGCTTTTCCTGGATTTGTACATGCTTTCTATCTTAATTATCGCAAAATTGCAGTCCAGTTTATGTTTCAATTCCTTCCTTCTCTAAACTATTACCAAGTTAAATAACAATTGGTTAAATAATTGTCATTACATGGTCATTCTAAGATAACTTTTTTTATAACTACCCCCAATCCTTGTAAATCAGAAATAATTCTACTAAATGTCCCCTTTAAATATTTCCTAAGAATGATTTTAACTTAACAATGCTTAAAACAACATTTAAAAATACTTTACACAACTGTTTCTTTTCCCGCATTTGTTAACGTTCAAGTTTTCGTAACTGCTTGGGAAGAATGCTTTAAAAATATTCTAATTTTGAAAACCTTAGTCTCAGGGCAAAAAAAACGCAAAAAGTAATTGTCTCAAGGCTTTTTTCATGCTACGAATCGATCATATTACATAAACCCTAATTACTTGCATGTCCCTCTAATTTCATTAACGCCAAGTCTTCCACCAAAAGAGAACTGATCCGAAACCAGCAATTGATCAGCGGACAATCGCCAGCGTTTCCGACCTCATTAAAGGAGCTTCTTTCAATTTGACGCTCTTGCTTCGCTTGGGTGAAACTTTCCCCACTTTTAATTACCAAGTTTCGCTCTCTGACAACTTTAGAAAAGCGCTCACGTAAGTCAGGTACCACAGGGTTGCCCATTCAACTATTCACGAAACGAGACTCCGAAACCAAAAGATTTTCTTCCCACGGAAAAACCTCTCTAGGGTTGCCACGAAAAACGCGCTTATCAACCGCCGCATCGTGCCAAGTGTCATCTCAATGCCGCCGGTAAACACACAAGGCCAGTGTATACAGAAACGAGCATTAATATTAATCTACAAAATTAAAGAAGAGCTATTTGGAGGTTATAGAGAAAGGAGTCAACTCTCGGATCGAATTATATGCTTAAATTTTTTAACTAATTAATTTGAAGACAACCGTTATTAAAAAGAAGTGGGTTTGGGTACCTATAACTTAAGTTTTAAAGCAAATAACCTTCAACTTATAGAATTAAATTGACAAATAGGTTTAATTGCAGTTAATAATTGTTTGAAAGTGAAATTATAAATAAGAGATTTCATACAAGAAAGTTACTTATTAAATATTTATCTCTGATTAATTTATCAATCTATGCCCTCAATTTGACACAGGGTTACCTATCAATTACGGCCTACTCTAATTAGATACGGTAGACATTATGAATTAAGAATAGAGGGCATAAATGTGCATTATGAATTATTTCACAAAAGTAATTACCTATTTACGCTGATTTTCAGAATTCTCAACTAATCACATTAAAAAGCAATTGAACTTAACAATTTAATTAACTTACATTGAGAAATCTGAAAAATGTAGTTATGATAGATATAACATCGTTATAAAGCCAGGAGCAGACTTTGAGGGGCAATTCTTACAATTAGTGTTCAAAACATGCTTTGAATAAATGAGTTCTGGGAAAACTTCTTATTTAAAAGAGGCATTAAGGAAGCTGCAAGGAATAGTCATACGACAAAAAATGTTTATATCGTTTTTTTTTTATAAAGTGGGGAGTTTTTCGGTTCCCATTTTATTGGAAATATCCAACTTTTGATCCACAGTATTATTTTAAACAGAATTTAAAAGATTTAATAGCAGTTGAGTCAAGTCTAAATTTGGCTAAGGGTTGTCATATGGCTAAATAAATGTTTTAACGTTTAGCATACACAATGCCCACACATCTCCATAGTGATTCTTTTGTTTAGATTCTTCATGTTACTCAAATCCGAAATTAACCGCCGTATTAAAATAGCATTAAAATTACCATCAGCCGGCACAGCAGGGGTGGCGCCAAGTTTAACCGCTAGGAGGGGAAAACAGAAGTGTCTTCCCCAGTTTAACTAAGGCTAAACTACAAACCAAATTAATGAATTCAAAACTTTCATCCGTATGAATTCCCCGTTTTAACAACTCTATATTTTTATACATGAAGTATTACCTTCATTAAGATTTCTACAATTCTATTCTATTTCTAGCCTAAAAAGGATCCAAAAAAAAGAAGCATAACGCCGAGTAGTCGAACCTATATTTTAGTAGTAAAAAAAAAACGGTTTTAGAATTTTATTATAGCAATCTTTGCTGAAATTATTTAGAAAAGGAAAAAGAAGGATATAAAATCAAGTGTAGGGAATCACTAAAAAGCTACTAATTTAGTGAGGGGGCTTACCGCTCCACTGCCCCCAGAGTGATTTCCCCACTAATGTGCCCCATGTGTCACAGCAGTCACAAACGTTTAATTTAACTATTACTGTAAATTTACAGCTTTGGAAATGTATTTTTGGTATCTCGTCACCACAACATATGAATTATGAAACTATGGACATCATTACTTCAAAATACTAACCAAAATTTTTGATCAAGTTTAAAAACTATGATTTTCCCATGAATGACTCACATGAATTTTCCCATGAACTCCATCAGCTGATATAGTGCTAATTAATGAGTTTCGATATCTCGGCTGCCTCAATCGAAACCACGGAAATTTTTACAACGCCGGCCCCTATAAAACCACTGAAGAAAGCTAAAATAAAATCCAATATAAACCGTTTGCACTTACTACAGTCTGAATCCGAGTCGGTTCCGCACCCGTCCGATGAAACCAAAGCGGAAAAACGTGACGATTCCGAGCCCGATTCACTCTCTTCCACAACAGCGGACCAAAAAGCGGGCGGCAAATGACAAAGCAGGGGGGACACATGCCGCATGTGTTGTCTGTGCACCGACATATTGCTGTTGAAAACACACACACATCCAAGCCAAGGCAGGCAATCCAAACGAAAGCTTCAGCGCTGCAGCGTAATCCAAAACACGCACATTGACACAAAAATCCGGCGGCGTGCTGATGCCCCGACACAGCGGGCGAGGAACTTTCAAAACCGCGTGCTTCAAGCTACTGTGCGAAATGTTGCATACCGTTGTTGTGATGGGTCTTGGCGCGCCGCGCGCCAAGCCGCTCGCCAAGTCAGCAACCCGAGCACCACAGACAAGTTTCAAAACAATAAAAGACAGAACTCGAACGCTGCTAGGGTGTATGTCCGAATGACTCACATCATTCAGGATGGAGACTGGAACAAGCGTTGTGTGTCCATAGTTTTGAAAAGTTTCGGGAGCAAAATGTGTTTTTTGATCTTTAGTAACCCTTAAAATAACAACACCGCGGGGCCGGAGCAGTCCCCCCCGCCTTCGCGCCGGGAAGAAGCAGGTGTTGCATTCATGGAACTACGGGTTAAGGAGCACACTGCTGGTTTTGTTCAACTTTTTTTGCCGACGATTCCCGACATTTCTCTCCTTTTGCAGTCGTTCAGAATCGGACTATTTCAGCCCGCACGACTTTATCTGGGGTCCCCCAACTACAACTTAGGAAGAACCCATTATAATTCTAATGAAAGTCGTAGGATAATTTCTAGATATTCGGTTCTTATTCAATAATGTTTGTAGCAATTCAATGCAATTAGAAAACAATTTGTTCCTTGATGAGGTTAAAAAAAATTTGTGCTTAGTTCTTTTCACATCTTGTGAAGGGAGTAACAAAAATATATACATAGGTGGTCGTTTGTCAAATTTTGACTGACACCAATGCAGCAATGTCTGAATACATTATGCTTTAGTTGCCCCTTATATTGACTAGTATAACATGGAAAACCTAATTCCAAACATGGATAATTTGTATGTAACGAACTTCAACTTTGTTTTCTTAAGAGGAAAAACCTGCCAAAAAAATCCGTACACACCAACATTTCTCAGAAAAAAAAGTTTAAAAAATGCATTTTTAAACCTACTGATGTGTGACAGTTTTTATAAAGCCATAAATATGAGGGTAAAAACTAAAAAGTACAGGGACGTTTACTTTAAAAAACATCTTCCAAGAAAACTTACAAAAATATTTGCGAATAGATTGAGAAAAGGTACATACAGACAAGGAAATTATTTAAAATAACGTGCAATAACAATTTTTAATGAAAAAATAATGGGCAATTTATAAGTTAGACTAGTTAGAGGCACACAAATATCAATTTTTATATCCTTTTAATTGACATACCATGCAACAAATTCAACAAAAACTAGTTTTGTCGAAACCAGTACAATGCCGATAAAATACAATACCACAGTACCGATGAAAAAAGATTAAAATGTTTGATGAAACCGTTTTTATCTAAACCTCCAATACACCAAGAATTATTTCAGGAGTTTTCTAAGACCAAAACAATTTAAAATTCTAAAAAGTTAACGGCATTAAGGACTCAATTAAAAAATAATGAAATCAATAATGTGTGGACCAAGAGCTCCTAAGACTAAGTAAAAAAAAAACAATAACAAAATTCAAGCCACTAAGAGCTAAAACTACAATAAAAAAAGGTTTAAATATCTAATAAAAACTATTAATGGAGAAAGAAAAAAAATACAAGAAAGTATTTAAAATACAATTAATCCAGTAATAAATTTAAAAATTTACGATTTAAAGAAGTTCTTCAAAGGAAAACTTTCGTTAAAAAGTTAACGGTTTAATTGCTTGTCATTGTTGTAGTAGATAAGAAAAATTTAAACCCAAGAAAAAACCAGTTTGAATAAGAACCTACTTAGCTAAACGCAAACAAAATCATGTTTGATTCGTAAAACTAGCAAATATACATAACCTCATTTCAGCAATCAGTCACGCAAAAATTAGATTAGTAAAACCTATCACGTAAATCAATCTTTAAGGAAATGACCCTACCGCAGGAAACATGCTTAAATATTTTTTTTAAAAGCAAGTTTAAATTTTCAATATGTATCTGAATTAGAATATCCTCTCATTGAGAGATGAGGTCATTAGTTCTTACAAATTTAAATGACACATTAAAAATGTTTAAGGTTGCACAGTACACGTAAAAGAAGGAAAATTTTACAATAACCCCTTAGTAAATAATAAAAATTAAACAATAATAAAAGCTTTAGGTACTCAAGATAAAAGGGTGACGTTGATGTGCCTGTTTCATAATGCAGACTAGCAGCTCGAAGATTCAACTGAGCACGTTTTCGAAGAATTACCAAAGTTGAGTAAAAAAGCATCAACATCATGCATTAGTTTTTCATGATTTCTAAATGAATATCAGAAATTCAAATAATGAATGAATGTGGAAGTTGAATTATTTTATCAATTGAGAGTTGTCCTTCAGGAAAGTTTATGTAATGTAGTCAAAATCGAGTAACTATAAAAAATAATTTTTCGACTGGTATATAAGTAACCAATTTTTCGCCAAATACAGCGTTGCACTTTTTAATTTTTAATAAAGCAATAATAATACAAACATAGCTTTGGTTAAAAAAAGTTTTGCGAAAATCATGCAAAATGACTTTTTAGGTTCTGTACATCTTAAAATTTATTTTCAATATAAAAGAACTTTTAAAGTAAGAGTGCTTTTTAATATTCTTATTCTAGAAGCAGTGCAACTACTCACTTTTGACACGTAAACGGCATTAAGGAAAAAGTGTAAAAAAAAGGAATGTTTATGATTTCATAGGTCCAAACCGAGAATACAAATTAAGAGAATGACGACTCTTAAATTTGAATACGACGAAGGAAAGAGGGAATCTAAAAACAAAAATCCCATAACTTGAAATAAAAAATGACAGGAAAATGTGGGATGTTTTTATAAAAAGTTTCAGACACAAGTGTAGGCAGTGCTATTTATATGGAAACTTTAAACATCTAACATTTTACCTATACTTTATAGTTTTCAATATTTTGTTACTTTTTTACATTTATGTAAGTTTGAGTCAGCAACAACTTTTGTTGGCTATAAAATAAGTATAAGGCGGTAAAGTAAAAGAAAAACCTTTCGTACAATTTCCTAAATTCTTAACAACTCAAATAAAATAAAATTAGCCAGAAGAGAATCCATGGAATAGTTTAAAATCTAAAACAAAAGAACTGAACCAATATTGTTTATATTTTTATCACTATACTACATGTTTGTTCTTATTCTTCCTTTAATAAAATTACTATGAACTTATAATAAACGCCTTAGTTCCGCTTTATTGAAATTCAAACAAGAAATGACAGTACAAAATTTTTATGACCTCACAGCTCTCCTACCCGTTCAAATTCCTATCTTCGCACAAATATTAATCTCACTGATGATAAAAAGGTGGATTTTTGTGAGACAATAGGAAAAATGGAACAAAAGTTGTTTCCATACCTTTGCGCTATTACCATTAATTTTCGATAATATTTTCAAAATTGAACTTGAAGAGCAGATTACTTTTTAAATCTGAGTTTACGTAACCAAAATCTTATTCTGATGTGTATTCACGCAGAATATCTAAATCAATGAGGCATCCGAGTCGTTGACATTCCCTAATCTGATTACTGGTAATACAATAGCCCTAAAAGAAAAAATAAACCAGACATTTTCTTGAGAATGCAATGAATCATCAGCAATCCTGAATCAATAAAAACGAAGAGCGCAAAGAAATCAAGCAACAGTCTGGTAGCATAAGAACTCCTTTTTATGAGAGCATGGTAAAAAAACAACTATAAACAGTTGTTCCTTGCTCTGAAAATTATAGAGAATAATTTCAAATTCTTATTTCATGTTGAGGATAACGTCTGAATTCTAATTTCCAGAAGTTCACATTAGTTTAATGTTAATGAGACGTCAAACAATGAAATAATTGCCATTCTATTGTCAGTGTGAGGACTGAGAAAATTAAAGGGTTAAGAGCAATAAAACAAAAAATATATAAATCAAAAGAATAGTATATAAAAGGCATCTAAGTGTATTAAAGAGGTTCAAATTCTAGGTTCGGGTGGGGTAAAATAGATATAGTGATTTTTTACAGTTTGTATTTATAAAATTTAATGCTTTTTGACATGCTCATTTTTTTTAGACTCAAGAAAAATCAGCATGCCAAAAAACATTAAATTTTACTTATAAAAAATGTTAAAATCCCTAAATCCATTTTACCCAACTATAACCATGTTAGTCCACCCAACATACGAGTAATGATATGCTTTTAACCTGTAGTCATGACAGTTGTAAATTTGTAAATAGAGACCTGCAAAACGGAGTAAAACAGATGAAAATGTCAGGTAATCATCTTTTTCACGGAAATCAATACATTCTCCCAGATTGATTAAATAGGCAACAAGCAAATTTTTTATTTCTGGTTTAATTCATTTCCAATACCTAAAATGTGTTTTATTCAAAACACTCAGAATATTTTAATGATTTTATTTAACTCCGTTACGATGCAGATCAGAGCATTAAAATATCCCAGCTTCAAAAATCCACATACTCCTTTTGAATTTTAAGATAGGTAAAGAAAATTCGATTTTAAGATTACTTCTCTCACAAAGCGAAAAGGTTAGTACGCGAAAACCAGGTAGTAATTTAACTTCGAAAACTATTCGATTTTACATTAACTTTCCTCAGAAGAGAACGTCACGAAACCAAAATTCGTTTACAAAGATGAATCACCTATCATACAAAAGCATTGTTTAAACATTAAGATTTTTCAGATAACCAGACTTGCAGGACATAATCAAATGCTTTAACATTTGAAGAATTCCATTTGTTATCGAAAAGATAAGACAAGTTCAAATAGAGAGTTTTTAATCTAATATTAATACGCAATACACGTGCTTAGATTTTTTTATATCAAACTTACCGAAATTCCTTTCAAATTAAATAGACTTGTCAGATTAGGGGAGAGGGGCATATTTAAACAAAAAGTACATTTTTGACTAATTCTCCAATATTGAAATAAAAGTGATTTATTCATTAAGTTTACATCTTATACCTCAAATTTCGGTACTGTTTTTAAATGCATTCATCAAAAATTTCCAACTTGAATCCCAAATTTTTATGTCCAAATGCGCCCCATCTACCATCTCAAACTTTGTGAGTAAAAATAAATATTTATAATTAAAATTGGGAAACAAAACTCTTTTGGACTTAACGTTATTGATGCCGCAATAGAATGCAAGGCAAAATTTCTACTTTAAAAACTTTCTTAATTGAATTTTCACACGAATAAAAATAGAAGAAAATTTACTTTGCACCTTCCAAAGCACAGCAGCCAATTTTCAAACATTATGGTTCCAATGGGCCCACTGCTTTGAAATTTCAGGCAAAAGGTAATACTAATATACAACAGCCACTTATCGAATTTTTTTTTCAGATTTTTAAATTGCATTTAACATATAGATAGGCGGGTTGTTTTAATGTGCCCCATGTAGAAATGTGCCCCCTGAAAAATTACTGCCATACTGAAAAATTACTTTTTGGAATTTCACCTTATAAACTTTATTTAAAAAAATATTTGTTTACAAACATTACAATTAAGAGGTATTTCAGATTTTAAAGGTTTAGCTGAAAAAAAACCAGGTAGAATACATTACAGTTTAGGTTGTTATAGGCCTTGGATATAGGTATTTAGGTATTGCTATGAATAGTTCACTGTTTCTCATAAGTCTTCTATTTAATGAAACAATTACATTGAAAACTGCTAAAGATGTCAATAGCGTGCGTAACATTTCACATCATTGCTCCAATTCGGCATCACGGCATTGACGGATCACGATTATTTCACACGGATTATGGAACAACATTGCCATGCTTCGGAGTAAACTTAAGTCAAAAAGTCAAAGAGAAAATTTTTAAAGGGAAACATTCGAGTCAAAGAATAACTTAATGATTTTTAAGACGTACTGTTGCAAAAACTATACATTAGCAGTCCCCATAGAGTGCTTTTAAAAGGGAATATTTCATAAGTAGCCTGGAAAAACCCAGGTTCAGAGGTCACCTACAGTTCAAAGAGGAACAAACAGAAGACAATGGCTGAGTTAATATGCGTGAACAGACCCTACCCTTAGCAGAGATGTTCAATCACTTTACAACGTGATTTGACATGATTTGTACAAATCCCACGGGGTCAGAAACCACTCAGGGATAACGAATTTGAAAGTCAGCAACATTGACCTACATAAGAGAGTACACCGTAAGGGCGAACACCGATTAAAACAAGAACACATGGAACAAGGGGTGATTAAACCCACAAAATGGTAAGATAATTTTTAACGTTGAAATGAATGAGTTTAACTGACCAGACTTTTCTCTGGTTATCTTTAGTTTCCCATTCATTAAATAGATATTTGTAGCCCTGCACTTTATTTCTTGAACCACACAATTTTGCCAACTCATTGTATCATTGGATTATTCGAGGTTTTAAAATAATTTCTTTTTTAAAATGTCGTCACCCTCTTGGATTTAACAAATTTTAATTCGTCCTCTTCTCGATGATAATATTAATAATACCAGGAAAACAATTCAAGAAGCTTATCCATAAATAATTGGGGCTTGATGTACGCAAGATGAATATAATGTAAGTTCAGTTCAGTAATAAAGCTAAGCAAAAATGCTAATGCTAAAAAAAGCTAAATAGTACTTGTACTACCATATCAAGGTTTTAATACGACACCTTAATAAGCTTTAATATCATATTCCATGTGGAATTGAAAGACCAAATATTTTGGAAAATAAGCATTGGTCTCAGATATCCATCTCAATTGTTATTACTGGTTTAGTTCAGTTATTAATGAATTTAGTAACCGAACAAATTTGTTCAAAGTTGCATTTAAAAAAGTTTGTTACTTATTTTGAGTATTTTTTATCATAGGATCTCTATCGATTAGAAAGTTTGAAAAACACAGTCTTTGAAGAAATTTATCTCAGCTAGAAACATCTCGTGTAAACAAACTACATCCCCTGGGAGATGTATTTGTATACTAAGTAAAATCACTGCCAAACAACCAAACATTGGTTCAAAAGCCACACAAACCGAGGGATACGAAGGGGGCCCTTTATCACACAAGATAAGCCCGAAATAGCCTTATCGAGAAGAGGTTTGCGGGGAGAGGCCTATCTATTAGGAATTATAGAGAAAAAGAAGCCAAGTCCCACGATAGAACAATAGTGTGGAACAATCAGCACCCTAAAGTTGCCTCTTGCACAGGACATGGAGCGTTTCTTCCGATGACTGGTTCCGCCACTTTATTTGCTCAAAATGAATTCTGGTCCAGTGTTCGGCACATTTTCCCAGGGAAATGGGAATGCATTAAAGGCTTGTCACGACACGAGTTGGATAGGTGTTCCGAGATCTATTAAGATTGACAAGGAGTTCCCTGACTGAATTCAATTCAATTCAAGCTCAGACGATTCAATTGAATTTAAAGCATAAGGCTATATTTAAATGTAATTGGTTTACAAATAAATCTGAATTACGCTCTTTTTAAATATCAAACAAATACAAATAGATATCTTTTTACAAATAAATATCTGATTATATTGAAGGCTTTAAATCCAGGTCCTATATCCATTTACATTTTACAAAAATCCAAACAATTTTTTTCACAATGGAAAGAAAACATGCTACCAAGCATAAATTTAAGAAAAATTTGAGAAAACTATTACAACACAGGAGCGTATTTAAGGTGGGCGAGGAGGCCCTGCGCCCCCCTCAAATTTCCAAAAATTTCCTGGGAGAGAACCCCTACACTCCCCTTTTGTATATACTTGGAACTTTATTATCCACTACTACTTATAACAAGGTCATAAAAATCCAAATTCTACCTAAAAATGTATTAATAAGCTACAAGCTACATTGGACCTTTTAAATATGCATGGGAGGAGGGCTTAGGAATAATTTTCGGCCCCTCCCGAAATAAATTTCTCTATACGCCATTGTTACAACATCAGCATGAAATGGATGTAAGGAGAAAGAAACTATAAATTATTGAACATAAACATGCAAAAACTTAAAAAATACACCTACACTATACTATATAGGTGAAAAGAAATCATGACACATAACAAAGCGTATCTTGCATAAGGATAAAATACAACATATAGCTAAAGCGCATGAATTAATAATACTAATGAAATCAAGAACTGGAGGTAGAAGATTCAATTCAAGATTATTATATTACTGGTTTGTGCTTTACGGTGGAATCCCACAAATAAAGAAAAAACAAAACTGGTTATCATTAAGTAACATCGGGAAAAGCATAAAATAAACATTTTTACAAGAATTGTCTAATCATGATCGAAGATCGAAAAAGATGCAGAAACCACCCCAAGGAACCTATATCTTTCCTTGCACTAAACAAACATACTGTAAAATCTCTTCCTTCGAAGCAATATTATCTGCCCATTTTGTAATATTTACCTCTAATCTTTCGCTCATAAGTTAAACAGAGGAGAAGTTACTTCTTGAGTTAAACATAGGGGAGTCTTATCTATATTTACCTCATCCTACAAAAGTTAATCATATTGAGCTTCTCTATCTTCGCACGTAACCTCGGAAGAACTAATTGAAAAGTGATAGGAGAAACACTGTTTCAAAGATAAGATCTAAAAATCTTTCTATTTTAATACTATGGGAATGGCCGCAGATTTTAATCTCAATAGCAAAGCAAGAGGCATCTCAGAAAACTAGCTTAACACTTAAGTATTAAATACCTCAAAAAACCAAAAGTGTCATGTAGGTAATTTTTCTTTTGTATATTAGATAAATTTGATGTCACTATTTTTTACTGGCTCTTAAAAGCCTCAACATCATCATTTTAAATTCGGATATACTGAGGCATTTCAACATTCTAATACAGCATGTGATTTCCTCACTAACATGCATCAAAACACTTATAAATGTGTAAAAAAAATTCCTCTCATTGACATTCCATATACTATGGTAAAAATTTCACCATCTCCAAATTTGATAGCGGTGCTTTGATAAGATCAGTAAATAGATAAAGGAAAATAGTGTATCATCATGACTATCATTTTTAATATAATATCATTTCATACATTATGTTTTAAGCTATTTTTTATTCGGTCATTATAGCATTTTCAAATCAAATACCTCAATACTTTCTAGCATTCTTTCAATTTTTATCGTGAATACATTGATTTGTCTTAAAATCATTTGAGAAAAATAAAATATAATTCAGTAGGTTATTTTAATATACTGAATGTGATGTTAATTAATAAAATTATAATGCTAACCTAAGTCTGATATTATCTCCTAAAATTTAAACCTCTCATCTTATATGTGTTATTTTTCCTCGTGTAAAATTTCAGTTACTTCTGCAAGCCCCGTGTGATACAATGAGGTACACAGGGAGTTTTTCGATTGTTTAAAAAACATTAATTGTCATTCAAACCTTTTAAGATGAAGTTTAATTTCAGATGGGAGAACTTGCTTTCAATAGTCGGAAGTAGTCTCGGGAACTATAAACATTCAATTCATGGACATGTTCAAACGAAATTTAACCGAGGATCGCTCCAGCATGACGTCATCAGATGCTCATTTACACCGACAGTTATGTAAATAAGGCACCCCACACAATGGAAATTCTGTTCGCCCGGCCAACAAAGTACGCTTCAAATTGGAGGTCGTTACAAGCAACAACCGCAAAAAATTCTCACGGCTCGGAAAAAGTTCGCCAAACGGGCGATCGGCCGCCAAGTGCGAAACGAAAACTTCTCCCGCAGACCGGCAGACCGTAAACTCCAATCCGAAACCACGTGGTGCGCTTCGCCGCTATTGAAGACAAAGCTGCCGACCTTTGCCGGAAAAGATGGCACTTTTTCCTGTTTTCAGTCCCTCCCCCACACTTGTTCGGAGGCGAGGGAAGGGCGAATATATAGAGCACATCCGGAAAAAGCGCTAAGAGACCTGTTGGTTTTCTTTACCTAAACTAGTCAAAAATACCGCGGATGATTCAATGTGAACGCGGTTTTAAAAATAATATAATAACTATGAATATAAATAGTGTGACATATAAAATAATAGATAAATCAAAGAATGACAGTAGAATAAATCCACCAAACTTAATAAATAAATAAAAAGTACATAAGAATCAACAATAACAAAGAACTGATGAACTTTTAATAACAGTTCTAAAGTCATAACCAAGAAAAGTTATCGGAAAATTTCTCAACGAAACTCAAACTATAGTTAAGAATTAAACCTACCACTTATCCCACCCCTAATTTTTTTTTTTTTTGGGGGGGGGGGCCACGCTATTGGATTTGCACGCGCGAAATGGTTATACTAGATACCAAAATCAATAAGATTTCTAGATAAGTAAGTAAACCAAAAATTATTCCTGGGTAGTATCAGTTAAAATTTAATTTAAAACCAAAACAATTCACACAACACTTACTGCTTTTACAAGTTTATTATATAATGAAAGTAAATAACAAAAAGCCTCCGCAATCAAACAGTTCCATTCATTATTACAAGAGGATAAACTTTAAAACTCGTTGAAAAATAAATACTCAAAACGACTGACGCCTACGCTTGTCTTTCTCAAAAGACATTTATAGGAGATTAAAATTGTAGATCTTGTGAGAAGTTAATTTTATTTTTTAGTCCATTTTAGATACCCTTTACGAAACACTCCAAGGAATAGCAAATATTAAATATTTTCTGTTAGGGCTGCGGGAGACGATAGGTAAATATCATACCTTGATATTTGTCGATGTCAAATATTTTTAATCATCTTTAATTTTAAGGAGAAGCCGTTTAACCGATTCGTATAGCGAAAACTTCATCAAGATTTACAAATTCATACAATTAATTAAAAAGAAATTCTTAAAAAGGACTTTAAAACCCTTAGGAACAAGGTTTATAAAATGGGTTACTTGGAATAAGAGCGAGGAGCCAAAAGTAGTTTTTATTTCACCTATTAGAGTACGAATAGTAAGTAAGGTAGTATATGGACTTTGTAAATTTAACTATTAATAAAACAATTCCTTATACCTCTGGAATTTTCACCGACGACTGAGTGAGAGATTCAAGAATAAATTGAGACCAAAAATTATATCCTTGTATTAGATTCCAGAAAAAAGCAAGACTCAATTGAATTGCCAGTTTAAAAAAGGGAATAAGTCCAAAAAATGACAAATTGACTTTTTGTGCGCAAAAAAAAAAGTCTCCAAGCTTCTCTCTACACATGAGTGTAAAAGGAAAAAACAACTACCCCCTATCGGCAGATATTAGCCGCCCCTTGAATTTGCGAAATCAATGTTCATTCATGGTATTTTTTTTATTAAATTTGAATTTTAAGTTAATTTGTCTTTCTTTTCTTATTCTTTGTAGTGTAAACTTAGCCGAACTCAGGCGCGGATCCAGCACGGCTCCAATGAGGGGGCACTTTTTCAAGCCATCACCTTTATCTATTGAGAAAAATGTCAAAATGTTGGGAATTTTCTAAAAAGTATCACTCAAGATCCCCTTTTGGTACCGCTGGGGGGTATGGGGGTCCTCTCCCAGAAAATTTTGGAAAGTTGACTTGTTAAAGTAGGGTTTTAACTCATTTTGAGTACTTTTTTCGTACTTATGAGTGATTTTTTGGGTCCAAGGAGGGGGCACTTTCCAGAGTGCCCCCCTGGATCCGCCACTGGCCGAACTAGAATTTAATAGTAATTCAAAAGTGTTTCTTTTCCTTTTTTATCCAATGTACGTTTGACTCCATTCATATTCACTTATTCCAGTGATAGTGCCTTAATGACTCAGTTTCATAATAAATTTTAATTTTATTCGTCTTATTATTCCCTTTTCCAAACTGACGAATCAATTGGTCGCAATCCCTGTTTCTAAAAGTTCCCACCACCAAACAAAAAATTAACAGAAGCCACCCAAATCCCTCAAACTGCACCTGACCTGCAACTCGATTTTCTTACTTTTCAGTCCTTTAAAACTCTGTCCCCTCACCTGTTTAGGAGCGTCAGAAAAGAACAAGTAGAGCACATCCGAGAGGGCGGAGAGAAATCTTACACAGTTCAATACCTCCGTGCGATGATACCAGCTTGGCGACACACGTTAGCAATCAATAGACGAGCGCGAGAATAAAGGATTAAGAAGAGTTAACACGATATCGAGGGGTAATTTCATCCATAAAAAACACCGATTCCTCCAGATTCATTGGAACTCGAGCGCAACGAAGGCAGGGTCTGATTTCACAGCAAAAAAATGAGAAAGGTGAGAAAAGTTAGTGAGACGAGAGGTGAGGCTGTTATCTTTTAACATGGTGCAGTTTTCGGGTAGGAGGGAGTGAAACCTTCCGGTGGAATCTTTTACTTCATTGCGGTGGTATCATGCACGGTTGAAGGATTCCCGTTTTTTTGCAGAGGTTGTATTATTCTCTTGAGAGTTTTTAATTTAAGAAAATGAACACCAGATGTATAGTGTGGAGTGGAGGATAGAATGAATTATCCTATTTTTATATTATTACTTGGGAGGTAATCTGTTGGTGACGGTGAGCGTTTCAAACTATCAGATGTTCTTTAAAATACAGAGTAGTGGAAAAAATACCATATCGTTCAAAAGTTAAACGCACATAGTATGCTCAAAAAATACATATTTTTATAAAGAGGGTTTCGCAACTTTATCAAAAACTTGAGATAGTTGCTAAACATGATTTTATAAGTTTTTTAAATCTTCTAAGTCCAGAAAACATCAATGTATGAACTATGAAAGTGTTAACGTTCTGATTACTAATTTAAAAGAACACTTTCATCAAACCACTAAAACCTACTGCAATCATTTTGCTAAACCACTTAATAACTTAATCTGACCAAATTATTAGTTGATATACTTCTAAAAATAACATAGAATCAGCTATTGATCACTCCGTATGCATGTAAAAGGAATGGATTGATTAAAAAGCTTAATTAGTTAATGAGTTTAATGTAAAACTTTGTTACAATTATAGCATTATTTACAAGAAAATGGTTACCGTCCTATTTATACACCGTTGAAAGAATAAACTTCATGCTTAGATTATATTTAGAAACCATTAGTGACCAAAATAGACGATTTCCAGGAGTTCTCTTTTAACTTTAACCCGTTTCTTTTACCACCAGTCACCACAAACTGTTAACTTATCCTCTTTTGAAATTCTAACTGAGATCCTCCATTTCACTACAAGAGATAATTTCCAAACTTTAAATTAATTTCTGTTAGTTTGCATTCATTAATTCATTGAATTTCTTCAGGATATTAAAAATAAACTATTATTACCCAATCCCGATTCAAAATTTGTATCATTAATTTTAAAAACCCTTAAATGCTATTATTATTATTATATGGTCACTTTTTCCAAGAAGAAAATCTCTTTGCAAAACAAATCACCCTAAAATACAGTATCAGGGTTTCTATAATATTTAAGTTCCACATAAATGAAGTTGTAATATATTAAATTTTCCCTCAAAACTATTTTTTTCTGTTAGATGAATAGGGGTTTTTGGCTGAACCGCTTCCGGTAACACAACTAAACCCGCGGTTTTCCGTTGTGATTTCAGGAATCGCATTATCTGAACGCAAATATTTCTACAGCAGTTAGTGTGTTCCTGTAAATCATTTTAAACTTGAGGAAAAAAGAAAGAGAAAGACCTTACATATAATACCGATATTTATCATATCAGTATGTGTAAATAGAATTTGTACTACTGGAATAAATGGGGGATTATGCTTAAAGTCTGTGGGATTATACATATCGATTAATTTAGTTCCCTCATATTTCTGTTAATTCAACTGAGATATGAGGTGTTATGCAAATAAATTTGAAAAGGATCATTAAGGTTTTTTACTTAATTATATATTTTATTTTTATAGGCATATGTAATATGTATTGTAGTAAAAATAGTTGAAACTTTAATGGAATTCGTCGTTAAAAGAAATTAAAAAAGCGAGATAAAATGTTTCAAAATAACGTCAATCTCAAGAATAAGGTCCTCACAGTGTTGATTTGAAGAGACACATAAGAAAAATTTTTTTAATATTATTCCCATACAAATATCCATAGGATTCAGCGATGTTTTCAATGAGATGTTATAAAAAAATTCAATAAGTCATTATTTAAATTCTATTTTGTTTTACATATTTCAGCTTTTGTAAATTTACATTTACTGCAAACAAATTTTTTCAAGTTGTGGAACTTAAGAAATATCAAAATAAAAAAGCAGGGTATTGTCTTGAAACTCGAACAGGATTCCAATAGATATAATAGGTTCAGGTCAAAAGTTATTTTTCCAGCATGAAAACGTTTTTGATAAAATAAAATTGCCCAAAAGGCACGAATTACGACATCAAAATAGGCGGGAGATCTCTTGAATGTATTTAGGATACCATAGGTTCCGGATACGACAGCAATAGGCGAGATTTAGAAATTTTCAATCTCTCAACAAAAACCTTTAAAAAGTCAGAATGAAAAATACAAATAATGCTACACCATAACCTCACCCAAAACCCGGTGTTTTATCAATTGCACGCTTCTGAAAAATCGGTCACTTGGTCAGGTAAAAAATCACAAGTAGATATGACTTTCCATGCACAAGAATGTCAAAGGTAAATAATGTTTTTTTTTTATTATTATTAAAACACCTCTCAAAAGGGCGTTGTATGGAGAACCTTGGGAGTAAGAGAAAGATACGTAAACTTTCAATCAGGTCAAGGAAGAAACTACGTGCCGGTACAAGTTTTGTTATGGCAAAAGTAATGTTTATTCAAATTTGAGTCACTGAAATTGAGGTATTTGGTAGTCAAAAATAACGTTTGTAGAGGTTATAACGCATGAATGTAATGTTTTAGATCAATAGGACACGGAAGTGCCAGACCCAGCTGAGGAGCAACGGTATTATTTTGAATGAAATAGGTCAAAACGTAACAGATTGTAAGCCAGTTTTTATGACTGACAACCTTTTCTTTACCAAAACGAAGGGTTACGCTCAAAATGTTAAGCCCTGTTAAGTACTTTATATGAATCAAGGGTGAAATAAATTTTACTGTGTTGAGAAAAATTATTGGTTTCATTTTAGTTATTTGTTATTTTAGGTCAACCCACATATATGTTACGACCAAATCCAGACTTCGTAAAAATAATTTAGGTGTCCATGTCAATTGGTAAAAAAGAGAGAAAATATTGAATTTTTCTCATCATTTATAAAAAAATTAAAATTTTCTGATTTATAAATGAACAAATCATAAAATATTGTTTACCATTCTTAGTATGAATTGTACATTTACTTAATAAATTATATAAGGGTTAATAAGGGCCATTTTCAAATTCGCTAACATATGCTGTCCCGGGTTTAATATAAAATTAAACCAAAAATTGATATCAAAGTACTATAACTCTACCTAATAAATGGCAACAATTTTCCAATGAAATTTTTAATTAATTCAGAAACTATTTCGGTACATTTATTTTTTCTCTTCAAAAGAATCGCTGTTCTTTATTAATAAACTGTATTAAAGGTAAGGTATTTTTTGTCAAGTTCACATCTAAAATATTTACATAGGACATAAATTTGCATAAAATGTATGTTTCGAAATATTGTTAACTTGTTGATATTGTAATAACTGTAGTTTTGAGTGTTAAACTATATGTGAAACTTTTTTCATTTAAATATAATGGAGTTAGAAAAAAAACCCTTTAATACACATCTGACAGGATGTAAGCTTATGGTTAAAATGACCATAAATACTTTACTCTAACCAAGTACAGCTTCTCACTCATAAGAAATAAGGAAACTTACCACCTTTCATTCCCCCAAAATTATAGCAGTCAAAGAGACTTACCTAAAAGAGAATAGAAAAGTTATACATTATGGAATGAAATACGTAGAAAGATGCACATAAAAAACATTAATTGAAAGATTAAAAATCATAGAATTAATATCTTTTTATATCTTTTATTAAACGCATATTTTTGATAGCGAAATTAATGAAACTGGCTCTAGTAATAGTTCCCAGATGACTATAAGTCATAGTTAAAAAAGGAAAAAAAACTGAGTGAAATTATGATTTGTTAGACTGATAGAGTAACAATATGTAAAAATTTTATTGAAGCACACAAAACCTGCTTAAGCAAAAAAAAATGTTTAAACTAATAGAGAGTTGTAAAAATAAAGCATAGAAAGGTAAATGAATAAGTTATTATAACCTCTATGTCGGTTGGTTGGTTGTAAACATGTAAATCTTTAAAAATTCAGTGAGCGAACAGTTTTTCTATGTCAGTTGGATTGTCAAAAACCCAAATGAAAATACCAGCTCCTATGAACAGTTATACTATCAAAATTAATCGAACTTATCAATATTTTAATGACATGACCTATAATTTCTTTGAAAGGCAACGAATAAAATTAATTACAATTTAGTTTTCAAACATATTCGTGCATTTCAATAACAGCAGAAGGATGTCATCAATGAAGTTACATCAAGGGTCATTCCAAAGTGACTAACGTAAAATTTAGACCAGATTTCATTAATATTTTTGCTTAAAACACAAAAAATTAAGATAATATTTTGTACTAAATGGCTTTTTAAGAGTAAGTATGATTTTTTATGATAAATTAACACTTTTGCGTTTAAAAGGTGTGTGACTAACGTAACGTAGTTTGACATTAAAATGGAATGACCCTCAAGCACAATCGTCAAGAGAATCAACTACTAACTCACACACAACAAAACAACAGGAAAAGCCTCATCTCCTAATATCCCAGAACTAAGTAAATGTACTTAATAGGTATCAAAAATAAATCGCTACAGGGAATAAACAGCAAACAAGCAATCTGGGTTCAATCTATAAAAAAAGCCGGATCGCTATCGCTTATTCATCATCAAATCGTTTTGACCTTTCCGAGACCTAAGGACTGTCGTAACAAGACGATGCGGTTTCAAAAAATCTCCACGACAGAAATACACGGGCTGAGGTTGACAATGAACATAAGTCTCTGTGACTCACGCTCAGGTGTTTGATAGGATCTTATGAATAACGCTTTGCGCCAATAATTGCAGCCATTCAAGCCGTGCTCTGCGAATTGAGGATTCTGTACTACACGGCACCGGCCTTGGGTGTCAGGGCCGGCGGATATAATCACGACACTTTATAAACATTCAGCTATAATAAATGAATTTTCGAAGAATGTTCGTAGCGGAATGTCCTCCTCGTCGTGGAGATTCGATGTAATGTTAGGAGTTGTCAAATGTAAGGATTGTTATGAGTCTGTTTTAGTAATGAGCTAAAAATGGAGGATTCAGGATTTTTTTAGTTTGGATGTTTGGAAGGGAGCTGAAGCTATACAAAATTTCATCTTCGTGTGTTATTTAATGAGTGAACTAACGTAAGCCGTTTTTTTAAATTTTAATAGGTTATTGAGGCGCTTATAAACGATTTCTAATGGCTGTAACCGTAACCACAAGCTAGCGTTTTTTGTCTATTGAGTTTTTAACCGGTGATATTGTTTATACGGTGGTTTATTTTCTTTTCCAACATTGAGTTACAGTTTTTATTTTTTATTAAAAACCACTATGCTATTAAGGTTTCAAGCACTTAAAGTTGTTTAATATATTTACACTGGTATATAAAAGTAAAAATAAACTTCACTCCCCTTTGTTGGTCGGCCAAAACCCCTTAGCCCAAATCCTTTATACATAGACCAAATCTGAAGTATGTCTAACACTAACTCCTGTAAGCAAGTAAAATTTGTATGGGAGCTGTTTTGAATGAATTTGGACCAAAATCAAGTCAATAAAACGATTGGATCTTATATGTTCAACCAGTGTTATTCCTAGGATTTTTTTCGGAGGAGTAAAAATACTCTCCTTGACTTTTTTAGGAGGAGTGAAATTCAATTTTGAGGAGTAAAATACGGAAATAGCATAAACTACATATAATAAGACAAATTTTCTATTAAAAACGCTTACTTTTTAATGGACAAAATGAAATTAAAAAAAAATGAGGATGCTATAACATTATACACTGTGCATTTTTGAAGCTAAACCTTTGTGAAAATTTCAAAGAGTGAAAATACTCCTGGCTAGTTTTTTAAAGAGTATTTCCAATTTTCAAGGAGTGAAATACTCTCTCAGAGGAGTTAAAAATATCTCTGTGTTCAACATTTCTAGACTAATTTGTTAAATATAATCGTTTAAAAATTAATCTTAAAAAGTTTTTATATATGCTTCCATTTCATTGTTATAATTCACATATAACTGTACAGGAAAAAGTAAAATTTCTTTGGGTCCCATTTGATTTTTTGCCTACTCTCTCCTATTTTAGTAGTCTTATTATTACGTTTTACAACTCCTTTTCAACGAAATGTATTTGTACTAAAAACATTGGTATGGTAGTAATTACACAGATCTTAGAGTTAAAATCAAGTTCACTAATTCTACAGTGACAATTAGAAAATAACAAAAAATTTTGACCAATTTAAGTCCAGAAATTACCACAGTACAGACCCGGTAATTTAATTTTTGAAAAAGAACATCACTGCTTTATGGGATTTGTCTAATGTCAAAATGAGAACAATGAGTTCTTAAGAAAATAAGGTACAAAGTGAGGTCAAAGCCCATGAGAGATTTATCTGCATATTAATCTTCAAAAATGGCGTTGGAGTTGTATAAACTGTTTATATAGTTATTTACCAGTCTTAATGATTGAAGAGATAAGATTAAGTGCGGTAACGAGTTATCGAACAGATATTATACAAAGCTCCCAGTCATAAAGCTTGTTTGCTTTTCAAACCAATACTGCCGCGGGCAAAGGATACACCTCAGATTAAAGAATCTGTGACACTCTTTCACAAACATGGTCCATTGTTTTGCAGTCAAGCAAAAACAGATTATTTCTTATAAATGTTATTTTCCATGCTTCATAGCAGATTGAATGATTTAGTGAGACGAAGTTTGTATTTCAATGGATGATTCGCATAGGCGTCAAAGTACACTCTTTATGTTAAAAAAAAAAATTGTTATCAGGAATTTTAACTTTTAGTCTACGTGACAACAGTCAGGATGACCTCAACATGCAGAAAGAAGATATTTCCAGAATCTGCAGATCATTTTTCTAGTGATCATCAAATTATTATAATGATGTTCAATGTTCAATGCCTAAGAATCCAATACTTGTGATCACTTATCAACTATCAGCTCAAGTAACCCTCTACGTATTTAAATAAATTATTTGTTTCGGATGGAACTTTGTTACTTTATGTTTCATTATTTTAATCATTTCGTTTCAATCAATCAGAACAATTATTGAATTTCATCCAATTGGTAAAACAACTAACTGAACTTCACCCTTATTCAAGTTAACTCAGCAGAACTTTACGTAATTACTGGATAGAATAAATTCTGGATAAGTATCATGGATACGAATACAGACACAGAATACTACTAGAAACATTCCAATGCCAACAGAAAAAAAATTATTGATTAGCAAAATTTCTTACGATAGTATCTAATAAATGTACAAAAGGAAGTGTATACAAAATTTAAACACGTAGAAGTGAAAATTTTTTTCAATTGCAAACGAATAGAGAGATGCAAAGAAACCATTAATTTATATTAAATTTAAGGAGCTTTTTTAATATAACATGTTACTGTGATATAAGACCTACACAAATTAAATGTACTTTATATACTATTATTATATAAATTATAATAATTAAAAATAATTTAAGTTATTGACTTGATTATTGAATTACTGCTCGTCGAGCGATACGTTTTCTTGCAGTTATAATAAGGATAAATTAGTGATTAATTATTTTATTAAAAAATAAAAAAATCAGATAATTTAACTATTGATTCATTGGTTGTTAAATAGTTACCTTCTATGAGAAAATTTAATTGGAATAACCATAAATACTATATTAATAAGATACTATACCCTAAACTAAACTACCTACAAATTTTCTCTAAAATTTTTAAAACAATTGAGACAGTATTTTTAAAAAGTTTTACTCAGAAAAAAAAGTCAATATTGTTGACCGAAAAAAAAATGTGCAAATGGCAAATGTTATTTTTTCTACTGATCAAAAATGATAAAAATCATCAACATATTTTTAGAAGCACGGAATAAAAATTTTATATGGATTTCAAGGGTTTTTTTCAAAACAATCGATTTCAAATCCTGCTACTCCGAAAAAACCCCATCATCTCGTTTCACACTACCTCAATTTTATCCATAGACACAGCATCAGGGGTAGACGTAAATAGCTTTCAGATGTCCGAAACATGGTCCGAAATGGATCCTTTCATACCAAAACACCTAACTGGGGGCAATCGAGATAAATGGCAACGCGATCTCCCTTTCAGTAGCCGCGTAGGCGGGAGGTGCTACACGCAAATGAAGGTTTTATGTAAATCATCAGCCTGAGCAGCAGCTGTAGCTTTACAGAAGGCAGATGCCATGGGGCAGGAAGTCAACGGTATTCGGCAATCAAATAATTCGACGAAAAATGCTTCCGGCTAACGAAAGTTATGGAGGTCAATGATACTTGCAAGTAGGAATAAAGCCATCCATGCTTTTTGTAGAAAAAGGCCCGAAACTTAAATTCCGCTCTTAGTCATCTAGCGAAATCATTTGTGGAATACTAAATACCGCGTCTGGAAGTTTTCCTCCAAGGTCAAGTTTTTATTCCCAGTGGTCATTACGTTAATAATGACCCCTACTAGGACGGCCAGATGGTGACTTTGGATGGCGGACGTGACTTGGGACTGACAGAGGGGCATATTTATACCTGCAGACAGCGCTAGGATTTCGTAAGCACAGTGCTATTGCAGCTGTAAATATCCGTTTGCTAAGTGCTCATTTAGGTATAAGTTCCTGGGAGAATGGTTTTTAGTTTTTACACGTGCGAATGCTTTACATAAGAAGGTATCTTTTGGCTTTTAGAATAGGAAGAATGTGTGGCAGTGTAAAAAATATACTTGTATAACAATTGTATGGGTAATTCATGAGATACGGTTTATTACATTTCTATTATCGACTTTCAAAGTGATTTTGAAAACAAATTCACACAAGAAAAACCTTGAGGGCTTGAGGCAGTGAAAGTTTCCTGCATTCGTAAGAATAAGCTCTATATTTCACCCCATTTAAAATAATAGAAGACTAAGTAATAAAAGGGGTTGGGTTATTTCCAGTGCATTGTAGATAAAAACAATGATAAAAACATTTGAAATGAAGATAATTTTTTTCCAAGTCAATTTCTCTAGAATTTTAAAGTCGATCGATATTAGAAATTAAAAAAAAAATTACTACGATGCACATGATTTATTTTAATGCCAACACAACCTCAAAGGAATGTGTAGATTTTTTTTTACAGCAAATTCAATAAACCCTAAATTTTAAGTACTACTTTCAAGTAAATTCTCATTTTCCATTTTTGAAATTTTGATCCAACTTCTAAATTGAGGGGAAAAAGAAAACCACATGAATATAAATCGGTGGTTTAAACACCTCTCCTCTCTCACAAAGACATTCATTTTAATTGGTTCATTACATCAAAAAAGACGTATTCTTGATGGTTAACTGAGCAAACACTCGGTACACGCAGAATACCTGGAATTCTACCACCTCAATATAAATTAGGAACCCTAATTAAAAACTAAGTTCCTATATCCTAGCAAACGTTTATTACCCACAAAAACACACACCAAAGTGTTTCTCGAGGTTATAAGGAATGCTAATTCCCGGCATCCTGCGTTCGAATTATAATAATAAAAACATCACACGGCGAAAAAGAGAAAACACCCTTCCGTCAGCGAACCCAACCCTGACGTCACCACTACAAGCGGCGTCAAAACAGAAGCCCTTGCCCTTGGAATGGAAGCGTTCCATTGCTTAACGGAAAACCAAGAAACTACACAAAAAAAATCGTCAGTATATGGGAGGAGAAAATGACAGGAAATTGTTCTCCAAGTCAAACCTCCTTTAAGTGCAGGACATAATGGAGCATACGCGCCCTACTGTTGTTGCTGTTGCTGCACTGAAACCTCAAACATTCGCGAAGCCTCCTCGTCAAACAATGATTAGTCTCCCGACCGCATTAACCTCAGCACAGGTAGTGGCGGAAAAAAGTAGCGGATTAGGGAGATTCCTCATCGCTTTCTTCTTCTTTCTGTCATTGGAAAGGGAAAGTGAGGGCCGGGTGCAAGCTCCGGGTCTTTGAAGCCAGCCTACTGTATGGATCGACAAGGACAATGCAGCCATCGAAGTGGGACAAGCACTCACTGCTGCTGGAGGGGTCGTAATCGAATTATGAGTTGAGTTGGTTATTATCAACGTGGGGACCGACTATGAGGCGAGGCAGTTTTGGGGGGCGGGTCATGTAAGCAATCTGGTGTTGTAGGCCGTCAGAACAAGGCACATTTCAATAGCTTTCGACAGCAAGGCGTAGGTCAGTTTATCATTTCAGCACTGCAGTATAACTCGAAATCGAAGGGACCCTAAAAGTTTCAGCGAGAATAACAAGGTTACCCCAGAAAACAAAATTAATCGCTTAAAATAACGAGGAACTGAATGTATTATGTATTCGTCATAATACTGTTAAATGTACTATAATGAAAAAATATTAGTTTGCACTTGAAAAACAAAAAGGTGTGAACGTTAGAATTTTTATAGATGGAATCTACTAGAAAGATTTTGCCAGTTGAAAGCAGAAAAAAAGATTCATAGAGAATAATCAGAAATAAGGGTAGTTATGTAAGGAATAACAACAAAAAATGCTCTACGATTCAGCATTTTTCTATAGAAAAGGTAATTGTGGGCTTTAAATTAGAATTAACATTAGATAAACACTTAATTTCAAGGGGGAATATATTTTTTGAGATACAAAGAGTTATGAAAGTTCGAGATAACGAGGGAATCATGTACACCAATTATATTGGTGTACAGTATAGTCCTCAATATCAAATACAGATAGAAATTGAATTTCTATCTGTATTTGATATTGAGGATCCGTCACATTAAATTCCACAATAGCACTTTCACCATGAGGGGGCGTATGAGGAAAATTATGTAAGAATGTTCACCTTCCTACTTATCAGCAATAATTTAAAAAAAAATGAATATGAAGGAGAAATAATAAGAAAAAAACAAACTCCCTCTCCTTCCTGTACTCAAATAAACACTAAGAAATAATTTGATAGCACAATAGTAACTTATTCATAAAAAAATGATTTGCAATAGTGCAATTTTCCCATTATAAAAAAAATAGTGGGGTAGGTTGTTCAATGTTTCAACCTATTATCTATTATCAACTGCATCACACAATTTGGTCTCACCAAACTAAGCAGAGGGATAAGGAATAGCTTTTGCACCCGAATGTAAGTTTAAAATAACTTGTCAAAATCTTGATTTGGGGACACATCTTCCAGGAGTGAAATGCAAGCTTTCATATTTCAAGCGCCCACAAGCGCGACAGATAGGTCCTACTAAAAAAAGCATCTCTAACCACTCAATGAAGGAACTTGAGGGCATGGATCTTGAAATGAGTTTTACACCAGATCAGTTCAATTCCCTTTCCTCCACACCTCCATTAGTTCTTTGAAAGATGTTTCCATCAAATATAGAACCGTTCAAATATTACTTAAGCATGTTTTTGATAATTTTGACCCTGCCCCCCCCCCTCAAATCACAAACTCCCGTCTCTTACATATTACGTAACCAAACTCCCAAAATCCCATTTTGTTTTGCGCAAAACGCTCAAACAACCCAGTAGTAATTTAATTTTAAAAAATCAGAACTTTCTGTTAAAGAAAATTCCTTATTTTACCAAAATTCTAAAAGAATATACTACCGTAGCTATATTTGAAAAATTAGCTTAATATATTATTATGTCCGCATTATGAAATGAAACGTAATAAAAACGAAACCATTTTATTTGAAAAATACAAGGACTTGTTAGTCACTGTGAAACTCAATTTACGTTTAGTTCAGCAAATTTTAGACGCGTGATTCTTTGTTTTTGCTTGTCGGTCATCTATTTCACGTAACGACCACTTCTCACAAGATAGAAAAACCTTCGATAAACAATGAAATCCTTAAGAAAACAAGATACTTCAACGAGAGTTTTCTTAAATCAATAAATAGATAACTAACAAGTAGTGCACTTGATACGCGGGGAATTTAAATAGATGATAAAGCTTCAATTTTGGAAAGGACGAAAATAAAGAGTTAACTATCACCGGTTATCTATAAAATTGTGCTCATATTTCAATTACGACTTATCCTAACTACTATTTTAGTAATAGTTAGCGTATCTTCTGTTTGATTGATTAAGATAAACAAAATATCAGTTTGTATCTGTAAATAATACTGCTAAGACAAAGGACTTTTCCCAGTTTTATCTATAGGAAATAAACAGATGTATTATAATTCGCCTTTGTCGGCTTAGTTTTCTAACATTCGTTTTTTTTTTTTTAATTCTAAGATACAAGTTGATAATTTTAAATATAGTCTTATTATCTGTCCTGTTATTTCACTATTTAATACGTTTTCTTCGTTTGTGAGTTATGGCAATTAAACTTATTTACTCAAAACTAGAAATGTTCATACTGTATAATTTTAAAAAAAAGTTTTAATAAAATGTACTCCGTGTGCAATGCGTTAATGCTCCACCTCCACGACTATTTTGTTTTTTAAAAAATGAAGTATTAGTGCTTCGTAACTCAAAAATTTGGAAATTTGCTGATGTAATATATGTACCGCAATCGTCTCCTAAAAGAAAAAGTGGCATTTCCAAAATGCGTCTCAAAAAGCCGTAATTGTACTATGCATGATGAGAACAGCAGAACTTTACACCGATGATAGCAACAGCACACGTCAAAACATGGCCCTGACGATGAGAGACAGTCCAGCCCGTCAAATGAAATACTAATGAGGGGTAACTAAAAAGCATTGTATAACTAACTGCTCGACGAAGACTTGCAAAAAAAAAAGCTTTAATCTGTATGCAGTTTTGCATGGAGAGGTGTTCCGACCTTGAACCCATCTTCCAACGAAAACAATTATCAAATTGAAACAGGATTAGACTGAAACTCGGCCGCCTGGGGTAAGGAAACCTTGGGAGACAAGCGACTTACGTCGTTTTAATGCGAAAGGAAAACAAGTTGAAGTGCATTCGTATGCCAGTGGCACTCGTGAAAGAAGCCTCGGCATGTCTGGGCATAAGAATGCAAATGACATTTTGTGTGTGTTTACCAGGGAGAAGGCATTCGGAATGACCGTAATGCTGGAATCACGTACGGTTTCAGTTAAGGCCGAAGTACGACCGAACTTGACCCGTGACTCCCAAGATGGTTCAAGGAAGATAAGTGGACCAGAAAAAGCCGTTTGGCTCATCACCGGCGCGCTCTCCGTAATGAAATTATATACGAAAACAATTATTATTGGCCAGAGGTCAGTTCTCACACAGAGTCGGAGAGTTTTGAACTTTGGTAAGTGATAACACGGCCAGCGAAAGTTGAAGTGTGAAGAGACAACGGTTGATAAGAATGGGAGATTAAGATCAAAGGAACAGCGAATCGCTGTGTTTACGAAGGTGTGTGGGGATAACGTTGTGACATAATTTTGGGAAGTTTCGTTACTGTAGAAAAACATGCTACTCTTGTTGTGGTGTGGGTTGATGTTGTTGACAAATGGAGGTATTTTAATCATATTACGTCATCCAGATGATATTTTTTACCTAAAACAATCAACTGGAGTGTAACTAATGTTGAGATAATGCACATATAAAACAGTAGATTTTCGGTGAAATTTATTACTTAAATAAAAACCTTAAAAATTTCAAGATAACCTACACTATATGATATGAAGATGGAGGCGGGGAGATAATTTTCATTCTGTTGCTGTAAGTGAAATCATCGCCCACTCATTCAAAACATCGCGGTTTTTTCACACAATAAGCTGATTCAGATATTTCGCATAATGAACTGAAAGTTTCTGGCAGTGAAAGATAAGAATAAAGCGTATTCATTAATATTCCTCAAACATTGAATATGATCTCCGCTGAAAAATTTAATTTTTAGCTTACAAAGAATTTTCGAATAAAAAAGGACATAACTTTTTCAACTACTACACAAAGAATTATTAAAAAAGGTAATGCTACCTTAACCAACCTAAACTTATCCAAGAACACTATTTTAATTAATTTATTTCAAGCAACCAAAAATGATAATAATCGCGGGTGTAAGGGACATACCTAAACTATGGTCTTAAAATCGTGAGCTTGGTTCACTTCGTGGTTCAAAGACAATAAGATTTCACAAGATTCATTCAAATCAGTTCTTGATTTTGTAAATATTTATGAAGATAGCTTAGAAAAGCTAAATATATCTCACGTGGGCTCGGAAATTACCATAACACCCACACGTCCTTTCACCGATTAATTAAATGTGTAATTCAGCCTGCCCGCTTAGAAGCCCCTAAAAAGCCACGAGCCAGACCAAGATCCATCTCTAATCAATACCTGAGCTCTTCTCAGACGTACGGCAGACGTTCAGTAGTTCCACATCTTTGGAATTATACGGTAGTCAATATTCAACCGACAACATCATCACACACCAATGAGCATTTAACTCGAGCGGGTTAATAGGGTACTTTTGGGAAGTCTAAGCGGATTATGCCATAATAAGATGTCGGAGGTTTAAAAATAATGACAAGCTAAAATGAGGTTTTTCTCAATTTAATGAATGGTAGACTTGGATGGGTTTATAAACCTTAATTAGCGCATTTGTTTGGCTTAACTTCTTGTCTGGAATTAGGACGTGATAAAAATCTTATGACTTGTTCTGTTCAAGACATTATTTTTTTTTGTTTGGATTGATTCATCAACAGATTCGACAGCAAAATAATAAGGCTTTCTTCAGATTTAACGCTTTGGTCTTTAATAATTCCTTAATAAGCGTAAGACGTATCGTTTAGAAAAAGAAGTAAAATAAAAATTATATTATTTTTATTACGTTAAACTCCAGTCTACTAAAAATCATCAATATTGTTTTTTTTAATCATAACTTTTATAATAGTTTAATACCCCATCAGACAAAAGTAAGGAAGTTAACTTCAATTTGAACAATACTTTCACGTAAAAGTTATTTTTTTGGGATTGGATATGCTGTTATCAACAAGAACTTTCTAAAGATTAAATCGTGGGAAAATAAGTAGTTTTTTTCTCCAAAGAACAAGGTTTTTATGGTCGAAATACGCTACCATATTATATTAAAAATTCCGAAATTCGAGGTATTAATTTTACAGAAACGATAGATACCAATTTATTTAGTAAGATAAATGATAAATTTTTAATAAAAAACAGAAGATAAGTGATAAAAACTAAAAATTGACACAAAGTTAAAACATTTAAAAATTTTGACTTGCTCATCAACAGGCCCGTGCTGGGTACGTTCAGAGGGCGGTGGACAAAAAAAAAAAAAAAGGTGAAAAAAGGGGTGAAAGGGCGTCGCCAAAATAATAATTATAGTAAACTTAAAATCTTACTTTTCTGTTAAGATTGGCAACGTTTCACAAATTCCTTTTCTCAACAGAAAAAATTAAAGAAATACTGCGATAGTTTGATAGTTTTTTATTTTTAATATTTTATTGTTGTGAAATTTGAATTTTTTTGGCACATTTTGAGCCCCTTCGGATGATTACACCAAAAGGGGACAATTCCTTGTAAGTCAGAGAATATTCAAGGAAAAACAGTTTATAATGGATTTAGAAAATTCGAGGAGGGTTTGGGGGTCCTCCCCCAGAAAATTTTTTGAATTTTTACTCCTAAAGTACTGTTTTGACTCATTTTGAGACACTTACGGTTACACCCGGAGGAAAAAAACTTTCAAGGAAAAAAAAAGGATAAAACTGTCTCTAAATATCTGGGGGGTTGAACCCCTAAAACCTCCTTGGATATGGTCCTGCGTTCGATACTTCTCTAAAAAACACCGCCCCGCCCTCGCAAATTCGAAGTATTAAACAAAAAGAAAGAGCGGCATGAAAAATCTCCGCAGTAAAATTAAAGCGGGAGCTTTTAAAATTTCGCGGTAGCTTGCATAAATAAGGGCGCCCTGAAAATACCGCCTAGTTTTCCACTATAAGTATGGAGTATTACTTTTTCGCTTAGGGTTCCCCTAGTCCAAAAAAAACACTACCTTGACTTTACACCCTCAAAGTATTGCTGTTTTGATTAAGGGCGCCCATTAGACAGTTTGAAAAAGAGCGACGTAATAAAAATGCCCTGCCCTAGCAATTTCAACGTGTTTAACTAAGGGCTTCAATGCCTTGAAAAATTAACCACCTTGCTTTGTTAATTTATAATTAATCTTTAACTAAAGGCGCCCTAAAAATTCATAACGAAATTTGATGTTAAGGTAAAATGGGGAAGGGCGTTAAAAAACTCCTCGATGCCGTCATGCTTAAGACCTGATGAAGTGAAACTGAATTGTAAAATTACTCTGTTTCTAAGTTATAGCTTATAGCTTCATAAAAGGAGCTCAGAGAAAACAGAGAAGCACGAGTAGTATTAACAAATGTAAAAAATTGTCTCTTCAAAAGGGCGCCTGAGCAAAGGGCGCAGGGGGACACGTCCTCCTGTCCCCCCTGGCCAGCACGGGCCTGCTCATCAAGTATATCAAATAAGACATGTTTGAAAAATTACAAACATGTTATTTCTCAGCCCTTAAAAGTAGTATAATTTTTAAATCTAAAAGTCAAAGAGATACTAAAAGAATTAAATATTTTCGAGCAGAAATTTATCAACGACTACATAAGATTTACACATACTTACAAGATAGAAGGCTAGGAACGTCTGTAGAAATTACTAACACCATCAAAGTTGCCTTGCCTAGTAGTCACACGCCTAACTTCATCAAAGTAAAAATAAGACCATCTAACTCAAACACCAACATAGACATTTTTCCCTCCCAAGACTTCACACCAGGAAAGATAATGCCATGTGCAGCAAGATCTTGTCTGTCTTTCAGCGAAGTTATCAGCCGATTTTCACTCATCAGAAGAAAGGATATTATCAAAAACTCAATTTCCTCTTTTTAAACCGCCATAAAAACTTGATGGCAGGCGAGAAGTGAATAAACAGACTACACAATCAAGGTGTTTGTCACGTTTCAATCAGCAAACTTTTGAAAAAGGGTCAAATGGATAAAGTTTCCTGGTGATGAACCCGAGATATGGTGAGGCTACTTTATTGTCTTAGCCCGAAAATGCATGCCCGGATTTCAACAAAAGTGGGAAATGAACAAAGTAGTGAACTGAGATTATGAACCAGTAATCGCGACAATAATCTAATCCGGAACTTGGATTTGAGAAATTGGAACTGGAAAGAAAAGCATTGAATATAATTATTGCTGCTATTATTGTTATTATTCTTGGGGATGAACAAATAGAGAAAAGGGGGAGTCAGTCAACTAATGGACTTTTAAAAAACCCTTTTTGTGTTTTATTATAATAGTAGAGTAAAAAATAGCTTTCATGAGAAATAAAAAAATTATAAAGCATGAAAAAAAAGGTTTATTAAACAAAAAAGGGGTTCTCTGTAAGGGTATAAAATTCATCCGGGGTTTATAACATTTTGAAAACCTCTGATGGTTTGGAGAGTAATAGAAATTAGTTTATAATTTTGAAATTCCTATGTAGTGTTTATTCTAAAAGTATAAAAAAAGTTATTTTTTATAACCAGTTAAAAAATATCTGGTGAATGCAATGTGTATAAAAAGCATAGCTTTTCATTAATTAAATGAAACTTATCTTCCACAGCCTGAAAAAATATATATTCTCATGTTTTTATGGATTAACAAAAATAAATAGCCTTAATGAATAAAGAGCTTTAAAATTTTAATGTTTCTATGCGGGAAAGTTTCTTAATTTTCTCAACAATTAAAACATGTGGTTTAAACGAAATTGATTAAAACGGGACAACCCTGAGTTAAGCTAAAGGCTGAAATGATATTTTAAAAATAAAGAGGTCAAATATCAATAACCCTCTCTTTTAAAAGAAATGAACGAAAAAAAGACATTTCGAAAACAGTTCTATAAGTAAATGTAATAACATCTAGAGAAAAATGTTGCTGAAAATACATAATAATATTGCATTTACTAATGTAGGATAATGATACTTTAGCTTAGCGTTACCTTAAAGTCAATGTCATTTACATCAGCACCGACCAAAATGTGTTGCAAACATAAAGCATAGCGTATTTCTTCCTGAACGGGAAATTCTAAACGCCGTACGACCAGTTTCTCCCCAATGAATAAAACATTTACCTTTCATTCCAAATAACAAACGAACGATTGTAACTTCACGAAACAAAATACTTGAACAGAACGCATAACAGCTTTAAACTCAAAATGCCATAAGAAAAGAAGCTGGTAAATCTTCGAAACCCTCTACAATATCCGTTCGTCTCACAAAACAGACTTTAATTTCCCCCAGGAAGAGAATCACATCAAGTATCAAATTCAAACGATTTTCCCACGCCGAAAACGGAGTAATTTATCAAGACCGTCCGAAATTCGATTTTCCTCTTTCATACCCAAAATCAATTGTTTGTTACAAGGACTCGTTAACGCCAAAATAACATTCTCCAGGAAACAATTTTTGCCGACATGATTAGTGTCCTCGATTCATTTCGTAACTCAGAAACAATTTGGGCTGGCAATATGGTAAAACAGTGACAATGCCGCTGAAAAAGAGTAGTGAATGAAAGGGATATACTGAAAGTAAAGGAAACAAACCAGAAAGCTGCGAAAAAAGAGCTGCCTAAAAATGTATCCGGGCATTCAAAACTTTCCAGTAGAGCAAACAAGAGAAGCTTTTCTCACAATTGTCTGAGTGGACTGCACATAGAGGCCCTTTGTGCACAGACAGTGGACAGTATAGATAGCTTAACTTGGCAGCAGAAGTCTATTTCCAAAGTAATTGTCCTGTATGGAAGAGAGCGCCGAATGTCCAGTTTCTTTCAAATTCTTACATAAGAATTGGGAATTCGTTTTTGACAAGTTTTGAGAAAAACCGAAGTCCACTTTCGTGAAAATTAATTAATGGGCAGTGACTCAAGACAACTCATTTAGACACTCATCCCAGGAAGAGTCACACCACCGCAAGACAGAAATGTATCACCTCAATTCTTAAAACAAGGACAGCCATTTAAAAATTAATAATTTATGAGAATGTTGTACTTGAGGCGGTTAAAAACGTCGTCATGTCATATGAAGCAAAGTAACTCTCCTCAATCAATCAAATTCATTAATTAAAAGAACATCGTCATTTCGAGTAATGTATACAACTACCAACTAAACTTTATATATGGGTAAAGTTAACACGACTCAATAGTAGAGACACATTTGATTTTAACACAAATATTTCCATAATTATAAAATTATAACGACAAAGTTATAATAGTATAAATATCAAGAGCTATATTTAGTTACCTTTTCACGCAATAATCTTAAGAGCTATTTTAAGCTATCTCTTTAATAATGCAGTCGAAAAAATTATGGAATGGAACGTAATACAAACAAGGAATATCCACTAAGTTTAATTTTTCTCAAATGAGTATAAATTAAAACCTTCAGTACGTACTTTTATGTGATATCCAGTAGTACCTACACTACACTTGTCTTTAAGCCCTTAAAAATAGTAATACTTGGGTGGACAAATACATGATTTTCCCTGAATTCTTAAAATCAATGTTAATAATCATTGATAATAATCTCAATAATCGTTAATAATCTCAAACTACTTTTAATTAAAAGCAGATTTTCCTTGCATCCCCACCTTCAATGTTTAATGGTTTTCCAAACAGGAATTTACAATAAGTGTCACAGGTCACGGGAAATATAGTTTTAAAGAAAGTTATTATGTATATTTCCAAATGAGTAATGATGAATTACTAAATTTATGGAAAATCTTTACATCCAACTCAAACATAAGACAGAGTAAAAACCTCATTTATGAATCATTGCGATTTGAAATTAAATAAATGGTTTTTAAAATCTCTTAAAAATGAATCAACAAAAATAATATCAGCTTTACGACAAATGTGTATAAAATCCATGAGGTATTGATAGAGCAACAGTAAGATCACTAACTTCAATATCAACCAAATTGCTCAACTTATCTAAACAGGAGGAGGAAAGACGCAATGACATCATTATGAGAGGACAAGAGGAAAGACAGCCGCTGACGCTAATAGCACAGTCGTAAGCTGAGCCAAATCTAAACAATTTTGAGAAAAGATCCAGAACAACGCAAGAAAAGATGATACGAAGCTCCAAGCATGATTTATTAAAGAAATTATAACGGCTTTTAGTATATTTAAAAAAATAACGTGTTATAGACATCAAATTATTTACCGTCATAGCTGTCACGACAAAAGCATGAAATTAGCCGAATGGTTAAATGGCCAATGTAAAATATAGACAAAAATTTACAATCTTAGAGATAAAATTTTCATAATTAACCCAATATATTATTTTAGTTTATAATAAATTTATTCATCAAAGCATTTTTATTTGAAAACAGACAATTTCGTTGCATGTTCATTTTTGCTATTGAAGACTTAGGTAAAACAAAGATTAATTCGAATATTTTAATTTTTCATAACATATATAACGCGTAACATATAATACTTCTTATATGAAGGCCAGCGAAACTAGGAAAATATACGAAACTTGTACAACACTAATTTCCAGAAAACAGAATGAGTTAAAACTGACTGTAGTTGATGCAAGTTTTCAAGAAAAACCGTGTAGGAGATTTCAGATCTTTACAACACTAATTCTTCACAAGAAACCTTTTTACTTAAGATTACAACAAATTACATCGACAATGTGAAAGTCAATGTTCGTAGGAAGATACACAATTTAAACACCTACGATATATTTTTAACATAATCATCACGTACCATCTAAAAGCCAGTCATTCATACACCACTATAACGCATACGTCCTTATACGGCACACGGTAGTAAACCATTTTGACCCTCGTAGCGAAAATATAAGTTGACTTCATACTTAGAACAAAAATATAATGAAAATTACTTCCCACAAGCTCAACAAATAACCGCACAAATCTTTCGAAAAGATGAGATATTTTCAATGTCGGGGTCAAAAGGAAGAGTTGAGACAATTTATCTTTACTCCAGCAGTGAGTGTCATTTTGAACCAGAGGCGAATGAATCAGTCCAAACGCAGGTGGAATTTTAAAGTCATTGGAACAATTCTAACGTGTTTTTTTTTTCAACGATATTTTCCGGGTGGAATTTTTGAACTTAAATCTCTTTTTGCCACAGCGAATCTAAAGATTTTGTTTGGGGGGATTCAAATTTTAAAGGGCTAGCAACTTTGTGTTTTAGAATTGTCGTCAAAACCCTATAGTAAAAATTTTCATGATGTTTCATAAACCAGTATCAAATCATACTGGATCCAGTATCATTTATACTGGATCCAGTATAATTTGATACTGGTTTATGAAACATTATGAAAATTTTTCCAATAGGGAAATTCCTTATTTTATTACCTTTTTTCATGAAAATGAATGGGAGTTTCTATTAAAATATAGAAAAAAGTTTGATATTTTTGGAGGAAGACTATGTTTTACTTCCATTACTAACAAACACTACAGCTATTTTCTCATAAGCAATCTCGACTTTTCCGAATTCAAATTTGTTCTTAACATTATTTAAGGTAATTTCAAGAAAGTGTAAAAGCTCAACAAACTTCTCAATATTAGTTGAACAAAAAATAAAAAGACTTGTATATTATCGTATTAGACATTTTTTCAAATATTTTAAAATACATAAAGTATTAAATGAAAGGAAACCTACACTTGCGAATTTTATTACAACCAATTGCTTTACTGATAAAATTCACAACGGAGGTACATCCAAAACGGGGTACGTAAAATAAAGTCTAACAACACTGAAACAGAACATTATTAATTAAATTATTGGCTCTTAAACAAAATACGTACGTTCTAAAAATATACTTCTCTATCATTTAATTATTTTCTACACTTCAGTTTAACCTAAATTTATGAAAACTGGACCTTAACTTCTGTTCCCTTGAAATAGCTATTCTTTGAAACGCATTTAGGTAAACGTTTAGATATTGAAAACCAATCAATGGAGAACAAAATAGTGACCTCAAATGCGATGATTCAAGGTTTGGGGTAAAATACGGAATTTAAATTACTACTTATTAATGAAATAAATAAAAAAATATTTTTTTTTAATTGATTGGAGGTTTTAGAGGATTTGCGTGTTAAAACCTAAAGGTATCTTATCACACAATCGCACAGGATATTGTGATAGTAAAAAAATTAAACATTACTTGTCCTAAAACCCACTTATAAAGGAAACAATGACTCCCTCTCGTCTTTAGAGAACACAGCTCATCGCCCAAGAGAAACATGATGCAACTCAAAGGAGAAGTTAATTGCGATAGTTTGACTTCCGTCGCCCAGAAATGTTGGCAATGGTTATTCTGCTAAAAACCAACACAGAATTTCCGCCGGTGATGCATTTTCCGCTACATTTGTGGTCCCTGTCTAATAATTTGCAGCGTTTTTCAACAAGTGGCAGGCATCTTTGTAAACCACAAGGGAATCAACTCCGCATAAACAAAGAACAACATTTTGTTCCGCGAGAGCAAAAACCGTGTGGCGGGGTTGCCAGTTTGGCTCATTTATCCCCTTTCTCCTTGGTTAGTTATTTTTGTAACTAGATTCCTAATTAGAGAGAAAAAAGTCATTATGAAGGATGTTAAAAAAGTGTTAAGGCCGATTTATAGAGGGAAAACTGAGTGACCGATGAAAGAAAACTCCTTTTGACTGGTTGGATTTTTCTTCTCTTTCGCCGGTGAATAGATTCTCTCCTCCAAATTGATTTAAAAATGATTTCTCATCTCTAATCAAATCACACTAGCTTCTCCCAAATTGAAAATGTGTAAAGTTAAATGCTGATACGATGTTCATACTTTTAAATCTAGATGTAAATGCTTCTAAATTTCAAATAACTAAAAAAAAAAACTTCCCAATTCGCTTTCTAGGTAGTTTTTATTCAACCTTTTAGTATGTATTAAATTATGTAAAATTAAATTAAATACTAAATTAAATGTATGGAAGAAAATAAATAATTGCACAAAGATTTCATCAATAAGAAGAAACATAAAACCTCTCAGCAAGTTAAATTAAAACTCATCTCATTTCCATAAATAACTCAAAATAAAAATGAAGCTTTTATTATTAAAAAGACTAAGTTGTTGTTTAAAATCAATCATTGAAAGTACAATAATCACACAAGGTGAACATAAACTAAAAATTCCGACTTTTAGTGTTTAGTAAAAAACGGTAAATGTGCTTTTCATGAATTCAACTATAAAAATATTCTTTTTCAAAGAAATTATGATCTTAAAAAACAAATATCTTAAACAAATTATAAATAATAAAGCAATATGTATCCAAGAGCTATATTTTTTTAGAGCAAATTATAAATATAATTATTATATAAGCTTGTAGTTTGTTTCCAAACCACTTTCTAGCCAAATACTCTAAAGAGAGTCTAAGACAGATATAGAAAATTAATCAAATCCTTAAACCAGTAAAAAGTGGTTAGAAAAAACTCAGGTAAGAACAAAAAAAAAGCAAATTGTCAATAGGTGTGTGTGCTCAAGAAAGTGTCTCCCAAAGAACTGTGCCCGAAAAATGCCACGACTATTCTCCAGCATAATCTCAAAAGAAAACATGCACCCAAGTGTCATTCTAAACCGGAAACCCCCGTCACAGTGAGCAATCTCACACTAGGGTTTGGGTAAAGTGAAACGGATACGACAAATTTCAACCTGCCTGGCAGCAGACATGCCAAAAAGCTGACTGCTAGCTGTGTACTGAAAACAATACGGTATAGGAAAAATCAAACCAAGATAAATGTTTCTTTAACATACCTACCTCATACCCGTATGAAAACACTTATGAACATGATTATGAAATTATATTTGATGAAGATTTTGATCATTGTCACAACGTATAGTGTTTAACTCATCAGTTAGGAATGAAAATTAACGCATTTCTACCTTGTAGAAAACTTATCTAAGATTTGAAATCGCTACTATAAAAAAATTGAAAACAAATGTTGATGAAAGATTAATATCAAAAATACTTTATCCATAGATTCTGAAAGATATTCAAGTAGTGTAAGCCATACTTTAATAAAAAGAGTTACGTTTATGAAATATATTCTCGAAAGAAAACTCATCTTACCTTACGAACCAAAAAGTATTAGAAGACACTTACCTAAAAGAAAAAAGAAACTTCATTAATACGTATTCCAATATTCTTCTATACTACAAATTTTAAGTTCAGTACGTAGCAATACGTATAATACATAGATAGAAATAACCAAGGATATTCAAGAACAAGATCAAATAGCTTCCCACCTAATTAATAAATGGACATAATGATTCCCCTCTTACACTCCGAAAACGAAGTAAATATAAATTAAAAATCAAACTACACGAAAACATACTTTTCACTTAAGTTTCAATTTGGAAACCTTCAAAACAACTCCTCGCTAATTAAAAAGGTAGATTCGTGAAAACAAGGAAACAGCTATTTTTATACCCGAATGATGACAAGTGAAATTGATGTATTGAGGAAATCAATTACTATTTCAAAAGATAAACCGAAGATTTCACTACACTTCCAAAGAACCACCGCGTCCACTTTATATGTTTACGAGAACGAAGATGGGCGTGAACGTAGCAAATAATATTATAGCTTAAGTTGATCTTTAAATTTTGCAACCGTTTAGAATTGATTACCATTCCCATGGAAAACTTGCGTTATAACAAAATATGACATCATTTTAACTGGGAGAAGAAATAAATGTTTAACTCAATAAATCATAAAACCCTCCCATTTATTAAATTATTTCAATTCGAATGTTTTGAAATGTATGAGTCATTTGAAGTAAAAATTAAAAGCAACCAATTTATTTCACAGTAAACAAGCAATAAATGTATTCGGCAAACCAAACTAATGGAATATCTTGTTCTGGTGCACATTACGCAACAGGTTTTCGCTTTTGTTTTTTCATCGGTTTCTTTTTTTTATCGTAAATGACCTTCTAAAGCAGCTTCTCGGCTAATCATTCTATGGTACATAACCGAAAGCTAGCTTCATCCTCCTTTTTTCAAGTATAAACAAACTTCCTTCTCTGAGATTGTGAAGGTAGCTAAATCTTATTGTGGCTTAAATTAAACAAGGATATATACTAACAAGGTTCTATAAATGTTTAAATATTATAAAACCAAATGAAACGTCAGTTTGAAAGAGTGAATAAGTCCAAATAATGGCAAACTGACTTTTTGTGCTTTTAAACTTTGTTTAAGTCAACGCTATTCAAAAGCTTTAAAAACGTTAACTCTCCAAGAACAAATATTCTTCTACAAATACGGAATCTCATTTCCTAAGTTATAATATTAATAAAGATCTTTATATTTTACATTGGTGAAAAGCAGCACGTACAAATATTAGAAAAAAAACTTATTTGTTACGAAGGGGAACAAACCCGTCCATGGTAACACGTGTATCTCGGGATGAAAAAACCTTGTAGTCTCGACTTAAAAACACATTGACTAAGTTCATCCGTTATAACATGGCAGAAATGAGAACAAGAATGCATCAAACCCATATCCACAATGACAAACCTAACAGAAAAGTCAATAGTAATATCAGATGAACACACACGAAGTAGGTTAATTTTTCCTATCACCGAAAAGCTTCGCTAAACGTCTTTCTATTTGTGCGAAAGACTTTTTTTTTGTAACATGTGATCGCAAAGTCTGTGTTGAAGTATAGAAATGAAATTAGATAAAATCACAGAACAGTATGGGAACGGTGGGAACTTGTTTTCAAAACGAACTGGTATAAAAAAAATGGGTAACGCGTTATGTTTATTGTTCTCCAAAAATGATTAGCCATGAATGTGAACTCGAAATTTCTTTAGTACTTTTTAAAGTTTCCCAGCAAATAGCTTTAGAATGAGATAAAAATTGGCGGTATTATTTGGTGATTTGTAATGACTGTATTATTATATAACAAGATGGAGCTATCTTCCATTGACCCAAAACTAGAGCAGAACAGCAATATGCATCACTAAAGTTCACATAACGTCAGGGTAAGTTTAGTTTTTTACTAGAATTGCTGTATTTTCTTCACAACTTTTTTATTTAATGGGTATCAACATTCGAATAGTACCAATTATTTCTTGAAAAAAAAGTATGACTATGGAAATAAAGTATCAATATATTATATCAAACACACTAAAACTTCATCTGTTTTTAAATATCTGGGAATAATTATCATTTTAAAAGAATGTGCATTTTTAGAGCAGCTATATTGTATTTTCTCTAAATGAACAGAAATTAGGAGAACAGGTTCAAGACTGTAGTTTCAGTTTTGAAAATTTTATTTTCAAAACATTTTGAACTCTCACTACGCAAAAACTAGAACTAAAAGTTCTAAGAATTCGTTAAGGAAGAACAACGGAAAATTATGAAATTTTGATCATTTGTAGAAAAATGTATAAGGATGACTTCCGTTCCAAAAACTAATAGGTGAGATAATTTGTTCTTGAATTATTTAATGTCAAAGTCGAAAATTATTTTTTTCTGCTGCGAGTTCGCCTCTAGCAAAATCTATTAACAGCAGAAATATGATATTTTGCAGCCTCCTATATTATATATACTCTTAAGTATGAAGTTATGCACCTCGTCTAGAATTAGTTTGTAGTAATTAAATTTTAAAGTTATTAAATTTTTGACACGTTTTCGTTTTTTTTTTATTATAAAAGAAAGACTAATCACAGTAGAACTATATTTTAAATACACATACGCTTATTTTTATAAGAGTGGCGCTTTGTTTTTCTTTTTAAAAATCAAGTTAGTTTTTGATTTATTAAATTGAAAATTTCAAATATTTCTTCTCTTTCGGACTATTCATTTGGGAAACAGAAGAATTGTATTAACCTAATTTCTTTTATTTTTGTCGGGTTACTAGATACACACATGCTTATTTTAAATTTAAACGTTTATTTAAGTGCATGTTTTTTCTTTAAGTAAGTTAACGGTAGTAGACTTGCTGGATAATTTGCTTGGGGAAAACATTTTGATTAAATTACATATTAGTGAGCTAGGATGGGAATATTTCAGCAACACTTTTATTTTGGGGGAAATGATTTGGATTAAATTATTTGTAAGCAAGATAGATAAATAGTTTCGGATTTATAGGAGCATTAATTAAGCCGACCAGCGGGTATGCTTATATCAGTCAACTCTCAGTATTTATTGTAATAGCTTAATAATTTTAAATGTTTCTATCAATAACAATGGACACTTGCGATATTTAGTCTAAGCTAGAGGTGATAAAAAAACAGAACTAAGGAATCAAAGCCCATTTCTAAATCAAAGTACGGATTACGGAAAGGAAAGAGACATAAGTAACCAAATTTTAAGTTCATCTACTGTCAAAAATACCACAGCGATCCCACATCCCATACGATTTGAACAACTAGATTGGCTCTTTATGAAAACAGAGGGAAAATAACAGAGAAGGTAAGTGGACTGAGCTCATAACAGAAAAGAGGTCATTTACACAGGTGAGGGCAATCCAGAACCACTAAGAAAAGCTGGTATTATTCCACGAAAAATGAAGTCATTTAAACGAAAATAAAGAGCTTCCTTCCATTACTCAGTTCAAACGATGAAAAAAGAAAAGTAACCAAGGTAAAGATATGCGTAAAGTTTCAAACGATTTCAATGCGTGGTGCAATACTCATTTATAAAATGTCTGAAAATATCACTTAATGCTATAAAACCTATACATTTAAAATAGTTAAATTAAGTCTTATAAAATTGTGAAGGTTACTTTTTAAGCATTAAAAACTTCTTTTCAAACATTAGAACTTTATATCAATACTAATTTTTGTCTAACACACAAAAGACAAAAAGATTTTTGGAAGAATAAAAGATTGACAAGTTGTGAATATGACATGAATATGAAAGAAGATGACAAGTTGTGAATATAAAAATTTATTTTACTTTTAACTAAATTAATTCTAAAGAGTATTTCGAAAGAAACTACACTGAAATTTAGGAAGCATTGAACAGATTACGTAGATTTCATCAAGTACAAAAAACTATTATGCAAGATTTATGATTCACGTTCGAAGCATGCAGATAATAGCTTACTTTCACGCAAAGGAGAAGAAAATTGACGAATGAACAATAGATACACACACAAGTGTTTTAACCCGACACAACCTTGATCCGTCATTACGTTACCAAAATGAAAAGATACTAAGCATTGATTACTTAATTTTAGGAAACGAAGTTCGATGCACTGCACTGAAAACTTGTATAGCTTTACCAGCAAGAGAATTTATACTTATAACATTAATTTTTTGTGCGAAAATGTTCTTAGGAACACAAATGACGAAAATTTTGTCCATATTCCCACTCTTCATTTGAAGAAGTAATATTTTACGATTTTTTAAATTATAATTCATGAGGTTAAATAGGGAGTTAAATTTTTAATAAACGAATAATATTACGTACCTATGGTAAATTTAGTTTAAAAAGCTCGAAAGAATCGCCACTAAAAACATTAAGATTGCATTATTAAATTAATATTGATTTATGTAAAATGCTCATTATTGCGGACTAGAAGAACTTAAGACACAAACCTATCAGTTTACATATTTACGTCGAGAAAATTTTTAAATTCTGGTGTTGGGCCCTTTCCTAAATAAAACCTAACTGAAGTTTGTAGAGACCATACCCATTAAATAACTCACCGTGGCAAAGTGGTTCCCAGTCACAGACCCACATAATGACACACGACTAAAAATGATATTCGGATGTTGTCAAACCTGTCTCGGGAGAGCCATGAAATTCCATGTAACGGTCGTGCGACACGAAACCACAGGGAAGAGACAAAAGTCGATGATTCCCCTCGATTAGGTCATCATTTGCAGCGAGCACTTTTTATTTCCCAATGGAGTTATCAGTAAACACAAAGGCAGGGGTTTATACTTTTCCGTTTTATGGCTATAGAGCATTGACTCTTCGATACGACGCATTACTAAAGAGAGATTGTTAAACTCTTTCATAAGGCAAACAAACAATCCTGTGTTTTGTTGGTAAAAAGAGTTAATAGCGGTGATGCAAAAAACCTTTTTTTTTTTTGGATATCAGGAAAGATGATTTATTTGGGTTCATTGCAATAAAAGTTGTTTTAAATAAATAGTTTAAATGATGAAATCAAATTTATTTAGGACCCGGTTAAAACACAATTTATATGAACATAAGTTTTTTAAAGCTATAACTTTTATTCGGAATCAAGGGAAAACTGAAAAGTTATTCAATATGAAAAGTTATTATCAAAGAAAAAACAGTATGAAATAGTTCTATGAAAAATAACAGAAATGATTAATTTTTAAGACATGAAATAATACATATGTAGTTAATTAAAAGGTTTTCAGAAAAATTCGTTTGGATATTTAAAAGTTTCCACTTAAAAAATGTTTTGAGTGAAAACCCCTTCGATGTCGGAATTTTATTTGAAGGAATATCGAATGTTGTGAAGAATTTTTTAAAGTGCCATGTTTTCTTTTAATCAAAAGGTGTAAGAAACATTAAAAATAACTTATTACTACTTTATATTTGGATTTCTAATGTCTAATGCATTGATTCTTAGCTCCTTAAAAACTACTATACCCCAGTCTCTTTTTTATTTATTTGGACAGAACTCAGAAAAAATTAAACTAGCAATGTAAAAAAGAAAAGGGCAACTTTCACTTTAATGTGAATTGACTTTTAATTTATCTTAGTTAATAATATTTCTATGAAAAATATTTTTTTCATAAAAGATTTTTTTAATTAAAAAAGATTTTATTGATTTTCGGACAATTGTACGTCATCTTCTGTCTGATAGAGTCGGTGTAAAAAATATAACTAGTACATTTTTTTAAAATCCTTCATTTAATTTAACTGATTAAATGTCTTTATTTATAGTAAAATAAAAAAAAACTTAAACAGGAAGATAAAAAATCAATTTTCGGAAATGGTTAACTAGGAACAAAGGACGTGAATTAAATTTTTTGAAGGCTTGATTTTCAGAAAAAATATAAACACCTAAATAAGCCGGCATTTGTCAATATTCAACTCCACACCATTGCAGAAAAAAGATTAATACAGGATTAGTTTTGTAGCGCCCTCTCTCGCTCACTAGACACACTAGAAGAAACCAGATTTAAATTAATCTACCTCTTATTGCTCTCGGAGTTTACTCGAAAAAAAAAAGCTTTCAAAATAACCAACAAAAAAAAAATTACTTTATAATGAAAATATGCTAAAAAACATAAAATAACCATAAATCTAATCAGTTCTAAGAAAATTAACTTTTTTCTATATAAATGTGGATAAATAGTAAAAGAAAAATAACTTGGATAAGATTATTAATTCCATTCTCTTATTGATACGATAACATATGCTTCCTAATACGTCTGTTTTAAATAGGCACAAGAAATTTAATATTGATAAAAACAATTTTTACACTCATTTCGTTCACAAAAAGACGAAATGTGTGTAAAAAATAGTTTTTCTCTGAATATAACTACGATATGGTCCAAGGACATGAAAAAACAACCTTTTCTACAATAATAAATAATTTGTAGAATGAAGCTGATAAGCATCATTAACCAAAAGATGTTAATCTATCATCATTCCAGCTTTTTCAAAATTACAATTTAAATTAAAATTGAAGCTAATCAAAAGAAACTCGTCAACCCTTTTTTAATTAAAAAGCAATTTAATTTTTGAAAATAAAGAGTTACACTGCTTTAAGTGTCTTCTCCCAGCTTTACACAGTTGGTTAAAATGTAAACAATAAAAATTAACTAATTCAAAAATTATATAAGTTATGATTACACTTTTAAAACAAATAAATCTTTTCATTTAGTTAAATAAATTTTATATTAAATTCTAATGATAAAGACGGAAAGGCATAAAAATTATTTCATACATTTAGGTTGTTTTTTAAATTTTCTTCAAATTTAATTATTTTAGAAAACACAATTCGAGATATTTAGAAAGTTTTGCGCCTAGGGCTAGGGTATAACAAAAAGGGCTTTTCAAGCGGAGGAAAAAAAATCAAAAATTGATACTAAAAATTATAAAAGAAAATTTATTCGATTGAATTACATAACTAAGGTTTTTTTTCAAAAGTCTATTAAAAACAATTAGAACAAATCAAATTTAATAAAACAAAAATATATTTTTAAACACTTAAAAGGTTTCAACAAAAAGAGAAATTTTTGATATCACTGTAGAAAAACGCAGCAAAAATATCCCCAGGAAAAAAATTCTTGCGTATTGGTTGAGTAAGAAGACTCATTAAAATAAGAACATTTGTATACCAATTTGAGAAATATATTATATATTAGTTTCAACGAGTATGATTTGAAATAGTAAATTTTGCATCAACCTTCGTAACAATCGCTGAATTATACGCTCGGGAAAGAAAACAAGCTGAAATTCTCAAGCTTGAAAACCTCCTACTATTTATTCCTCCTTCGCGGAGCTCACAAAATGTGTCGAATGCGAGATAAACGCTCCCCTTGATGAAATTTATTTTTAGCAAACGGGAACATAACGCGAGAAACGGAAGGTGTTGTGCTATGTGACAGAGATTTCAAACCAACAACAAAGAAATTCTTCATGATTTGGAGAGGACTGTACCTCATATTTTAACGACGCGACAACAGCTAAGAAATATAACGTCTTTCACGGAATTGTTTCCACTGGGGGTGATCAATCAAGATTTCTCTCTCTCTTCACGCTTTTCTTCTAAAAAGATCAACACTTTTTATTTGTTCCATACAATGCATCCTTTTGTATTTAACGCAAGAATTTCTGGGGCTGTAAAGGTTGTGATGAGAAACAAAGTTCAAACCACATTCAAGTTTTTTAGCACATATATATTATTCTTAGTTCATTCTCAAGACCAATGAAAAACATTTTGCGAGGTATTTAGTTTTTTTACTTGTAATACTGTTATTTATAGAGACTATAACAGAGATTAAGAAAAAGGGTAGATACAATAGTGATTGAGATGGTGACTTTGAGGAATTTCTAATTTTAACATGATTGGATAAGTGAGATTGAAAGTCTCATAAAAACTAAGTCAAACTATCGTGAATTACGCGTATTCTTAGCTTGAAACAAAGACCAGAAAATCTATAAACATTACCAACCTGTAACCTTTCCAAGTCATTAAAAAGATGTTATCTTCATAACTTACTAAGGTGGAGTTTCAGTTAGTGTAAAGAAAGGAAAATTTGATTTTAAAATTTTACTTTTTAATATCGTTAGTACAAAGATGAAATTCACCTTACACATGAATGACATTTAAAAGTCTTCACCAGATTACACAACAAAAAACAGATAAAAACCTAAATGCAATACTCAAAACCATTTTTCTTAGTCTCTTCTACTAAAAAGAATTACGGAACTCATTTTAGGAAAACTGGGAAATCTTAGAAACCGCGGTTGACTAAGACAATTTATCTGTATTTTACACACTGATTTTGCCATTGAGTTGACTTTTCCAATTCTAAGCCACCAATAATAACACAAGCATTGAAGCCAAATAGACATTTCATGAAGACCATTTCAATTACATTTCAAAGCGTGAAGAAGGAGGAACTTGATAAACCGCTTGTTCGTTCAAATAAAGTAGACATAATTGGACGCCTCCAGGAAATAAATTTAATAAATTTTTATCTTGCTACGAAGAATGTCACCCAACAATGGTTTCGTGTGTCCTTTCGAAGTGTATGTAATTGCTAAAGTCCTTTTAGATTTGAGAGCATCACAGGGAGTGTAGTACTTAAATTTATAGGCGCAAATTTAAGGAAGAAAAATTTGATACTTTATTAAGAGAGATGAGATACGGTCAATTCATAAATTGAGTTCACAATACTTATTAACCCAGATATAGGGAATTCAAATTATAATGTTAGTCAATGTTTCGAATCGGAATAAACTAAGCTTAATTTTTTGAGCTTAGTTTTTATACAATTGTATAAATAAACAAGTGTGTCCCCAAACAACAAGTTCAAATCATTTATAGATCAGAATTAAGGGTACTCACGTACCTAATATTTACTGTGTTTATCAACAATTTTTGTTTTGTTAGATTGTGTTAAACCTTTTACTTAGTGCTAATTAGACTGCTTCTGTTTTAGTTTTATTTTTGAAAAAAAAAAAAAACACTTGAGATATTTGTTGCATTCTCCTAAAGTTACTAACAATTTTATTGCACTGTTCAGCCACTATTACTTAGTTAGGCTATTCACTATTTTTATATTATTGTGAGAGTTATATGCACATAGGTATTTCAGAGCTATAAAGAAACACTACGAATACATAGACTGCAAACATTCAATTCTACTACATCATTTTAGAACCACACCCTTATGATTTCAAGAGAAGTAATTACATCAATTTCGTTTCATACGCTACTTTATCCAGACAAGTTGACTTCACTGACAATTCAATGATGCACGGAATAACCATCTACTAAACAATATTGGCTAAACGAATTACAAATAGGTCAACGGTAAACTAGTAATCAATCACTATGCATACCACAGCAAGAAAGAACGTGAGATTCGATTTCATCTTCCTATGTTCTATCACCGTATTGTTATTCACGGTGTAGTTAATTTTATCTTGGTATTCAAGGCCAATACCACCAAAACATATAAAAGAAAGTCACAATTTCTTTTTTTTTGTGTGTAATACCTCTTTTTATAAAGAAAGTTACATCAAAAGGTTATTTAGGCTGGTTTTCAATATTTTGTTATAAACCATATAAAATGGACTAATTTAAAAAACTACTTATCCAAACCATAGTTTCCCATCTAAGGCCCGAGGACAGGATCAGGGTTTCACGTGCATTGGTTTTTCTAAGATTGAGATGGTTTATATGAATAAAACGTTAAAAGGAAGGCATGTAGTGTGGTGAAATTACCCAAGAGAGAACACCCATATTAGTGGCTTCAAAAAGACTCTAATCCCCATCAGACCCAGCTGAAGTCCACCCAATGAAATATCAACACGTGAGAACTGGCCAAACAATTCAAATGGCTATTGGTTACATACTGCAGCACAAAATCAGTGCAAAAGCTTAAATCAGTAACGCATGTTTCCCAGGTAAAAAACGATTGGCCCTCAAATAGACCCCTGAAGACAAACGACAAGCCATCCCTTTCAAGACTCAATGAAGAGTTATCTGAATAAGAGTAAGGCGTATAATAATGTATACTTAAGTTGTTGTTAACTCCAAGAAGACGTATTCAATTTTAGAAGAGCAAAGCGTTCTGCCTTCGTTAACAACAGAGAAGAGAAGACCTTTATTTTTATTGGGAGGGTGAGCAGACTTTAACAACTTCCTTCCTAATTGCTAACTTAATCTATGCGAGAGGTCGGAACACGCTGCTATGCACGCGCATGCCATAGCACACACACATCCACACAAATTAATAAGAGAACAGGAAATAACTGCGCTGGGGCGTATGATGCATGCGCTTATGATTAAGAATATAAACCAGGTTACACAGCTGCAATGGAAAGTAATTTCCACTTGATGGATTTCACGTAGAAAGTGCCCAATTTCAGTTCCATGACACACTAAATGGCTTTATAAAAAGATTATATTTAGATTTTTCAAAATGATTATTGGGTATAAATGTCAAGAGGATGAGGAAAAGGCGATACTAGGCGTTTAAATATCATGTGAAAAGATTTTTAATACTTATTTTTACTATAGGATGTTGTACTTGAAGTTGTTTCCATAGAATCTCTCATACTTAGCTTTTATAATAAGTCTTCAATTTTTTTTGGCATATAAGGATATGACTTTTCAAGCAGAGAAACGCTCTTACAGCTAGAAGAGCAAGAACTTTCATGTACTTTTTTAAAGATAAAACGGGATGATGTAAAACCAGAAAATATGATGTTTTTAACAACATGTTATGGTTAGATTAGTTTCATTTAGTGCAGAAACGCATCCGCGTGACAGTTTCCCGACCAATGGCATACATCAGTCAAGGAAAGATTAATTTGATCGAGTATTATTTTAAACAATACATCGTCTTAAAGATCAAAAACTTGCATTTTAAATTAAAATTTCTTCGCTCAAAGCATAACAAACTTCAGACGCCATCAGACAAGTCAAAAATGTACTACAGCTAAGGAATAACACACATTTTCTGAACTTCTAATATAGACTACAAATCCGTTGGCTAGTAAAGATTTCGTAACATTAATTGTCAAAGCTTCATGTGCTAAAGTAAACTAATAAAACAAAATAAGAGAGAGAATCAATACTAACCTTAACCTCTTTCAGATGTCAATCAGAAAATTGATAAACCATATCTAAACCATAAGATAAAAATTTATCGACAAAAGAATCAACAATGCGTTCTTCTCCGAAAAACACAAGTTCGAAATGCTCAAGTTTACAGAACTACTTAGAGCAGGGGTAATTTTGGGCCTTACGGTCATAAAGACTAAAATCTCTTCCAAAGAGGAAAAATGGTAACTCAAATAAACTTTCATCGAGGAAAGATGTAAACACTCTTTTTTCAAAGTTTACGGAGTTCAAAGGCGAAAGAGATTGTTTATTAACCTTGGGTCATTACCAAAGCAAAGACGAAAACGGTTTTTACCATGATGATGAGAAACACGAGCATTGTTAAAGGCAGGAGGATTCAAAATTCATGGATATAAATGTTAGGGGTGTATAGACTACCCAAGACAATTCAGAATTAAGGGGAATACCAGAGGCAATCTAGAGGCGCTAGAAGGCTGACAAAGCAATGAAAGATGGGTTATTGTGGGCAAATCATTGGAGGAAAATATAAAATCCCAGATTCAATCATCATGCTTAAACCTAATAATAAGAGCTGGGCAAAAAAAAAATATTTAAAATATCGTTTTCAAAATTCGACAAGAAAAATTACGACAGTGACAAAAATATAAGTCTATAATTACATCTTTATAATGGGGAAAAGTATTAATTTTATGGAAAAAATGTTTATAAACAAATTTAAAAAAAAACTAGTTTTAAATTACTAACAAGAAGCTAATTACATTGTTTGCCTCTGAATAAGTTTTTTAAACCAAGCTGTTTATTGTAAAAAGCTTATAAAATCACTTTTTACCTGTAAAAAAACAGTATAACATGGAGATTTGTCGTTGTTTTAAGTACCAAAATCAACTGTTTTTTTAAACAGGTTTTTGTCGCACATAATATACCGATAAAATTTATTGGATTAAAGTAAGAGTTTTTAAGATAATTCAATATTTTGACAAAAAGAACAGAGGTTGAAATATAGTTTTTCTAGTAAAATTACAAATGAAGTAAATCATAAAATAAATCTGTATTTAGCAAAAAAGAAAGAAAAATCTAGGATTTATTTAAATTAAAACGTACAGCTGAAAAATTCGTGACCCTGCAGTTGGTCATTAACAGTTTATTAAGAGAGGTGTCTTTACCTGTACTTATTTTTCAAACTTTACAATAAAAAAAAACCGTTAATTTCAGAAATGCTTCAGTGGAAAAATAACTCAACGTTTGTGAAGCAAAAAAAAATCAAACATTTACCTTATTTTGAAACACACAAGCTTTAAAATTCACAAAATTGATTGCATTCTAATCATTTTTAAAGACGTAGTTGTTCATCAATTTACCTGGAAAATCACGTTTACCTCATCTCTCGATATTGGTTTAACAATTATTCTACACAAATAAATTTAGCATGACGTCAAGATGAAAAGAAAAACACCTACGAAATAATAGCGTTTGCGCATGCGACCTTGCCTATACATATATTAGTTGTGCAACAGAAAAATTACGAAATTGTTGTCAAGCGTTAACAATTGAATGCATGAAACTATTCAATGGAAGGAGAGATGCAAGTTCTTGAAGGGAAAACTGCAATTTTCTAAGAAGAATCATACAGTGAAATCAGTGTACGATGTATCGTATAACACCGAATAAGACTTTTTCAGATTATTAAAACTATAGTGTAATTTCCACTTTTATTAATTTTAAAGAATGTTGTTTTGGAATTAAATATTAAAGAATAAAAACTTCAAAAATAAATTATCAAAAATTACATCGCGACTTACCTCGTTATGCTTAAAAATGGTACCAAATGTTTTTGGGGGGATAATTTTTGACTGAAATATGATCATTTATATGTGTTATATTTTCTGAATGTTTGGTATTATACATATCTCTTAACACCCTGTCGTATTGTTCAGTTATAAAGGTTAAATCTTTCTAAACCTCTTTTTAAGTAATCACACATTTGGTGTAACTTTTTTAGAGATTAATAATATGCAGGTTGTAGTTGAGTGTAAATTTGGGAAATTTCGGGGCTTCATGCCATAGAAAACCTATAAGAAATTTTAAAATGTTATAGCCCTGCAATTATTTCTAACATTACATTTTATGAACCAAAAAAATGAAGAAAATTGGAAATAGGGAGGTAAATAACATTGGTTAACCTAATGAGGAATAATAAAAAGCATTTAAAAGCAATGCACAAAATATTCGAAAGTGATGAAATAAGATCTCCTTTAGTTGCACTGAAGGAAATGCAAGTTTTGAAGGATAAAAATATTTCTAGGTGACTGACTCTCTTCACTATCTTAAAAGCAATCAAGATTTTTTCTTGCAGGTTACAAAGTTTTTTCAGAAAGACCCCTATTCGTTTTCCCCCTATCTGTGAACCATCTTCCTGAAATGAAATACACCATTAACATCTACCCCACTAGAAGTCCCTATGCCTATACCCGCCTATAACTCTTAAAATGAACAAATGTATTGTGCCTGCAAAAGGTAGATTAAATATAGATCGAGAATGAAAATGCAATTCCTTTCAATATGCATTTCCCGTAAGAACAATCTTTTGTGTTCTGGTATCTTGAGATTCTATCAACAGTAACTTTCCTCATAAAAGATGAAGTAACGGAATTGCATTGAGAAAAACTTCTTAAGAAGCCTATAAAGGATACCCTTTGCAATTTATATTAATGTTAAATATGCCGTTCGTTTATTATCGGTTAATGAGTAGTCTTCATAATTGCCATCACCTCGAAATAAAAAAAAAACCAAGAGATCTTTTGAAAAAGGATTCTTTTGACATCTAGCACTTTTTTAAGATCTATAACAAAAAGGTTTACAAAACATTGTTATTATAATACATCTTTTTAACTAATGTACCTCTGAAAGATTAAATAAACTTCAAGTATCCATAAATTTTTAATCTTTTAATAGACCGAATAATCACTTCATTGATTGAAAGAAAGGCAAATTTCCATTGATAGTTTTTTAAATGTAACGTCTAAGACTTATTACGAAGTCAGAATTTTCAAGGTTCAGAAAAAAACGTTGAAATTTATATTTTCCACGAAAAGATAGTCAACACGAGTCCCCTCTAAGATTTTTAACACATACTTATTGTTTGATTGGTTTTATTACAAAATCCAATGGTACTTTTAATTACATCGTTGGTTGATAAAAGTCGTTTAAAATTTAGTTTACCCACACATCTTTATTCGATGTTATTTTTCCCGAATTGTAAATTATAGTATCCAGACATTTAAAATAAACCAAGTAGATATGTAAAAAGAATCGCCCCGTTTAGACACAAACTGTGTGTGAGCTTGTCCTTTACTTATTAAGGTTATACAACACAAAGGTCATTAAGTTGAAGCATGTTTCAGTTAAAAACCATCTTCAAAAATCCACCGGTTTTTGATCGAAGCTGTACTTAAGTATCTATGATATATTTGATTTAAGACAGGAAAACAATGGCGATCCACCTCCACATGAACTGAGGGCAACTCCTCATGCGGGTAATGCATCACCTGTGTGCTGGGGAGTGGGTGGATTTCCGAGCTACAACTACAACAGCCCTAACGAACAGAACGTCGTCACCTGTGTCTGTCACGCAACCGAGTCTCGATTGTAAATTCGAGGGGACAGATTTTTCATAACTCTGATCCCTAGGTATATTCATCATAACTGCAATGAATCGAAAATATTTCAATACGAAAAGAATCCCTCCCCCTTGATACGAAGCAACTTGGATAACTCGAATATATCCAATTCGAAGGATTTTTTTATCACTTTAAGTTCCTATAATTAATTATTTTATTTGTGTAATTCGAAACAATGGTTGATTCAAACAACTTTTGGGGATCTTTTAAGCTTTGAATTATACAAGTTGCTCTGTACTGTATGTAACCTCTTCCTATTTTTAATTCTTTTGTGAGAAGTCTTCACTCAAAATCTAAAAATATTTTTCGAGAAATATAAGACTAATGGAACTTTCAAAGTTCTAGCAATGCAAGTTGCTTAAGGAGTATTGCATAATATTCTCTATTCAATAGTGTTTCTCTTTCTTAAAAAATTAACTCAACTACATTATTAGGACATTTAACTGGCACGTGCGTGCCTGCGATTAATTGTCCTTTTCTATTTAATAGAGTTTCTCAATTTAAAAGAACTAACTCAATATTTTGTAACAAAACTACAGCAGTAAGTATATGAAAACATTCAACTGGAGTGCATGTGCGTCAAAAATTGTTCATTTTATTTTATACCTGTTAAATATATTTTCTTTGCTACCTCACAAAAAATTTCAGATAATTCTCTTTTTTTGCACTATTCAACTTCGGCGGCATACTGAAATGGATCTCCGAATCTCTTTTAGAATTAATTACACCAAAGCCAATGATTTATATTAATTCTTTTACATATAGCCAAAAAATAAAACTAATATTTTTAAAAGTGGAAACGTTCATTGCTATAGCAGTTATGACACGATAGACCTCTTCTCCTTCTAAAAATAAACAAAGGAGAAATGCTCCGTTTCGAATAGACTGGTGGAAAGCGCACGCGTATCCCCACAAATGAAGAGTAAAAAGTTCTCTCTGCAAACACTATCCAGATAAACAAGTGACAGATATTATGGCAATTTGGTTCCAAAGAGTCATCCCATACGAAGGAGCTGAGAGACGAAGAGGTCATAAGGTTATCAGTAGAGAGCATAGTGATGTTTGCGTTTTTAATTGGGAAGGCATAAAACTTCGAGTCTCATCTCAAAGCGATTATACTGAACAGATTACATCTTAAGAAAATTTTACATGACCGTTTACGACGGAGAGTAAACTACGGCACAGTTTATGAGACTTCTTGCATCAAGAGGAGTGTCAAAGTAGTGGCATTTATGAGCTCTTACATTTTAAGAGTACCCTTCACGGCTTAAATGGGTTTGTAAATACTGTGTGACTGTATGGGGAAAGATGCTGAGCAAGACAATTTTATGCCATCATAATAAGAAAGTTACCTTTTTTTTAATGGTCTTAAAGGAACAAATGGATTAGGAAACGGATTTGATGTAAAACTAAGCCTAACAAGGATGTGTCCTTGACACTAATTTCTTCGATAAAAAGTACTTGGCTTCTAAAAAAAAAGAGGAAGTTCACGTTCACGCACGAAAAACGACTCAGATAAAGACGAAGGCAGTATCTGACTCTAATCACGAGTATATGTATGTAACTTAGTGATTTTCTTTAATGTCAGAAAAAATTATGTTTCGATAAGATTGTAACTGTTATAAAAGAGAGAACTAGAGCCGAAAGAAAAATATAAAAATTGTTTGAAAATAGACAGCAGAATTGATGCTGTTAAATACAAACTTTAAATTTCGGTTTCATAGCAAGAGCACAAAGTAATTTGGTTAAGACTGTCGGTTGAATATCCCCCCAAAAAACTAAAATGTATGATATGACCAAAATATTTTATTAATACTGACCATCTTTAATATTTATGTTAAATTTGAGAATTGTTATGAATTTTTAAACTTGTTCCTGTACGTTTTAAAGCAATAATGTTTCAGTGCATTCTAAGTCTCTGGTATAAAATTTACTAATTGATAAATTGCTTGAGTTTTGCAGTACTGTATTCAAGTCGATTTCAGTTATCTTCCCGACAATTTTTTTTTAAAGTACTCGGTCATATGGAGGAGGAAGTGTTAAAAACCTCTAAAAATTCACGAAAGCTATAGATATTAAGAAAATTTAATCTTATTGATCAGAGGGGATATTTTTCCACTGCGCTCCCCCATCGTAAGAATCTAAAAGGATTTTTTGTTTCATCAGACACCAGTTATAATCCCCCGCCCCTCTAATAACCTTGCTATATTTTAAAAATATACTTGTTCCCCACTTCTTTTTTGCTAGGGGAGTGTAGTTTAGGTTCTGCCTTTCTTTCAAATGAAAGTCAAATTCTAGAAATTGTCTAATGATTGTGGTCAACGGAGGAAGACCCTGAGAGGATGTCTCTGATTATTATCCATGCTGTCTTGAAACACAATTTTCTTTTAAAAAAGTAATACATATATCCTGAAATATTTGTGGGGGGGCATTGCTCCCCATGACAGCCGTGAATAGGCGTCATTTCCATTCATACCCAACTCCGAAGAAAGAATAAACCTTAAAAACTGTAATAGACATCAGACCTACATTTCTTTACCTGCTCGTTACCGAAAATTCCCTGATTAAACAAGAAAACCCCCCACTCGAGTGTCAACACCAGACGCAATCAGTCGCCTCGCAGGCATTCGATTTCACCTATCCAACCTACTACAAAAGCCGGGAGCGGGGGAGTGATTGCAAACCGACACCGCCCGCCACGCCAATTGGGGAAAACTCGGCAGAAATCACAACTCGCATTATCGGGTCGTAATCCCTCGCACGGGGTCCTTTGTCTGCGCTTTTTTTTAAGTCCCCGGGTCACGCCACGGGCTGACGCATCGGTGATGGCCAGCTGACGGTTCGGGAAAATCCGGGAAACAGGAGCGAGCATGCCTGGAGACTCTCTACCGTTGTCTGGAGCAGCGTCTCCTTTCCGGGAGCGAGACGGGGGCTGTTTTTTAGTCCCCTGCGTCGAGACTTAAAAATCATCCGACTTTGGAGTGATGTTAAACGTCCAGACAACAGGAAAGGAGGGATGGTGAGTTGTGAATCGTAAATCAGCAGGTGCGAATGGCGTGGATTAGGATTTGAAATGGGGAGTTACTGATGCGAATTTGAATTGAGTTGCAATGCGGCTTTTAAAGGGGAGGGGGCACTTTATAGATGGGTTGAAAGATAGCTCTATATGAAGATAACAACCCAACTTAATAAACCTAAATTTAATTGTGTGATTTGAATTATTTGATAGAATTAATAGAGTGGATAATATTGTTTTAATACTTAAATAATTTTAAAAAGCTTATATCATGAAACACCTTGGATTGAACAGAATTTAACTGCTCATTTTAAAACCTGTCAAACGCCAAATGAGTTGTTTTGTGAAAAAAGAACAAAACACTACGACCTACACTACACACATGTGGTTTCTCCTCTAAAGTCAAAAGTTAATATGTAGCCCACTTACTTTATAATCACGTTTCTTGACTTTTATATTAATCGCTAAATTGTGCATTCACCTCATAAGAATCACACAACACAAATAACTCATTAAAAAAACAGGGGGCGTTTTTTTAAATAAACGGTTCATTTGAGACGAGGCCAAAAAATTAATTAATATTTCATTTAATTTAGATTTGATCTAATTAATTCAGTGGTTCGGAGGGTAGGTGCATTTTATTTGCTCGAAGAAAGTGTTTGATAAATTCAAAACTTAAACTTAACTTTAAAACTTCGTTATTTCAACTATGCCTATCCCCCTCATCAAGCATAAATCCGTCATAATAGCACAGGCTGGAAAAAATACGGAAATAAATCGGATTTTTGGGAAGAGAATTTTGAAAATTCCCGTGAGTTTCGAGCTATAAGAAAGGAAAACATCTCAACTAGCACAAGAAAGCAAACTTTTAGTGTTATTTTCTTAACTTATATTTTGAGAATTAAGTTATTATTGTTCTTTTAATCATTACTTCTGTTTAATTTTATAAAATCTCTTTGCAAGAATATAACGAATGGAACATATTAAATATCTCTGGAGTTTTCGGTGTTATATTTAAAAAAAAAAATTCATGTGACGACTGAAATTTATTTTAAATTTTTTAAGATAATATTAATAAAGGTGTAAAGTTTCTTGAAAAGGAAATTTCAAGCGTTAAGCCTAACGATGACTGTATTTGATTTAACTCAAAACTCCAGGTTTTTTCCCCGAGTATAAAAAACTGTGGGAATTTTGTATCTAGAGACATAGGACGGCACTTGGCAAATATTCGACGGCAACATGCTTCCGTTCGAACGCCAGCCAACCAACCAACTTCTCGTCTGCAGCAACCCCTCCCATCACTCGTTAGCTGTCCTGGCTTCTGTAACATTGCAAGATGGATACTCAAATCCCCCGCCGCGATAAACGAAACGAAATGATGGACGCATCGCGTAATACTCCATGCAGAAGATGAACGAGCATAGGAGCAAAAATTGCAGCGGCGAGGCTGAAACGTGGCCGGATCGCAGATGAGGAGGGATAGATGATAAGTGCCTAGAGATGGCTCAATCATGGGAAATCTTTTCTATGGCCTCAAGAAAAATAGCATTGTTCCATTAAGACCTCCCAACAAAAAATTAAAGTACGCGAAAAATGAGCACTATACTTTCTATAGGTGAGGCAGTGGGGAACACCCTTTACTGGGGGTGGGGGCTATTTGTTGAAGCCAAGAGGAAATTTAAAAAATTTCAAGGGATATTGTGTTGCAAATTATCCCAGATAACAAAATATGAGTTAAAAAACCTATTATTAAATGAAATTCTGAAAACACTTTCGGGGGAGGAACACTCAGACCCCCTTTATGACTTTGGACTTAACTTAGAGTTACCCAAAAAATATATAAATTTGGTGAGCCAAAGAAGGATAAAATCCTATTCTATAATTACACCTACAATTTACACTTAACCTTCATGCATGCATGGAATAAATGCCAAAAAATAGTTAACATTTTTCCCCAAAGAACAACATTTGACACACATGGAGCTATTATAAAATCGAACAAATTTTAGAAAGTTGCTGTAATTGGATTTTAAAATCCCATGTTTATCATTTCACCTATATCACTGCATAAGGTGAGGAAATGAACAGGTTAAAACTGCTTAAAAATTCAAATGGCTACACATTTTTAAGAACTTATAAAGCCCCACACTTTTAATGAACAAATTCAGAATTTTTAGCTCTTTTAATGAAAGTGGGAACCTAAAATTAATATTTCTTACTATATCGCAAAAGAAATTAGCCCCGTTAAACCAAAGAACTAATGCTTTAAAACTTTTCGAAATGAAATACAGTTAAACCCCGTTATAGTGAACAGTCATAGGACCAAATAAAGAGTTTTCTTCAGACAAATCCAGTGTACCCGATATTTAGTGGTCTCAACTGAGAACTATGAAATGAAAGTTGGTTTGAGGGAATTGAAATTTCTTGTTGAAGGGTATTTTAATATTTTCAATCCTAAATTTACTACAAAAAGATGCGTAATATTCCTCAAATATCACTTCAAGCAAAATTATCAGTGACTGGGAGACTACCTACTAAGAGGTCATTTGATTACATGATTTTACTTATCAGTCCTTCTTATTTACAAGGAAAACCAAGGACTTTCCTCAACCTTTTAGACTAAAAATACTCAAATATGAAAATTGTAGTTTTAAAAAATTCAATTATCATTCTGCAACTTTTCAATAGCATTAAGATTTTTCAAAGAATTACTAATTAAGATACTTTTAGATAAATATGAGAAGATTAGAAACACTATAGTTGACACTTTTAGTAATTGAATTTATATAATAACTAAGATTTTCAAGGTGACTTACGATTTTTAACTTCCAAACTATTGATGAAAAAGATGAACTAGAAATAGGGTTAGAAGGGCTGCTTCTTAGTCATTGACTTAAACTATCAAAAAATGACACGATAACTTTTACAAGGTGATTGCAAGTATACGGTAGCTGAGCAATTAGGCACATACTATTCCTTCCTAATATTTTCCATAAAATTTACCTTTTTTCTAATAATACTCTGATAAATATTTTATGCAATTACTTTATCAAGCATGCTTCTTAAATCCCAAGAAAAATATAAAATCTTATGTTTGAACTTTTAAAAATTTATCACACTTTAAAATAAATCTTTAATAATTATTTTGAAATAGGGCTGGAAATTACGAAACTAGTCTTCCTTAGAATGAATTTTTGATTGTACTACTGACGGTTAACATAGAAATAAAAGAACACAAAACAAAGATTAGTATGGTTTTTGATGAGAATTTTATTTGATTAAAATAGGGTTAAGAAAAAATTATACATTGCAACATAAAATAATTGCTTTGTACTTAAATAGAATATTTACAAAATGCTTTGGAGCCAAAGCTCATATAATGAAAATGAATATAAACTGGGTAAGAGAACTCTTATCTATCTGATATCCAAAGTCAGTTTTACATATAAGAAAAAACTTCCTAATATCGAAAAAGAAAGATTATAGAGAGTAGAGAGATAATAGAAAAGTGAAGGAATTAGCTATTATAACTTTCTGATGAATTAACAGCTGCTTCGGTGATATAAAGATTTAGTCACCACAGGAACAGATCATCTGAGAGAAGAGGTTTAAAGAATCTCCATGTTGAAAACTGAAACAAAGTTTAACTAAAATGCGTCAGTAAGTTTAAACATAATGCAAAATAAATTAAAACAAATAACTCACGGTTGGCTATCAAAAAATATAATTTCGTCGCTTAAGGGATAACATGTGTAGAGACGTACTAAATATAATCCAGATGGGACAATCTTTAAAACAATTTAATGTTTTAAATTTTTTTAAATGTTTAAATTTTTTAGTAAAGGCATGTGATGTATGTCTATAGTCTATATTTATTGCTGTTTACGAATATTGGGCTAATTTTTAATAAAATTTTAAAAAGTATGGGAAATATTGAAGTATTTTAAACAAATGTAATAAGATAAATGCTTCAATTTTTCTAAATTTTATTGAAAATTTGGCCTGATATTCGTAAACAGCACTAACATATTGTCTATAGAGATGTGTCACATGCCTATGCTACAAAATATAAATTTAAAAAAAAAAAAAAAAAAAAAATCAAAAATTTTTAATTTGTTAAATTTAAAGATTTTTTAGTCTTTTAAAAAAAATTAATTATTTTTTAGTCTTTTAAAAAATTTAATTATTTTTTAGATGATTTATTGTCAAAATATTTTCTGTTTAAATTGATTAAAAGATTTTATCTGTATTTTCAATGTTCATTTTATTAAATAAATAAATTAATTAACTAATGTTTTTTTTATGTTATATAGCTATATAACTACAACATCCATAGAAAAATGACCTTGGCAAATGCTTCCAACGTTTTGACCAGGAATTTTAAAAATAATCGATTTCAAAGGCTAAAAAATTGAAAAAATTAAAACTTTTTATTGGTTGATTTTTGTCCAATTTAAGTATGTCACTATTTAGGTCATTTCTAAGAGAAAATCCTTTGAATTACTTCTTTTGCAGTTTTTTGTGGTATTGAGCGATGCTTTAATTTTTCTTCAATTATTAAATTTTTGAAATTCGGCCATTTTTTTTAAATTAAATAAAAAAAAAAACTTCCCACACCGATTGTGTCTGACTTTTAGTACGTTATTATTGAGGTCACTCCATAGTGAAAACCGTTGCACAACCAAATGTGCAATTTTTGCCTGGACAATATGGTTATTGGCCGTTTTTGTCCAAAACCTTGTTATAAGTCGAAATATTGTTTAGCTACCTTTGACATCGAGAACAATGAACTAAAATTCTTTCAGAAGAAGAAAAATTAAATTTCGGAAAATAAAAACAATTAAGTTGAACGCATTTATTTATTACATCTCAATCAATAAGTAGTCCCCTTTCTATGGCTAAACACCCCAATTCACCTTCACTTCCCTATCCGCGGCAGCATCCTCACTGTCAAGTTCACAAGCGGTCAGCCACCATCTCACGTCCTATCAGCGAAGCAGCACGTCTCTGACCGCAGGATGAGATGATGGTTATTCCACAAAAAAAAAATATATCGAATGACCTTTTTTTCACGATGAATCACCGTTTCACTTTTTCCTCCACTTATTCTAATCAGTTCTTCCTCCTTGACTCTGAAACCACTTAATCCACGCTTCACAAAGCGCTACCGAACACCATCGGGCGCTGGACAGCGCTGCCTAGCCGAGGGGAGTGATGCGTGGTCAATTAGACGACAGGCCATCTCTCCAAGACCGATTCTCAAGTGGCTGAATTAAAAGCGAAAATGATGCCCTCGCTCAGAGAGAGAGAACCTCCCCGGCGCTACTTGATTCGAACTGCTGCTGATGTTGGCTCCTCGAGACGACAGCTCTCGAAAATGTCGACTCCAAAAAACAACGACAGTTCCCTCTTATTATTCCAATTGACTCATTATTACTTAAGGGAATAGGAAAGGAGTTGGATCAGGCATAGGAGAACGGAGATCGAAATTTATAAACGAAAATTTCAAAATCGGGAAGAAATAATTTACACTGCTGTCATGATTCATGATTAAGAAATGGGCGTTTCCATACTTCAGGGTACACTCTATTCGTTGCCTCATTTGCATAAATTTCATAGGAATCCTAGTTGTTGTTTTATTTTTTGAACTTTTATAAATAACTTTGCTAGTACGAAAAAATAGTCAATGTCTTAAAATAGGTTTGAATGTTTGAATCGATTGTTTTTATTGAAAAGTAGATTGATAATGAGAGGGACATAAATCTTATAATAAAAATTATGTGTATGTGTTAATTAGAATTCAAATGGTCGAGAGGCAATTAGGCAATAAAAAAGTATAATGCTTAAAATAAACTGACAAAAGATAAATAAAATATTCAAATAAAGGGAAAGTTCCAATAGATTTCCGACCTGTCGGAGTTTATAATGGAGGGTACAATGAAAAAATGTCAAATGACAGCTTATTTTCTATACCAATAAAAAATTTGCTATAAACGATATTTTTTCGGAGTTCACACTACAGATAGCTACACAAGACAGTGCTTTTAGTCCATGTGTTTTTCCCTCGACTATCAACAAAAATGAAATTTTGAGGATTCCAACTGAGGAAATAAGAATAAAAAAACACTCAATAGTTTCAAAATATATAATTAATTCGAAACAATTACACCTCTTGAGATTTTATACCATAATTTTGATCTGACTAACTATCTTATATTTTGACATCAGTTTGACAAAAAATCGAAAACACAATTATTAAAAAAACCTACCATGAACGCCACCCTACACAATTTAACCTCGAAATTTCCCAAGGAAATATCAACAAACAAAAGATATGACATCTTTTCAAGAATTTACAAAAGAACGTGTTCGAAACAAAACAAAAATTCATAAAAGTGTAAATATTCTTTTTTAAAGTTCTGCAGAATACAATAGCACCATCTCACAATGGGAAACCTGGACTCATCCTATAAGATGACTCTCTAAAATGATCAACAGAGGTTACACTTGATCGCACTCATTACCCTCTCATGCTAAGCTAGTTAATTCTTTAGAAATCCTTAATGCGCAAGGCCAAAGAACTCTCGCTTTATAGTGCGTCTTATCAGCCCGAAGGACTCCCGCTCAACTTAATTGAAGAAAATGACCTTAGAACAGAAGAATTAATTTTAACTCCAACAGTAGCGTCAATGGTTTCGATAAGAAAACAAAACAAACACCCAACACTTTAGTAATTGTCAAAACAAGAAATATAGACAGGGAGAGAGAGACCTTTACATTTTGAACGTCTCGTACAGTCATGGAAGTAAATGCATTGACAATGTTGAATCCATTGAGAAGACGGTTTAGAGAATTTCTAGAGGTGAAATATAAACTAGCTGTAAAATTAAGAGGAGATGAACCAAAAATCAGAAATATTCGTGGTACATCTATAATGCCCAGAAAAAAATCATGAAATCATCTGAAATATTGGGGAGTTAAATTTGAACTATTTTGTACTTCGAAATAAAGGTTGACTACAAATTTAAAAACTTCTCCCGGTGTTATGATGCAGTTTGTTTTTTAGTCAAATGATGTTTAATATAAATTCAAACATCAAGAAAACGAAGATTTTAACAACACATTTCCGAGGCATGTTTAAATTTGAATCGCTAATTAACATCTCCGATGATTTCATGAAACTTTTTTCCGGGCTTTTGTTATGATATTGCCCATTTATCCAACTAAACTTTTCAGTATATCCCGTCCATTCTTTTGGTTAACAATTCAGATTCTTTATTTTGCTCCAAGAGCGCTGTGACAAAAACTAATAAGACAATTTTCTCCTCAGTCAAAAGACATTTTGTCTTTTCTTGAAGGAAGAGGGTGTTTTTTTAAGAGTGAAGTCAAATTACTGTTTACTTGACTAGAACGGACGAAAATACCCCATAGTTCATAAGTGAGGAATCCCTACTTTTATATAATTACACCCCAGAAGCAAGTTAGGTGGGTTGCGTTCTATATAGTTTTGCATTTCACAGACTACGTAACCCAGGTCACGGTGGGAAAGTTGACCACAAGCAGAATCCGGTTTAAGAATCTCGAGCTTATTATTGGGATAAAAAAAGGATGATGGTCACGACGGTGGGTCAGGAAGGGGAATGGGTCGCAGGTGCAAACAGGAAGAAAACAGGGGATGGCTTGTTGATATGTCCTTGAGAAATCGTTAGATTTACAAAAAGGCTTAAAAACAACTAATGGTAAACAAGCATTATTCAATCTGCAAATTAAAACTTTAGCAGGGGTTTCTACACTGCGGTCGGCAGGCTGTACCCCATTCTTCAAAGCCTTACCATTTTAAGGCCGTTTGTAGTACAAGAAATGATTTTTTTTTGAAGCTGTTTCCATCACGCAGTTTTAGATCTCAATTTTTATGATACTAGTTTCCCTCAAAAGGTCCTAAATGGTCCAAGTTCCCCTGCAATTTTAAAATCAATCTCGGCGAGTTAAAGATTGATAGGGATATAAGTTAAACTGGAAATAAAGTGTTTGGACATCGCAACGTGCACTCTTCATACACTTTCCACTGTATATGGAGAGGGAACCTCCCTTCACTGACCCCTCCCCCGCAATGACTTGAAAAAATTTGACTTTATTTGCATATATCAATCAAAATAGTTTTAAAATATATTAAGAAGTTAATTATAATTAATATTATTTTAAAAACGCTAAGAGCAACAGTTGCAGAAGTAGGCAATATCGTCCCCAAGAGGTGCAGAATTTTCCCCTGTGTTAAATTAGATTTAAGCTCTTCACTGAAAATAATGTCTTTATTATCAGTGTATTATTTTTTCCATCAAGAAGAAATTCAATGAGTCGAATTTCTCTCTATATATACCAGTGGTTCCCACAGGTGGTCCGTGAGAAGATTCATAAACTTATTCAAAATATATGTGGAAATTTAAAAACAAAATAGTTTCCTCATCATATAATCCAAGAAGTAGTCAAAAAAGCATCTATTAATTAAAGAAAAATTTATTGCTTAACAGATAAATTATTTTCTTTTTTAATCTCTCATTTGTAATATTACTGGTACTAACTTTCGCAACCTTTCGACGCGGTTTCTTTCGGCGAACTCGCCTATAAAATTTCCGCTGCCACAACTCTCAGTCAGTGCATGTGCATTGTGCAGTAGATCAACAGAATTCCTGGTCATCTCATTTGTCCTGCGGTTTAAATTCCATGCTAAGTACTTTTTTTTAAATTTAAAACTACTAATGAAAAATATTACTTTTGTAGTTGGCAGTATGAAAAAGAAAAAATATAAGTATTTTAAAGTAATAAACCTGTTACTTGGGTGTAGGTGTGAACCCTTCCAGGGTTTACCTCCATTTTCCCATATTAAAATTTCTGAATTTAGTTTTGCTGAATCAAATAAATAGACAATCGTAATTAATAATGAATTCTATTTTTTTTGTTGAATTAAGTGAAAACTTGATTAAATGGTTAAATCGTCTTTTATAAAAGGTATATTTTTTAATAATTGGATATAAAATGCTGCTATGATTAATGTTAATTTATAATTTAAGTTTCATAGATTATTTGATTTTCAGTTCCATAAAGAAACATTTTACGACTCGGTTTCCCTTACTTTAGAAAAAAGTCAAACTATACAGACCTTCTGTGCAGAATGAAAGCATTGAAAAAAGGTTAAATTTCTAAAGGTAAAGTTGGGAATCGGGATGGTCCGCACAAAGTTCAAATTGAAGTGAAGTGGTCCGCAGATATATTTGAAATGGGAACCACTGCTCTATACAGAAAAATTTTAACCCAAGGCAGAATCTTTTTATGAGAGCATTGAAAACTAATTAATCTCTGATAATAATTTCCACGGTTGTATGGACAAATATTCGGGCTGAATTCTTATTCATGTATTCAGAGAACAAATAAACAGAAATTACTGATTTCTTTTTTTTTAAAACCAAATCGGAATATTTTCATCGTGTTTTCCAGCAATCAAAAATATTTATAATCACAAAAAAAATTAATAGAAAGCATAGGAAATTTAATATTTTGTCTACATTTGAGTGTTACAAATGCTTTTTTGCTTTAAAAGTGTCAAATTTAAGATTCTACAAAATCAAAATAATAAACTCCTGTCTTTTGGATATTTTGGAGGAAAAAAAAAAACTTTGAAAGTGTGACTTTTCACCCCCACCTACCCTATATTGATGAAAACAATAAAATTCGATAAGGTAAATATGGATATATTTAAGGAAAATTTACGCTTAAATTCTCAATAAATATTAATCTATTTGCTAGGAAATGGTTATCCTATTTTTAAGTAACTGGATCTTTCTATTTCGATTTTACCAACAAAAATCCTAATTGTATCGAGGAAAGTACTTTTTATTAATTTTTTTAAAGTTCTCCAAATTGTTCCTATAGTGGCCACCTAGGTGTATGAGTATCTGATGTTTCTATGGTGGCCACCTCTTGCATCTAAAGTGGCCATGGCCATCTCTCTTTTTCTGCCTAAAAGAGGGGGTTTGTATATGAAATTGAGTAGCTATAGTAATCCTTCAAAAATATCGTTTGGATTAAAATACATTTTTAAATTAAAATCAAATTATTTTTATTTGACTCAGCCAAACAGACTTGATATTGATAGTTTCCGGCCCATAGCAAACGCTGTAGCTGAATTGGGAGGAATTTTACACTTAATTCCGATCATGAAACCCAAGTTCCCGAACCCATAACAAAACCAAATTTATGTGTACAACTTCACACATTTTAAAGCATAATCAACAGTTATTAAAGAAAATCCGATTGGAAAATTCAAGATTTCAACCACCAGGCCTACATAAGGACATATGGTGCCAAAAGAAAAATATGGAGAAAAATGTACTATTATAGATTAAGGTGAGAGACCCCAAGGCAGAATAACTTCAACGGCATAAACTGTAATCAGAGATATAACTGTTTCAGCTATCTCAGCTGTTTCAGTTACTAAAGGGTTTCCATTTACAACCAAGTTCTAAATCGGTGGTTTCCAAACATTTTCGACTTGCAGAGCCTCTACCGACTAAAAATTTTCTATGGCGCCCCTCTTTCAAAAATGAGCAAACTTTGAAAAAATGATAAAATTTTTGACTGCGTCATAAAACGATTTTTCCAATGTTAATTTGGTGAAACCATTAAATTAAACGCAAATGAAGTATACAAACTTTCAAATATCATCTACTTTTCTCCAACTTTTTTATCAACCACCTTCATAACCATCCTTGAATAAATTTTGTATTATAACAAAATCAGCTAAACTCTATTGATAAATTAAGCCTAATTTAAGTTATTTAACATTTTTTACGTCTGTGAATATTATATTTTTTAGTAGAGATAAATAGGAGCAGGTATATGCAAGGAAATGCTATCATTTCAGAGAGTAAAGATAATTTTTTAAAAATTGTTTTAAAACTTTTGGACAACAATGGACAACAATGCAACACACTCTTATAAACATTTAGATTTCCATTAGCTATCAAAAATTTTTGGAAAGCGAGACTCCAAAATTTATTTGTAAAAAGATTTTAGACTGTATTCTATATGTTGTTCTAAATTAAAGAACTGTATAAGATAAGTAAATATTTTTTGGCGAACATACTTGGATAATATAGAAGCACACGCCGAGCGCAGACAGTTTTAAAACTTTGCAGAAAATCTTTTCATGCTAAAGTGTTGTCATTATTTGAGCTTATGGGTAAACATGGCGGCTGGATGACTTCTATTGAAGCTGTGCAGTATATTTTTCATGTTGGCATGACATTACCCTTCTTTCTCACTTAAAATATGCAGAGACCAATACGAAGCTCTTACAATTATCTTCATAGTTAACCATTTAAACTTGTTTTGGTACTCATTTTATTCATTACACTATTGACCATTTTGCCAACATCAAAACAGTTGCTATAACCTCAGTGCTAATGAATTATTTAGTTTTTTAAACTTCTTATGACAGTTTTAACATTAACAAAATGATGAACAAAAGTACCCTCATTTTTCTCAAAGCAATAACAAATTAAACATTAAGGGAAAGAAAATAATAATGTATGCATACAAGCTGTTTTGAGGGTCTCTGGATCCCCTAAGCCAATGTAAAACAGAAAACACGCAAAAAAAACCCTCAGCTCCAGCCCCAAGACTGTGCTCATTCTAAGGGGCGAAGGGAATAAAGTTTATACAGTTGTTTCAGGAACTCCCAACACATACTTTTTGTTTATGTTTTTTTAAAGTAACATTATTTTAAGATAATGGCATGGTATTAGTTTTTAATATTTACTGTGTTGTTTTGATTTTTTACATGATTTGAAAATTTTGGTTTAAGCCAATTGGACAGTAGATTTACTAAGAAGTTCTTCTCAATCAGTCTCCCATAAATAAATTCAACACAAATCTGAACAATATCACACATGGGTGCCACTTTTCAAAATTTGCAAGACAGAACTTAAAAGTATTGTATTAATCATTTTCATCCAGTCTAGCAATTTTTTTAATTGCATGAAAATTCATAAAATATCATGAACAATCATAGTTCCTTAAATTCTAAATCAAGATAAAGCTGTAGGTGAGTAAAACCATGTTACTTGTGGTAAAAATGTGTGGTTCAATTCCGTTAATGTTCCCGCTAAATACCGCTATGCTCCTTTGGATACCAAAAAAGTAGTAATATATTGCTAAAACAATTTTAGACTCAGATTAAAATGTTTAGTTAGATCAAAAACTATTCATATTTTCAATAAAAAAAATGTTGATACTTGAATGTATGACATTCTCAAAAGCATGGCAATATTTAGCAGGAACGTTAACGGAATTAAACCAAATGTGCAATGTAGGTGTTGGAATTTAGTACTAATTTTGCGTTTCGTAATATACCTGGGACGGAATTCCGTTCATTGAAATTTTAAAAAGACTGAATTCCGTCCTGGGGACGGAAGAGTGGCACCCATGATATCACACTAGCATATCTAGTGTGTGCCTTCCCATCGTTGTACCTCTCTTTCAAGAAATCGACACTACCTTATACTTATTTTGGTATGTCGACTGCTGCTGAAAACGGAAATCTATAACCAAAGCCCATTAACTGCACCACTGAAACTGACAGTCCACAGGATAATACATAAGAAAACTTATTTTATTCATATTGTACTTATATTGATATACTCTAAGAACAAAACATAGGAATTCAAAGAAACAAGCGGCAATCCAAAGAAACTGGGGCCTGGGGCCAAAGATGGCAATAAAATAGTAGATTCTGGCCACCCAGTTCTCTTACGTGGAATTGCTTACTCGCCTATAAATGGCATTGGCAATACCTAATTTTTCAAACAATGTCAATCAGGCCCGGTTTTTTTGGATTTACCAGAACAAGAGTTTCATGCAATGAAGGTAGTATTTTGTGAAAATTGAATGTTGTAAGCCAGAAATATTAATTATTAAGTTTTTATAGGATTGAAGACAAACATGCAACACAATGTTACATAATTTCTTCGAGCCTGATTAAAGACAGGGCCAGATTATTTTATTAGGAATTACCCAAACAGTAATTCACTTTTTAAGATTGAAAAAAGGAAAGAAAATAATAAGCTGTCAAAAATTGCAAACAATAAAGCAAATTTCAGTAATTTTTCATAAAATTTAGGTAAAAAAACCCAAATATTTTAATCAAAATCACATTGATGATAATATTGTCCTTACAAAGCACTTTATTTTGATTGAATTTTAAAAAACAAGCATTTTTAGTCCAAACCAAAATCTGATGTAGGAATAGTTCTGAGAAAAAGCTACCTTTCTTATTCATAACAAAGTAGATAATGCACTAGACATCTTTTTTATGTAACAAAAAAGGGTATCCCATGTGGTTTCATTTTATGTAAAATATTATTAATTGGTTTATGCATGCAACATAGAGTAGCAGAGTATATTGACACCTCAGAATGAAATGTGTGAAACCAAAATATTGTCAATTAAAGGGAAGATTCTTACCTTCTGAGAGTTCAAGCTCCAACTCTGCTAATTTATCTCTCACATCAGTAGGCAGACTTTCAAAGTCTATGTCTTGATCTGTCATGACGTCTAAAAACCGTGCAGTCCCTTTCAAATTTGTCAGTAACTAAGCATTAAAAACTGATCAAAACTTCTATTAGTACACGAAAATTATGCCAGTGAAGATTTCATTCAGCTGCATGATATCCATAGTTACTTAAGACGATTTTCAGAACAGCATAAAATTATTAACACTGTTTTAAAATTAACAAAAATTACAAGTAGCACTTGACGCTTGAAGGATATTAAGGCGATGAAGAGAAATACCACACAATCTATAGCATCGACACTTTATGCATATAAATCCCGGGAACTGTTCGGCGATACCCTAGCGCTTTCACACATTATTTGTTTTTATTTATATACATTATAGAAAATGTTAGCCGTACCGTTAGCTATTGTTAAATGCTATCTGCAGTAGACATACTTGTTTCGATTAAAAAAACAGAAGTCGGCATAACGCAACCGTAGCGCCCCTAGTGAATACCTCTTACACTGCTTACTCTGTATTATTAGTGAGGACTACCCTGTGCCTGTGGTGAGGACTAGAATAATTTTCTAAATCGTTTTTAATGTTGTAGATTGCTTTCTTGGTATCCATCTTTCAAATTTCACAGTTTTGAAATAATAGATTTACCGGAAAATTACTCAACATCATCATTGTATCCACAGATTGAATTCCTGTCCCTGGTGTGATTGTATCATCTTTGTTACGCAAAAGGAGCACACAACGAAATTGAACGAAATCTATTAGAATGGTAAGAATTTGCAAATTTTAAGGATTTAAGAATGTTTTTAAGCATATATTAAGTTTAAAATTGTACAACTCACGTGCGTAAATAACAAAAACTTTGTTCCATGGTGGGTACAGGGTCCATGTAAATAGTAGATATAAGATATACAACAATATTTCGGATGATCTGACGAACGAAATCTATTAGAATGGTAAGAATTTGCAAATTTTAAGGTTCTTAAAGCATATATTAAGTTTAAAATTGTACAACTCACGTGCGTAAATAACAAAAACTTTGTTCCATGGTGGGTAGGGTCCATGTAAATAGTAGATATACAACAATATTTCGGATGATCTTGCGGTATTTATTTAGTTATTTATCATGCTTTATACTTTTGCTTTACGTAGGTGGTTAGTTCTTGAGAGGATATTCATTTTTTCTGTTCTATGTTTAATACTTCAAAATATCTTGCCTGTATGAATAACCGTCATCTCCATAACGTTAAGGTTCTTTCATTTGTTTTTGTTTTTATCATCGTATTTCCGCTTACGGTTACACCACACCCACCACACACACTTGTCCGCGCCTTAAACTTTTTAAATCGGAGTTCGGGGGGATTTGTTTTTGTGAGTGTGATCAGATCGTGCCGTATGGTCTTGACCGCTCATCGTGACAAAATGCGGTCTCACAATTATTCTTCGCTGCCGGATGTTGCGAATTTAATTTCTAAAAGCTGTTTGTGTGTCGAATTCAAGGACTCTCCGGTGGAAAACCTCATGGACAACGAAAAATTAGACGAATCCCTTTACGATTTGGATGGGTTTGAAGAAGTGAGTCATAACTTATGCAACAACAAAAATTCTTGTGGCCAAGGCGTATTATTTATGTTATACCTTCAATACTTTATTATTTATGTATCAAAGGAGCACCCATTTGTTAGTTAACAAGCTGTTGTTAAAGCCAAGTGAATACTTTAGTTATAAGTCACAGTCCGAAATTCGGATTATATTTCTTCCAACTTCTATGTCAGAAGAAAAAAAAGGCTGATTTGCACAATACGGATCTTGTATATTACACTAAATGCAAATATCTACACTGTGTTCTAATATATAAATTAAAAAAAAAAGGGAACAGATTTGATGTAGGTCCTCTACGAGGAATAGCGCAATAGTTGCCAAGAATTGGGAAGTGGCCGAATGGCTGCTGCTAGTGTGAAGTCGCCATGGGGAACCTACATTACATCTGTTTCAAAAGAAGTTGGCACAGCTTCGATAAGAGTCCTCCAGTTGCCATGTTTACCCACAGCTCAAATAATGACAACACTTAAGCATGTTGGTGTGGGTAAACATAGCAGGTGAAGGACTCTTATCGAAGCTGTGCCAAGAAGTTATTCAATTTTCTGTTTAGCTTCTTGTACATTTTCCCGACAATTGAAATTCCCGATGACATTTGCCTGACATTCATTTTGGTGTTTAACTATGATGAAAGACTCAGTCCTGGATAGTAATCTATGACATTGTCGAAATATGAGGGGCCTTAATATTTTAGGTTTGGGTGGTTGTATGAAGTGGCTTCCCAGGATTCCCGGTCCATCACAAGAGGGCTATAGCCTAAAAATGAGTTCCTGACGTTAAAATTGTGACATGTCGTTTCAAAGGTGATCCCATTAAGAAGATCAAAGAAAAATTACCTTTGATACTGCCACCAATATTTTTAAAGATATAAGCCAGATAATTGGAATTAGTGAGCATAACATATTTCTAAAAAAAGTACAACATTAAGTGAATTTCCCACACGTAAAACTAACTTATTCAAAGTGCAAAACATTTGGTTGGTTTAGAAATTTTGGTACTTGCGTATTATCCCCTTGACCGTTCAGCGGCCATCTAATTCAGCCGCACATCTATAGAAATGTCAATGGGCTTGATAACATTTTCAAATTCAGCGGTTGAAGGGATAATTTATAAGACCTGAAATGTTTAAAGCTGATTCTTTCCATTTCTGAAGTGCAAAGACATTTTATGAATATTTACGAACAAAAAACTGGTTCTTGCATATCATCCACATGCCATTGGCTGGCTTGTCAACTTTTTCGAAAACAAAATGAAAAAGAAATCATGAACAATTCAAATGGCACTAAGTCAAGGAAAGAACACAATTAAAACAAAAAAACTTGCAAAACAGGGCAAATTTTTGATGATTAATCGCTGACTTGCAGATAAATATAAAATAACAGAAGTACCAATAACCTAGTTGTTTCTGTAAAAATTCTAATCAAATAGTTAGAAACCCTAAAAATGTATAACTGTTTTACAGGTTTTTGCCGACCACATCCGTATGAATGAACGACTCCGAAAAACATTATATGCTGGTGACTTTGAAAGCATTGAGGACTTGCCTGATTATCCTCCTACAGCACTCAGTGGTAGAGTCTTTGATCTTCTATCTTTTGACCGATCTTTTTTTCAAATTCATTTGTTTAATATTTTCTATCTTTAGGTTTAGCTCTGGAAATTTTCTCAAAAGCGGTGCCTAATTATGGACTGGATATTCTGGACATGGACTATGCTTCTACTGTTACTGAGTAAGAATTATTGTAATTTAAATATTCTTTGGTATGAAGGAAATGTTGAATTCCATAGGGTCTGACATTCCCCAAAATATCGGGAATTTTGCTTATAATAGTGAAAAAAGAAAGGTAGAGTCCCAAATATTTTGTTTTAATTACAGCTGGGATATGGGACACATTTACTTTCTATGGTCAAAAAAGGAAAATATCTGACATTTGGCAGATATATCCCCAAATCCCTCCCCCTCTGGATACACCACTGTACTGTCATAAGTTAAAATAAAGTTTTTCTTGCATATTTGGTAAAATACGATTCATATAGTTTGTAGTTGTTGCATGTAGTCTAATTTCTTGAACTTTTCTAGAGCTGCTCGGGTTTCTCCTTGTGCTATGATTATTGCTATGATTTATTTGGAAAGATTGCAGTTGAAAAATAGTGAATATCTGGAAACTGTATCTCCTCCTGGACTATTTGTTGTTACAATGGTATACTGCTCAAAACACTTTTATTTAAAGTCAATGTTTTAAAATTCAGAATTGGTTTTAGTAGTTATATTGTTCATTTTTTTTTAGTTGGTTGCATCTAAATTCCTGTTTGAAGATGACGAGGATATTGTTACTAACCGTATTTGGTCTGAAGCCCTGAATTTTGACATAAAGGAGTTAAACGCCTTGGAACAAAACTTTCTTGCAGAGATAGTAAATATTAGATTTTTATTATCAGAATTTAATTTAATGCTATTTTTAAAGGCATTTAAAATGTATTTTTTAAACTTAAAAACCTGCTGTTTAATAGCTTCTATAGGCAGAAGTTTTCAAACTGATCTGTTTCGGCACCTATAAGATAATAAAAATTATCTCACACCAATCCAAATAAATTTTGATCGGTTTCAAATGGCTAAGATTTAAAGCACGGATACCATAAAATGGGATGGGTCTGAAAAGCTGGTTTTGCTATTTTATAAATTCCTTGCAAATTATTGTTGTGGTGTATTCATCCAAAAAATATTTTTAATGACATTAGCTGTTAAAATGAATCAAACAAAATGCAAATGTTTTCCATATTTCATAATAATTTTATCTTTATCTTAGGATTGGAAAGTTTACATTGATTCTACAGAATACTTCAATTACTTGTGTAAAATTGAAAAAATGTAAGTTATTTCTTTCAAGATTTAAAAGTATTTTGAAAAAATTTTAATAGTTTTATACCTTTTTTACTCTTAATAAATTATTACTACTTACTTGTTTTTTTTTTTAGAATTGCTATTAAGCAGTCTTCCTTGCGGGATTGGTTGTCATACACTGAAATACTTGTGCTGATAAGAGATCCTAATTTTCTGAAGTTCTGGACTTCAACTTTCAGACATGTTCTAAAGGTTACTTATTTTTAAATATTTATATTTAATTTTATACAGTAAAACTGATCACATTTATTAGAAAAAGTACATAGAAATAGAGTACAAACTTCGTTATTTTCTTAAAGTAACTATTGGGATTTTTAAGCCATTCAGTGATCATTTAAAAGTATTTTTGATTGTATTTCAATATATTGGTTGTAAACTAAATAAATTTGATAATATGAAGGGTACTGTTTTAAATTTGAACTGAAATTACATGGAATGGTGTTGGTAACATACAACTATAATTTAAAAAAATTAAAATCTAAAAAAGGCTTTTTAACTTACTTGTATATAAAAGCAATTCCTTCTTTTTCTTTTATATTAATTTTTGTTTTCTTTTCAGTCTTTCGTTATATGCGCCCTTGGTTATCTTGCAGCTGCCTTAGCTTTATATAGTGCTGGAATCACTCTTCATAAACTGAAAACAGAGTCAAGCTATGTGAATATAGTTGTGGAAAATGATACAGCTAGTTTTGAAAACTTTCATTCTCCAAGGAACATGTATTTTGCAATTAAACCCCTTCTCTCCAATAACGGACTGTCAGATAAAGAATTTGAAACGGCTCTTACAACTGGTGATCTCGAGAAAGATGCTCTAGTTCTCTCTTGTAGAAATCCAAGTGCTTGCAACTCTCCCAGATTCAATATCAAACGTACTATTCAAATTAAAGTTACAAAATCTCTGTCTTCTGAGAAATTAAGTATCAGTACTTACAACATTACTTCAAGTAATGAAAAATTGTACATTAGCAATAATCTTCCTTGGTATAAAATTAGAAGAAATGGGTGCGCTTCTGTTTTAATAAGATAATTTTGAAGCTAAAGAAGCTTTTTGTTAAAAAGGAAAATTTTAAATTTGATACTGCAATATTTTATTACTGTTAACATTGCTAAAATTTTACACCTTTAGGGTATTAGAAATTTGTAAATGATATTGTTAAAGTAATAAATAGATTGGATAAATTTAAAAAATTTTCAATAGAATCTTATAGCATTGTTACATACATATTGTATGCATAAGATGTGTGCTTAGTTTCTAAAACTTCAACATTATGTAATTTGAAATTAATCAAGCTTTTTTTCTTGGTCCATCCCATTCTTGGCATTAAAACACATTTACTCTCTTTGTTTCATGTGTTATAAAAAACTGTTCTTTGATAAAGTTTAAAGTATTAAACTCTTCATGTTTTTATGTTTGGAGTGCTTGCTTTGATGCTTTGCCTTAAGATTCAGGTTCTGGAACAAATAATGTTTATTAAGCTAGATTTAAAATTATGTAAACCTACTTGACTATGGGGATTGAACTTCTAGGTTGATAAGCCGTTGCTGCACAGAAATGGTTGATTTGAACATTTTCTTCTCTGCTGGGAAGATCACATTCAACTAGTAAATTTGGGACTGGGTACATCAAATTGAAGTACTGCTCCTTAATTTTGGCCTATGAATGTCAGTGATCAGCTCTCATTTTACTGGAAAGGTTTAAATTTATATTTTTGAAGAGTCTGGTTTCAAGTTTAATAGATGGATTACCCTCCTTTCTGTATAACTCTAGTCCTTAATCTTTGATTATTCAAAAAATTCTGTCTTTTCAACTACCTAGTTATTCAATTTTACTTTCAATTAAGATTTAGTTAATATGAACTTATTTGGTTGGCTCTTTAGTTTTGAATTAATCAAATTGTACAGAATTTAAAGTTCTTGGTTGCCTCATTGACTAACCTGATAGAGCAGTGAGTGAAAATGTTTTTCAGAAGGGGGTGTTACAATTGTCAGTAAAAAAGAAAATTTCTTACTTTCAGGGAGGATATATCTTGAAACCCTACCTTGGCTACAACCTTATTGATGTTTGAGAGGTGGACCACATTAAATAATTTTAGAGCACTGACATTCTCTCAAACTTAACTGATCACCATACTATGTTGGTCCATTGAGTTGAGATCTTCTAACATAAGGAAGTCTTCCACAGGGTTGAGTTTTGCCATCTTGTGGGTTGCTAACTGGCTTTTTAATAAACTAAACAATAAAACCTCCTCCTTGGACAAAAAAAAAAAAAGAAAAACACTAACCCATTGTCTATTAATAGTGGCATTCTTTAAGCATCTAAATCCAGTTTTGGAATAAACTTAACTGAATATTTTCTTTGTAGCTTAGAACAGGACTTTCAAATAACCATCTCTGTTACAGCCTATGCAAATTTCCTTGTTTGACAATATAGGTTTATGTAATAATTTTATCCAGCAAGTATGTTAAGTATTTTGATGTAAGATATTTAAATTGTAAACTTTGATTTCATGCTTCAAAACATGTTTGTGTTTCACTGCATGTTGTTTTGGTTTTGCTTTCAATGGTTTGAAGATAGGTTTTTTTTCATTCATGGTGTTTTGAATGAACAGAACAAGTGTACTTTTGTTTTTGTAAAACATTCAATTGTATTAAACTTGTGTTTATATAAGCATTTAAGTTTAATAAATAAAATACATTAATATTTTCTAACTACCATGATTGTATATGTTCCTTGATATTTCATTATTTTTATGAGTAACCTAATTTTAAGTTACTTTTGGTGTTCTATTATATAATTCAAAGTTACATACTGACCTTTTCCTAATTGAAGGATTTATATTGTAATTGCCATTCTTTTTTCTGATATTTTATGCCAAAAAATAAGTACATTTATATTTAATGGTGTTTATTTAGAGTAAAATCTAAAGTAATGCCTAAGATTAATTTTTGTTTTAAATATTGTAACTGTTAGAAAAAGTTTGCAAAATTAATTTTTCTGTATGTAAAAGATGTATGTTATTTGCAGTTGTACAATCAAGTATGAACCTTTGAATTTACTATTAAGAACTAATGTTTAACTATGTGTATGTGATTCGAACCTGAAGTGTCCTTAATTAGTAAATATTTCATTCTAAAATAGTGTTTAACATCATTCAAATATGCAGTTAGCAGTCTGAGAACTTGATACAACCTAATGGTATACTTACACTTATTTGATAATAAACAAACTATTCATTTACTAAGGTGTCTAACATAAGATGATGTTTTGATCACTATAATTTTTTATCTTAATTACCTTATAGATAGGTAAAGAAATTACATCAGACTTCACTTAGAAGCTATAGATGTGTCTGACCTTTAAAAATATTCCAGAATATTTGAAATCCTTGTGCAAGAACTAAAAAAGATATTTTTTTTTTAGTTTTTAAAATGATCTATACTAGATTAAAACGTTTCTTGTCAGTGATATCACAGGTTGCGGGGAAGAGTTTCGATTAGAAGTCATACTTACTAGCTACCTAGTTGGCAAAAAAGACAGCAAGAGTTATCTCTGACTCGCCAATTAGGTAGCTAGAAAGTGCGACTTCTAATCGAAACTCCTCCCTGCAACCCGTGATGTCACTGACAAGAAACATTGTAATCTAGTATATATGTTAACTGAATCCTTATTCAAGACAAAGATGGGAAAAATAAAGGGATTTGCTATAGTTAATTGTCACAAGTAATGTTTGGTCATCAGATGCATTTAATTTAATGTTTAAACATTGATACGCAGGGGTTAAAAAACTCCAAAACTATGGTTACATAATAAATTAAAATGGTCCTTATTTGATTGAGATACTATACCACTATTAAAAAGGTTCATAGAAACTAAAGAGAACTCAAGATAAAAGTTGGTACTTATAAAATTGGGGAAAGAGAAATTTAACTCATCTACTTAGTCTTTTCCAATGCTAATTTCCATTCACTGTCCTTTCTGTAACCCAATATAAGATTGTTTTCATGTACTGAGATTCAAAATTTTTTTAGTCTTCACAATGAAAATTTTACCATTGCAAAGTTCTTCCATGCAACCAATACTTAGGCTATTACGGTTCATAACTAAAATGTTTTTCTATGCAAATACTGTATATGTTAAGTGAGGGAAAATCAATTGATATTTGAATTAATTGATAAAACCTTCCTCATACAATTGATCAAATGTACTAGAAATTATAAAGTTTTATACATTTTTTGTTAAGCATAAAAGAATTTCTGTTATCAACCTTATTGTAAACGAAACAATTGATATTTTACTTGATGTCTTCCCTATGAAAGTGATTTCAAGTATTCCAGTTTGTAAAATTATCTTATGAATAAAGTTTGTAGATACCATTCATGATATTTTTATGTTTATAATGCTATTGTGTTTGGAAGCACTTATATAAGGTCTAAAACAGGGGTTCCCAAACTTTTAAACATCACGACAAACTTTTTCAGGGCCCAATATTTTCCAAGAACAAAATTGTTTCTGTTAAAAACTTCCCAAATAAGCTAATTTTATAAGCAAGAATGTTGATGAGAAAACAAGGGCATTATTATTAATGAAAATCACTGATCCTGATAACTCCTAGTTTATACATTTTGATCAATAAAGATGTTTAGAAAAAATCTTTTGAAATGATGATGGATTTTCCTATAGGGAAGACTGTTGTACCTATGACTAATATTTTAAAATTTAGGAATAAACAGAAAGTTGAATTGGTGGTTGATATTGAATAATTTATTAATGATAATTTTTTATGCAAGTCCACAGGTACAACTGGGTCTGTCCATAGAGAGAATAGGCTATGGACACAAATTTTATCAGGTTATTAATAATCCAATTTTTTAAAATTTGAGTTAATAAAAAATATCACCCTCTTTACCAAGGTTGTGACTATAGGTTGGACCCTTTAAATGGTAGAAATGTGGCTTTATCTGTCCTAGAAAAATTAAAACCTATTTGTCAGAAGGTACAACAGCCTCTCTTATAACAAAGACAGGGTGATGCTAATAAAGTTGAGACCAGGGGGTATTTTTATGCTTTTTCCTGACTCCCAAGGTGACCCAAATGTTCAAGAATGAGTTTAAAAACTAAAGTGTTAAATTTCCAAAAATTTCTAGCACTCCTTTTGCACTTTGAACTCTATACCTATTACGGAGATAGAAAAAATGTTGAGTTTTCCCCCTGAGAGCAAAAGTCTACCTACAGGCCTGATGATGTATATGATGATAAATTTATACATACCCACTAACAAGGAGAGGATCCCAACGTGTCATCACCGATTTGGTTCATTTTTGGTGTGTAAGTAGTGCATGACTAGGACATCAATTTGTGAAAATATTAAGAAGCAACTTTCAGAAATTTTGGAGAAAATCGCGATTAAAAATTTCAACATTTACTTAACATTTAATAAGATTCTCACCTTGCGAGCGGATCGTGGTGTAGCGGTAAGAGTTACGATTCCCAACCCAAAGGTCCCGGGATCGAGTCTCGCTGCATACCATAATTTTAATTTTCCTCGCAATCAAGAACACTGATTTGAAATAAAGTAGTACATTTATAATTATCAATTTTAAAACATTTTTTTTTGTGTATAAAATTTTTTTTGGTAAATATATAATATTTACAATAGGATCATAGAAATAATTTAATAATTATTTTTTTGGGAAACAAGGAATGAAAAGATTTTTTTTTATAAACAAAAAAAAAAATTATTTTTATAGATGAAGTTTCACCTTAATTTATCCCTAACTATCCAAAGGAAAGTACGCAATTTTGTTATGCTAAAAGGGTTTGGTATGTGTCTGATTTGATAGTTAAAATAAAAAAAAAAATTGGGGTAAATATATAACATTTACAATAGGATCATAAAAAATTGGATTTATTAATTATTTTTTTGGGAAACAAGGAATGAAAAGATTTTTTCAAAACAATATAATAATAATAATATATTTATAAATATAATATTCCATATTATCCGGTTATATTGCTTTTTCCCACAAAAAAATATTTAAAAAATGTTTTAAAATTGATCATTATAAATGTACTACTTTATTTCAAATCAGTGTTCTTAATTGCGTGGAAAATTAAAATTAAAAATATGGTATGCAGCGAGACTCGATCCCGGGACTTTTGGGTTGGGAATCGTAGCTCTTACCACTACACCACGATCCGCTTGCAAGATACGAATCTTATTAAATTTATAAGTACATGTTAAAATTTTTAATCGCGATTTTCTCCAAAATTTCTGAAAGTTGCTTCTTAATATTTTCACAAATTGATGTCCTAGTCATGCACTACTTGCACACCAAAAATGAACCAAATCGGTGATGACACGTTGGGATCCTCTCCTTGTAAGACTTGAAAATTTTTAAAACAAGAACCACTAGTCAAATAGCCTGAAAATTTAAGGAAGAAAAATTCAAAAGGCCCTTAAACAGATCACATAAATTATATCAAAACAACTTTTATTTAATAAATATTACATATCATAGCAGTTCCAGTTTTGCTTTATATATGGGTGATTTTAAAAATTTGCTTACATATGATATCCAAAAGGAAATATACGAAAATTAAATCAGTGAAGTTTTTTTAGCAACGCGTTGTGTCAAAAGAATAAATAAAAGCTGCACAAGTTTTCAAACAAATGCTTGAAAATATAAATCTAGGAATAATGCTTTCCCTTACTATTTAAAAAAATAAATGCCTTTTTTACCAAATAAGATTTTCATGTTGGATTTTATTAATTATGGTTTTACGGTAAATTCCAGAGGTTTCTTACCTAAGCAACTTAATAAAATATTTTGACATAGCTGTATGTCAAGTCTCTTAAATCTCGCTGTATTAAAAAGAATAATTGAAATTTTCCTAAAAAAGTTACATTAACATCCAATAAGTATTTAGACACATATAAATTCAAACAACTATAAATGAATTATTTTCAATACTTGATTGAGGCACCACAAGCAGAAATGACAGAAGTAACTCTCCAAAGCAAACTTTCAGTCAGTTGTAATTTTTTTTCCTTCAGCCAGGACAAAACTGATCAATACCACCATCAATTTTGGACAGTTAATCTTTATTCAAGGTTCCAATTCATCCCAAAGATGGTCTATACCAGCGTTTCCCAACCTTTTTACTCCCCCGGAACCCTTTTGGCAATGCCCAAGTTCCGCGGAACCCTAGCGTCCATGTAACAATATTTTTCTTACTATTTTTTAAATTATTAAATAAAACGGAAAATAAGTAACAAAGAAATCAGTGGCGTATATAGGAATTTATTTCGGGAGGGGCCAAAAATTACTCCCCAGTCCCTTCCCCACATATTTAATAGGTCCGATGTATCTTTTTAGGTGATAATTAGGTCCTAAAAACTTAATAAAGGAAAAGTTGTTAGTAATAAAAATACAATTACGAAAGGGGGGGTCTGGGGGTCCTCCCCCAGAAAATTTTTGGAAGTTTGACTAAAAAAACAGGTTTTTAACTAGTTTTGGTACACTAACATAAGTCCAAATTTTGGATGTACATTTATATGAACTTAATATTTAAAGTTATTCAAATAGAGTTCCAAGTACAAAAGGGGATCTGGGATCTTTCCCCAGAAAATTTTTGGAACTTTATCCCTAAAAACAGGGTTCTATCTTGTTTTTGGTACACTTAGTCCGTATTTCAGGCATATATTTTTTGGTAGGATTTGGATTTTGATGAACTGATATTATAATAAGTTAATTATAATATAAGTTCCGCGAGAAATTCGAAGGAAAAAATTTTTGTTCTTGATTCTAGGACAACAAAAAAAATTTTTTTTCGAATTTCTCGCGGAACCCTTGAGGAGGCCTCGCGGAACCCCGGTTGAGAAACGCTGGTCTATACTATACAGTTAAAGTATATACTCAGCTAACCAGACTAGTCATTCAACCACATCCAAATAAGGATGACAAAGTAACTTGTCATGTTGCAAAGATTACCATGGCTTGGTATGAGAATTATTATGATGATTCAGTGACTGAACTGTCCTGTTCCATGTCCAGATCTTAACAGCATTCAACATCTTAGGCACAGGTTGGAACATAGCATAAAGAAATACCGCAACTGTCCAAAATCGATGATGTTATACGCTAGATTTCTCCTGGCCGAAAGACAAAAAATTATGACTGGTTGAAGAGTTGCTTCCGTAATTTCCACTTGCAAAGCCCCAACCAAGAATTGAAGATAAAGAATTTTTCATACTTGTTTGACTTTGCACTAATTGAAATACTTATTGGTTGTTAGTGTACATTGGTTACTTAATGACAGTGTCAAATGAGTTGAAGTTTTCAGCCCTTTTTTACTTTTGTGAAAACATTTGTTCTTTTTAGAGGAATAAGCGGTCATCCATGTGAGGTAATTTTTTGCTGTCAAGTCAGTTACCATTATTTTTAACATTAAAAAATTTTTTAGAAATTTTATGCTTTGAAATATGGATGACTAGAGATATTAAGATATTTGTAGTTTTCTGTGAATTCCAAACTATTCAAATCTTATTCCTATGATTTTATTGATATGTCAATCCTATTTCATACTTTGGGAAAAGAGCCTAAGAGCAAGACTAACAACCACTTCCACCTTTCCGTTTTTTAAACACATGCCAAAACACCTACTTCATTTCATTTAAAAGTAATGAGGTATTGAAACAATTTTAAAATTCTGTTAAGAAAGCCATTTTGAAAATTGCCCATATATACACACAAAATCAACTTTCAAACACTTCATAATTTGAAACTACACACAACAAAAAATAGACTAGATTATTGACATGGTACAGTGAAAAAAAACAACTAACATACTCAGAAAGTAAAATATTATATTTAACTTAATGATAATTTTACTTTTAGAGTTATAATTTCATGACCCCAAGTATGTTAATTAAGGTTAAAATTTGTCATTTCTCACTCAAAATGTTTCCAACTTGACATATCAGCAACTTTGAACTTTCACCAATGAGATTTTTTTAAAAAGCCGAAGCAGTAAATTTTTAAAAATAAAGAATTCTAGTTTTACCACGAAGCCACCTTAGTCAAGTAAGCAAATAAAATGTATAATAATATCCATTAGTGCAAATATATGTATACTTTATGAGGAATATCATAGATGGTACCATTGAAGTTAGTGTTTTACCAGTCATAATTTAACAGGTACAAAATCTTTTGTCAAAACTTAACCAAAGAAATAACTTTTTTATTTCTAATTATATCATTAAGGGGCACCATCTATGAAATAACAAATCATCTCTAAATATAAATAGTACATTGGCTTGATACCAAACAGTCAGGTAGTTTTTTATATCTTTTTAGTAAATAAAGTTTCTAATAAAAAAAATTAACACTCATTCATTCTTTATCTTTCGTAATCAATTTTTGATTGACATAGTTGAGGTAACTAAAGTAAATTTTACTAATAAAAGTAACATCTATGGGAAACATCAATGCTCTCCGGTGTTAATTTTTTTCAAGGCACTAAAAGCATTGTTCAAAGAAAAGAAAATATACTGATACTCATCACATGATTTCATAAATTTGAATAAATTACATCAGGAATCATTTAAAATAAAAATATCTAGGTTAAAAATATGATCGACTTCAACCAATGATCTTGGTAGAAATAACTTAAATAAATAACGAGTTTTTACCATATTAGTTATTTACAAACAAATAAATAAGTTTTTCAAATAAAATTTAGTTTTTACCACATTAGTTATTTACAAACAAATAAATAAGTTTTTCAAATAAAATTTTTACAAGTTCTTTGTATAAATATTATGTCTATTGGCAAAACCAAACTGTGCTTCAAAGTCAAAATATCACAATGCATATCACAAAGTTAAGAAAATGTGAATTAAATTATACTTTTTAACATAATATAAATGCTCTTCAAGCTCAAAAGTACTTCAAACACATAAAGTGAAAAAAAAAACATTTCTAAAATTATTTAACAGCCACACAGTGGTTACAGCTGGTTCCTTGTCTTCTTACTTTAAAACTATTTAAAGATTACCTTTTGCACGAAAGGTGCAGGGTTAGATGCTCTAAATGTAAATGTTTCACAATTATTTTCGTACCACAGTTAGGCTGAAGAGTGGATGTAACAGAGATAATTTCAAAAGAGCTTCTTGGTATAGATCTTCTAACTAAAACTAGGAAAAATAAAGTAACAATCAAATTGAAGTTCAAATTCAGAGCATAAAAAGATTTTCAGTACTATTCAAACAAATACAAATGTATTCAAAATTAGACTATATATTTCAGAAATAATTACATTACTAATTCAAGTATGTCTTGAATATTGAAAGATGAAATATTTCTGGCTGAAGTATAACCAGAGTGTAAATATCAGAATATACTATAAAAATTCTAAACTTTTCCATAAAAGAAATGGCAGAAATGACTTCAAATAATCTCATTCTTCTGGATATTATCTAGGACCCTTTATTAACCCTTTCAGTCTTGGCCACCCCAAATTATCCATAGGATTCAATGGCAATCTCAGGTGGTCTAAGATTGAAAGGGTTAAACTCATAATCATGACCAGATTTGAATTTTGAGACCCTGAATAACTTAAGACACTCAGTTAAACTAAATACATACAATAAACAAATATCTAGAGTTAGAAAGTGAAACTTCATCATGTGATTTTAGTGAGAACAAAGATAGGAGGGTGTAATAAAGGATAGAACTAGAAAATTCTATACTCACTTGAGGAACTTGAGGAGTAGACATTGGGAATACAATTTCGTTCAGCTAAAACAATTTTACGCATTAAAAAATTAAGATAATGTCATTTGTTTGAAAAGTAATTTCACATTATAAATTTTCTATGTTGGACTTTTGTTTTTTTAGAGGTAATTTAAAAATCTTTCTTTACAGAGTTCATTTACTTAGTTTTCAAATTTTATTGCATCTCAATAGAGATAAACTAGATGCAAAGTTTGTTAAAAGAGTACACATGATTAGAGAAATGTAAATTTTACTGTTAGAGAAACTCTTGAAAACTTTAAGAGTTTCACAGACTTGGTACAGAATATTTAACTTTTCATGGTTTTGAGCTCATAAATAAGAATGGGTTGTTTAAAATGAGAGATAACTAACCTTAAATTGTACAACAATTATTTTAGTTATAAACATAAAATGAACACAACTTATCAGACCATATTTCAAGATGCTAGTTTCAAACTGAGTACTTTGAAATCTTTAGAATGAATACAAATTACTCATAACAGTAACCATAACATATGCTGAATAAAATTATATAACATGAACCATAACAAAACTACATTTTCATTTGAGAAAATGTGGTGCATTGAAGAATATAATCTTAAATCCTAGGTAAATACTGTATAAAAAGTTGATTTCACATTTTAATTCAGATAATTGTTTTATAGAGAAGTAAGCATTTTGACTAATAAATACAACCCCAACTGATTTTTACAGCCCCATGGGAAAACAAATAGAAAGATCAAACAAGGAAATTTAGAGTTTAATACTTACTTGTACATTTTACTTTAAATTCTTCAGTAATAATTACTTTAGTACTAGGAGCTTTACCAGCCATAACTAACATATAATTCTCTTCAAATGACTTTGAATTTCCTTTCAACATATTTCTCTGAAAATACAGATATATTTGATTAAAACTTTGGTTTAAAAATTCTTATAAGTATTCAAGTATGTATTGCAAAATCATATATTACTATTGATATTAGTTTACCTCATTTGACATGAGAAAATCATAATTTGGAGCAACAGCCTTTAAAATAAGTCCATCTATTTCTTCAAAAAATTTTGGTAACTTGGTAGCAGATGTAATGTATCCATTATCATAGGTTAGGGACCAAATTTCTTTTCCATCAGCTAAGCTAATACCAATAACCTAAAAATACATATAAAATGTAATGTTAACTTTTCAGGAATAAGAATTAATTATCCACTTTTTGTTACTTGTAAACAAAAGTAAAATATATACATTGCATCACAGTACACAACTTTGATTAACTAGTGCATATTTGTTGTACAGTTATAAAAACCAACCCCTTAAAGAACCAATTTTTGTGAATTAACGTATTTCTACATAAATTATTGGTCTCTCAAGGAACAGTCTTCATTTAAAAAATTTGTTATGAAACCTCTGGTTAATTTTTGTTTCATAATTGGCTCCTTTTAAGTTGGGATAAACACTTTCTTCACATAATTGGTTGGTTTGTGAGGTTTTAGGGCACCTTCACATACTTGAAAAATTCCACTTAAAAAGGTTTCTACTGAAATGTGATTAGTCCTTGGCCAAATCTCCCAAAGTAGTGACCCGAATATACCCATGGGCACTGGGTACTCATTTTAGTTGCCTTTTATGACATACATGGGCTACAGTGGGGGGACTGAAACATAAATTTCTTAAAAAAAAGATCTCTTGCACACACACCAATGCAGATTTTACACAATAAATAATTGCCACATATTTCATAAAAAGTAGAGTAAAAAGCAATTTTTCAACTACTAAGATTTGTTGCAGCAGAGACATCTGGTGATACAAATTACAGAGAGCCAGGAAGGAATCTTTTTGAGCTGTTAGTATTTGAATTTGAAAAATTGGTCTATCCTGGTTGCCTTACCACAACAGCTTAGATAGAGAAACACTAATTAAGTCTTAATTAAATTAGGTTTCAACTTAATTAAAAATTAGTTTTTACCTTTGAATGGTACAAATTTGATCCAGAAACAATCAGCTGATGGGTATTATTGGTAAATATTCCATCCGTAAGAATCCTAGATAAAACAATTGCTGTTAAATAATTGATAGAAGTAATCAAATACTTTTCAAGCATAAAAATAAATCAGTTCACCTTATAGGTTGATCATGTAAAAAGTCAGACTCCCATATAATCTGTGAATCTAGGTATGAAGATATCTCCAACAGCATAAATTTGACTCCATCAAGAATTATGATCAACTGATTTTTCAATGATGACACTTTAAAAAAATCTATATTTTGAACAAAATGAGGAATCCTATAAATGTAAATAAAATAAAATGTGAATTATTATAAATCTGTGAAGTGTTACATGAAAATGTTGACTCATTAAAAAAAAAGTATTTTTACAGTATTTAAGATTAAGATACAATATGTATTTCATTTGACTTTATGTTTTATATTGTATTGAATAATCTAAAAAGGAACTATGTAGCAGCTAACTATGCTTAATTTAAAATCATAGTAGTGTTATACTTTAATTTCAATTTATATATGAAGTGTATGAAAATATTTCACATTAGGTTATAGAAATCCTAATTATTTTTACTAGAATACCTAAAAATATGATGTAGTGAAACACTATTCGTTTCATTCAAAACAGCATCATAAACATCTCGAGATGATAAAACTAAAAGATTCCCTGCAAAAAACACAAATATTTGTTTTTCAAAAGAATTAAACTTTAAAATATATAAAATGGTACGACAAGTAACTTTTTCAATTTGCAGCATATTAAAGGGTTAAATATTTCCGGGTAAAAGTGTACTTTTAATTCAGCACAAAGGAAGTCCTTTTTATGCATAATTTAGAAAAGATTTCAACTTATCAGTTTTTATAAATATTAAAAACTAAAAAATAACTTTTTATTTTTTCAAATCTTATCAGTTTCTTTAAAGTATAAAAAAAACTGCTACCTAGATACTTATTAAGTAAAACCTCAATTAATCAAGATAAGACTTGAATGTGAATCAAAAATTCTTAATGAAAAAGATAACTAAAAAATTTCAGGAGACCTCAAAAAATTTTAACCTTAATACATTAAATGAGGTTTGGGTTAAGGTTTCTTGCAATTGAGATTCGACGGTATTTCATTTTTAAACTTAAATTAGCAGTCAATAAATATTAATAAATAGTAGTTACATTAGTATCATAAATCATTAAGATCAATAGGGTCTATTAGTCATGCTTCTTTCTCAAAACATTACTAATTACTCATAATCTATTAAAGTGTTTGATTTGAAAAAAGGAAAAGCTAAACATCTATGCATACTAGACTATTATTCATCCCAATAATTCAAATATATGGGATATCATTGCATTCAGACTGCTTATTAGTTCTTTTCCTCTTCATTTGGTTAAACTTAAAGAATATCTTGATACAATGGAGACTGAATTTTTTTCTATCAGTCTTTCCTCAGTCAATTGGGGACAGTACAATAGTTACTTGTTCACATTGCTAGGGCTCTTGTAGCCACCCACCAATACAAATCCATCATTCAGACCATTATTACAATGGACTAAAAATTATGCTTATGCTTTTTTTAAAAAAAGCTGTGCTACCAGCATTTAAAAAAAATGGATAAAAGATGAAACATTTTAAAACAATTTTTTAGCACTTCTCATGGAATCATATAAGGAATTTCTTCTTTAAAAAGATTACACTTTTACTAATAAAAATGTTTGGGAAACATTACTTACCACTTTCTTCATTGGTACAATGTAATGTAACATAAGTTTCATTTTGAGACTCCCAAGTAAAATACATCTTAACCAATTGCTTGCAGCCTGGAAGTTCAATTAGTGAGCCAATTATTTGGCCAGTTCCTCCAGATACAAGAGCTAAATGGGATATGTTATCCATGCGCATCATGTTATAAGAAATAATAATTTCTTCAATGCCATCCCCATCATAATCTGGCACAATGATTGGACCATCAATGGAATAAGCTTCATTTAGGCCACTGTGATTGTGAAGATACCACAAACTTATGCCTGAAAATAAAATACCCTCAGTTAATTACAGACTTAAAATAACATAACTTATACAATACTCACTCCAAATTCAGAATTTATAAAAAATATGAATTAATTTTTAACACCACCTTAAATACCTTAAAAAACAAATGATATTTTAACTGCACAAGAGTATTAGGAAAAATTCTCATTTCCTATCACAGAAGTAATTGATTTAACCCTTTCAGATCTAGCCATCCCAAATTTCCCACAGGATTCAATGGCAATCTCGGGCGGTTTAGGACTGAAAGGGTTAAAACTTATAAAAGTCTTTGCAATACCTTTCAGGTGGAAGAATGATGTAACTACAAATGATTACACAAGAGCTTGGCAGAAAGACTTCTAGATTGGGCACCAAGTTTAAAGAGGCAAGTCAAGATTTACCTTGGCAATCAATCTAGAAGTCTCGCCACCAAGATCCCATAAATTAAAAATTCATCCATTTATTGTTATGTTGTTCCTTTTCCCGGAGAAAATATAGTTCTAGCAAAAAAAAATAAATAAAAAAATAATAAATTTAAAAATACCATTCTTTACATCCACAGCTGTAAGAAGTCCATTATTTCCAATCACTAAACAATCTGGTAGACCATCAGAATTAACATCCAGTGATCTACAGAGAGCTAATTTTGGTAATGAATGCAAGTGCAGACGCCAAACTTCAAGGCCATTGGATTCTTGAAAAGCAATCAACCCTGATTCTATACTAGTGAAACCAAGAATCACTATAACATTCTGCAGAGGTCCATGGGCAAAATCCAGAGGAGGAGTAAAAGCTAAAAATAAAAACAGAATAGCAGATACACACAAAGTAAATGAAAATTTGACAAAAGAGGACTGGGAAAACATTTAAGTACAGTTGACACTTGTTTTACAAATTTGTAGGGAACAGTTAATAGTTCATAAAATTGTTTGTAAAACCGGATAAGATTAAATAAATTAATATAAATTTTCCACCTTTTAGAAATTTATTTTCCTTTTATAATTATGAAGTATTTCCCAATTATACAGAACAGGATAAATTTATATATATTTTTACCATGTATTATAATATAATGGTGAACAGAATCAGCTGGATTAATAAAATCTAGTTTGGGAGAGGTCAAGCAAACTAATAATTTCAGTTAAGTAAGATAGTTTGATAGAAGCTAAATAAAATTTTAAATATAATTACAACAGTTAACTTTCAAAACTTAGTACCACAATGGACAGTGGTATATGTAGAAATTTATTTTGGGCCTGGCCCAAATATCCTCATAAGAAATTTAGGACACTAACAGCTGTAGCTAGATTTTATTCCTGGGAATGGACCAAAATTATTTCTACCTCCACCTAGTAAAACAAGGGGGTTCTGGGAACTCCTCCAGAATATAGTTTGAAAATTTAACACAAAAATATAGTTTAAACACATTTTTTTGGACACTTGGCACACCTTAGGGGGACTGCCTTTAAAATTACCAAAATCCTGATGAGAAAAACAGTTAAAAGTAATTTCTTATAATACAGCCCTGTGTATTGTACAAACATTTTAACCTAATAAAAGGTAATAAATAAATAAGGTTTGAGGTGCAAAATGTGTCCTTTTTTGTTAAGTTTTTCTAAAATGTAATAAGCTCCTTGCCATAAGAAGGTGTTTTTGTCCTCCTTGTTCAAATTTCATGGGGTTGTCCCCCATACCTAATATATTCCTCCAGACAATGAGGGAGGGGATTACTGATGTGTGATAACTTGTGATGCAGGGAGAGGGGTATAACTAAAAGTTATGCGACGTAACTTATGTATGGACCCTATGGTGTTTCAATTCGTGAATTCTGGCTTAACACGAATTTACATATATCAATATATATTAGAGGAGTCTAAAGAACAAAACAATGAACTAAAAGCAAGCCACTGCTGTTGAACTTACACATATTCAAAAACTCTCTTCTCCATACATAGTCCAAATGGCCCATCCCATTCAAATTTTCAGACTTTGTACAAGGAACGAAAAAGACAAAGATGACAACAAAAAGCACACATAACATTAGAGATAAAATAAATATAAACAGTCTTATTGGAGACATAGGAAGATTTTTAGGATCTGTATCATCAGCACAAGTTGGGCCGATTCGTTTGGATAACCTTTGAGCTGCATCAAAAGAACTCTTAAAAACTATCTTTTCAGTGTTTATTTCTTTGATTGACCCAGATTCATCATCATCACTTTGGTTTTGAGGTAAAGGCATGTAATGTCGGGGGGTCGAGTTAAGCTTCATGTTGTTACCTAAAAAAAGATGGCTTCATATAAATTCATGTATTGTTTATCTTGGTACTTAATGTATTAGTCCGTCAACCATGATACTGAATGCAAAATCATTGCAGAGCAGAGCGTTAAAAAGCACCTACACCAGAATATAACATTTACTTTATCGATTAAACAAATAAATTCAAAATTAAAGCTCATAAAACATAGAACATAACAGATTTGTAAAAATTATTGGAAAACTATTGTGGTGTGAAAACCCCTGTAAGGTCCTTAAAATGGAAACACACTTTGCATCTGCTTCTGAATTATGCAAGTCCTAAATTTTATCATTTTGAATCTCAAAATATTAGCCTATAACCTCTGCAAGAAGTTATGGAAGAGTAAACAAACTCATAATTTACTTTCACTCCTCATTGGGATGTGGCATCACAAATATCCTATTATTGGCGTTAAAGCCACCTTTTGGTGATGTTTTCAAATTCAGTAAAACAGTCAATGGGCTACTACATAAGTACCAATATTTTTATTCAAAGAATTAAGCACAAGATTTACTTTAAATTTTGAAAGTTATAAAGTCAATTTTGAAAACCAAGCATCAGCAGATATAATACGAAAAAAGATATTTTAGTTTACTAAAAAGATGACTTCTCGGAAAAATTAAAAAATAAATAAATAAATAATAACAAGGAATACCACAACCAAATGAATTACCTCTTACTTATATATTATCTTATAACTTACCGAAATGGGCAATTACAGGAATTATTTTTAACTAAAAGAAAAATTAAAGATTAAACAAATTGGTACTTTTGTATTATCCCGTCGACCGTATCGTTGAAACTGACGGTCAACAGGAAAATATGTAAGAACAAGAACCAACATGTTTGCAAACCCTTAAAACCTTAATAAATCAAGTTTTTAAAAATAAGAGGAAAGAAACATGGTTGTTCTTGATAACCACAATTTAAGAGAAAATGAAATCCAAAATATGTATGATTATAAACTAAAAAAATTTTTTAAGAAACTACTTTTACAAAAATGCAATGATAAGAATTAAGAACCCTTTCCCTATTTAGAAAAATTGAAAGAGCACTTTCAAAACAAATGATAAAATATTGATTGGTTGAAATCAAACTGAAATGGAGGTTTAATTGGTGGGAATAATAGACTTTGACATCAAAAAAGATCTTTAACAGTAGAAATGAACCAATATGCTTATGAATTTTGAATACATAGTCATTGTTAAGAAACTAAACAAAAAGTTATTCATGAAAAACACAAGGTTTCATATAATTCTCAGGTGACACTCATATTTTTAGCATCACCAACAAGGGAAATAAATTGTATTCTAGCAGTATGGATGATATACTGGCTAGTAGGATTCGCACCAGCAGTAGTGCCAAAAAATTGCCAAGAACAAGAGCCTGGCTGTTCAAAAGTTGGTCTAAGTCACCCAATTCTTCAATTTTGTCAATTCAGCCATGAAGCCATTGAAGGTCAACTAGGTAATTGGTATGAGGGAAAATAAATAAATGCAGAATGTTCAGTAAAATTAAAACATAGATAAAATAGCTGCACTATAATTACATCACTGAGTAGTCAACTATTGGTAAATAATGTAGGACATATGTGGCAAAGCTTCATTTTAATAGAGAAACAGTTAATACCAGCTTAAAAGCAACTAAAAACAACACATAGCTTCATAATTTCGCATGTATTTTCGCAGAAAGTGATGATATGGTTGGTTGAATATACCCAATACATCGATGACCTTCGGACAGATTATGGGAAAAAATATGTCCTTAATGAAAAAATTTTCTAAATTACATTCAACAAAACTTCTAAAGTTTTATTTCTTTTCAACGTTTTGTATTTGACAGGGCAATGTATTACAGAAAAACAAGGTCTTATTAAAAATATTGGTCTCATATTATTACGTTAGTTAACTTAAGATTTAAAAGGTAATTACAAAATTTAATAACAAATCTTACTTATTAATTTCAGAAGATACTGACACCTAAATAAGTTTAGATTTTCCAATATCAACAACTTTCCTCCGCAACTTTCTTGATGTATCAAAACAAAACCAAACAAACAGACGACACAGAGCAAAACTTATTTCTCTGTGACTTAAACTTAATCACAGAGGCACTACCTATCAATAAGAGTGCTTCTGTGGGCGGAGTTTATCTAGAAACCGTAAGTTGCGATCCAGAGAGCGCTACCTGAAACTTATATTTTCAAAAGACCCGATTCCCGCTTTGCCCGATTCTTGCACGCCATAAAACAATAACCAAACCTTCTTTATCATAATTATTGCGTGTGTTTTGACGATTTGAACCAAAAGAACACTTCACTTTGACCAGAAATACCATAAGCACTTCCGGTGTATTCCATTGAAGATGAATCGTTTTTCCGGTTCTTTGGCCTCGATACCACCTCACACAGTTGAACTTGTCTAAAGTCTGTCTTCTTCGCTAGGCGGTTGGGGGCGGGGAAATCAAAGTTCGAGTAGGGATGCGGGAAATTGGTGTAGCTAGCTTGGCTTAAGCACCTTCTTCGGAGAAGTGCGAAGGGAGGTGGAGTAGTAATTAACAAGAAATTATCAGTTTGACTCTCTGTACCTCCCCAACCCTAGGGAGTGAATGGCCTCGCTTGTTTGGGGTTACACTAACCGCCTAGCGAAGAAATACAGACTTTACGTATATTAGGTTGAAATCTAAAAAAAGTCCTTCAAAACTGCTGCATTCGTTTTCCTAAAAGTTACCATGCTATTTACTCTCGCATTTTATATTTTTAAAATTTCTTTGCAATGCCCCATCTCAACTTTCTATAAATTGCAAACTTATGTTATAATAAAAACAAAAACCAATTAATTTTCCCTCACCAAAATAATTTTGTCAACTATTTAACTAAACTTTTGAGGAACTCTGAGAAAATTTGTATCAATGAGAAGGACTCAAGTAAAAATGACAAAACCAATGCAATATTTTTATACTATTTAAAAATTTAAGAATGGTTTGCAGTATGTTTTCATTAAAACTAAAATGCAAAAGCAAATCACGTGTCACTACAGCTCACAGTTGCCACCCCTCTTAATGATTATTTTTCTAGGAATGGAGAGTAGTTGCTCCTGAGGAGTTTGCATTTCAATACTTACCATACCTTTATTTTATCAAAACACTTCAATGAATCTTAGTAAAGTAGAATTTTAGAGATTTAAGAAAAATAAAATTGGTATGAATTCGTTTCCAAAACAATGAATAGTTTTAGCATTTTACAAGAAATTTAAATCTTGTAAGTTCCCTTTAAATTCTCCAGTTTACAGCATCAGATGGTTCTGTGAATGAATTAGGATTTTCAGTATTACTAGAAAATAAGTTTAATAAGTAAGAAGGACCTTAAAATATTTCCATTGAAATGTGAGTATTTCAATTTCTGGCAATATCAATTCTGTTTAAAATGGTTAAGATCTGTATCATTTAACAATTTTTTTGGAACCATACACTGCAAACAATTCTGCATGTTTTTGGAGTACAAAAAAGCTAAAAAGGTTCAGATAAACTTATTTGGACAGTATGTTTCTCCATGGCTAGCATATAACAAACTACTGAATTGATTTTTTATTGTGAAACAAGCTCTTTTAAGAATGGGGGTTGATATACTTAGAAAGCCTTTTTAAGTTGAAAAGGCATAGAAAGGGAACATTTTGGAGGGGACATGGGATAGTTTTAGTTGCTTTCTAAGGCCAAAATAGGAAATTTTCTGAGTTTAAGAAGGGAATATAACTAAATCCTCTCTTTAACTACACACCTGGCAAGCTAATCAGCACATTCATTGCTCAAAAATATTAAAGAGAAGATGATTAAGTAAAACAAATGTTTATTTTGATCCTTTGCAAAATACATTACTTAAAAATATATTTTCATGAGTATTTTTTCTAGAGCATTAAAGAGAATCACATAGGTAGTTTTCATATAAAATATGAATATTCTAGAGTAGAGTAAAAAATGACAAATATTATAATACAATAAGTTATACAAATTCAGATATCAATTTGTAAAAAAATTTTTTTTACATAAAATTTCAAAATTCTTAAAAAAATATAACAAGGAAGCAGGTAAAATTGAGATAAAATATGCAAGCATAGAGTATATTTGTCTCCAGCTATAATGAAATATAAATTTTTCAAGTAAAAACTTTAGATAATCCTTAAAATTAGTAACAATGAAAAATAAATAAAAAACTATAATTGAATATAAATGCTATAGGGGAAATGCAAATGCCATGCTCCTTCGTGGAATGTAAGTTTTAAATTACACAGGAGTATCTTGTGAACATGGTGTATTGGAATTTTCAATGCTTTCAAAGACATTGCCACTTTGGCTATGGAACCCACTAGTAGCATTGGATGATGAAACTGACGAAGATGAGAAATTTGGTGATGCAACTTGTTTTTTGACAACTTTTTTAGTGTGCCTAAAAAGGTTTTGAAGCTTTTTTAGCTTTGTGGGAGGTGAGCTTTTAGAAACACTTATGGGGGAATTAGTAAGGGTCTCAGTGGCTGCTACTACTATCTCAGATACATTTCCAACATGTGCTTCAGTATTTAAACTACATGAGCTAGATGGAAAAGTGATAGCAGGATTTCCTGAATTAGAACCATTGTAATCTATCTGTTGTAATGGAGAACTTCCTTGAGTTAGTCTCCTTTCAGATGACGTAAAAACTGAAGATGAATTATTTAAAAGAGAATTTTTCAGTCTATCCCAAATCCAGTCTTGCCGTTCAGATTTGGTAAAATCAATTTTAGACATAAACTGCAGGACATATGGAATTTGACAAGGCTTCCACACAACAGGAATAATTTTTCGAAATCTTTCAACTAAAAAAAAAGAAAAAAAAGTGAGTACAATGTATGTAAACATATTTTACAAACAATACAGATTTTAACAAGGTTCCACACTTAATTTTTAAAGTAAAATTTCTTGGATTTTTTAGGCTTCAAAGGAAATGTTCAGGTTCTGCTTGATTTGTAGATTTTGATGATTAGTCCCTACTTGATAATCCTTTTTAGATATTTTTATCAAAAATTGCTGATTATTAAATATATTTTTTATAATTTGACCCTTTCAATCCTACCCTTCCCGAGATTGCTATTGAATCCTATTGGAACTTTGGGGCGGCTAGGACTGAAAGGTTTAAATATGAGGATGAGTGGGTATTGCTAAAGTAATTGTTGTCAAATATGTACAATTTTTCTAAATTTTAGAAAAATAAATATTTCCATAAGTTAATTGAAAATCCCTTTCAATAATAAGTTTCAAAAGATTTTTACACCCTGAAAATACACACATAAAATAGAAATTTCTCAAAAATAGCACCTCAATTTGTAGCAAACATCCATTTTAGAGCTAGTGTATCAGTCTTTCTGGTACAATAAAGGGAATTAAGTTTTGAATTGAATTTGAATTATTAGACTATGCGATGTAATTCAAAACCTTCTTGAGTCAATTGTCTTTCAGATGAACTAACAAATACAGAATGATTTTGTAAAGAGTGTCTTAATCGGTTTAAATTCCAGTTTAGAAGATCCAACCTCCTTAAGTTTATTTTTGAAATGTATTGCAGGGTCAATGGAACTTCACAAGGTCTCCATAAGATAGGTATTGCTTTCCTAGAACCTCTTTCATCTATAAAGTAATAAATATTCTTAGATGCATTAGCTTTAGAACGTCGCTTTTAAAATAATTATGCTATTAGCTGAAGTTTTAAAAGACTAACATTTTTATATATGCTTAGTGTATATCTGTTATTCTAAAGAATGACTAGGATTAAGTTAGGACTGAAATCTACTGGTCTGCTCTATCAGACTTGCTGTTGTTGAATACAGTTATGTAGTAATCAATAATAATGTAGTCAACTTTTTTGCTTTGGTGACAAGGAAATTCAACAGAAAAGCTTGTCTCTCGGCTTGGGGAGTTTATTACAAGTTTGTCACTGATTGGCTGACACTGCCGGTTTTCTTTTGTGTTATACTATTGAAACTTTATCTTTACTTTTAGAGGTGTAGAAGGAAAGGTTATGCATAAAGAAGGGTTTAGAAAATTGATTCAAGAACTTGTGTGTCACTAGGGATTGTCAAATATGCTGCAAGGTTTTTGTCAAATAAGTAAAATTGAATTGTTTTTGTACTTTGGATTATTAAATTTAAAACACTTCAATGGTTACTAAAATGTTTCACATTTAGATTTCCCATGTTTCATTCGATGTTATTTTTTCCTCACTGGAATTCCAGTTCATTCCAAACCTGCTGAATGCCTTTTGGGTATGGATGAATTTTATTGAGAAAAGGTTGCCAAGTTCACTAACTACATTAATACTATAGAAATTTGGAAACTAGTCATTTTATAGAATAAATGGACTTCACACTTTAATAGCAAAATATTTATCAAAGCAAGATGAGTATAAGATAACACAATAGAGTTTAACTAAAAGAGGCATTTCAATTACAGCTCTAACTAGTGTAACACTGTATTAAGCACTCTGTTTTAGGTGATGTAAATGAAACTTAATTTCAGTTTGGTGATTTTGTTTTGGTAGTTTTTCTCTTTAGTTTCCCTTTGCTGATTGAAGTGTCATAATTAAATAAATGTAATCACTACATGAACAAAAAATAATACAGATAACTAAATGATTTACCAAAACCCAAGCTGGCTGCAAAACTTGCTTGAACTTCACAATAGGGAGAGTTAACATAGTCTGGGGATAATATGATGAGAACTCGTCTACACCTAGTAAATATGTATAAATAAATACGTTGTGAAAAAATTTACGAAGAAAACCAAACTGATTATAATAAAATTACCTTTCTTTGATTATCTTCATATTAGCATCAACCTCAAAGTGTCCTACAATCTCATCTCTTGAGCGAAGATAGATTCTAAAACCATGTTCCTCTAAATAATTTGCCAGTTGATTAACAAACGGACTGTCCTCATCTGCATATGAAAGATATGCATCATAGAAGGTGGAATCTGGAATTGAAATAATCAAGTTATAATTTTTCGAAGTAAGGCAGATATCTATTGTGATTAATCATCATTAAAATTTACTTAGCTTTTAATGAATAGATTTATAAATATGTAATCTAGTTATTGAAAACCCACAAAACATGCCAGCTGTACAGGGTGATTGATTATAATTAAACTGAAACTGTTTTTCAAAAATCTATAAAACAAGAACTACCAGGAATAATTGAGATAGAGGTAATGGTAGAATTAAGCACCAACAAAACACAGCCAAAATATTTTTAGGTTGGAAATTTATTACTTAAGGTGAAACCACCACAATTAATACAGTGAATTCTCATTTTTATGAACTCGTAGAGGGATACTTGAATAGTTCAAGAAATAATGTTCATAATGGTGGGAAAACATTTTGAAATGGTATAAATATGTGAAATTTGAAGTCTACTTTTATAAAGCTTCATTGTTTTATCAAAACAAAGTTGGTTTTTTTTTGCGGTTTTTAATATCAGAAAATAAAATTACACATTTAGTCCAGATTAAAATAATCCCCGATTTATCTTCTATTTAAAGCAACCTTTCTCAGCTTGAAATTATTCATTTAAATTAAGTTCTACTGAATTGACTAGGCACTTAGATACTTTCTACACATTTGGCATTGTCCGTTTCAGAATTTTTAAAAGTACTTTTGAAGAGGAAAAGTTTTCAGGGTCATCTGATGTCATTAATCCAAGGAGAGTGAGAAAATGAATTAATATAAAAAAGAAGTTAATAAATTTTTGCTTAAAAATGGGAATCAAAATTAACAACATGTCTATTGAGCTAAATTTAAGACCATCTTTCAGTACGTAAAAACACGAGTCTTCATAAAAGCGAATGAAAAGTTTATACAAACCTCCATTATATACATCATCAGATGTTAGTACATTGCTTTCATTAGGATGAGATACCAGCACCTGAGAAGTACCTGGAAAATCATTAAATATTGTATTACAGATATTATTGTGTAAAAATTTTAAACTCTTGACTCCACATAAATAACAAGGAAACAATTTTGGATAACGACATTTAAATTAGAATACTTGCATTTAATTAATCTCAAAATAAGGTACCCTTCATTTCTGAATATAAGGTATTATGAATATTATTAGGTCAACTGAAAAATTGCTATTACTGACCTTCCCCTTCAACATTGAAAATAGTTCACAACTAAGGTTATTCTAAGAAGTATAGAGTTTTTAAACTTTCGAATTCTCTCCTTTTAGTCTTGAATATATGTTCCTATACCAATACATTGAAAAAGAAAGAAAGAAAAATAAAAAGTGAGTTGAATCTGAGTAATGGTAATAATAATAAAATCTGTAAACATAGAAAAATAAATAGTTTTTATACTGCAACAGTTATTTGATAAGATTATTGAAAATTACTTACTCATCTTATCCAAAGAAGTATGCAGGGGAAAAATTAATAAATTATTTCGAAAAGCTGGCAATTTATAGAATTAAACTTAGATCATAAATAAATATAACAAACCCAGTAATGAAATCTTTAAAGATTTTATACAGCAATACACAGTTTTAGGAAAATTTAAAAAACAAGCTTGAACATATATAACTTCTGCGTTTAACTAAAACTGTACAAAAAGGAAAAAAAAAAGAAGAAAGAAATGAGAAATTCTTATAACAAGTGCTTGCTGGGAAGTACTTAAAGGAGTTACATAAAAAATATGAGGTTTCTTAATATTAACATAATACTTAATGCTAAGTGCATTAAAATCACAACTGTCTAGTCCTGATTGAAGTATTTAAGGCAATTTCCTAGTATGTATTTTGGTCATTTAAACATTCTTAAAGAAAAATATGAGAGCGGATCATAAAATACTACTAAATAAAGTACTAATATTTGTATGCTTAGCTTATGTATTAAAATTGGCCTTCAAATTGTAAAAGAAGGTTTTTAGGGGATTTACCAAATTTTGATAACATAAAACGATATATTCTGCGTTGATTTAAGTAGGAGTGATCGAGACCAGTAAATTATGATAAAATTTACAGTGTTAAGTGGAGTCAAATGTATTTTAACATGTCTGTTAAAACTATAAGCTATAATAAAAGAATGAGTTAGGCTCTAAATTAAAAGATGTATTACCTTCAGGAACTCTTGATGATCTTTCTCTCACCGTCTCAGTTCTTTGCAAATATGCATTAGCATCCTCCTCTAAAAAAATTTTATGGTATTACAAAGGGGAATCACAGACATAAAATAGGAAATTACAATGAAAAGCAAACAGAGTAGTAAGAATATACAATATTCCATAAGATTTGCTGATAAGTTAAAGAAGCTGCTTTTTTTTAAATAGAATGTATTTTATTGTTACTACCATGCAAATCTTCTATTTCTTAGTTATGAGAAAAACTCATTCAAAGTATGGCAATATTTTTTTATTTCCATTGACATGCAAACAATTTGTTTTGTTTTTAACAACTCTATTGAGAATTTAATTACTATTCTCAGCTCTAGCATGGTGTTTAGCACCATCCAAGCACTCAAAAATAGTGAGAATGACACATAAAAGCAGATTCCAAATCTGCCAACCTATCAACTTTAAAAAATAGGATCCTTCTTTGGTATGTTTGTTTGTACCAAACTATTTCTATTACTAATAAGTGTAATACACAGAATTTAATATATAGTCAGTTACTAAATTAACATTTATTTTGTATTTTTACAATCTTTACCCCTCGAAGCAATATCATCAGTTAGATTTCTGTTCAATCAGTTTTACATTCTTGAAAACTGAAAAATTATAAACAATCTCTACTATCCCAGTTGTAGGGCTGATGACCATGGCTTGGTAAACATGACTCCATCATAATAACGTTAAGATAATTCAACATTCCATCTCTAAACCTCAACAATAAGAGTGAATGAAAAATCAGGTCATGCAATTTGTTTTTATCACTATTACATAGTAGCTACATCTTCCTGAAAAAAGCTTTTTGCCTTTTTGAGTACGAGTCCATCCCATCTACTGATCAATGTAAACGCATTTAGTACAAAATCAATTTTTAAAACAATTCAGAAACAAGCCAAATTTTGGATCATTCTAGAATTTGGGTTATAAGATAAAGGGTTTGTTATGGCATTATCATTGAATAGCAAAATTGTTTTTGATATAGAGTACAAAAACATCAACATTAGTATTTTATCATACCAATGAATGAGCATGAGTATTGTATTATTTAACCACTAATTATGCCTATGAAAAACATTTGGACTTGGTCACTTTCTTTTATAATGCATAAGAAAGTTAACAATTAATACTAACATAGATAAAATAATTTATAGATTCAAGATATTTCTTACTCACAAGGGCTTTTCTACTTACCAAAACGAGATTGAAGATCATTGATAGCATCATGCCTATCAATGGTTTTTAGGTATTCAATAAGTTTACCAATATTTGCATCTGTTTTAACTTCCCAAGCTTCTAAAATTCTCTCAGTTGGATCTTCAAGCCTTGAAAAATTTCGGATGTCATTATTTTCAAAATCCATCTGTTCAGCAAGACCACGGAAATCTCGAGCATGACCATCTGCCGTTAGAAACCTTTGTTCAGGGTTGAGAAATCTCCCAAGGAGTAGTCGTGTGGAAGATTTAAGAGCCCTAACAGGAATCGTGCTTAAGTCAAGGCCCTCCATTTTCATTAATTGCTCATGAGAACTTCTATAATAATGAAAGATAAATATCAATCATTACAACATCTAAAAAAGTTTACACATAGTCAATTTGGTTATAGTTAACTTTTCAGTAATACAGAGAACTTCTGATTACTCAGGAATAAGGAACAGATTTGATACAGGTCCTTCATGGCAACCGCCATATTGGTAACTGGGTCATTCCATGAAAACAGTGACACAGAAGCAAAAAATTGTTTCCTTATTCAGCTTTTCCCCAATAAAGTAGAAAAGAATGAATTTTTATAAAATTGTACTCAAATGTTGGGAACACATTTTTTTCAAATTTAATGTCAGTATTAAGCTTAATCATTAACTAAAAATTAAATTTATGTCAATGTAACATCAGTCACGAAATTTTTGTAATATCTGTCACAAGGATTCCATTATTTCAATTTTCATTTTTTTAATGAAGCAAAGCCTTTTCATAACTTTTAAAATATCCTCTTTACTGGAAAAAATAATTGTAGGCTGTAAGTATTACGTTTAAAGATAATTTTGAAATAATAAATACACACTTTTCTCTGATGTCACTTTTGCGTAACATCAGTCACATTCTATAGCAAACCCCCCCCTTATTATTTATAAAAGCAGGTATGGATAGCATAAATGTATTTGATTTAAAAACTTAGCATCAATTTTGAAAATATAGTATTTGAAAGAGCTGAATTTATAAGGTCAAAACAGAGTCGAAATGTAATGTCAGTCACTGTGGAATGAACCAACTGCTCTATAGCAGCAGATCTTCAGCTGGTCTCTAGATTTTGACAACCATCACCCTTTTAGCTGTAGAGGACCTGCATCAAATCTGTTTCAGGAATAATTTCTTTAACATAACACAATGCCAAATTCTAAGCAAATGCAGATAGAATGCCGTTTGAACACAAAACTTTAATTTCAAAACGGTAAAATAAAGGTCCCATTCTTATCACTACTGTTACTTTACTCTCCTCCACATTCCCACATTTTTTCTAGTGAGAATGGTAACTATTATGCAAGTATTAAAGAAAACAATCCTGCAATCCTTGTATTAATTAGTACTCTGCCGATCCAACTCAAAAATTAATAATTACTAATATGATATTAACAAGTGGTGAAGGCTAAGAATAAATTTTTATAAAAAAAGTGACCAAAGCATAGAAAAATATTAAAAGGCTGTAGAAAGGTAGTTAGGTGTTTAAAACTAAAAGAATCAAATTTGTAATAAAATAAATAAGATTTTAATCCAGATACTCTACCAATATTGTTCTAACTTTAAAATATAAACACAGATTACCTAAATTTCGTAACAACAACAGAGCAGAAAGCAAATCAAAACAAAAACTTGACTGAAGAGTGAAGAAGTGAAGAGAGATACCTCTGTATACAAAATCTTTATCTAGGAATTTTTATGACACCTAGCGCCTTGCTTAAGATGTTCTTGAACTAAAGAAATTGTGACCTATTTACAGGAACAGGATTTACGACGGATCCACTGAAAATAGAGTTGAACCTCGGAGGAATTGCAATAAGTAATAAAAAAGCAGAATGAAAATGAAAATATTCATTGCAATAAAAATTAGAGAAGGGCTAAACAAGACGTCTCTCAAAAATATATTGGAGATTTTTACATAGTCGTCTTTTAGCTATTAAAAAACTATATAATGAATAATGAGAACATTTCTCTTTAGGAAAACTCCCCTTGATGCCCCGAATGCAAACTGTGGGGGGGGGGTCTTCTTTCAGTCTGCTTTTATAATACAATTTTCCTATAAAAGAAAACTTCCTCTCTTTCTCAATAGATGGCGCAAGCATTTCTCAGCATTGAGGATTTAATTTTTCATCCTCCATGAATATCTCAACTAGGAATCTCAAGCTCTTTCGAAAAACTGAAATATACTTGGAGTTGGAGATTGTCTCCAATTTTTTTTACTGCTTATGAAACAAGTGAGGTCACATCTACATTTTAAAAACGAAACAAGATTGATGCATCATAATGTTTATTAACTTTAAAAAACCTTACAAAAAAAATTGAAGCAAGGTAATTTTTATCGGTTTTTAATTAAAATATAAAATATTAAAGTTTTAGAAAAAAATTAATTTAGATTACTATTTTTAAAAAAAACTGCTGAAAATTTATAAGTGTCAACAACTTGAAAATAAGCCTTTCGGTTTAACCTTCAGTTTATTAAATTATATAATTAGTTAACCTCTAATTAGTTAGAGATTATATTTTTTCAATACAAATTCTTTACAACTGTTGTATCCAGGGCCGTAACCATTTCTAAAGTACCCCGCCCGAACGAGTACATTTATACGTTAAGTTTTACAAAAGCTAAAATTAATATTTGAATTATATTGCACATAATGCCAAAATTTTAAAATGTTGAGGGTAAAGTAAAATTGGGTGGTCTGGGGGGTCACACCCAGAAAAGTTTTCAAATTTTGCCTCTAAGTCAGTTCATTTGAGACACGCGGGATACTTCCGAAGAGAACAGCTCCCCAATTCACAGAATTTTCAAAGGAAAAAAAATAGATGTCCCACAGAATTTTTTTTGAAATTAGCCCCTTTCAACTAGTCTTATCACATTGTGGAATTGTTTGGGGAACACCGAAATGGAACCCTCGTAAGACGCTGAAAAACACTGTTTAACAGACGTCAAAATTTGGAGAGGGGTTTGGGTGTTCTCCCCCAGAACTTTTTTTAATATTTTATGATTTTTCAAAAGCTAACCCAAATTGATTACCCCATTTTCCCACGGCACAAACATGCTTGACAACTGTAATTTAAAAAAAAATTAAAAATACTTTTAGGACATCTGGAGGAGAATCATTCAAGCTGGGACAGTCTTATCCCCTCGGTCTCTGAGGAAATACAAAGACTGCAGTATCTTCTCAACCTTCCTGAAAATGAATCAGCAGAAAATTAAACCTTCATTGTACTCATTACAATAAAATTTGATACAGGTTGATTACGTTTAACTTCATTTTTATATTGAGAGAAAGCAAAATCACGAATTCAAAGTAGTATTCCACTGTCAGTTTTTAATTTGACTATTTAGGACTATTTTAACTTGACTATTCCGTAAATATTTTTTCAATCAATCAGTTCGTCATCTTAAATTCAAACACTACTATTTCCGTTCGGAAAACTTTGTTAATCCCGATCCTGGGTGATCGAATCGTTGTAGAAGCTCATTTGAATGGATTCTGTATATAATCGAGCTCATAAGATCCAAACCAATCTAATGAGCTTCTCCAACGATCTGATCGCCAAAGATAGAGATTCCCGAAGTTTGCTGAACGGAAATTGTAGTGTTTGATATTAAGGTGACTAGCTGACTAGTTTATTTATAGAGGAGATTGGGATAGGGTGGGACACCTTGAATTCTTATAAATAAAATTATTTTCAGCTCATGAGTCTTCCACCAGTTAGAGATCATTGTTTCATACTTGGTGCTGTTTATCATTTTAGTTGCAACCACCTATGAGTTTGTGAATGAAAAAGCTTGTTTTAGTAAGTCAAAATTAACTATTCAGATTTTTGAAGAAAATCTTCAATCTCATTTTGCTTTTTTTAACCTAATTATTTTTTGTTTACTCAATAATATGTCCTTTATGAACAGTTGAGTTAAGCTTAAAAGCCATGTGTTTTGTGTAAGAACCTATTTTTGAAGAGTTTTACTCTTGGGGGTAGGATGAAATTGTCTTTGGGTGGGGAAAAAGGAAATTAAAATTAAATTTTTCTTTTGAACTGTGCACTATCGATGAACAGACTAATCGATGGCACTAGTCGGGTAAAATCATATATTCCTTTTGATTTAGACTTCACTAAATATATTTTAAGATCTGCCATTGTTGGTTTTTACAATAAATAATAATGAGAAAAAATTGTCATTTTAACATATTTTTGAAGATTACTTATGAATTTTAATTTTGTCCTATCCTATCTTTCTTCTATTAGAAATATTAAATCACAAATATTCTTATTATAGTGTAGAAAAAGTAGGTACTATCATACGATAAAATGCAATATGGCCAACTAAGTAAAATACTTTTTAAAGTTCCAAGGATAAGTAGATTGAGAAATTAATAGTTTAAAAAAATTATTTTGGATTGAAATAAATTAGATTTTTACTCTCCATTTTTTAGTTTAAGCAATATACTTTCACAGAAAAATTTTTAACTTTCTATTCTAGGAATTTGATTGTTGGTCTCAAACAGTTTCAAAGTTAAAATTGTTCAATGTGTCCCAAACCCCCCCAAGAATAACATTAATTTAGAGAAATATTTTATTTTTCAGGCAAAGTTGCACAAATACAATACAAAACACAAATACAAAATGCTGATACATACAACGCTCAACAGAAAACAATAGATGTTAAACAAACATTTAAAACTAAATTAGAGTTTAACATTTATATACAATCAAATTTACAGCACTATTTAACAATGCATACACTACAAAGGCTCACAACATCCAAGACATTTAACCTGAAATTAACAAATTAATTTATCAAATAAAACGCACCATAACATACTGCGATAGTGTTCTGAATATGTTTGCAAGTTTCTATCAAGAATGTCATCCAAACATAACAGTAGACAAAAGTATAATTGAACGTGATGTGAGAGTTTGTAATGTATTTACACATTCCACAAACAATACAAAACATATAAAATCATTCTTCCAACGAAAAACATTACAAGCAGAACTAGTTAATTTTTTGAGGGTTTTAAGAGGGATATATCTTATACGACAGCTATAAATAGAACAGTACTCAAAATACAAGTTCCTGTGTATCCAATTTGTTTTATTAAATTATAAAATTTACAAGTAGATGTACAGAAGTTTAGTACTCGAGATGTTAAAATTCGGTAACGAAGTATCAAAACAAGTAAGAAACTGCTTTAGTTCATAAATATCCATATATATTTTTCATATATATTTTATTTGAAGGTTAAAATTTTATAAGGCTCTGGAGTTGGTGTATTTTCAAGAAAAAAAAGCGGAATCAGAATTTTTCGCATTTCTACAAAGGCGGGTGTGAAGGAAAATGAGCTACAGAATTAAAGATTCCCCCCACCCTTTTAAGTAATTTCTTCCGGAGATTTATTGCAAAAGGCATAACTAGTTTTTATGTAAATCGGCTATTAGTCAACGGAAAAACTGATCAAAAGTTTCTACTGTATACAAGCAGTGAACTTCGCATATAATATTGAAGATCTGGTAACTTTATCAAATACTGTGTTAGTATACACAAAATATTAGTTTTCATCAAAGGATAGGCGTGGAAGACATGAGGAGCAACCCTAACGCCGAAAAAATCTTAAAGCAACTTACCCCCTGGATCGGCTGAAATAAATAACTCTGTTATGTGTGAATGTCTGTGTTGTTTTTTTCTTGGCTCATTCTCATTATACACTCTTTGAAACTTCTTTGAGTTTTATTAAAATTTAACAATTTATCAATCCTAACGTCTAATCGAGATCCACTCTCAATACGCAATCCTCCACAATCCGGAGTTTGTCTTACAACTTTTAACTAGCATTTAAACGTTAATGGTCAGTTAGCCTTTACAAATCACTTACATGCATATAGAAATTGCTTTAAATCATTAAATCTATAAGTAATTTAATCTTTTCAAAGTACCAATGGTCAGTTAGCCTTTACAAATCACTTACATGCATATAGAAATGGCTTTAAATCATTAAATCTATAAGTAATTTAATCTTTTCAAAGTACTAATGGTCAGTTAGCCTTTACAAATCACTTGCATGCATATAGAAATGGCTTTAAATCATTAAATCTATAAGTAATTTAATCTTTTCAAAGCTTTAACTTGCCAATAAGGAATTATTTTTAATCGCGAAAATCATATTTTAAAACGTTAAATTACTAAAGTGGCCTAATGCACTGGACCATATGAAAACTAAGTGGAATCTCGATATATTGCAATTAAAATTAAAATATATCTTGACAAAAGACTTTCTTCCAGCAGTAATTAAAGACTAGCTAAAATGTTAAGGAAAAGTACATACTTTGGACGAAAACAATCACACAATAAATCAGTGGTTCCCAAACAAACTAGAAGTGAAACTAAAAAGGGGCCATGAGTCTGAACTAATTGGGAACCACTACAAAAAAGTTCAGTGCAACCTAGATAATTCGAATCTGAAAGGTCCAAGATAATTTGAAAACTTTCAATTAAAATTTGAACTCCAATTTATCCATAATTTTCAACAATGATTAAAAAGTTCCAGGGATCTAGAGAATCTAATTATCCATGTTACACTGAATAACTGAAATTAGTTCCCAGCCCCCAACCCACCTATGCTCACGAGTCTCCCACAGCCACACTTTATCAATAATTAGTAGTAATTTAAGTTAAAAATTAATAAAATAACTCACGATTACCACGTAACCTCTGCGACGATTCTTGAAGAGTCGCCCCGAGAAAAGTGCACTTGGAGACTGCGAGCAGTCTCGACAAGTATAGAACGGGAAGAGATGACTCCTTCAGCTGAAAAATAAAAATAATGAATACGTGCTGTTATTGTTAACTTATAGCCCATAATCTTATGACGTCATTAGAAATGATTTCACTTCCACAACGTCGACGTCACTCCAGAATACAGAGAAAACCTAGAAATCATAATTAAATTAATTTAGATCACAGAGTACCTGGGTACTAGATCGTAGAGTACCATCTACAACTAATGCCTCTTTTGTCATGTCACGAGAGGCGGAGAAAAAGAATCTCAATCTTCTAATACCCCTTTGAAAGTGTCGCATTGAATGAACACGTCGCAGCCAATCACAGCTGTGACCATTAAATTGTCACAAGCACACCTAACTTTCTAAGAACGGATTAAATCCAGTAAAATTGTTCGATTCCGGCATTTATTACATTAAACCAATAGAAGATCTGAATCTTCAGTATATTTCTAACACGCCCAATTGTAATTTCTCAATAACAATCAATAAGTTTAAAATAATCCATGACTCATAATAAGCTTTAAAGATAGAGAATTTACAATTTAGTCTGTTAGAAATTAACTAAAGATTCTGCTCTTCCATTGGTTTAATGTACTAAATGCCGGAATTAAACGATTTTGCTGGATTTAATCCGTTCTTAGAAGGTTAGGTGTTAGGTGTCGATTTCCGCTCAGCCTCCTAGGCTCCCTTAATACCCTCATATCGTTTAGGAGAGCATTTCCTACCCCCTATTGCTCCCCTAGAACTAGAAGTGTGTAATTTCTTAGCTGAAACACCATGTATGTAGCTAATTTAACTACTAATCTAAACTTCTAAACACAGAAATAATTTTCTAAGTTTCTCTGTAAACTAGGCCAAAATGAAATTTGCTTTTAATTAATTGTTTTTTTTTTTTTGCTTTTTTTATCCACAGTGATCCCTCCATTGATACTGCCTTAACCCTGCTGTACTGTTGGGGTCTATTTGACCCAAATTTTTTTTCATTTGCTCATAAAAAGGAAACCCCCGGAGATATTGTCATGAAATTGCATGACTTTGTTGATAAAGGACATAAATACGTAAACACTGAATGATTTTCATTTATTTTTATTTACAACCAAAATTTTTCAACTTATTCTTAATGTACTGTTGGGGTCAATATGACCCAATTCTAGTATCTTTTCTTGTCCATTCACACTTCCATATTTCTTGGAATCATTCAACGGAAACGAACAAGAATAACTATACTCAAACATTCCTTTTCGAACTTTTTATGTTTATTTTTATTTTTTTCTCGTTTTCTTTTGTGTTTGATCCACGTGTCAGGAAGGCACATGCAATAAACTCCTCTGGACCAAACGGTTGGGATATGTGAAAATGCAAAGTTTTGGGATGTTTGTTTTTTGTTATTTTTTTATTTGTATGTTTAGTTTATTGCTTTATTCATATATTTTATTAAGTATAATTTAAAATATACTTATACAACTTAAGATATAATTATTTCCAAAATTTAACTTTTCATTTAAGTATTTTTGAGTTGTTCATTTGTTTTTTATTTCTATGTTTAATTTATTGCTTTATTCATATACTATTTCATTAAATATCATTTAAAATATACTTATACAACTTAAGATATGATTATTTCCAAAATTTAACCTTTAATTTAATGGTAGAAGTGATAATATTTTGAATGGGGTCATATTGACCCCAACAGTACATGCGCGTAGCAAGTCGGAGCAGTGCAGCAGGGTTAAAGACTCAGTTTAAAGACTCAGTAAAGACTCTGTTGTAGTCTTTGTATTTTTCCCTTTTGTGGTTTTGTGCTACGAACTAAGCAGAAATATAATCTAATTGTCAATTTAAGTGGTTTTTAAGAATATTTCATTCATAAGTTTGAAAAAGGGTTAGAAATAAGTCCATCAATTTTTTTTCAACTCTACAATATTTTTGTGTGTGTGAATATACTTATATTTTTTCAATGATTGTTCTGTATTCTAAATAGGGTTCTGCATTTCCAGTTAAAATTTGGTGGTTATACAACGAAAATTCCGTTATTTATACAATTTTTCTTTATTTCCTCAAATCTTGGTTTTTTGACTTATTCCCTTTTTCAAACAGACGATTCAATTGCAATAAAATCTCCCAGAACATGTTTCTTGGCAGACCACCAGTTACAAAAAATCCGTTACATAACTTAACTCCTCGTGTCATCTACGAGAAAAAAAAGGCTCCAAAACTTCTTTAACCCGACATTAATCATCCTAATATACTCCACATAGTCTTAGGTGAAAGTCTAAGGACCCCTAGGGGACCGCGGACTACCATTTGTTAACTGTTCCAAGCCATAGCGGTGCATTCTCGGGAAGGAGTGTCTACAACACTGCCAGACGTAAAAGCCGAGACCGCCCCAACAGTTCAGTGAACCTTGCCATATCACTCTAATGACAGGTCCTACGGGCTACGCTCACTTGCCTCTGCAAGTCGACTCTTTGTCTCACTAACTGACATTTTCACAGCCATTTCCCTTGAAACTAAATCGAGTAAACAAATATCAATCCTTTGTTTTGGACAAACTTAACTTCTTGGGGGTAGTTTTAAGTTGGAGAGGACAAATATGTTCTTCAGTGTTACTATGTAATTATTGCTCTTTTATGTAGTAGTCTGAAACCCTGTGTAATGGTTTATTTTGGAATAGGATAGGGTTGTTTAGTCTTCCTCTTGGTTAAAAAAAATTATAACATAGAAACTCGTTTTATGCACTTTATTTAGTGTTAGTTTTTTTATGACCTAAAATATTCAAAGTTTTACTTGTCTATAATTCGCTATTAGCTCTTATGTATAAAATATTTTTTTTTGTGTGTTTTAATACCGAAAGCTGTGATTGAAACGAAATACTTAGGGGGACTCAACTTTTATTTTTGACTTTTCAACCGAAAATCCAGATATTTTTTGGGGGATTGACGAATAAAATATTTCGGGGGACGGCGTTCCCCCGCGTCCACCCCCAATATCAGCAATGATGTATGACGTGCATATCCTTTTTTTTTTTTTATCACGTCTCTCTTTTCCGCAATGAACGATTTTGATGTTAAAAGTTTGGTATCAGTGGCGTAACCAAGGGTGGTGCAAAGGGTCATACGAACCCACCGAAATTGAAATATTTCTATCTTATTCATCTATTAAAAATAGTAAAAAAAACTAAGAACGCTTCCATTTGATCTGGTAGATAAGGGGAGTAGCCAGGGAGATGGGTGGTGTAAAAGGACACACGAACCCCATGAAATTCCCTCTGGAATTATAATATTTCTTTAAAATAAGTAAATTTTTTGATGCGGAAATTTTTTTTTCATCACTTAAAAATTGATATGAGAACTTACAACAAGCAAGAATATTTTAAAACTTATTATAACACCACATAGAAACAATGCTATAAAAATAATTTTTAATGAAGATTGTATCAGTATTCCTTGTTTGTCTACCTGATTATGTCAATTGTTTCTCTCTATTCAGCGTCAAAGTACAACCACAGCTTACGAAGATGTTTTACAATTTGTTTTTCCTGCTTTCAAACTTTTTGGCTTTCCGACAGGGCCTCGAGTATTTGGTCCCCCTGACCCCCCTTTTGGTCAGGTCTGCATGTAAAGAAGTTATGAACCTATGTCCTCGAATAATTTAAATTATTTTTATAGGCACTGATGATAACAATTTTAATAAATTAATTTAAATGTTTCATTAATTCATAAATGTGAACATTTAAACAGTTTTTACCATTTCTAAACATAATTATAATAAAACAGTATAGTATAAATAAATGTAATATAAAAACTAATAATGAGCGTAGGAACGTGTTATAAAACTATAGATATTAAGACACTGTTTTTATATTTGTTTAAATTCTCCTTTAAAAACTAATTTTTTTTGCTCATATTATGCTCTATTTTTATTTTTAAAATTTGCACTCACATTCTTTATTACCTCATTGGAAAAATATTAATGAAATACTATAAATCTTCTGAAGTTACAAATATTTGTACTGTTTTATTCTTTTTTTACTTGAATAGATGTAGTAAATAGACTACTTAAAAAGAACAATGAATGTTAGTATAGATAAATGAAAGTATCAGCGAAGCAATTAATTAGGCTTGAAATGGAAAAGAAAATTTACTCTCCACAAAAGAAGCAATAAAAAAATTGAATTGGGTGGATGTCATAAGAAATAGGATGGATGTTTGGTTTAATGATTGGATACAGCTGAGAAAACTTATAACCCATCGGAATTTTCTTTAGTTTCTTTCACTTAAAAAATATTAATTTTTTATTAATTTTTTATTAATTGACTCTACAAATAATTTATTACACTTGAAAAGTTTTTTTTATTGATTTAAAGCCTTTTGAAGAGAAAAATCCTTTATACATGGGTGCTTTTACCTTGTGGCTGATTTTAACTTTTATAAATCTTTAATTCCCATAAGTATGTACGAGAACGTAAAGCGTTTTATTTAATGCAACAGCTGAGATTTATTTTTTGCTTGGCCATTTTTTCAAAATTTGTCAGCCTAAATATTTCGTCACACATATTTACAGCAAAGGCTTGTAAAGCAGTATTTGTGCCACATGTTATTTGTAAGATTTCTCTGAAAACAATTTCAGCAAAGCTTTTACGAAATTTCACGATTTTTCAATGAAACCAGCAAAGATACATAAATCCCTAAAACAAACTTCTGTTTTGCTTTTCCCATATTGAATCACTACTAATTATATTCTAATCTGCCGAAATATAGATTTGTTAAGGAATGTTTAGTTAAAAGTATGTATGACATTTAATAAATGGATCGCTTATGCAGGAATGGATCATAAATACGATTTTACTCTTAATGGGAAAATCAAATTCTAACAACAATACTTATGCCAGCCTTCCTTTACAAGCATTCTTATCGCAATTAAATTAATTCGAATTCATAGTTGAATTCCTCGTTGAGAATTTAAAGCTAAATTATTCTCAATTTATTCATTCTCACCTATGTCTGAAATCTAAGCTTCGTATCTGGAATTTTCTGTAGACGAAACTCAAATAAACTCTCCTTAAAATTCTTTTATAGGTTTGGTATAACAATTAAGGACTGTTTAATCGATCTTGTGAAGGATTTTGAGGGGGGAGTTACCTGTTATTTTCATTCTGACTAAGCACATGATATTCAGTTAGTATAATAGTATAATTTTGTTTTTGAGAAAAAGATGAAATTTTCCACTATGAAGGAATGTAAAGAAGGTGTGCTTTTGGTGATTATAGTAAAGGGTTGCCTGAGATCTCTCTTACTCAAAGATTCACAATTAACTTCTATTTCATATTCTTATAAGATACACATTAAAGAGAGAAACTCAATATCAGACATGTTTTTAACTTAAGATTTATTAATAAATATTGTGTTTTCTGATAGACATGTCACATGAGAATGCGTTTTTTGGTGCAATATTATGAAAATTTTATTCCAGATTCTTAGAATTAAGGAAAACTTTTTTTACCTATTTGTATGAGTTTAATTTTTAGTTTAACCTGTTTTATACGGAGGTTTTAATTAAAGAAGGACCACATAAGGAACTGCATAAAAATATCCTGAAACTTCAAAAGCGGCTATAAAGTGTATAAATACTATGTTTTTAGCAATATATGGAAGGTGTTTCAAAATTCCGTGTTCCTGCTTTTATTTGGAACCAATTTCTCTTAGGAGCTTGGAAGTAAGGTTTACTCCTAGGTAAGTGACCATGCTGAAACTATTGAAACCGCATACACCCCTAGCGGTGAAATAAGAAAGTTAAAAATTAATTAAAAACTAAAGAAGATAGAACATAAAACTACAATGGAGAAAACTGTTTGCAATATCATGAAAAACGTACAGAAAAAAGTTTCATGAAAATAATTTAAATATTCGAGGAGATATTAGCGTCTAAAAATAATACACACTTTCAGGTCTCAAAATGTTCATTTGGCAAAAGTTTTTTAATTATTTTTTTTAATGGTGGACCGTAGAAAGATATCAGAAAAAACCCGCGTGACTAATATTTTCTAAAGAAATAGGTTTGTCTGCATTTCCACTCCTTAAAAACAAATCCCTATTTCATGAGGATCAGTTTTTGATGCAATGTTATAACATTTTAATCTAGATTATTTTAAAACAACTTCCCATTAAAATTTATTTTATACTATTTTAACAAATTTAAATTAATTAAAATAGTTGTTTTAAGAACAATAGACCAATCTTTCCTTCTCGATTGCTTCAATGTATTGCCTCCTTTATTCTTAAAACGAAACACTTTCAAAAGTTAAAGTTTTTTATGTTAATTTACTCTTATTCTCAAAGGTGTTAAGCTAATTGTAATCATTACAGATATTCAGAAGCTTCAGATCTAGTAAATTTTTGAGTTTTAGATAATTTTCTCAATAAATTTAAATACGTTTTAAGCAATAAAATTTCAGTAAAAGACATTAAACTATGAATTTAAGAGAAAGTAATATTATAATCATTCAAAAAACAATAAATAAAACTATAAAATAGCTAATGTAGTTTTACGATTTTATCAAATTAAAAGTTGGTTTCAACGATGCCCTTTTTATCGTTATACAAAGCTTCTCAAATTTGTAAAGCATTTTTACTTGAAACATTACCTACCTTATAAGATTTGAAACTTAAAATTTAAAAAATATAAAAAAGTATAAGGATGTCAAAATTCTGGAACAGGGTAGTGGATCTTCCTCCAGAAAATTATAAAATTTGATCCTTACAAGTAGTGTTTAAAACAACTAATTTTAAGACCATTTGGGTTGAACTCAAAGAGGACCACTTCTCGTAAACCTCAGAACTTTCAATGCAAAGAACATTATAAAAGTAGACGTCAAAATTTACCCCCCATGGATACGGCCTTGCATTTGCCAACACATTCTAATACCGTTCCATCATCACACGGTGGAAATCGGTGCTACAAGCCAAGGGAGGGAGAAGAAGAACACAGAACCAGAAAGACTTAACGAGAGAACTGCTCTATCTTACTACCAGTTTCTTCCGAAACTGGTGTAAAAGGAAAGTATGCTGAGGGAGAGAGAGAGAGTGGGTAAACAGCCAGCAGAGGCCCAACTGACATCGGACTGGGCAAGTCGGTGGTCTGAGGCCTTCCTGAGAGGGTGAAGAGGCCGGTTTTTGTTTTGGATATTATCGCGTGCGAAGGATTTCGTTGCTCTGAACATGAGGCGTAGCTTTTCATGCAGGTATGTAGCTCGGGTTGGATGCTTCTTTCTGTTGTTTGAGATTAAAAGTGAAAATGAATGTGTTGTTGTTATGCCTGGAGGTATTTTAATTGTTGATTGAGAGGGGTGTTTTCGTAATTGTTTGGTATAGAGTTTTGGTTTTATTGAAAATGTTGAAGGGGATGTTCTGAATATTTTTTCTGCAATTCGATTTGTTTAGATTGTTTGGAATGAAAAAGATAGGAAAAGATAGTTTGATAAAATGAAAAATGTTGATAGGCTTTTTTTTAACGAATATATAGTTTGAAAAGTCTTATTGAGTCAACGTTTTTTTAAAAGTAAAATTTTTATTTTTCGTATTTTCTTATAATTTGATTTGAAAAATTTCTTGAGAAATTAGGTTCATATAGTTCCTATCTTTTATATCTTTATTTTTTTTATTTAATTCTATATAACTCTCAATTTATGTTCAGTTCAGTTTGAATTCGTAATAAAGTCTTTATAATGTATCACCTGGGTTCAATGATCTACTCAAAAATATTTTAAAAAAGAAACTTTATTTTTCATAAATGTTAAAGGTAATAGTATCCCTGATAGTAACTCTTCCTTTAATTGTTTAGGAATATTATATGCATTTTTTTAAGATTGTTGTCACTAGTATAAATTGTTCGCTGAAAGCTTAATTTAAGCTTGTTTATTGTTTATTTGGGTTTATACTTGTTTAAACAAGCTACCAAAAAGTTTTTATATTTAGACACACCACCTTTAATATTTTTTAAAAATTTTTTCAAATTTATCGCACATGCACAAATTTTAAAATGTTTATAGCATACCTCTCTTGAATAATTTATTTATATGCGTGATAAGTAAACAATGATTGCAAAAAAGTGTTCATAATAGCGAATAAGAAACATTGAAATTTTTCATTTACAGACAGTAACTATCCATCCAGATCCAGATATCCAGATTTGTCTAATATTTTTTGTATTTATTATGTGAAAATTTTTTCATAAACTTTGCAACCTTATTTTATACCGTTTTGGGTTAATCTACACTACTCAACATATAAAGGTTATTTTTTACAAATTTTACAATTAAATGAAACCTTTAATTACCGACAATAAATATTAAAAATTATTATTTTTTTAATTTTTGGGCATTTTATTTACTTACTTTCTTAACATTAAAAGTTCAGCTTCTCCTAATTTTTCTTTCCATCATGACTTTCTTTGTTTATAATGTAATAAAAGTCTGAGGAAAAAGAAAATTATAAAATATTTATTACTATGACTTGATTTTATTACTTATATATCAATATAATTGTAGTGGCAATAATGCCGGATGTAATTCTACCCTTCAAAGTTAAGATGCCCCTAAAATGTTACATAAAGAATGAATACCAAGTTAGTTTACTCTTTATTCTTGATGATATATTTCGTGTAAACCAATGAACATAAATAATTTTTACGTGTATTAGATTTCTAGTTACTATAACATGAAAAGCAATAAAATCTGATAAAGAATGAGATCGATAATATTTAGAGGTATAAGTGAGAGCTCAACCAGAGTTCTGAAACATGTATCAATGCTTCCTAAGAATTTTTATTGTTGTTACACACTACAATATGTCCGATTTCAATGTGGTGGATAAAAGTTTAATTTAAAGTTTTCAATGAATTACTTTCAGTTTTTTATCAAGAGATATAATATAAATATTTCAAAAAAAAAAAAAAAAATAAAAAAAAAATAATAATATTTAGTTACATAAAAGGTTAAACTATCAATAAATACCTGGTTTTCTTAAATTTTTTATTTCTCTTAACCAATGCCATGGAATGGGAAAAATGATCTTTTATTAGAAATAAAAATAAGATGACATTCGAAACTAATGCCTGGTAAAATTTCACAAAAGGAATATATTTATTGCTTGAAAATTTCCTTAAATAGAATTAATTATCAACGGCTATCTGGAAAAAGTGTTATTTTTCCAACGCGACTTTAGATTAAAGTTTGGTCACTTCTGAAGTATAACGCCAAAATAATTGTTCTCATAAAATATGGGACGGTAGTGCTAATCATCCCCACAATTGTTTGACAGAGGCCCGAAGTTTTTGGCAATCCATCTCATCCAAAATCCGTTGGTATGTCGATCACATTCTTAATGAGTTGACCCGTCACCCTATTATCCTTTTTCCTGCGTGTCATGGCATGCATCTCCGATTAACCGAGCGTGAATACTGAGACTTCCCCTTTCGCCTCTAATTAATATTTTGTGACAGAAGCCACTCTCGGTCCGATTGAAAGTGTAGACTGTTATGGTACGCTGGGTCCGGTAGATTTTACTACCGACTCTCATGTCTATCTGTTAGGGAAGTGGGGCAGTTTGCGATACACGGGGCTTATTGATACACCGGTTATATCTAAAACATTACGGAAGTTATTTAAGCTGCACTGTCATCAGAAGTTTTACCCTCTATTTTAGAAAAGTTTCTTCTTTATAAAAATTGTATCATTATTTAATATAATTAGTTAGTACGTAGATATAATTTTTAGTGTTCGAAAGTGCGTATTTTTATTTTATTGTAATGATTAGGTTGGCCACCACAACAAAGATAAATATAAACGTATCAATATATTTCAAAATATAAAAATAAAAGAGATAAACTAATCATCAACGTAGTTTAAAATGTAATTTAAATCGTTCGAACAGTAAAAATATAAAAAATTCTCTTTAAAAAGACGTTCACTAACACTTTTTAAATTCTTATTAATAATAGAAAGATAATTAATTAATATATTTGAATATATCAAAACACAGTGAAGTATGTTTTAGATACATTCTCAAAATTCATGGTCTCTTGCTTTGTAACTGCAACCTTATCCGTAATATAAAAAAATGGAAATATTTTAAAATTAAAATTTAAAAAAAATATCTAATATTGGAATCCTTAAAATAATCCGGACATTTTGATACCAAAAATATGCCATTCAGATCAGTAGTTAATTAAAGAGTTTTATAAATTCTCCCTTCATCTTATAAAAGAGTACATAATATTTATAAACGTGTGTATAGTAACCATCCGAATCTCATATACATCATTATTTTCATTCTTATACATACGAATATATAGATTTTAAAAGAATCATCTACATTGGTTGTATGAATCTAAAATAACCTTTTAGTAGAGACTATCACAACTGAAATACAATAAAAGGAATATAATAACCATTCAAAGCATAACTGTCATGATAGCATAAAATTAATTCGTTTAAACACTCTTTACAATCATAAATATTAATGCACAAAAATGAGGATTTATACTATCCGTTAAAACCATCATAATGTTTTCAATGGAAAAGAACCTACGTTTGCTTTACAATAAGTTAAATCTTCCGAGAAATTATTAAAAACAATGTTAAACATCTATTCGACCGTTTCTCCGGCAAGACGTTTGTCCAAATAACTGTAGAAAAACAAAATTAGAGATGAACTTCAGAAAAGAATTTCTTGATTTTATGGTCCGAACTAGATTGAAAACCATAAAACAATTCCAATCCATACTAGAAGTGAATTACAGCAATTCCCCTATTCCTTCGCCATGGTTCAATTGCCACGAAATCTGCCTATGGTATCCATCATCTATGTCAAACAAATGAAATTTGGCTCATTATCCAAGAATTTGAGACAGTCGAACATCCATGGACTCTTTAAAATTATACTCTTTCGAAAGCTTTTCCAGAATAAAATGAATATTTTAGTTGAAAAAGAGGTGGAAATAAAAATATTAGGAGGATTGTGGATACACAACATTTTTTAGTTTTTACGGGAAAAACAAAGAGGATGACAAAGACGGGAATCTTTATAATTATTCTTGAGAAAGGAACACTCATATGTTATTGGGGGTATATATTTGTGTTGGATTTCGTTGTATTTGAAGCAAGGGTATTAAGGGTACACAAATCTCCAGGTGATACTGTGGGGTAATTAAAATTGATAACTTCTCTTAAAGAAAAATTAAGAAATCCAAATAATAAATTAGAGGTTTCGGGAGTCCATTCATTCCCCTTTTTTAATATATTCTGTTAGGAAGGCAGTTGGATGTGTTAACAGTTCTTGTTCGACTTTTCCATTTGTCGACACCATGGGCGGATTTAGGTGGGGAACCGTGAGGGGCATGATGGAATCCTTCGAGTGGCAAGGTGCAGAAAGTCGGATTTACCTTTGCGGTTTACCTTTAAATGGAATTTTCACAAAACGTTGGGGGAGCATTGCCCCCTATGACCTCCTATCAATCTTTCCGTGTTCGAAAAATCTATAGATAACTATGTGTTTCCACCAGTAAAAAAGTTTAAATAATATTGATAGACCATGGAGGTTTCTATTCTAATTATGTAATTACATATGCGCACATATACAGGGTATTTCTTACAGGTTCCCTGGCTGCAAAACCAGAAAGGTAAAGTTAATTAAAAAAAACAAAGGAGATAAAACAAAAACTTCAGTAAGAAAATTATTTGCAAAATTATTATACTTTCGTTAAGTTCATCAAGAGTAATATAAAACCTTAATGAATTAAAGACGACAACATTTTTTTCATAGATGTAATTAATTGTAAAACTATCCCTTCAAGGATATTTTAGAAAGCTCAAGATAGAATTGGTTTGAAATGCATTAGTTGTTTAGTCATTGTCAAATTCAAGATCCTTTTTATTAAACTAGAACCCACTTCTTAAATCCTATTATGGAACTTGTCTAAGACGACAATTTTGTTTCCATTACCAAGTTGGTACCATCTAAAGCTATCTAAACAGGTTTCAGCTAAAAAGAAAACAGTTTCATTGGTTAGTGAGGGGGTGTCAGTGTCTAGATCTTCGGTTGTAATCAATACCAAGGCCAACTAATAGCAGTAAAAGTTCTTGACCAAACTTGTTATAAAATCTTATTCTTAGAAAAGAATAAGATTCAGACTAGTTTCAGATAGCAATAACAGTTTTATTTTAGTATTACCTTTAGTTAGAAGCTATCTTAAATTTCGGCAATATTTTGAGATTTTAAAGTTTGTTTTAAAGTTTGATTGTCGTTTATTATTTTTTTTTTTTTGCAATTAAAAGTGAAACTAGGGAAAATTTCTGATATCTTTTCAAAATAATTATTTAAAATTTTACATTACAATACCAATATCGTTATCACAACTGAAGAAACATTTGCAACACTTGTAAATTAAATTTAACAAAATATGGCCTAACGCTAACCGTTTCTTTAAAAAATGTTTTTAGCCCATTTTCACAGGTGAAAACAAGTTTGTTGAGATTCTAATCATTTTAATCCCTAATAACATAAGAATGATTTTATTGGTGTTTTATGAGCAAACTGTGTTATTAAACAAGAAAACTTTATTTTCTTTTACCTATTAATTTTTTTGTACTACTTGTATTTTTTATGATCGACGTAACGGTTTTACCTACTGCCCCAAGCGAATAAGGAAGGAAAGGCAAATAAATGTTCTTTTTCAGAAGCAGTCATTCTATTGTTTACTCTACAGCCGCGTTTGAGTTCACATACATTTCGGAAACGGAATTCGGTAAACCACACATCTGAATCGTAAATATATGCAAGTTTATTCGGGCACTGAATCTTTTCCACAAAGCAATTTTCTACGAGAATATCTGTGAGGATTTTTGCAAATATCATTCGAATCTTGTTGAAGTAAAAGGCGATTTTATTTTCGCTTTGAGTTTTATGTTCTATAGTTTTAAGAGTCATTTAAAGAGCAGAAGAGTTTATATCTTTTTCTTAAGAGTTTTTTGAAGTTACAAGTGCTTATCTTGTATAGTATATAAAATGGGAAAGCGCTGTCTATTTGTATGTTTGTACGACGACGCGACTTATGTGAATGGTCAAGAAATCTTTCTCCTTCTCTCGGAGTGATAAAGTTCCCCCCCCCCGGAAATGTTTGGTTCTTTTTTAAAGCATTAACGTTTAATTTATTATTTTTAGTAGATTTTTTTTGTATTATTTTTCCCGTTCTTCGTCTGTACAGGGCTTTGAGGTTAATTTGAATCAATAGGGCTTCGAATATATAATCTAATTCAATAAAATGTTTTCAATTCCAATATAATTCAATGATAGGGGACCAGTAGGGATAGCAGGGCAAATTGCACTTTGTCTTAACTTTAAACCACCCGGGCAACACCGGGTATAGCGCTTTAGCGCAAGCTATAGATAAAGGTTTCGGGAATAAATTATCTTGTTAATGAGTTAAATGTCTTAACATAGTTACGATGATAATTGACAAAAATTTAGAACCTTTCTCTATTAATGAATTTTAAGTATCATTTATTCACTTGCATAATTCTCACTTATATCTGTGACATTAATTTTTACGATATTATTAGTTAAAATAATATTTTTATTATTAAATCAAATAATTGAATAATTAATTACCTTTAATTATTTGATATAATATTTAAGCCATTAAATTAATTTTATAACATGATATAAGATGTAACCCAAATTATTCACGTTCGGTGGTACATAAGATTTCGTATTATAAAATAGCTTTCGAAGTTGTAATTTTCATCTCTATGTTTGTTCCTGAGGATCAACGTGTTTTCGATCTTTCGTTGAAATGCTTAAATAAAAATGCATTTGAGCATAAAACTTAAATGTCTGTAGAAAATACGATTCATTGTGCAAATACCTTTCATAAAAGTTTTCATCCATAAATAAGTCACATTTTTCATCTTCGGTTTAGAGAGTCATTGTGTGTGGAAAGGTATATAAAAGCAAAAATCCTCCGATTGTAACACAGAGGTCAAGGGGATAAAATTTTTAATAAAATATGCAAATGAATTTTACTAAATTTCCGAGTAAAATAGTTCTTTAACTTTTAAAAATGTAAAAAGAACAATTGTGATTACTAGAAAACGATTCGCTCGGTTGTCATTGAGATAATTTATTTTAGAATATTCTTATCACCATCAGTTTCAATCTTTGGCTCTTATTAAGCTTAGCGTTATAATTGTAAGATCTAAAATAAAATTTGGTTGTCTGTTCTGTTGTAGTATCGAAGTAAATAAAACTATCCCATACCCATTTTATCTTTCAAACTTAGCTGTCCTTCATCAATTTATCATTTTTTAATTACACATACAACCTTAGGGTATGTTTTTATTAATTTATTAAAGATGAAGATTGAATTTTTTGTGGAAGGAGATACGTCAAATCTAATTTCACAGAAATATTGTTCTTGTCTGTACAAATAGCTTTTTCGCAAGCCAAATTAAAAAAAAATATTGCAAATAACGAATGCAATTTACTAATTCTTTGAAATGATAGGTAATAATTTCTCAAATGATATTTACTTTTAAGGTTCTTGGTATAGGTACCAGTCTGTATTTATTAAAAGAACAGCTTAAAGCAAATATTAACTTACGATACATGATTCAATAAAAAAAAACCCCAACCGTTTACAAAAATAAAAAAAAATTGAGTGATACGCAAAATTACCAGTTGCAACTTTGTTTCCCATAAACCTTGCAGCTGTGAATTCTCAGTATGATCCTCTATGCTTTCGACATGTCTGCTTACGCGATATGTGCGTATGATGATTCTCATGCTGCGATGCCTCCAGGTGCCATTGCCATAGTATCACACGTGGGTATCAAGGCAAAAGGTGATGCAATTTCGTATAAAATCTTCTGCTCGAGCAGAGAGTGTTGCAACGCGTTTAGTGGGCGTTGTTTCGGTAAGAGGGTTTGTTATGAAAAACGATCGTGCTCACTGTTAATTGGATTTATGGTAGAGGGATTGGAGGGTTAGAAGTTAGAAGTGTTTGGCTACGGAAGTGTTCACAGTTTGAGAGGTATGATTGAGTTCATTTATTTTGTTAAGGAAGTAGATTCGTTGGTTATCGCGTTATTGTTTTGGGGTGATTTTTTTTTAGTGAAATTAACCTTAGAGGATTTGTGCAGTTGCACCAGAGAAATGGAGTTTGCAGGGGAATGATGACGAATTGAAAGCTAAAGTGAATTGAAGCTATGCTTTTAAAAAGTGTCAAAAGTAGTTTGGAGTTCATGAGTAAAATAACTTTTTAGCCGGTTGTATGAAATGGTGTGTAAGAAACTTCAATCAAATTATTCTATTTATAATAGAAATTAACTTATTTTCCTCATTTATCAACAAATTTTACTTAGTAATGGAAAAGTTTTCAATTCTGAGAAAAAAAAAAGATAAAAAGTAAGAATCATTCTTAAGTTCCAGCTTTATATTCCTACTATAGTACTGTTTTTGGACTTATTCCCCTTATCCTTAGAAATAGGAACTATTGACAATATCTTATTTATAAAATTTAGGTTAAACAAAATAGTAGTATTTACTTTTCTATGCAATCGCCAATTTCCCGAATATCAAAACTGTCTACTCTACTATGTTAATTTTTACGCCATGCGACCCAGAATATCCTCAGAAATAAGAACCATTGACAATTTCTTACATACAAAATCAGGTGTAAACGAAATATTTACTTTCCTATCATCAATTTCCCGAAAAAAAAAATCTCCAACAAAACGTATGCAAGACCTCTTGTCACTCCAATTCAAAGTGAAGAATGAACCAACTGAAGCATGTCATACAAATAAACGAAATTCACTTTCTGAATGAAATATAAATATCACCACAATTTTTTTCGTCAACTTCTGAGGAATTTTTTTTAACGGAGGATGGCTAATCAGACCGAAACGCTATCGTAAACAAATTTAGACGTTTTAAAACGGGCGTGTATCTCTCATCCAGTCTTCATTCCGTCTCACAAAAGAATCACGTACTACACACAAAAAAAAGTTCTCCAGTAAACTTACATAAATCGGTGGCCTTTACGGTGGCTTAAGAGGTTAATATCGTACATGGAATACTACAATGCTGCGGGGGAAGAGTGTGTAAAACGTTAACGGAAACAACTGCCATCATTACAAGCGGATTCTCGTTCAAACGGAGTAAAAAACAATAAGAATAGAATACTAAGTAAGAACTAGATCCATACGCTTTTTAAAAAGCGCAAAACGTCTTCAGAAATTGAAACAAATAAGTGGGTTAATCCAAAAATTGATGCTCCATCAACGGATAATTGGTGATTTTGTCCCTTTCGCTTAAGGCTAGGCACTTTCTCTGTTAAAGTCATCGCACTACTGGTCGATTCTGATGAGTGTCAATGGCATTGACAAACTCTTATGACCAGTTAATTAAGTTTCCGGCTATTTTATGTTCTGTATCCAGAAAAAGGCCGTACCCAAGAAGGTGTTTGGAAGCTCCAATCCCCCGATATTTCGATAACTATTTTTTCCCATTGAAAGTTCTTAAGCGTACAAGAAGCGGTCCTCTTCAAGTTCACATAAAAGCTTAAAAAAAAGAGTAAAACAATACTTTTAAAAGTCAAATTTAAGCAAGTGTTTTTTGGGGTAGAGCACCCCAGACCCTTTATCTTTGCTTGGAACTCAGTATTACACACAATATCATAACATTAAGTATACAAAGTTTGAAATACTACCTGTAAATGTTCTAATAAGCTACATTTAACTTATTTTGAAAAAAAAAACCCTTAAAAAATCTCGAACCAGCTCCTCCCCTGAACAAAAGTCTAGTTACGGAACTGATCCGGAATAAATGTTTGAATAAATTAAGCATACAAATAATCCTATCTCATTTTATTTATTTACATTATTGGAATTATTGTGACCTTAAAATTTCTTATAAACATTGTTTCTTAACAATTTTTAAATTACCTCTCTTAAATAGCGTAAAATTGAACACTACGAGTAAATATACAAATAAATTTCTTCATGCCGCAGAAAGGAATATAGCAACAATGATTTTTATTTACAAACTTATTAAATGTATGAATTTTACTTTAGTAAATAAAAGTTAGTATAGTTTTATTGAAAGTATAGTTTTATTGAAAGAAATCTCTCATATAAACATAATTATTTTTCAGTACGCAATATCAATCAAAGTAATCAAATTTCAAAATTAAATTGCCATTTCAGTGATCCATAATATATTAAGATTATTTTAAATCAAATTTTCAAACTTACTTCCCTTACACATTTTGTTTATAGTAAAATAAAATATTGAGACACAAATCAAATTCTATCTCAAGGATAAATGTTTTATTTAGTTAAATCTAGTTTAATTTCAATGTTCTCTAAAAATATCTTTATTGAATAAATTTAAGTACATTTATCAAAACAAAAATAATCGCTTCAAAATTATTACAGGTAAATAAATAAACTAATGTTGTATGTTTCTTAAATGAATCTAAATATGTATTCAATATACGAGTAACTCAATTGGATGATGAAAATGATTCAATAGAGAAAACCATTTTTCACTGAAATAGTTACTTCTTTATTTGTTGATCGAAAGAATATTCCCACAATTTTCGGTAAGCAGACCATGAAAAATCGATAGTAGTTTCCAAGTTATTTATTTTTGTAGAGCGATTTGCATTTTCTACTCATTTCCTATTTTGCCGATTATCTAGCGAATCTCTCTTTTATTTTTAACGACCATACTTTTGAGTGGTTTGATTACCTTAGTTTTAATGATTTAATATGAAATTTTAATGTTTATATTTTAAAATTTCTTTACTGGATATTATATCAACATGTTTTTGTCTGTGTTTTCAGACATAAACAAATTAAGAGTGCATTGCCATTGTTAAACTCTCCACTAAAATTTGCAAAGCTATGAAGTAAAATGTTAGTATCAAAATATTTCTTAAAATTTTATATTATTTAACCCTTTTACTATCACTGGAACATTAAGTCCCCTGAGTATTTATAATGGATATATGGGATGAGTAGAATATGAAAAATATGCTTTGTTAATGCAAGTATGAGTGCATGTGCCAACTCTCTTGATCCCTTCGACCCTCTCCTCTTGGGAGTTTATTATTTTTAGTTTTTAAGTATAAAATAAGCGGCGTTTTTTAGTTGTTCATACGAAATATTTCTATTTATTTTATTTATCTCCGAAAACAATAGGAATTTTGGCATTTCAAAATTTAGAGTTTTACTGGTCTTTACCTATTCCTATTAGTGAGTATAATAAAATATAAATATGTATTATACATATATATAATGCATATGCTTACATGTGATTGTATAAATTTCACAATGATTCTTAAAATGTTCCTAGGTAGTTTTTATTTCAATTAATACTTTTTGAAAATGCTAAACATAAAATAAATGAAATTAAAACCAATTCATAAATAATATAACTATCGTTATAAAAGCCTCAATATTAAAACAAATTTATACTTTATTATTTTTGTAAAACTTTTATGTTGTGAATTTTCATATAAATTTAACAATCGATTATTAATTTTTGAGTTATTTTATATGTTCCATCACCTATATAGAGAAAAAAGTAAGAGTGCTTTGAATCAGTCCCTACCCACTACTCTTCATAAAACACTTAAGAACGTTTTAAAAACTACATTTATGATTGATTTATCAATATTGACATTATTTCTCCACCCTATGCCAAAGCACATGTTTAAATAAAACCTTTGGCTTCCTACCGTTTATAAACTGATGAAAGGTTCACAAAAGAACAAACTATATTTTAATGAACTTAAAAAGAAACTGTTGAGTGTGATCTTTAAAGAATTGCCCTTGAGACGAATTGGACGTACTACTAAATCTTTCTAATCTGTCTGGTTACCCCACCCAAACGTGATGGCTCTGGAACATCAAAAATACTCAAGATTTTTTGAGGAAATTCTTTCCGGAGGAGATTTTTTGCCTTTTTCTATGCACATGACTCAAATGCATTCATACCACGCTTGAGCTCTGCTCTGTTCAGCTGGGTGACTCAAAAGGTTGTTGAATTTGGAAGTTGGACGGATCTCAGTGCTACTATTGTTATGGACTGAAGGGCATAATTTAGTGCTTCAGTGCAACTCATTCCCTTTTAAGTTATTTATTGTTCTAACTTAGCATTCAAAAACAGAAGAAGATTTACGTTCGTTCGCAAGATCAATTAAAGCAAAGTAAACGATAATTTATTCTTCAAATGAAACTGTACGATTTAAAGGGGAATTTGTCTATCTAAGGGAAATGAAAGAAAAAACCCGTTTGGATCGAAAGAGGTTTTTCTTTAATTTAAAAGTTTACTTAACTTAAAGGCACTAGTAAAGTATTTCTTTCGGTAGAATCGTGTATTCGTTTCTGAAGATAAAATAAAGGAATTGGCTTACGTAATTTCTATACTCTTTCCTAGTTACTTTAAAACTGTAATTGAGGTATTCATTTTTATTCTTTAAGTTAATGTCGGATTTTATTTGTATTAACAATTCAATTTTGTGAATGAAACGATAAACTTATAATTCTATAATAAAAAATACTAAAAAGATTTCTTTATTATCAAGAGAAAAAATAATTGGTTTAAAAATTTTAACATGAGGGTAATTTGAGAGTAAGATAAACCTAAATTTTTCCCTTAAAAAGTCACCAAGGAATTTTTAGTACAATTTTGTGTAAGGATTTGTTAGTACAAATTAATTTGAGTTGTTTGCTTTAAAAACTTAACATTAATATAATTGAAAGTAAGATAAAGCTAAATTGTTCCATTTAATTTCCTAAGGATTTTTTAGTATATGGAAAAATTCAACTTTGTAATGAAGCTTTTAAAAAAATGTAGCCTCATTTAAATAGAAATGTTACACTTTTAAAGCAAGCAGCCTAAGTTAATTTTTATTTTGATTATAAAGAAGTCTTTTGAGTATTTTCAATAGAAAATTAGTTGATACTTTATTTCGCAAAATTGGATTGTTGTAACAAATAAAGTCCAATATTAATTCCCAACCAGGTTGTCGCCGCCCTTTGGGGGGTAGCAGGACATAAATTTGGGGAGGGCTCGCTAAATACGGTGAAAATAAAAATTAATAAATCGGAATATTTTTTAAACTATTGCGAGGGTACAATCTTATTTAAAGTGATGTGTAATAAAGTTTCGGTAGATTTCTAATTTTTTTTAACATTTTAATTCAGAGGGAGTTGTCAAAATAATCAACCTAAAAAGGGGTCGCAATTTCTAAGGTTGAGAAACCCTGCCCTTTAATAAATAGAGAGTAAGACAGGGTAAACACATAGTCTCAGAGTAAGGAAAAGGGAAGACTCGCATCAAATGTAAATCTCTCTATAAGTTGTTCCCTCCTTATTGACCTTCCCTGTCGAAAGTTGATACGCTCTACTAGGCCTATTAGGTAGACGCCTGACGGGCCGATTTATTAAGAAAGCTCCTAAAAAAACTGCGAATCGCCGATAAGGAGGTGAAATAGGCACCTGTAGATTTTTCTATAGCTCATGATTAATGGCTAGGTAGGAGGAAATGTTTCATTAGATCGAAAGCTCAGTATGTATCAGTGGTGTTAAACATGAGACCGGTTTTCAGTTTTGACTAGACCAGTTTTCAAGCCACTTTCATTCTTCGAACAGTTTCACAATTGATGTGTTGATCTCATAATTTTTCCCCAAGACACTTGATTGATGAATTATAGTTTTATTTAAAACAAAAACCCTCCCCCTCCCCTAAGAGAATCACAGCTAACTATTTTCAATTTTTACTATGTCGAACCCCCCCCTTTAAAGTTAGTGATTTAAAAACCACGCAATTTTTAACTTTTAACCTCTGTATTTTTGAATTATCGATACACCCTTCATAATAATAGGACTAGTTTAGCTTATAGTATAAGCTATTGGTAGATATTTCAAGGGGAACACCTCTAATTGGAGTATAGAAGAAATAAAACCTTGAAACTGTTTACCACAGCTTATGCATTTAATTAGTAGTTACACTGGAGGAACCAAACAATGAGTGGACTGGACGGTATTTTGGTATTTAGAGGGTTGAAAGAAGACTAATATTTCAAAGTAAAAATAATTGTAAATAAACTGAAACTAGTTAGAATTAAAAAAAAAATACTTATTTATTTATGGAAAAATTTCTAATTTTTCGCAACCTATAAAGAAACAAATGATTGTTAAGAAATGAATATCATTATGGGAATGTTACGATAAACTTAAGAGAAGATATATCCTCTTTCTTTCTCTCAGAGTTATGCGTTTACTTAAGATCGGAAATACTAAACTTAAAACTTTTCTTTCAAAGTTTTAAGGAATAAGGTTCAATATAGTGTCAAATTTATCATGTTTTATCCATTAATTTCAAAAGTTGTCTCATTTTAATAGGCATATTTAATTGTTCTTACTGCATTGCAATATTATTCGAAAAAATAATAAAATTTAGATTTACAGCGTACACATGTTTCAATTTCTATCAAGCAAATGTGGAATATATTTTTAAAGGTTCTTATATCTCGAGATAAATTTCAAACGCCTTCCTGATAGCAAAGTTCTTCATTAGATTAAATAAGTAACCAAGAATTCGTTTTAACATTGAGCATTTATCACTAAACGGCTTTTATTCACCGATAATCATTATCCTTAAACTAAAACTAAAAGTCTTATCTTTGTGAAAATTTGAATTATTTTCATTCATTCAAACATTGCCTGTGTATGCAATTATTTAGTTCTCTTTTTAATCTAAACTGAGCCAAAATGTACGCTTTTTTAAATTTTCATGAAAATCTCCCTTTCTCCTTATCTATATAACAGTTAGATATAAATCATTACATCTAAATCTTATCATTAACATTATTTTGAGCCTAAGCCAGGCTAAAAGCATGTCAATTCGTGGAGAAAACAGTGGGACAGTCAAAATTTGACGGTAATCACAAAATAACAGTAATAAATTATCCTCTAAGAAGCCGCAACGGAGCTGAGAAATCCTACCCTAAAGGAATCGTCCTGTTCAAACGTATGCATCCCGCTTCTTATTAATAGGTCCAACCTACTAAAGAGTGTTAAAGGGGACTTAGTAAAAATTGAAATTAAAATATTTTGTACATATTGTCCGTGTCCATACGCAATGCTAATTCCATATCCGTTTCATTAAGTCAAACTTTCACGCCTACTACTATTGATTCAATACTACGCTGATTCTAAGACAGCTCGTAAACTAAAGGTAAGAATCAAAATTGCTTTTCATTGTTGACCTGGTTATCTCAACACGTTTCACGTGAGCCTAGTAGTCATTCAATTTCATAAACAATTTAAATTATCCTCATTATTTTTTTTATCATTTTAGCTTTTAGTGAAAGTTATGAAGTTTGATAGAACTTAATACAGAGGGATCCTAAATATAATTAAACTTTTGATATTTAAGAAAACTCATAGAGTATTTTTAAAAAGTATTTTCATAATTTGATATAGGTAAACATAATGTTTAAAAATTTAGTAACGTTCTGTAAAATTTAGAGAAATAATTAGAATATTTTCTCTGAAAAGTTTATTTAATTATTTTATTAAAAGTATGTACGAGTAAATAGTACTGAGATCTTTAAAATATTTTTAGAGTTGATATTATGTTGCAAATACGTGTAATCTTATGAAAAATTTTAAATTTAATTAGTGTTCATTAAAAATATTTTGTAAGTATAAAACTTTTAACTATATTTTTTATAAGTAAATGTAGATTTATATTGAGGTACCTAAAGTGAGTTTTTTTAGTGTTTAAATTGAAAAAAGTGATGTTTTTAAACATGTACTAATATAACTACATTAGTTTTATCAATCTTCAAAGAAACTTAATTTGTATCGCAGACAACTCTGGAATCCATGGAAGATTAATACTATATGACTATGTTTTGTAATTTTAAACATCCCGAGGTCATGTATCAAGCCTATTCCTATAAAAACAAAACGAAGGTACTTTTCACAATTCACTAAAGCCTAATTTTGCTCACTCAAAGTGTGAAATTTTTATTGGCCTTGGAAAGTTGGCCAAATGGACATACGCTAGTCTGCTTCTCAGAGTAAAGCATAGTTTATGGAAGATCCCGAAGGATAAAGAGCTATTAGAGAACGAGTTTGATTTCAATGCAGTTTCTCTTCAAGTGTGACGGACGGCTTGGCTCTCGTGGGTTTGTTTAGACGGAAACGACTCCAAGCTATGAAAGCCATGAACAGAATGCTAATGCCGTTGTAAGGATTGATCACCCACGCAGAAACTGACCCAACACTAATTTAATGAATACGAGTACTGTCCTCACGGTCAAAAAAATATCTTGATCAGATGCTTCGATCTTGATCTGTATGACCATCGGTGTTCCATAATTGATTGGGAAGTATTGTCAAACGTATCTTGAAATTGTGAAACTTTTTGAATTTTCACGACAGTACTAAGGAATTAACGCGGCCAAAGATTAAACAATCGATGAAACTTTTAAAAAACCAACTTTTCAGGGAATTGTTTTAGTTAGATGAAAATTACGTCTAGCACTTACTTACGTCTTCTTACACTTACAACATTTGAATCGTCAGGTTGAAGAATGTAATAAAGAACAAAAATGGCAAAATTACTTTTGTTCGTTAAAGTGTATCAAAGCTGTGAGTGATATTACAATAAATTGTGTTGATTGTGTATATTAAGGAATGTGATATTATTAATAATGCCCGCGCGTATTTCAGGAGAAAGTGATAAATACTCATTGATAAATGGCATTAAATTAATCACATTCCCCGCCTCATAATAATGTCCAGTTTATCACTTTGCCCGTAACATATACATACTGAGATGAAATACTATAATTTCATTTTCAATTTATGTAAGAAGATAATTGAATTCATTGCCATTCATTTAAACATTCAAACGAATTATAATAATTCAGTTTCATCTCATTTTATTATTTAATTTGGCTTAGTCTTTCTATTTTTACAATTGCTTTGTAAAATAAGATAAAATATAATTCAAATTTCAATAGGAAGTCTTTTTACTATTTTTATTAAGATGGGGGGAAATTGATAAGTTTTAAGAAGGTGGTTTTTTATTTCGATAAAGTTTTTTTAAGAACATTATATTTTTTCAATCACTATCCTGTACTCTAAAGAGGGTTCCGAATAAAAATTAGGTGTATTACTATAACTCAGTTTTTTAAAACTTTCAAACCAAAATGCTGTTTTTTTACCAGATGTTATTTTAGTAAAAGGTTTATCCATTAAGTTTTCATTTTCAATAGATAAGAGTTTCTAATAAACTGAATCTGTCACTAAAAATAGCACAAATCTAACTCACCTTAAGTGGAGAAGTTTTGATTGTTGCTTAGATTACAGCCATTTATGTCGATTTTTGTTTCCAAAGTAGTAATAAATATCGTTAAAACATAGCAATATTATTACACTTCCATAAAAGCTTGATACGATGTGATAAAAAAAACTTGCTCTCGAATAGATATCGTAATACGATAGAAAATGTTATCGATAAAAAGCGCTTTTCAAATATTTTAGTTTTCTTGTGAGTAAGATAAATAATTACCGTTCGGAATACTTATACCAACAAATACTTTTTTAGTAATTATATATCGATGAATAGAAATATGATTTCGTTTTACTTTTCTCGTTCAAACGCAAAAAAATGGAATTGCTTTTAAAAAGGGATAATATTAATTGCATTTTATCTTTGGTCTTTATATTTTTATTTATTCTGATATTTTACGCCTCTCTTTGAAATAATTCTTTAAAAAAATCTCATCCTTTTAAAATGTCGATTTTGTAGTATTTTCATTTCATTATTGACCCCATATTAAACAATAGTTTTGTTATTTACCTAAAATGAAAAAAAAAGTGCGAGAAACCGGTTTTTGAAAATCAATGGAAAATATTCCCTTTGTTTTTTTATTTATTTTTATTTTTATTGCAAATAAGGTTATTGTTCTAAAATTGTGTATGAATTCGCAACATTCTACTTGGTCTTTTAACATAAATTTTCATAAAAAAAATTCGTGTGTCATCAAAAATAGTTACTTAAAGAAACTATCAATTATATAGTAACAAGAATAAACTTGACGTAGATAATCGGAAAGTTAAAAATCGTCAAGGCATGGTCATTTGGTCATGCGTTTAGAAAAAGTGGAAAAGGGAAATTAGTCGAATCGAATTGAATGATGTTTTATTTTAACGTGTTTTTCCGCATAATAGAAGTGTGAGAGTGGGCAGCCTTACCTCCATAGTTTGAGTTTCATAAAATCAAAAATCTCCCCTACAAATAAATGTCCAAACAAATGCATGTCAATTACCAAAAATGTCAAAACGAATAGTTTTAATTAACTTCTCAAATTGTTTCTTCTAGTTAAATGATCAAAACTACCCAAATAAAACAAATATGCTTTAATAAAATTTTCATGTGGTTAATACGTATTACTTAGTAAAAACAGTAGTATTAATAAGACTCGTGAACAACTTGGAATGTAAGAAATATGTGAGATTTTTGTTGTCCATCATTTTGATATCACGACAGATGAAAAATAATGGATGGATCACTCATTTATGTGCTTGTAGTTAAGATACGTTCTATAGAGTCTATTAAATGATACGTAGAATATTTCATGAATTTTTCTTATAAAAGACATAAATAGTTTAAATTCCTTTGGTTATACTACGTAATTCAGACAGGATATGAAAGCATGTTTAAAAAAAGGATTAACATATAAAAGTTTTGTATGTCTTGGGGTTATTGTGTTACACTTGAGTTAACAGTGTTCTTCATAAGCAGTAAATTTATTGTCTTTTTCAAAGTAGATTCTTGTTGTAGATCTATTTTTTGATTTGGTTTTGACAGTTTGACCATTTATTTAAATCTTTCACGACAAACCTCCTTATTCAAAACTTGTCAAACATATTGCTATTATTAAAGATTACTTTTAAATTATGAATTTCGTGGACGTTGGGAAATCTACAGAAAATCGGGGATAATACTTGTTGTTTTGATCACTTGAATCCGCATTCATAAGATGAAATGTTGATTTATAGTATAAGTGGTTGATTTATAGTAGTATAGTATAGGTAATTTATAATTGGTTTACAGTTGATATTAAATGCTACATAAATTGTTACAAATATGTAGGTAATACAATTGTTTTATTGTACCATTCCTACTTCTCTTTGTAATTTTTGCAGTTATTAATTTTTAACTTATAACACATACAGGGTCTTTCAAAAGTCCGTTTACTGGCTTATATTTGGAATCAACGTCTCTTAGGGACAATCAGTCTGAATCCATTGAGGGTTTACAGTACAGAAAAAAGTTCAATGAAAATATCTTAAATATTCGAATGGATATTAGCATGTGAAAACAACACTTTTTCAGGCCTCAAAAATGATAAGTTCGTAAATTTGCAAGTTTCTTTGATTTGAATTAATTGAATTTTGTCTTTATTTTACGATGCAGAACTACATGACAACACTAAAAAACTTGCAAATTACTGCATTTTTCCACAAATGAAGTAAAATGTTTATAAAGTAGCTTGACAGTTGCTTGTTATGTAGCTGCATCTTATCCGTAATCTAATTAAATGAAAAGTTTTTAAAATTGATAATTAAAAAACTTGAAAAAATTACTCTGAATCCTAAAAAGAATCCGGACGTTTTGTACCAAAAATGTGTTATTCGGACCTGTAATTAATAAGATTTTCTCCAACTATCGACCAAAACCTTTTTTTTAGAATAGAGAGATTTAAAAACATACTTTCAAATGTATTTCAAATAGAATTATTTGGATACTAAAATAAGTGAAAAAGTTAAAAATATCCCCTTATAAAAAGTTTCTTGAAAAATCATTATTTAATATTATATGGTAGATATATGTTTAATGTTCGAAACTTCCGAGAACGTATTTTTTATTGTAAATATAGTAATGATGATGTTGCCACAACAACAAAGATAAATACAAACATATCAAAATTAAAATATAAATTAATTACATTTGTAGTTTAAATCATCAGCTTAAATTATTATTAAAGTAATTCGAATAAAAATATAAAAGAATTCTTTAAAAAGAAACCCTCTAACACTTTTTTATTCGTAATATAAATAAAAAGATAATTATATTGTATTTGACTATTAAATAAAGTGAAGAATATTTTATATTGTTTTAAAATTCAGAGTTTCTTGCTTTGTAACTGCGACTTTATCCGTAATCTAAATAAATGGGAATATTTTAAAATTAGGATTTAAAAAAAAAAAAATCAGCATTTATTCGGAATCCGCATAAGAATCCAAAAGAAAAGTGTCATTCGGTTCTGTAATTAAAATGTTTTTTTTTTCTGTAAACCGTTCACCAAAAACTTTTTTTTAGAATGGAATAGAGATAATAGGAGCCAAATCTGAAATCAATAAAATTATAAAAACTTCAATAATGCTATTTGTTTTATAAATGACAAAAAGGACAAACTAAATTTTTATAAATTTAAATGCAAATTTTGGTGCCAAGAGAAAAATGTAAGAATTTTTATAAAATAGAAACAAATTTCTTTCGTCTGAATTGGAATACATAAAATAAATTTTCCAACTCTAAATTTACTCGGAATAAACTAAAATCATTAAACTCCTTTCATTAAAGTTTAGTGCCGCATATGGAACAAAATCAAATTTAAGTTAAATATAATATCAATGTCAAAACATAAATTAAGTTTTCAATTCTAATTTCATTAAAGATATAGCTACGTATAAATTTGATATACGGTAAGTATCAAATGTGGAAGATACAAATGAAATAAAACCAAGAGTTTAAGATGCGATACATCAATGTCAACCATAAATTAAGTTTTCTCATTTTGAACAAAAAAACCTTTTTCTATCCTTCGTCAGCCAAACGTTCAGCTTATCTCTCCAATCCGCCCCAACAAAAGTCAAAATAAAATCTCACAAGTATGGTATTCCCCATTTTCTTCTTTTCTTTTTTTCTTCTTCCTTAGAGAAGTCGGCTGAGAGATGACAACTGCCTACGCACCGATGGAAAACCTGTTCAGATCACTTGTTTTACTTTCGTCTTATAATCTGGGGGGATCGGTATTATTCAAGAAATATCAGACGAAAATGAAAGCTGTTAGTTCAGTAAACTTTAGCTGGTCTTATTGAAAGTCTTCGTACGTATAAATCGCGCTGGATGGATTTTAATCTCATATTAGACCAGATTTACTTAGTGGGAACTTACTGGACAGCTGTTTTATAATTTCGTATGCTTTATATGTAGTGAAATCTGGGGTTGTACCTGTTAAGACCATGGTTTTCCCTATTTTAAGAAGTTTGAAATAATATTTACAATATTGCGAGGGGCCATTGGGAGGGTGTGATATAGCAAGACTCAAGGGATCAGTTGGTTAAGATTATTATCTCTGTTATTTCCAAGCAAGTTCCTGTTGAGTACATCAAAGATCACTTCATATAATGGTAAAAATAGTGTTGATTTTTAATCCCCAAGCAAGCGACCTTTAATATTTATCTCTCTCTATATTTATTTTGTTATGAAGAAGTGATAGAGAGACATTAGAAGGAAGTAAAAACTTAGCATCATATATCCGATGTAACGATATTGGTACTTTTTCAATCAAATGTTTCAATGCACTATTCGAAAATTTATTTTTTCTATATTTAATCCAACATTATAGTTCAGCATTTTTGTTCTATAAACAATAAGAAAATATTATACACTATTATTTTCAGTTCAATAAAATTAATGTTTTTCTGTAAAACATTTATTTAAAGCAATTTACTGGCACATTAAAAACAGTCTTAGACCATATTAGTTACAAAATAAATATATTTCCCACAACTGGTAAGGGTAAAAATAAAGTAAATAGTACTATTTCCTTTTTAACTATTAAGGGTAGATGCTTCAGCTTTCTCGAAGATTCTTTTCAAATGGGTCTTGGAATATCTACACGAGGGTAACCGTTCGGAACAACTTACATCATTCAACCTAAGTGCGATATGGCGCTAGTGTATGCATAAGCTTTCGTGTGATAAATCCAAGGATTGAGCTACGAGCGTTCCCATGAAGAAGTGAAGGTTTATGGAAATGGAGAATAATTGTTTTTGTTGGGGGAATGCGGCATATGTTTTATCAAAGAACAGTGGGAACGTGTGTTATTCAAGGACTTACCGGGCTTAATTGAGTCATTTGCTTTAAGCTGCAGAGAGGCGAGAAGATCTGGCAGTGATGTTTATCCAATACCTACAAATATCCGATTACTTCTTCCTTATTTGAAGGAACCGGAATAGCGGAAAAGATGAACACCTACTAGAAAAACGCCGATAACTTTGCGCTTAAGATTGTCAAGATTACAAGGATTTTTTTAGAAGTTTTCTTACCTATGGCTGCCTTGATCCATTAATGCTGATGTTTTGCCATAATGGAATATTAGGAACAGATTTATCTAAGGATGGAATAATTTGTTTTGTGAATATTTTTCGTCATCAAAAATAATTTATTAAAATATAGTAGAAAGTTTTTATTTGGATTATAGAACTTTTGGCATTCTTCCAGTATACGATCAACCAGTTTAGTTAGCTCATTAGGATTAGTTAGCTTATGAGGATAAGTTAGTTTATTAGGATTAGTCAGTACAAAAAGAGCTCAGTAAGCTTGTTGGTTGAAAGTAATAATACACTAGTTAAAAGTATTATAATTAAGCCTGATAATAGCTCTCATTTGTATTGGCCCAGAAAATACACCCACATAACTGTATAAGTTAAAATAAATTAAAGATTTGCATCAAACTATTTGTCATTATCCGTTTTTCCTGAAAAATATTTAAAATATCAAAATCTGACATTAATCATTCGGTAGAGAAAATACAACTTTATATGCAACTACTTATTTCTTAAGTAATAACTCTTTATACAAACTTCATAATTATTAAAAATCATAAAATAATATGAAAAATGCATTTTGCTTTAAATTAATATTATTACAGTTATTTCCGTTGAATGAATGATAATGGAGGTTTTATCAAAAGCTACTCTATTCAATTTATTTTAATATACGTCAATTATATATTACTCAACTAATATCTGTCAATTAAACACACGTAATTCATTTGTTTAGAAAACCATAAATTATTTTTTCCCATTCTCGAAACAATGAAAAACTGTATTTTGAATAGCTCAAAGGATGTAGCCGACTTTCAAGCTCACTTTCTCCGTCCGACATTCAAGTTGGAACATCCTCCTGCAACAAACAAGTAATCTAGAACTATTAAAGGTGTAGTCTCCTCAGGATATTAAATGGGAAAGGGCCGCAGTTCCAGTAAAGGCTAACTGGAAAACGCCCTTTTACTATCAGTACAGAGCTCTAAACGGTTCATGTCAGATGTATGTCAATGTGTCGAAAAGTGTTGTCTTGGGTATAAAAGTCAATGTTTTTATTGTCTCTTGTGAGAACGTGGGAGGCCTGAAAAATATTCTATTTAGACAAGTGTTTTCATAGATTTTGAGTGGGAAAGGTTTCATAACAATTTTGTCTTAACTCCGCCCAACAGGAGTGGGGAATTTAAAAATATAAAACGAAGCGTGAATTATAGACACACACAACACTGTTGATTTATGTAAACTTTCAAATAGAGTCAAGGATTTTAAACGTGAGTCATACAACCGAGTTCATATTGGTTTAAAGGAATCTAGTAATACCGGGTATATTAAAAGTTCTGTCAATAATTTTCTTAGAGTGCGTCATACAAACCTTTTAATATTTCTTAAGGGTAGAGCGAAAAAGAGAAACTAAAAGTTTGAATCCTTTAGTGTAGAACAATTTTAAACTGTCTGATTTTGGAAGGGGTTGCCCAAAGTGTGAACTAAATAAAAAAAATACTTTGAGGTTTTAAATTCAGAATAAGTTTACATGCTTACACTGTACGAAGGATTCATAAAAAAAGAAAAAAAATAATTAAGAATTTCAAAACTTACTGACGGACGCCAAAGATTACTTTTAAGTAAACTAGGAATGTGCAAGAAATACCCTGTATATAAGAAAATAATCTTGTAGTTAAACATTTCCTGGAAGACAAAACACCGTCTTTACAAAAGAAATCTTCTTGCAGCATAATTTTTTTCTCCCTTTCCAATTGTGATTGGTTTCCTAGACTTACTTAAATGAGATTTATCGGACTTTCCACTTTCTTTAGTTGGTACTACTTCTAAAACACTTGGTACCTTAGAAAGTCTAAAGAATAGCCCACCCGGTCATTCCATGTCAAATCAACTAGGCACTCAACCTCACCCTCTCAGATTTCAATAAAACTTTCAGGAATTGTTCTCTCCTATGATTACATAAGAAAATATTTTTATTATTCAATTTTCATGATAATTTTTTTATTTATTTAAGTTTTTTGAAAAAAAAGGGGGAAAAAAAGGAAAAAAAAATTTTTGCCCTTTAATCTTACATAACTCGTCCTATTTATTCTAGAAAAATCTATCATCCATCATTTTAAAGATAATTTTACAAAGTTTAATTTGATAAAAAATATAACTATGTCCATAAAAAAAAATTATTTTCATTTTTTTATAAAAACGTTTAAAAAAATATCGTTGGTGAATAATTTTGAAAATTATGCATATTTTTTGCAACAAATCGTTTTACGACCCCTTATTGGTCTCGTTTAGTGGTGGAGATAAAATAGAAAGAGGGGGGGATAGCTCACGTTCCTTCTTTGTGCTCAGCAGCGAACAAAGAGAAATCGTTTTACGACCCCTTATCGGTCTCATTTTGTGGTGGAGGATAAAGTAGAAAGAGGGGCTCGCTCACTTTCCCTCTATGCCATAAGCAGCGAACAAAGGCAAATCGTTTTACGACCCCTTATCGGTCTCATTTTGTGGTGGAGGATAAAATAAAAAGAGGGGGCTCGCTCTCCTTCCTTCTTTGTGCTCAGCAGCAAATGAAGGGAAATTATTTTACGACCACTTATCGGTCTCATTTTGAGGTGGGGATACAATGGAAAGAGGGGGCTTTCCTACTTTGTGATCAGCAGCGAATAAAGGAAAATCGTTTTACGACCCCTTATCGGTCTCATTTTGTAGGGGGAATGCAATAGAAAGAGGGGGCTCGTTCACTTTGTGTCCTCTTAGGCTCTTATGACCCTCAGTCTTACCTCCCCGATCTCTTTGTGTGGTTTGGGGGGTTTCCCTGGTACTCCTGGCAGATGATGGGTTTTCTTTTGTTCGGTAATTGACCACACAAAGAGACCGGAGCCATAAACTGGGGCCATAAAAGTCTAGGAGGACGCTTTCCTACTTTGTGATTAGCATAGCAAACAAAGGGAAATCGTTTTTCGACCCCTTCATCGGTCTCATTTTGTGGGAGGGGGATAAAATAGAAAGAGAGGGCTTGCTTCCCTTCCTTCTTTTTGCTGTGCAGTGGCTGACATCGCTTTTAAATGACAAAACGCGTTCCAGAAACTATCTCTTACCCTACAAGTGCACCTCATGAAAACCCCGCTACCTGCCGAGTGCGTGCTTTCACCTACGGCCAGATGTGAAAGTGATTTGATGATTTCTTCCGTACGCATCTGCGCTACCCACTCGCTACAGCGCTGAGGGCAGCCCAAGGTCACGGCGGCCGGGCGAGTTTTACCAGGAAAGCGACTCCCTGTCCGAGAGGCTGGCGTGAACTCTGGGAGACCGGCTCCCAGGAACTGGTTCGCCGGCTCTGGCCGGGCCGCGACCAACGGTAAATACTTTCGGGTGTGCGCGCAAAAAATACCAGGAAGTCAGGGTGCTGGGAGGATCCTGAGGAGGGGGATCTTGGGTGCAAAGAGGGTAATCACCATTAATTTTGGGTGCTGACAGTGGTTTTCTGGGATGGAGGCTTTTACTTTCTGGGGAGGGTATCCAAAGTGGAACCGGTCTCAAACGGGGTTAGGTAGTGCAATAAACTGGTAGGAGAGGATCTATGCAAGACAGAAAAAGAGCGTTGTCTTTTGTATTCAAATGTAACTTTTAAAGGTATTAATTCCGAATTCAACAGTAAAAGAGGGGTAAAAAATAAATAGTAGATACTTAGATAAGATACTGGTATTACGGAAAGAAAAGCTTGATTCAGTTGAGCCGCAACTCACTGGAATGGATCAACTGAAAATTCTCTGTCTTATATCCTTTCATCCCTTCTCGTGTTTTTATCTAATTTATTCTCTTTCTTATACTATCTTTCCCTTTTCTTACTTCTTCCCTCACTCTCAATCCCTTATTCTTTACTTCTATTGTTTACTCATACATCTCTCTTCTCACTCTCATTAGACATTAGTACATAATCTTTTTCTCACATTTTCTACTCATTATCTCAGTCTTTTTCTCATTCTCTCTCATTTCATTTCATACCAAAAAAGGAGTTGGAGTCATAAGAACGGTGAAAGAAAACTTTGGGATGTACAATTTCGTAGGGGACAGTGCATGAGTCATTTTTTCGGAACGTTTCATTAAACATACTTTTAATTTTTTACATCCACTTCCGTTCTTTTTGAAAAGTACCGGCTTTATATCTGTTTAATCAAAATTAGCAATCGCAGAAATTTTTTCTACAGAATTGTAACAGTTGTAAAAGGACAATTTTTAAAGTATGATGTCAAAAACTTTGATTTTCCTTTTCCTCCTTTTCACATTGTAGTACTTACTACATTTAGAAGAAATATATCCCTGAATATACTGTGTCATAATTTTTATATACATCGCTGCTGAAGTTTAAATTAAGATGGTACTTAAAATTTTTATTTTAACATACGTCTTTACAAAATATAGACATTTTCTCAAGTATCAACTGATAATATCTTTTCTTGTAATAATATTTTCTCACCCACAGTTCGTGAAAAACTTTTATAATGAGTACATAGAGCTCTAAATTTTACTCTATAAAACCTATGTGATTTGCAATATCAGGTATGATAGGAGGTAAAAACTTTTCAGCTGTGGTACACCTTTAGAATTCGTCCATTAAATTTTTTGTTTGGATAAAAGTATGATGCTTTAGAAAGCCTAGACAATTCATTAAGCTTATAATTTATAGTACACTATAAATGATATCACTATTTTGTAAATGCATTTCTAATATTTTCTTTTAAATATTAACACAGTTTACTTAACTTAATTGAATTAAAATTATTTGTGTATAATAACAAGTCAATATAATTTTGTATCCTCATTTCGTTACATTGTGCAAGCATGTTATGTAACATACTGAGTTAAAGTAACACTATACTCAGTACACAGCATCGTACAAATTATTCAAAAACTCATAAATGTGTTTAAACTTTCTAATAATTTATTGCTTATTTCTTAGTTTTTGCAATTTTCTACCGAAAATAAATTTGATATTCTTTTCTCTGATAAGATTTGAGTTATTCCTAACGATATGAATAAAAACGGAAAATGTTTTTCACAATGTTTAAAAAGTAAGTTACATCATTTTAAAATTATGGAATATAATTGTCAGGGCCGTATGCAAGAGGGGTTAGGGGGTTTTCTCTATCTCTCTCTGTCTCCCCTTCCAGAACAGAAGTCTGGTAACGGCCCTGGTAATTATTACAAATATTTGAAAATAATGAGAATGATGACTTCAAATCATATAAATAACATAAGTTATCATAGAGAAACAATAATTTTTTCTATAACAAATATTTTTACTTACTTTGGCATTTCTCATCTTTTCTAGGTCCGAGTCCCAATTCTCTTGCAATCTTTCTTCACCTTGAGATGCAAAATGTAGTTAGCATTGAACACTTACCAGTGGATGGATTGACAAACTGACGCTCCAAACTGACTTCCCTAGATGCCGCATCGTTCCAGTTCAAACCTTACTTCAATCGCGAGTATGACTGGAACCAACATCAGTGCATACTTAGCAGCGGTAAAATGGGACGACGAGGACATGTACCTTCAAGACTTCGTGTTGAAGCACGCTCTTCCTCAAGTAGCGAAGATAACCAAAGGTACATTCATGAACCTCGGCGTCCCCAGTTTGTCCAATCCGTCCTTAAACCAAACAGTTCTACTCACCCAATCAGGAAAGCGGCTTAAGGTAGCCGCCCAGTGCGTCAAGTTCAAAGACAACAACCGAGTAGTGCCTGTTGGAACCAAGCTGTCGATTCCAGACAACTACGATGGCTGGTTCGAGATCTTATCTGAAGACGGGCGGGCGGTACGATGCATTGAAAGTGTGGCCGAACTTCTGAAGAAGTTTCCTGAGACGTGTCTGGTGCGAGAGAACATCAAAGCCCACTTGGCCAAAACTGACGACACTGAGGTGATATCGGAGAAGACCAGAACCGTGTCCGCTGGTGAGACTTTGATTCTTTTGAGTGAGGTTCATGCCAATCTTTCTAAGTCAAAGTCCTATGCGAGATATTTGCGCTGCTTCACTACGAAGGGCGAAACGATCTTCCTTAATGTGGAACAAAAGGGAAAATTCAGTCCAGTCGCCGGAGAGGAAAACATTTCTGGAGTGCACACCATCAAAAATTTGTTGACCAAGCGTTTCCCGTTGATGGTGAGGTTGGTGCACGGAAAGCCTCCGTCGGGCATCAAAAACAACTCCCATTTCGTGACTGAAATGCGATTGTATTCTCTTTTTGAGGAAGAGAGCATAATGGCACTTCCCTTGCTGAAAGAGTCCCAAGTCATCGCTCTGCCACCTTCGGCCCCTATGAAGGTCCAAGCTCCCAGAAACACCGAAAGTTTGGTCAAGTTGAAGATCTACGATAGTCTGGTTGAGAAGTGCAAGAGCATCGTGCAGGATGTGTCGGATAAAATTCAAGTCTTTGATATTTCCTTGTCGAAGGAACTCAGAGCCGAAAAATTTCAGCCGAAACAGCGGATAAAGAATCTGTCTCCAATGCACCGTATTCAACGCAGTGTGTCGGATCCGAATTCGAAGTATAAAGACAACTCAAAGCCGGAAGTCAATGGTGATTCTCCTCCGAATGAAAACAACAAAACTAACGGCACTGATCATTACGATGAGATAGATCAGATTTATGATTATGTCAGAGGGTTTGCACCCTTGCCTCATAAAGTCTCTAAAGTAGAAGTTAATTGCAATGGTCATCATCCAATGTCCAACTCGGCATCACCAGCCAGCACCCCAACTACTTCTGATAGTGCTGATACCAGTGATACACCGGATGACCGACCTATTCCACCACCAGTAGAAACTATTCCTGTTCGTAGGCTGTCTAAGGATGATTCTCCTGCTTTTGAAGCTAGCACTAAAGCTCTGAGTAAACTTCAAGACACTTCTTCCAAAGAAGACCTGGTTGAAGGACACATTTATGAAATGGTGGATAAGAAAGATCCACCCAAATTAGCTTCTGAGGTGCCTGTGAAAGTTAACGGTCCAGGAGAGAAACTGTTCATTCCGCACCATATAAACCACGGTGTAAAGAAGCTTTTGCTAAAAGGGCCTGCTCAAAATAGGATTCAACATAAATCGAAGTTTAAGCATTCGAAGAGTTCTCCGGCCTTGAAAGAGTCTATAGCTCAAAAGTCAAATCAGCGAGCTAAAAATTCTAGAAGCAAGTCCCTCACGACCTCGCCTCTTTTTAATATTCGTTATAAGTCATTAATCAATTTAGCCATTGACTTTGACACTTTAGACTCGAGTAATTCAGGGGATAAGACTTCTTTTGGTTCCGGAGGCTCCAAAGATCAAAGGTATGATAGAAAAAATAAGTTGCAGAGACCAAAATCTCTAATTGATATTTTTGGTGAAGTCAATCAAATTGAAAGCATGTGCCAGCCTAGGTACTTAAATGCTATAACAAATGGTATAGAAAATAGAAAACTTATTTTCACGCATGAATCTGTTAATGGTAAACTGTTGAATGGACATCATAAGCGTATAGGTACTTTATATCTTTGACAACAGTTTTTGTGTATTCTGAAAATCAAAGTGACAATTTTTGTTTTAAGTTATTGTTTTTATGATCATTAATAAGTTTTTTAAGAAATATTTTTTTACTCATGATTTAGAAAAAATAACAGGTGAAAGTACTTTTAATTGGATAAGATGGCAAATGAAATAATTTTTTTGAAACTTTGATCAATGATCAACGTCTTCTGTCTCGATGCTTAATAGTTAATTGGCGATTTCTTTTCATTGTAAGGAAAGGAAGATTCATTTTCATCATATTGCAATAACAGGCTTTGTGAATAAAATGATTAATTAATGAAACCTTGCTTCATGTTTTTTTCACATATTTATGTAATTTTTGATAAAGTAGGTAAAAAGAAAATGCTTTATTTGGGAGATACATGGGGACTCTTGAATCATATAGTGTTTATTGACTTTGAAAAATAAACTCTAAAAAATAAAATTTTTCACTAATTAAAAAAAAATTGTTTCTTCAAAAATAACTACTATATTTTTAAATATACCTATGTATGTTATATATATTGTTTTCTACCTGAACTCAATTTATTTCTAAATTTATGATATTACGGTACCCATTTTAATCTACATTAAACTAAAGAACTTAATGAAAAAGAACTAAATAAAATTAATTAAACCCACTTCTTTAAAGTTACTAGCATTTTAAATGATGGATTATATTGTTTGTAAACAAAGTATCCTGTAGAAGAGTGAATGTAAAAAATTTATTACTTCAAAAAAAAAAATAAAATTATAAAAATGTCCTTTTTAAGAGAGGAAATATTTTCATTGGTGGATTTCTCTTTTTGTTTTAAAAATATAATTCATGGAAATACAAGTTGTATAATTGATATTCCTATCACTTATACGAGGGCAATTTAAATATTTCATAATGAAAATAATTTTAGTAGACTTGACTTATCTCAAGACATCCTTGGTACTGACAAGGTTAAAAAACTTTTTCAAGTGCAATAACATATATAACAGACTAGTTATGTCTAAAGACAGATCTCTGTGTCAATGTCACCGTATATTAAGAAAATGCTGTACGTTAACTGAATACGTAATAAGTAATGAATCTCTTGATCACTACAGGAGGTGATGGCTTCTTTGGGAATATCTAATCATAACCTACTGTTGAACTGAGTGTAAAAGTAACCCATTGAGATCAGAGAAAGATAATTTCTGTCTGGAAAGGAAATACTTAATTAAGTACATAATTTTTCCTTCTGCTATGAAAGTTCTCATGTTTTCGATTAGAGGATGGATTTTATTATGTAAATTTATCTGATTTTAGTGCTTCATTTCAAAGTTAAAAATGCTAATGCCGCTTTTAATTAAAACATCTGAAGTTTCTGTTTTGCTTTGCATCGTTAATACAGAGGGGAAGGTTCATAAAAAAAAAACTTAAATGAAAAGAAAAGAAAAAATCTAAATAAAAATAGTTTACAGAGTTCATTGCTAAATCTCAGTTTTTCAAGATGAAGTGGGAAATAGTACCGGGTAGTTATATTATAGAAAGCTTTACACGATATTTATAAATGATTTAAAAAAATATGTTTGGATCTGGGATTTTCTTTCTCTCCCCAGTCCTTTACGAACAATAACCTATTTTCCATTACTTATTTATTAGGATTTTTTATAGTTTGTCTTGATTTTTCGTTCCCCCTGTTTTAGTGAAACTTCTTAATGAATGATACAAATAAATTAAACTAAATGAATGCATTTTTTGAATGCAGTTTTAAAGCATTTTTTAAAAACAAGTTTTTAGTCTTTTTAAACGTTTAAAAACAGGGAAGCGCAAACTTTAATCCACGCCGTTTTCTAAACTTTTTTTTCGGGAGAGGTTTGGTATAAGATTATTTCTAAGGCCTCTTCCATCGTGTGTATTTCATAAGTTAAAAAGTATAATTACAAATAGGATTTAAAATTGTGTGCCTTTTAAGAATAGGGGGTCTCGGGAAAGTTTTAAGAAATGGGAGTAGAGTATTGGACATTTGGGAGACACCCGAAGAATTTTAATGAAAACAAAATAGTTTTCATTTTTTTGGGGGAGGGTTGGACCCACAACCCTTCCCCTTGGATTATGTCCTGCTTCAATCATAAGAGGTAAGAAAATGTAAGACACAATACCAACATTCATTACCTTTATTAAGCAAAGCAAATACCAAAGAAATTATTTCAAATCATAGAAGGAAATAGTTGAACTGGAGAGGCAGTGACACACAAATCGTGTTTCATTAACAGGTATTTTTTATCTTTAACGCGTAAGTAGACGACTTATAAATATAAAGATTATATATTTCATACCAGGGTTTAGGTTAATAAACTCATTACCCTTTGTAAAGCTCATTTCGGTAAGGATTAGTGATAAAAAATTACAGTAATTTAGAGACACTTATATATCATGACATTCACAATGATTGCAAAACACATCGAATAACTTTGATTTGAGTAGTACTGCCTCGTGCAGCTATAAATAGAGAAAGGGAAACACCAAAAAGATATTTGAATAATTACAAGAAACAACAATACAACTCGTTATTTTTCATACAGGTATGAACAAAAAAATTTATAGAAAAGAACAAAGTATGGAACTTTTTTATTAGGTCATTCAAAGGTCAGCGGCTAACTCCAAACGAGCATGAGCTCGCCATTTTAGAAACTTAAAGCCCCCGGAGAGAACAATCAAACAAGTTCAAAATCACAAAGTATAAAATAGAAAACAATACATAAATATATAGTAAAAACTTCAGAATATATAGTTCAACAAAATAGTAGAATGTATTGTATATATATATTTTACAACATCTGAGGAATAACTGTTGCACATATTTGTGGATATGTTACCATCTGGATGAGAAACGGTACAGAGCGAATTATAAGAGAAGCTATGGTCCCATAGAAAATTACAAACAGATGAAAACATTCTTGAACCTTTGAGAATGGAAGATCTACTTTTTACATGATATATCACATGGGAGTGACTGCATTGGTGTTCGTTGCAAAGAGTATAGTGAAACTACGTTTGTGTTAATTTTCTTGAGAACGTTGCTTCGTTGTATTGCATTCAACAAAAGAGTAAGTTAAAACAATGTCTATCCATCCGAATTCATGTAAGACAACCGAACCTTCAGCTCCTAAATCTTCCCTATCGTATAAATTAGATTCTGTTTAAATTTCTAGAAGTTTCTGAGTTGAACCCACAAACTGAGTTTAAATGTGAAACTTTATTATAAATTTATAACTAATATAACTTCTCTACCTAAATTAATAACTTTGTATCAATGTATAAATTTTAATTATTTTTTCTAAATTTAGTCAATAATGCTCTCTTTAAAACTGTTCTATTTATTTAGAATCTTATAAAGAGAGAGCGTAGAAGTTTCTTAAGTTTAATAAGTCTCCTTGTTCTTAAAACAACTTGTGAACTAGATATAACTTTACTCGAAAATTTAATTTTATTCATGAATTTAGAATCAATAAAAACATCATGGAAGTAATCAGGGATCGTGTAAAATTCTATTGAACTTTCAAATTTATTTCATACTTTTTTGAGAGGGGAGTTCACTCCTTTCTTTTTTGCTATAGTTTTTCTTAAGATGACACGTTGATGAAGTCCTGCTATAATTGGAGATGGTAACACATACACACAACAAATAGAAATGGAAAGGTTTTCCCACAAATGGATTGTACAAATACAAACAAATTTAAGTGTTCAAAAGAATTGGGCATGTATGATATAAAAATCCATTTCTTTCAACACTGTTTCATAAATGTATGCATCACGTATTACACTTCTGATATAATTTTTTAGTCGAAAAGGGGAAATGTAATCCGAAAATGATTAATGTTGGAAAAAAAAGTCGAAAAAATATTGAGAGTTTATTTAAGAGTTCAATCATAATTATAGAATTTTTGAAATTTACTCTAAGAATGTTAGTAATAATATACCCATAATGGAAGAATTAATATTAAGATGCTTAGAGAATGAGGAAAATATAATCACATTCCTAAAGAAAATAAGGTATGGAATGTAAAAGTAACTTTTAAAAATCTTTACTGATGTAGTCGTTAATTTGTTAATAAATATATCGATCGATTTGCTAAAACGCAAAAAAAAAACAAAAGTACTTTCCTAATAATGTTTCGTTGGGGAAGTCTGTAAAGTATGTAATTACATTAATTAGAAAGTTATACTTAAAATCCTACTCTGCTAAAAATAGAGACTTTTTAATAACCTGGTAATATCGAGAGGTTAAAGGCAATTTCTTTGATAATATGAGAATTAGAATGAATGGTAAAGAAAACCGTCTGTTCATTATAAAGTAAGATTAAAACTAAATATTAAGAGTCGGAAAATGTTCACAAATGTTTTTTATTAAAGGTACTAACGAATATTTTTAAGTACTAATTTAAAAATATCCAATAATATCTTCAATTTTGAAGAAAATAGCCTTTTTTACGATTCTTTGATAAAAAATAACTATTATAATCTGTTCATTTGAGGCCTGATTTTAATGTAAGGATTTTTTCTAATATGTTTATCAGGTACATGCTAATTTGCTGTAGTTTTTATCCAAAAGTGGATTTTCAAACTGAATTCATTTAAGGCTTCATTTATTTACAATTTGAATTAAATGCATTTATGTGTACCTCGAAAAACCAAAGTCATTTTGCGATAACAAGAAATAAAAACACGAGAAAGATTTATGCTGATTTGATGTCACTGATGGGAAAAAGTTGTTTTTAGATCTTTCAAATTCAATAGATGTTAGGGAGAAAAGATGAAAAATAAAATATTTATAGCCATTGTCTAAAGGTTAATCTTAAAATGGATTTCACACTATTTTCCCAATATGATGCGTTTTCATGAGAAACTATAAAGTTTTTTCTCTGAAAATATCAGAAACAATAACTATTTTTTGTTTATTACAAAATAATGTTATTTTAGTTTAAAAACAAAACAGATTACAAGAATAAACTTGCGGATCGAGGCCACGGTAGCTCATATTTAAAAGTTTGGTTAAACTGAAATTGTAAAAAATCTGCTGAATTAAAGTAAATATAAGGTTCCTTTCAAGGTACTTGTTATACAACTGAGTTTTTACTGGTGAGAATTGAATGATAATTTTTAAAAGGTAATATTATTTCTCATGAAAGAAAATCAGAATTCTTCATCAATAATGGAATATCATTGCAAACCTAAAAAATAGTGATATAGAGAAGGTCCCCCTACCTTGAGCTTATCTAAGAATAAAAATATATAGTAGCTTTCTTTGTCAGAGCTAGGTTTCGAAGCTCAGGAAAGTTCAGCTGGGTATATATCAGGATCTCCAACTAAGACGATTCGAGTGATAAGTTCAACTCCTCTTTTTATAGAAAATACAAGCTCGACTTTAAATCAATTGAATCACTTCTTTAACTGGAGCAAACTGCCCCTTTCAAACCCAAAGATACACATTGCACGGGTCCAATTATAAAGTCACCTATTTCTGTACGGTTAAGCGATAAGAAAGGTGCAGTTCACAGATTAGAGTGAAGACTAGAGCGAAAAATGTGTAGACATACCTAAAGTCACAGATAACTCTTTTTCATACCCAATAAAATGTGTCAAAAGTTTAAAATGATTCGCGAGCAATATCTTAAAAAAGTGCAAAGTTCAAGCACGACATCTAAATGTACATTTTATTTGGCTTAATAGAGAACGTTGTTAGTGACATTTAAAGAACAAAACACTTATTCGAAGCCCTGCATATTTGGCATGAAAATTCATACAACGGCAACGATTGTAACATGAAACAAATTTAGACCTAAAAAGGACGAACAAATTTCAAACCGAGGTAAATGAATTTTAATAGTCCAAAACGATAGTTTGTTTCACAATTAAAATTCCACTTATACAAGAGACTGAATACTGTTTTACAGAGACCTGAGAATTGAAAGGCCAATATTCTTAGGTCAGGATGAAATCCAAGTTAAAGTGGATATATTAGTTCTCGTCATCATATAAATATACAAAATTCTAAAGAAAGGCGAATCCTCATAAATCCAATTACCTATGTTATTTGATTGATATCATGTGATTAGAATTATCCTGTACAATATTGTTCAATTTTAAAATAAGTTCACTAATACCCGACCATTTGCACATATATGCGTATAAATTTATACCTAAAGAAATATTTATGTGCATATATTACTAAGTATTACATGCATGTTTATATATTTCCGCATTTATATGTGGTGAATCCAAAAACTAGTAATATCCGGATTTTTAATACCCTTTATTTTCAAGTTAAGTGATAAATACACCGAATTATTAAATTTTATTTCAGTGCATTTATAACTTGTACTCCCCCGGCCATTATTCATAATTTCCGGTGGATTCTGTTCTGGCCAATGTCATTAAAAAGTTCCTTTGAATGAAAAATTGTTTTAAAAAGTCCAAAAGTTTATTCAGAGTAAATAAAGGGTTTATTAAGAGTTTGCAAACAAGCCCGTGTTACCTTTATTTCAAAATAATTGAGTACTTAAATTTTTTACACACTATTTACTTTTAATTTAAAGTCGAAGGTTTATTAAGGGGTTACCAGTGGTTAAAAATATTATTTAATAATACTCATTTTCATGGTGGGTTTCCTACAAATGACCTAAAACGAGCAAAGTGGTATCAAAAACATTTGCTACATTTGCTTCATTTTAGTCACTATGGCGTTTCCCAGAACTTTTGACATATTGCAGAGTCTGCAACATGAGAAATATACATCTGTATATATAATACATAAAAATTTAAGAATTTTTAATCCTTTTCTATGCTAATTCTAGATATTATGTTAACACTAGCATTTAAAAAGTTTTGAAATTTTCAAATTTATATAAAACACTACATGTTATAGGCTCAACAATTAGATTGAAATACCGTAAAAGATCCCACCGTTATGACGTTATTAGGTTTATGACTTTATATTCATATACATAAATGAGGTGGTTTGAAACAATGCATTTGGTCGGGTATTAGTGCACTCACTCTATACACTCTTGAAGAGTTTTTAAGTCTATAATAGAGAAAAGGCTCATCTTGTGTTAATACGAGCTATCATGTACTTCATTAAAATTTACTTTTTAAAATGTTTATCAAAACAACCTACCCTCTCTGTTAATTTTCTTGACCATACCGTTGACTAATTCCTTCGACAGTAGTACTCCTAGTTCAATTAAAAGCAAGTGACTAGAATTGATGAATACTATTTACTTCACTTTAAAAAAGTTTGTTCTGTAGTATTTACTAATCCAATTACACCCCAACCCTATACCAAAATATATATAAAATCGTGAAGATTGGTGCCGAATTTCAGAGGTGTAAGAGTGAAGGGAGAAAGATGAGATGGGAAATATGAAGGATGTGTAGATTGGTGCAGGATGTTGTGACGATGATGCACTAAGTACTACAAACACGTCTATAAAGAAGGATATCTTGCCGACATTGTTTGGCTGTGGTATCTTCATTTACGAACCCCTTTAATAAAATAGAGTCTCGATAAAGGCTTAGAAAAGTAATACTTGATTAAATCACTGGACACCAATAATTAGTTACAAAAACACTGGCCGAAAAACGATCGGTCAAAAATAGTAGGAGATTGATCCAACATCTCCATTTTAATTAAACGTTTTTTTTATCAGTTGCTTTCTCAGTGGTGGATTTCAGCACGCAGTCCTTTGCGCCTTGAAATTGAGTTGCATAGTCTTTGATTTACGATCTTAACTAGTTCAGACTGATACGGGCGTATACGAGAGACTGGAGGATTCATTTGTTTTATTATTAACATATTTCATGAAGAAGAAAAGTGTATGTACAAATCGTCCTCGAAATACGCCCGTATTTTTAATACAGAGGATTCCCGGTAGGCCTATAGAGAAATTAATTCTTGGTTGCAGGAGCACTTTAAGACGTCCTGCCAGGTTCCGTCGAAGAAATTTCAACACTAGCTAAGGTCGTAATTCGAAGATGGGTTCAATGAACAGTTTTTTAACACCTGAAAAGTTTAGTGGCATAGTACTAACGATCAGTTGACATCTACATATGAAATGAAATGACCACATTAGAAAAATATTACCAGATAAAAACATCGAAAAACCCAAACTCATTTTGTCATGCACAACAATATTTTCGTATCACGCACGCATAACAGAAGTTGTAGGATTAGTTCAAAAATTTTATATGGCTGTACATAATCGGGTTGAATCTTTTTCATAAGGACTGTCATTCGGCCAACAAGAGTAAATATTCAGACAATAGCTGATAAGTCTGTATTTTGGGATGTAATTTTGGTTATTAAAGTATTTTCCATTTCTCTCTCTAGGTTGATTTTCAGAAACAAAGAAGTTAACACCAAATCCCTTCGAGGTATACTAGAAAATACCTAATAAAGAAGAGTAGAACTTTTAGTGTTAATTTCCTCAAATGCTCTTTCCATCATACTTAAGGAGAATCTGTAATTAAAAAATGGCATATGCCAAAAGCTTTATAAAATTTAAGAGAAGATTTAAATCGTCTTCAAACTAGCAGTTTTGGTTTGCATAGATGTGGTTAAAGCGAGCCGAAATCTCAGATCTGATGAAAAAGATTCAACGAAAAATGATATGATTCATTCAAATTATGAACTCACATTGAAAAGCCTGCTCAGTCTTTAAAAACTTTTCACGAGAGAAATGAAGTCTCACAGGAAAGGAAGAGTCCAAAGTTATTTAAAAGGGTTCCAATGAACACATCATTTCTAAAACAGTGGATGGCATCAACATAAAGAACTGGCCACATCGGCAAATCTGAAACGAAACCTTCGGTCCAGCCGAACTTCTCAACGAAACACAACGTCACTGAATCAGAGGATTTTAAAAATACCACCATCTGCCCCGCTACAAAAGGATCGCTCGCTGCATAAAACCCCTCTTTGAGGCGTAAAATCTGATATCCGACCACTGAGTGAAGATGTGACAGCTCTTCTACTGTTAGCACACTCGTGCTGAAAGGCCACCAATGCCTTCAAGAAAGCGGAATGTGGGATTGCAAAGTTTTAGTTCTGTTGTAGCAGCAGTTGCTCCAGCTCGTCGGCAGAGCGCAGTAAGAAAGCTGCTGACTCCCGGTACCCCGCTATCAGCTGTTTGACAGCTATCACTTCGTTTGGGTTCAGGGAATGCTTCCCCGGGCTGTTGTTCGGTCCACCCGCGTTTTTCTTCATGCTAAGGTCTGTTGGTCCTACAACGAAAAAATGCACACAAAATATGAAATTGAGGCTGAGAAAATGCTCCAATTGTACAAAGGTCGTTCCGAAAGTAAGTTTCGTCATTTATTTCCGTACGGAACCCTTATTGAAAAAGAACCCACCATGGACATCAGGAACCTTGCACTATTTTTCGACATGTCGCGGTAAAATTTATCGTTAAAATCATGCAGGAAAAATTAAAAGAGCTTTTCCTTCACAATATTTCTCTGTCCACTGAATATTATAGGAGTCTGCAGGAAACTTTCTCTGACAAAGCTTTCTGGGACTGGGAGAGTAAAATTTCCAAAGTTGGGAAAAAATGAGACAACCGAGTGTACAGAGTCAATTTGTAGTTAAACTTATCTAATATTCCTGGAGGCTACAGAAAAGCTTTGACAACAAAAATTGCCAGAAAATTCTTGAATGGAGAAAAGTTCAGACGACTGAGAAATCATGTGTTCTGAAAATATCTGACAAGTTCTTTTATATTTTTTACTATTAATTTTAACAGCGAGTCGTAACCGACATTGAGACATTTTTGTCGTAGCATGTAATCAGTTTGTTGACACCATTCTGGTAAAACTTAGACCTCAGGATGTGCAAGGATTGTTGTCACACAGTATGCTCTGGATTTCAATGCAGGAAACAAGTGAGAGTCCAATTGAGTAAGATAAGGGTTAGTTTCCGTGAGGAGGAATATCGAAACTTACTTGCAGTTACGTTCCCTGTATAAAAATCAATGGTGAAATGTAAAAGGGTTTATCAGTTACGGAACAAATCGAAAAGAGCCGACACTACTAGCGGAGAAAGAAAAAAAGCGAAGTGAAAGTAGAATAAATGGGGATAAAACACAAAAATAAGGGAAAATAAAGAGAATGAAAAGGATAAAATAAGAAGGGAATGAGAAGGATGAAGAGAAAAATAAGATAGATATAAAATAAGAAGATATAACGATAGGAAGGAAATAAGAGAAGTAATTAGAAAGTTTAATAAGAAAAAGAGACAGAAAAACGAAACAAATGGGAAAGTGAAAAAGAGGATGAAGACGAGAAAAAATGAGACGAATTTAAAATTATATGATGAAAACAAAAGAAGGAGAATAAAAGAGATAATGAAGAGGACGAAAATGAGAATAAGAGAACTAAGAGGAGTGAAAAGAGATGAAAAGTGGAAAAATATCAATGATGGAAATGGAAAAAAGAGAAATCCATACATTTCCGAACGGGCAATTCCAGCATTTTTTTAAACTGGAAAAATGCATTTTTTCCATTAAAAAAATTGTTCTAAATTCAAAAATCAAAACGAAAAGTTTCAAAAAAATTTAGTTAATTTGATATTTTAAAATCAAACTTTGTAATTAAATTTAAAAGTAAGTAAGCATCGCAATTAAGGATAATTTTTGCGTGTATATTCTTCTCTTGAATATCGGATAAAAAAAATAAAATAAAAATGCGGGAATTGCCCATTACTGTTTCGGAGAAAGGAGTGCGTACTGGTCCAACTAAATTTTTGTTCAAATTTAGAAGCAAAAACACTCACTTCAGTGCCTTCATTACCCGTTAAGGGTTCGGGTTGTACCCCCCCCAGGAAAGATCTAATCATTATTTAAAATTGTTATTGGAATTGAATTTGTAAAAATACTTATAATTGGTATTAAGAGGACAAAAATTAACTGGAAAACAATGAATGGAATATGTTCCTTGCCAAGAAGTTTCTCACTCCTATTAAATTACTAACTGGGGTTCTCATATTTTGTAGTTATTAAAAATTAATAAATCTTGAAGGTCTTAAAAGAAGCGTAGAATTTTGATCACGGGAGAACAATGAAATTGTTACATCATAAATTTAAATGAAATTATACAAATTGATTACCATTGAAAGAATAAGAAATTTTCTCTGTCAAATCAAAACTTAGTTTGCTAAATGCGAGCAACGAACGAGCTAAAACGAGGTTTTTTCATTCTCTATTATACCGCTGAATAAAAATTGACAAGCTAGATGGCGGCAGGAAACAGGTTCTTAATAATGAAAACACGTGACTATTGTCTCGAGATCTCCTTTTAATGGCTACGGTGTTATGGCATTTTTATAAGGTAGAAAAAAAATTATTTCTTACCATATTTTTTATGCACCATAAAAATCCATATGAATGTGTTTTTTTAAGTACAAATTTATTAAGAATAAAAAACTTAAATCAAATGCCTTTCTTAAATTAAAGAAACCACAATAAATAAATGTTTGAAATAATTTCGAATTTTAACTCTTCTACGTGTACGTATGAAGTAAAAAATATTCTGAAAAATGTAAAGTAAAAAATAACAAAGAAGGAAATTCTACTTTTTTCTTCTAAAATTTCGATAACTGAATTTGAAAGCGCAATATAATTAAATTTATTTGTAGCTGTAGAAATGCGCTAAAGAAATACTCCCGAAGACTGGCATCGGAAACAACTATCAAGAAACTAAAAAGTACCATCATACACAAAAATCTCTCTTTACTTTACTTAAAACTATACAAATATGGTTAATTTTTTTTTTTTTTGTTTTTGGTTGAAGACTTATCTGATATTAATCTTAAATTGCGACATCAAATCATGCAATCTCTTAAATATCTAGGCACTTTATTCAATTCTTATTATGTGTAAACTATTGTGATCCTTCTTTAAATTTTGTAAATTTTTGTTTTTGTGTTTGTTAATAAATTGATTGATTGATGATTATTAAATTTAAAGACTATGTGATTTCAATACGCATTAATTTGTTTACGCATCTCCTGCATTCTTAAGCAACGCATTACTGACGAATTATTTGAATTCGTCGTTCTTCCCCGAAAAAACGTTTAAGCAATCACTAGTTAGCAGTGGGTTTTTACTTTTTTGGGGGTTAGAAGTGGGGGCCTCCTTCACCTAATTCACTCGCCAAATTAAGGGATGGAAGCATAATTTAGCCCCTCACTTCAAAAACTGAGGGGGCATAAACCTCCTCACCTTTTGCCCCAAAAGGCAAAAGACATGAAATTGTTATAAAAGGACAAGACGCCATATTCAACATTATTTAAATTTGGAAACCCCCAAAAGGGAGAATTTTTTTTAAAACACATATTGGGTTAATTCTAAACAATCTTTTACACCTTGGAGACAAAATCTAAAATGCAGAGGAGGCAATGGACCCTCCTCGCCTCTGATAACGGAAACCGTCGAATATACACCTTAGAGAATTGAGTCTTTTACCTGATTAAAAACCTGAATATTTTATATTATTACACTGGTGTTCAAAATTAAGAGAAATTGAACATTTGTATGATTTTCTCCAGATCTATAAAAACTTTGATGTTGGATAACGGGATTAACAAAAAAAAAGGTCTTCCGAAAAACGATTGCTTTATCACTTCACTTCACTAGTTTTGTAATTGTCCATAGAAATATACGTGTGTTAAATGTATAATTAGTTTTTTCCTCTTCTCTCTCGGAAAGGTGGAAATTGAGTTATGTCATATTGCGTTTTAGCTGTCACTCTACTAGAAGCGACTTCCATCCAACTCTTGTATCTTTTACTGAACGCGACGAAAATTTAGTAATAATAGTAATTCCGACTAGGAGGTCCCTAGTCTAGTAATATTGCTTATTAATCTGAGAATAAGCTCAGATATGCAAAGGAAAGTTACTTCTATGGTGCACCTGAAAAAAAATCTATCGTTTAAGGCGCAACTCGACATAACTCAATTTTTAGACCTTTTAAGTTATCCTCCAATTTAAAGGTTATTCAAAGTTTTACACCAGATTGCCTGAAGTAAACTGTTTTGGCTCTTATCTAGAACTTCTGCTATCCTCAGTTTTGTAAGTCATAGCAATTCAGGGGTAGTTTTTATTTGACTTATTTGGAAAGTTGTGGAAATTGAGTTATATCGCGACTAATTAAGTATGAAGCCTGAACTTACCGTTGCTGGAGTTCGTGATGGAAGTGGCATGGCCGTTTGTGGTTGCATTTGGCACTAGTCTGTACGCTGAAGTGTACGAGGGAGAGTTCTGCGTCCCGTTCAGGATGTTGCTGACCTGGGACTTGCCGTGGCGGAGAGTCGACTGCAGGATGTTGTTGTCGTGCGTCGGACTCCGAGGTGTCTCGGACCGCGCGCGCTCCACTTCGGCCTATGGAAACACACGGCTTATGCACACTTGCCATAAAAGACACTTTCAAATCTGAGCAAATCGATCGTTTCATTTTGATATGTATATATGAACTTTTTGTTTCAAATACGACCATTCAATTCTTTCAGTTTTGAAATACCAGAAGTACTCAGTTTCAAATAATTCAACAGTCAACACTCAAGTTATGCTTATTTTTAATTTATTTTTGAAAATTGTGAGGAGGGTAAACTAAGAACGTACCAGGCCTGTAACTAGAATATTATTTTGGATGAGGGAGTTGACCCAAATTTAAAGTATCCTTTCTTACGCGTAATCTTTCACGCTAATGTGGATAAAGACTTACAGGTAGGATTTGATTCTTGGTGTACTTATTGTTAGAAATTAAGTGATCTACAATACTGAGTCCCAAACAAAGAGGGGGTTTAGGGATCCTTTTCCCGAAAATATTTTTCAATTTCACTTTTAAAAGCAGTTTTGCAACATATTTTTAGAGATTCTTTGAGTGACACCCGAAGAGGGCCGCTTCTCGTACGCGGGAGAATTTTCAAGGAAAAACCAGTAGATGTTAAAATTTCGGGGAAGGGGATGAATTAATTTTGGTTAATTCTTTAATGTCTTCTTGACCAAACATTTTCTCTGAGAGAAGGGAGATTGATTTGCCTTTCTAAAAACATTTTCCTATGAAACTTCCAATGTTCTCTTTTCTTTCAACTTCTTTTAGCCACTCTCCAAAAGTTGGACACGGGGGGTTACCCTCGATGCGCACGCTGTTATTTTTTTTTACTGCCTCGTATTGGTCTTTCTTGGCCCTTTCTGTTCTTACCATACAGAAAACGAAACTTCTTGCCAAGCTTACTTATTGCCCCAGTGGTATAAAAATACAATGACGACAAAACACCTTTCAACCGCATTGGGTTTGGTTGTTAGATGAACAGCAGTTTTTTGAGTGTTCAAAATTAATTATACACTACAAAATCCTGATCCGTTGTCGTTCCTGGCGGGCGTGCCTACGACTAGGAGATAACTAGTGAAGGGGTACCAAAGGTGTTAACGTCAGGGCTAAATATTTTGATTTTTCGAACTTGGGAGCCAATATTTTGTGAGAACTTGCTGTTTACAGTTAGCTTTTAAAGTTATAATATTTTTCATTAAGTTAAAATATATACATGTCTTACGAAATTTTAATAAAACCTGAGTAATAGGATAAAAACGTCCTTCCCTATATTAAAATAGTAATATTAAAAGAAAAGAAAATCTTGATTAATTTAATCTTAATATCTTTTTTTATCAGAAAAAATAGAAAATAATTAGTTGGATGTAAGTGCATTATTTTGGCATAAAAATTTGTCCCTCTAGCATGAATTCTAATATTTTTTAATAGAGAATAATTTTTTTTTTAATACAAAAGGGTTATTTTAAATCAAAGTTCTAAAAATATTATATGAAAAAAAAAATTGAACACTACAATCAACAATCGTTTCTGAGCTACGGAACATTTTCTAAAATATGTTTGCCTGAATACTTTATTGGTTTGAATACTTTAAAGGAATCTTGTACTAAAGCACGAATACGAATATCCAAAAGTAATTTTTAGGGAGAACGGTACATAAACTTGGTGATTTTGATAAGTGTATAATTTATATGTTTTGAAGGTTATGTTAATCCCTTTTCTAAGAAAGAAATGGATGGTACAATAATTTAGTTTGTTCCTCTTATTGTTTGAAAATATATTTAAAATGATTCAGCAAAAACACACTTAAGGATTTTATATAAAAAGTTGATAAAAAAAAATTCATTAGGTTTAAGTTTTTGAAATTAAAACTATTAAATCTTCATCGAGCGTTTTATTAGCCCATCCTCCATTGGGGGTCGATATAAACTACTTTAAGAATCTCAGACCTGGAATCAAGTTAAACTAGGAGTGCCTTCCACACTAAGAATAATTTTATTAGTTTCCCGCTATCAAAATCAGTTAACACCTGACTTTTAGTAAACTATAGACCTGGAGCCCCCGACAAAAATTCATGTCAGATTTTCTTTTATTATATACCGGCCATATTCAATTAAAACAACTAATTTTGTTAATTTAGTGGTTAATAAAATTATGCAATGATTATGTCCCTTGCAACCCGGTGGGTGCTTCCTCAAAAAGATTAAGAGGGATGATATTTCTAATTTATTTCATTCTCACAAAAACACTATAAAGCATTTTTGCTTAAACCAGCAATAATTTGTTCCTATAAGAATGTAAAGATTACATAAAAATTGTTGGTAATAAATAAGATATTAAACGATTTTAAAAGTGGTAGATTATTCCACCATTCTAATAATTCTTAGCATAAGAATTATCCCTAGAAAGTGGGGCTTTTTATCAAATAAAAAAATGAGCACATTTAAATTTGTTAACTACATAATTTTAGTAAAGCGGCTGGCTAAAGATAAATATTATATTCGTCACTTGGAATTTTATTTGCAATAAGAAATTTCAAAAAGGCGCATAAAATTTTTTAACCCAGAGGCACCCTAACAGCCAGGAACGACCTTGTCTTAATACAGTTATTGAATTAGTTATTAATACAGACAGCTTACCGCAATAGGCTTTAGCCCCAGCCTCATTCGCTTAGCATTTTGGCTTTCGTTTTCGCATGCGTTGGCTAAAATCTGTTCCGCTAGAGCTGACGTCAAGTGAGGTTGGGTATTTCGACCCTAAAAACATGAAAACAAAAAAATATAATTTCTCCTCTCTGTGCAAAACCTAAACATTATTATTCCTTCCTATTTAAAGAACCTAGTTTAACAAAGCTGTTTATATCGTCTCGAATACAAGCCATTTTTTTCACAATTAGCACACACCTATATTAAACAACGGAAACTAAACGTTTTCTTACATAGAAGCCAAAGATCTTCCACGAGCAAATGAACTAAAATATGGCTATTTTAGAAGTCTCTAGTCTACCTTCTTGGACAAGGCCGAAAAAAGGGTACAAAAACCTTTTGCATACCATGATTTAAAACGGGCAGATTCTAAAAGAGTTCACAACAAGTAGGGAAAACTTACCAGCTCCCAATTGGTGCTGTCCCTCGTCCTCTTGTTCCTTCTACACGACTTGAGGTACGTCCGTATCCTTTTCCTAGCTCGCTCTCCGAACTCCGGAAACTGCCGAGAGCACGAATCGATGATGGCCTGGATCTTGTCCTTCGGCTGCCGAGAAATCGGAACCATTCGGTCCAAGTTCTCGTCCACGAACAGCCGAACAAACATCTAAAATGCAATACCCATTTCTAGTAAGACACATCATCGGACCAAATCTTTGTGAGGGTTACTAAACTGGTTATTTAGAGAAGATCTACAATGCAGATTTATGCTAGAGCTTGTAAGGGGATCTTCCTTAGAATCTACATGATAGGTAGTCTTTTAATTTAACCAACCCTCAAGAAAATCTGCTGAGTAGATCTTCTTCAAAGTTGTAGTTCTGATAAATGATATTTAATTATACAATACATACGTTAAAAGCTTTTAGCCTTTCTGGATCATATTTATTGATATCGATCTTGTCCGAATCATCATCATCGTCTTCATCATCTTCATCTTTCGTTCCAGCTGACAGGTTGTCAGGTGTACTGGACGCCTCTCTTTTTATACACCCGTTACATGGACTCTGAAAGATATTGTGTTTGAATATTTTTTTTAAAAATTTAAAAATAAAGTTTAATGCAGAAAAACGTATTCTTTTCTGGTTAACCGGTTTTAAGTTATTTTCACGTTACTAAAATTGCTAGTTGGGTTTTAAATAGCAATACTTGAATATAAACTGTTATTTTTTAAAACTTTTGCTATTAGGAAATCTTAAAAAAGGCGTGAAAAACAAAACTACAGTAAAAGATTTCTCTTAACTCTTAGTTGAAATAATAAGCAAGGTAATTCTTAACTTCCAATACATTTAAGTTTAAAATTTTTAACCTCCAAAATTCTGACCCTCTAAAACAGCTCATTCATAGATTCCAATTTTATTTAAAAATAACAATTTGTGTACTCACAGCTGTTCTTTCGTAGGAATGATCGTGGTTATTATTGGAATAATCCCCTTTGATCATGTTGATGGGTTCGTCGTGTATAGAATCCGTTGACCACTGCATCGGACTCCCATGCTTTCTTCTCGCAACCGCTCTTCTTCTTGAAGGCCCGGCAGAACCTTGATTTACTGGACTTTCGATTCCGCTTTCTGGAAAAAAGTCACACTTAAAAATCTTTCGGGAATGAAATATAGATTCAAAGATAAACGTATAATATAAGGTATAAATTCTGAAAATTATAGAATGGGACAGTCATGAGGTCGGGAGTTTGAGTAAAAAGAGCTGTTTTAAATACCACTTTGTAGGTTAAAGTGGCCAAATATGGCGTACTTCTTACTTACCAATATATATAAAGTAACCAATATTTGGGTTTCTCCGCAAATGTTTTTATTTACACACAAATTAGAAAAAAATTCAAGAATTATTTTTGAATTTGTCTTAAATAATTTTATAATTTTCCCCCAATTTTTTTATTACAAACAAATATTTTAGTTAAAAAAAATTTAATAGCAAGCAACTGTTGATGATTACCCATACCAGATAGTTTACTCACTGATAAATGCTGTTTCTAATGTATTTTGATAACGTATTCTACATATTTGGCTTTTTTAACCCACAAAATTTTATTTAAGCCTACTCTTTTTTCTATACGACCTGATCCCATGGCCGTCCCATTCTTTAATTTTCAGAATTTATACTTTATAATATTTCAGAAAACATGTATAGTCTTAAAATTCAGGACACCAACATTATTTTTTAAAACTATTTTTTTATAAAAATAATAATGATAAAAATTTGTTTCGTAGCTATAGTCAAATATTATATAAAATTAAACCTTGTAAAATTCTCTTTAGAAGAGTAGGAGATACATTTTTCTTGGTCGAACAGAACTGGAGTTATTTACGATTAAAGAGATCAATTTTTCAATTTTTTCAAATTTCAAATTTCAAATTTATTAACAAATTTATTAACAAGAACAAGAACAAGAAACAATAGAATAAAACAAAACTAATACATAAATACATACAACACAATAGATGTCCCAAATTATTTATGAATTTTATTTCCCAAAGGGGCAAACACCCGTCCATGGGGTCACAGAATATCAAATACTAAAAATATAAGATGGGACAAAAAAAGAGATAGTGGAAGAAAAAACAAAACAAAAATAAGTACTTTTTAATATTAAATAAAAAAAATAATAATAATGGCTTGGCTGGCAATTAAGTACTAGTTTAAGATAATAAAAGTATGTGTATACCTGACAAATTTAAAATAGAGACTCGATATTATTTTAAAAAAATATATTTTATAAAAATAATTTATATTATTTTTAAAAAAATATAAACAAATTACAGAAAAAAATGAAGTGTAAAAGCATTTTCTCATTTATAACATAGAAGAGAACAATTCCTGAAAGTTTCGTTGATTTCCAAGAGGTTGAGTGCCTTGTTGATTTGACGTGGAATGACCCAATTGTTTTTACGATAATACGTATGATGTAATTTCGGGTTAACATATCAATCATAACATATTGAATTTCAACTCAATTATTAGAACAAAACTACACAAAGAACACGTTCAATGCTAAATATTTCTTTATAATCTTTACACCATACTTTAACAACTTTAAGTAGTATTTATATTTATATTTACCGTTCAGGTTTTTTATATCTCAACCTAGTGAATTTCTTAGATTCTATAAATATATAATAAAAAGGAATTCCTGATAATCCCAAATATTTAATACTTTTTTTAATTATTTTTCTTTTCTCGGAGAATTACATTTCATAAATGAAAAACCTTTTTGGGAATATTTGCGATTTTGGGTTAAAATAAATGTATTTTATGAAATTTTCGGCAATAAGAGGTATTTTAACATGAACTAAATCGCGTTTATATTTGAATGTGTTAAGTGTTACACTCTAAAAAACCTATTAGATATAGCAAAGAAAGTATAAAATTTGGAAAACACTGAATTCCCGTAAATCCGCCATGTATACTATAGTTTTACCTAGTTTCATTAATTCGTTTTTATTTCTGTTATTGCCCAAAAAGGAACTTCACCAAAATCAGGGAATTGAAAAAGGGGAAATTTATTCAAATATGTTTAGAATTCATTTGATAAATTAGAAGATGTCACATCAAATATTTTAAAAGTCTCCTGATACCCACCTAAATCTAACTGAATTACTGCTGCTATTCACTGTTTCTCCCGACTCCTTTAACTTTAAGATCACCAGTCGAAATATAAAAAATCCCAAAATATATAGTCATTTGTCATTGACAAGTATGTTTCGGTTGTTTTTCTTATTGCTTTTATATATCAATACATCCCTAAGTCGGGCTTGTATGCGGCTATCAAATTATAAGTGAGGTTTGCGATTTGATGATACATTCACCACACAATATAATCAGGGGTACGGTAATAAAATAGCAACCTATTAAGATTTAGCCAAGGTCACACTCTTTTTTTTTTACATTTTTAATTCATAGTATCATTTTCTTAGTCAAGGAATTGCCTGTTCAAATAAGAGCACCCTACAATATTAACGCCCGGCCCTTGCAATTTTCTGATGCGTGAATGAGTCTCTTCCAAAGAGGGACGCCTGAAAAACACCGCGCCACCCTCGATAATTCGAGGTGTTAAACAAAGGGCGCAAAGAGAAATCACCTCAGTACCCTTTAAGTAAGTGTGTATATAATCGGTCTTTAAATTAAAGTGAAGCTTTTAAAATTTCGCGATAGCTTGCATGAAGAAGGGCGCTCTAAAAACACTGCACTATCACGATATGTATTAATTTTTTGCTAAGTGCGTCCCAAGTGCAAAAAACACCACCCAGCGACGAAACACTCTCAAAGGTATTGCTTTTTTTACTAAGGGTGTCCATTAGACAAGAAACTTCCTGTTATCAACGCCCCACCCTAGCAATTTCAACGTGTTTAATTAAGGGCCCAATAAAAAATTACCGCTGCTGCGGCCTTACAATTTTGTGTTTCGTCTTTAAAAAAAGTAGCATTAAAATCAGAGAAACTTTTTATTTTTAGCAAATAAAACAGGAGCACCTAGTCCACACTCACACCTTCTAGTCATAACTTATTTTGGCATATTGAAAATTCATTACTTTGCCGTGTTATTTCATAGTTAATCTTTAACTAAGGCGCCCTGAAAAATCATTATGAAATTTCATGTTAAAATAAAACTAGGGGGTGCCCTATAAAATTCCTAGGTGTCCTCACTTAAACTTAAAAAACAACTTAAAGGATTAACTTATTTTTAAACAATGTAAAATACACTGTAAACCATAGGTAGTATTACAATATAGGTTTGAGAGTGCATATACTATTTTGTCCTTCTAACAGTATCTTTAATTGTAAGCCCATTTATATTTTCCTATAAAATCTCACAATTTTGATACATCGAAGAATATTCTCTACACATAATCACCTAACACTTTTTCTTTTTTTTTAAGCATGATCAATTTTAAACATAGAAAATTTATTGATCACAAACCAAACAAAAAACAGTTAAGCGTTCCTAATTCAATATCCTAATCAATTACGCCCCTAGAAATCCGTTGCATAAATAAATCTGACCGTTTGTGCCTTAATAAACTTAAATTATCATTTAAAAGTTATTGAAATATTTTCCATTCAAAATGATGACACTTACCATCTTTCACCGAGCCATCATACATCTGCCCGCTAGCTGTGGAATTTAGGGGAGTATTGGGATCCTCACTGACCTCGCTTTCGACATCCTCCGAATCCTAGGTAGAGAACGCAGGCATTCAAATTCCCACACGTTCAGACAGGCATTAAATAACACATACTTATCCAATATTGCACATTTCTACTACATTAAATCATGTTATAGCTTATTCTATATTATTCTATAATCCTAACGCATAAATTAATGCTAACTTACCCATCGTCGTTCCTTCTAATTCTAAAACTTTTCCTATTTCTTTAGTAGTATTTAAAGTAAGTAGTAGTAAGTATTTTAGTTGTACTTAAAAAAATATTCTATTATTTAAAGAATCTTGCCTTATATTTAAAACTAGTTTAGAATATAGCTAAATACTTCCTAACACGTTTTAAATTACGAATTTATTGTTAATTTATAAATTATTGTTTTTCTAAATTTGTATCTACATGTTTATCTGCATTTTTTCAAAACTATTTCTGTGGGTTTCTGTTGAAAATTTTAAAATTTTTCTCTTTTTTCCCTTTTTTACGCAGTTACCTTGTGCTTTTCAACCTTAGATGAAGAGAAATAAAAATATGAATACTCTTATGCTTTTGATAATCAATTACATAGTTTGGATACAATAATCTTTGGTTTTAAGAATCAGATCGGATAATGATAAGAATCAAATAGATAATGTCCGTTACCGCCAGCTGCATTGGAAATAAAAAAAAAGTATCAGATCAATTCTATAGTTGTTACATGAGTTGTTGACAAAGATAGTCGGTGAAACTATATACTAACATTTGATTATTTAATAAACATTTGTTACGGGCGAAGTGATTAATCGGGCATTATTAATAATGCCCGAAGTGGAGGCGGGCAAAGTGATAAATTTCATTGATAAATTCCATTGAATTTATCACATGGCCCGTAACATATATACCATTAACTTAGTATAAGAAATTAAGTGAATCTTAACAATGGCGGTTTCTCAATTATTATCAAATTCATTCATTATTTATTTTTAATTTTGATGCCTAAATAATTTGTAATTGTTTGTTATTTAAATTATTCACAACTTTAATGTTTGCATTTATATGCATAATACTAGATAAATGAATTGAATCAATTATGTGTGATTACCTAAGATAAAAAAGTTTAACAATCGTTTAAAGTTAAGTAAACATTCTAAATGTTCTTAAATAACAGCAGTTAAAATACACAGAACAACTTTCTTCGAGATAGAAAAATATATTTTATAATTCAGCTCATTAAAAATAAATTCGCCAAGAAGTATTTTTAAAATGTTTTAGAAATCCATATTAAGAACAAAGTAATCAGTTTCAGATATACTTAAAAGCATAAAAGTAATCTCAACTCTTAGCTCTACTTTTCCTTCATTTACTTGACTAGGTTTTTGTATAAAATATTTCGCACAAAGGGATATCGAGTAATCTACCCTGTCGATCCAGACGAGGGATATCAAATATAAAGATTGCGCGATTGAGTCCAATCAAAAACTATAATATTTAGTTTACAATTTTTTGAGCGCATTGAAATACTTTTATGTGTGCAGTGGAAAATGTTTCCTTGAACTTAACAAATATTTCAGGAAAAATAAGGGATAAAACCTACCACTTTTAAAATATTTTAATATTTTATTTATTACCAACAAGTTTGCAGTACCTAACTTCATTAATAAATAGCCGATAGTTAAAGCAAAAATACATTATAGTGTTTTTGCGAGAATGAAAGAACTTTGATAAATAATCCCCTTCCTCTTTTTGCAGTTACACTGCATTTTACTTAGAATTAAATTACAAAAAATGTCCCATCAAAGTATTGAATTGGATTAAATTCTTCGAATCTAAATTTAATTAAAAGATTTGTTTTCATTATAATTAAAGTAATAGTATTAATAAATTACATATTGTACTTAAATAAAACACTACTATTCCTACAATGGGGAAACGAACTATCCATCAAATGATGGAAAGCTTCACTTATAAAACTGACGTTTTCATAAATGACGGAAAAAGTAAAGACAAACATTTTCACAAATGAAGGAAGTATTCCGGCAACAATGCTGCCTTAAAATTTCCATTTTTTGGTGAAAATTTTTTACAGTGTTGATGTATTCATACCTCTACCTAAATATTTAAAGTAACAAAACTAAATAATTTACCAATTGTTAAATTAATCTAAAGTAAGTCTTATTTATAATACTACACATAACCTAGCTAAAAATTATTACATATGATAAAATAATCATGTATAACATTTAAATTAGGGTGTAAATAATTAAAATAAATTATTATTTTTACTATAAATAATTGAAGATCATAGTGATAAAAAAAGTACATCCATATTATTTATTTTATATATTTCTTTTAATTTTAAATTATTCAAAATCATTCCATCAATAAATAGCAACCTTGTTTGCTCCCGAATCCTTAATTATTTTCTATTTCGAATTCTCCTAATTTTTTTTTAGTATTTATAGCACTTTATAATTGAAGTTTATGTACAGAGAAAGAAATCTGACTCTTTTCTTTAAAAAATGAAGTAAATATAATATTAGAAAATATAAAACATATCTAATTTACATACCCAGTTCACGGTGCCATACCTAGTCTATAAACCAATAATAAAATGTAAAATGTTTACTTACCCAAACACATTTAATGCATCACAAAAATTATAAATGTGCTAAAAAATATGACTATTTAGATTTTTATTAAAAATTCATCTAAAGTGAAAAAATATTTGTCAATACGACTTTAATATCAACACCATTAAAAATATTTAAAGCTTAAAGCTCTTGAAAAAGAAGTAACAATTAAAGCATGAATTATTAGTCATAACTTATGCTTTTATTTTGAAAATAAGACGAGTGATTTCAAATCATTCACATACCCACATATGAGTAGGCTCACCCCCTGCCTATGTTTTTATAATTTTTCATAAAAACAAGAAAATTTTATAAATTAAAATAAAAATTACAAGGATTTGAAATCAAATAAAATTAATTTAATAAATAGAACTTAATTTGTTTCAAATTAGCTATAAAATCTTTAATAAAATAGAATTTTTTAGTTTTTTATTTCAATACAAAACGTATTAAAATATTTAATTATCTATTCAAATGCAAAGTTATTAAATAACAAAAAATAATTTAGAAATTTTTTAATAATTTTTTAATGTTTTTATATTGTATTAAAGATTTTAAGTAGGTTTATTGAATGTATATGAAATACAAGCATGGTTTGAATATTTTTTAAATTCTGATAATCATAAGTTGTAAAAAAAGTGGGATAAAAATTAGTTTGAATGAAGACGTTTTATTTAAGTCTTATTTTGTAGAATACACATAACGAGAATTATTGTTTTTATATAAAACACTTGATTAATCTTAAAATAACAAGTATAAAGGATTCAGAAGAATTCTTATTAAAACTGATTAAGTATTCTTTCTATAATGCATTTTAAAACGAATTCTACTGCATCCGTTTCCATAGCAACCTATTTGAAAGAAAATATTAAAATACCTTATTAATGTACCTGTTGATTATTCAATGTTACTGTAATGAATAGTTTCTTTTCCAGAGGTTAACTTTCAGCTAAGTTAATTTTATGAAAGGAAAACTTCAATGGAAATGGGAAACGAAATGAAGAATGCTTCAAAAAAGCTCGTTAAAAATCCTATGTAAATTTCGCTATTGGAATTTCAAGAATTTATGGGATAAAAATAAATTCAAACAAGAAAACGTATAAATTTGGTGCTTTCAAATGGGTTTGAGAAAATGAATATATAATTCACACTTACAAAGAATAAAATTTCAAAAATGAAATAAATGGTAGGATTTGATTTTACACTCTCTTCTTGTAAACTTTATATTCTTACATTATTATTGTGTGATGTGTAAATTTCCTTTCAAAGAGTTTATTTCTTTGGTATAAAATTTCTTGTTAATTTTATTTTGGTAAAGCATTTATATTAAATCTTTTACCACGTATTACCAACTTTTTCACATTACTTAGCAACATTTTTTTTTCACGGATTGTATATTTGAATAAATTTTTTTACAACTTTCATACAAACTATCATACAATGTTTATTTACGAAGAAATAGAATATAATTTTTATCAAAGCTACTGAATTTAGACAAAAGGTTGTTTAAATATTATTATTACCTAAAAATTTGCTATAAAATTTGATTGAATTTAAAAAAGAAAGCTCATTAGTAACTTGTATAAAATTGAGCAGCATTACCAAAAGCCATATTGAAATAGATTAAAAATGAATTATTAATTAATTTAAAAGATAATTAAACTTTCAATTAAAAAACTATAAAAAAGTTCATCAATTGTAAAAATACATAAAATCATCAAAATTGATTCGTTAAATTTTATTTACTTCATAACGACTCCCCCTGTTATAGAAAAAATGTGATTCTTTTAATATTTTTTAATATACATGTTATGGGGGGGAAGTAACAATTTTTAAACAAAAGTAATTTTTCATTAACTTTTTTTCGCGGGTTTTTATATGAACCAATAGGTCTCCAACTTTATTCTTTCTTCAACTTTTTTATAAATCTCTTTTTTAATTATCATTACAAAAATTTAACTTTTCTCAAACACGAAGATAAAAAGTCACTTATAATCATCAACGAAAATAGTTAATATTGTAATATTAATTGCAGTAATAAAATTTTTGAGGAGGGATTGAATAAATTTTTTTACAACTTTCATACAAACTATCATACAATGTTTATTTACGAAGAAATAGAATATAATTTTTATCAAAGCTACTGAATTTAGACAAAAGGTTGTTTAAATATTATTATTACCTAAAAATTTGCTATAAAATTTGATTGAATTTAAAAAAGAAAGCTCATTAGTAACTTGTATAAAATTGAGCAGCATTACCAAAAGCCATATTGAAATAGATTAAAAATGAATTATTAATTAATTTAAAAGATAATTAAACTTTCAATTAAAAAACTATAAAAAAGTTCATCAATTGTAAAAATACATAAAATCATCAAAATTGATTCGTTAAATTTTATTTACTTCATAACGACTCCCCCTGTTATAGAAAAAATGTGATTCTTTTAATATTTTTTAATATACATGTTATGGGGGGGAAGTAACAATTTTTAAACAAAAGTAATTTTTCATTAACTTTTTTTCGCGGGTTTTTATATGAACCAATAGGTCTCCAACTTTATTCTTTCTTCAACTTTTTTATAAATCTCTTTTTTAATTATCATTACAAAAATTTAACTTTTCTCAAACACGAAGATAAAAAGTCACTTATAATCATCAACGAAAATAGTTAATATTGTAATATTAATTGCAGTAATAAAATTTTTGAGGAGGGATAGAATAAATAAAAGCTGTATATAAAACTGTAAACTTAAATTAATATAGTAATTGCATATTTGAACTGTAAAGCTTTACAAAAGTTTTTTTACTATGACCAAAATTTTTAGATTTTTAGAGTGTGCAATTTAAAATAGGATATTATGTTATGAAAATTTATTGTTTATTATTTTAAATCCTACTATTAGAACTGAAATAGTTTACCTTATTATAAGGCATGTTAGTTATGTTTCAATAAGTTATGAGAGAAATGTGTCTAGAAATAGGTAGTTTATTCAAAAACTTAAAGATCTTTGCTTTTCTTGCAGAATTATTTCGCATTTTTTTTACTAAAATCAATACTTTGATCTTGATGTTAAGTTATTGAAATTAACATAACTTTCTTGATTCTATTTTTTTCATTGCAACATTGAAATTCCTCATAAGGAAATGCAATAATTTTATAATGCTTTAACTCTTTTAGGTTATAACACTAAAAAGTAATTGTAAAAACTATCCATGGTTGGAAATTTGTTGCTTTTTTGCACAAGTGAGCACGTATAATTTAATTTTACTATTTCTGATTTTTAAATTACAGTGTGAAATCTGAAATTTTCTGTGTTATTAAATTAACTGAACCGCTTTCTTCAAGGGTATTTTATTCATTAGAAAAATAAAACTTTTAGAAAAAAATTACAAATTTGTTTTCTGATAAATAATACAGAAATGTAGTTTTCAGTAAAGTGATGAAAATAATGTTTATGCTAAGAGGTTTCGACTTAAAAATAACGTTTTATCCCTGAGGGAAACTTTTTACTATTATTGCAATATTTGAATAAGTTTATGAAATTAATTGCTTAGTTCAAAACAAAGTTATTTACCAAAAGCAAGTAAAAAACTTTATATAGTAACTTTTATTTTTATCATAATTAGAAGGAATATAGAAATAGAATATTTAAAACTAAATTTTCCAATTTAAACTCTATAATCTTAAGCTAAAAATTAAAGGATATAGAATGAACTAAATTTAAAGTATATGTACTTTAAATTTTAGAATAAACTAATAGAAAAAATAGAAACTTTATAGAATAAACTAAATTTAAAGGATATAGAATGAACTAAACTTAAAGGATATAGAATAAACTAAACTTAAAGGATATAGAATAAACTAAACATAAAGGATATAAAATAAACTATAACTAAATAGTTATCCAAGCATCTTAAATCTGTTACTAAACTTATAAAAATATGGACGCAAAAAATACAAAAGTAACCAATGCGTTTTTACATACGTGTTTTAAGGATGCAATCATACAATCTTAAGATCCAAATAAAAACGCATAAAATTAGTGTATACCTTACCTTAAAAACGTCCACACATCTTGAAACATCAGCTTCTTAAAATATCCAATCCCGAAACCATCCGGAACTATCCCAACACCCCTCTCAAACCCTTTTCCTACCCCCGCATACCTCCACACCCCCTATCACCCCGCATAACCACACGCAAAAAAAAAATCACCCTCGAAACATTCCCATACAGCGAGCGGACCCTCCACAATTAACAGACTGCCACTTTGTAGCCGAAAAGTATCTTCCGGAGTATCCGAAGGAAGACGGGGGGAAAGGGAGAATCTCGATTAGTGCGGTTGCTGGATGGGGGTACATACCGAGTCCATCTGCTCGTTGTAGACTCACCTCTCGTTCTGGGTTGAGCGCATCCTCCTCTGAGTAGCCAAGACTCCGCATGTGTTTGAGGTACGTGGTAGTGATGGGAAGGCTGTAGTCGATGTGCAGCGAAGAGTCCGTGTCGAGCGAGCTGACGCTTTCGTCGAGCTGCGGCGTGTTGTCATGGTTACCGGGCTTCGGGGACGCCGCGCCGAGATGCATCCGCTTCTGGCAGTCCGTGCACGACATTAGGAAGTGGGTCACCGCCTCGCGCGGCAGGAACGAGTACATCTCCGCGATCTGCAATGGAAACACACCATTAGTGCAATGTAAACACACAATGTAAACATCCAGTGCAATGTAAAAGCACATTTTGCGTAATAAACACACCCTGTAGACACATTGAGCAATACAAACCACACATTGTAAACACGTTTTGCGTTATAAACACGTTGTGTAAACACATTTCGCGTTATAAAGGCGCAATGCAAACACATTGTGCATAGTAAAAAAGATGTGTTAACATGTTGTGCATTATAAACATACAATGTAAACACATTTTGCATTATAGACACAAAATGTAAACACATTTTGCATTATAGACACAAAATGTAAACACATTTTGCATTACAAGCAAGCCCCAATTTAAACACATTCTGCAATTTAAACACTTTCTTTTTCATTATAATCACGCAGCCTAAATACATTTTGCTATGCAAATGCATCGTGTAAACACTTTTTCAATGCAAATAAGTTTTCAAGCTGTTTTGCAATGTAAACAACTTTTCACATTGTATAATTGTTATAAATTGATATAAAATATGTAAACAGATTAACAAAAAAATCATGCAAGTATTTAAATGTAAACCCATTTCCACACTATTTTAACATGTTTTAACCTGGACTTTCATTTCGTAATAAGATTCTACCCCATGATATAAAAACAGTTTATGATGTAAACACAATTTTATGTGTAAAAATGATACCACCCTTCAATATTTTCCCTAAGCAGGATTTTACCCACAGTCTCAATTCTGTTTACAATTTGATAAAATTTTTTCAAGTATGAAAAAAAAATACAATTTCAATATATTAATGAGTATAACGTATTTTTGTAAGAATAAAGTAACAACCAGAGTTCTGGTCTAGACCATCACCTACCTGTGTTTTCTATTCCTCTTTAAAAAAAAAAAAAACATTTCAAATCTACTCTAACCAAAATCGTTTATAAATTTATGGAAATTTCTACCGCGGTAAAGGGTTCAAAGTGTTTAGGGGGTACGGAGGGAAAAGAAGATTAACGAATCCCTAAGGACCCCCCAGTAAATATTTTGAACTTGGCGCTATTCAAAAATATATCAGAATAGATAAATTTATTTAAAGTAAATTTCTATTTGAAAAATAAGGAATTTTAGGAATTTGAATAGATAAAGCTAAAAAAATCTTATAAAAACTTCTCATTATGAATATATTTAAAGGATTATAGGTTATCAACATCCCCGTTTATCTAAACAAGCATGTTGCTCAGACGCTCTGTAAGTAACTCTTTAGTGTAATTAAAGAAAAAATATATAAACTTCCAACAGATTATTATAATTAAAGCAAACAAAATAAAAAAAAGCTTAAATTACTATTGTTTATTTTGTTTGAAATAATAGTTTTGCTTCTTTAAAATTCTTTACATTTAAAAAATAAAGGCAAATAATTTATTTAAAAGTAACACTTCATTTAATCAATATTTTTATTTTAAAATGTTTTGAACTTTGATTCATTTATAATAAATATTAATTCTCCTTAAAACTCACAGGTAAAAGAAAAACAACTCGAGAAAGAAGGAATAGAAGACAAAGTTAATAAATTTCCCCAAGTGTGATTTTTAGAATCAATATTAATTTTAAAATTACGAACTTCTTTGTGACTTACTGGTTGTTTAAAACTTTTCCCCTTTAATAATTTGCATTTAGAGGTTTTCCCGAAGTCTTACACATTAATACATTAAAAAACTATCTAATTAAATCTAAAGAAGTATTTCAAATTATTTTTATACTTTAGCGAAGTTCTGTATGGTTTTTCTTTCTTATATTAACTGCCGAAGATCTTGCAACAAAATTAATTCATGTGATTATAAAATAACCTGCCATATTAATTAGGTACAGTGTGTAATTCCCTTCACACAGTTTACGGTGGTATGTTTGGGATATCGAGTAGAGAGAAAATAGCAGAAGGGGGTTTATGCGCTTAGATGCCCCAGGTTTACATATTTATATCAACACGGTGCTCAGGCTACATCGATGCTACGATGTTCAGGCTTATCTCGTTTGGGCCCGCATTGTATCGATTTCTCGTATCTGGGAATGCAGATGATATGAGAACAGCCCTCTTCACAGGTGGGAGGTTTAGTCATTTAAGATATTGCTCTTTGTTTTTATATTGTGGTTAGAGGGAAGTTAAGAAAGGGGTAATCGCCTTAAATTACCATAAGTTTTATATGTTGTTAAAATTTGGATTCTTTTAAGATGCATCTTTTTACAACTATGCAACTTTTTACTACTTTTAAAAAGAACTACTTTTTTGGTCAAATCTCAACTTTTTGAAATTTTGACTTACATTTATTTATAAGTTGTATTGAATCATATCCTAAACATGACTGAAAGGTGGTTTAAATGTATTCTTTTTTAAGTTTATTTACACGGAGTACTGAATCAATTATACTATATACATATATAAAGTAATTATATACCAAGAGGACAAAGGCACTAAAATTAAGAAGATATGATTGTAGCGATTGTCCTTTTAAAAAAAGTTTTCAACTTCATTTTAAAATATTTATAACAACAAGAAGACAACATAGTTGCTTTATATAAGCGTAGAGCAATGAGCAGTTGACCTCATAAGTAGACTAAATGGATGTCCGATATCAGATGATCAAGATATTTTAACCTTGGTTTAAAACTTATTCAAATTTAGAATTATCGGTGTTTGATGCTTTGCGGATGGAGATTGGATATTCCAAGTGGCATAAAAAACAACAACAATCGATGTTTGATTGGGTTCTTGGGAATTTTGAGGGGGAAATACTGATAATAATCAAAAGAAATTCACATGTATTAAAACGCAAATAATACTTTATTTTTACATAACTCATTTGAACTCTTTTTAGTATTCTCAATTAAAACATACAAGTTTATTTCTAAAATATTGATATTGAGATAGAGCTACTATTTGAAGTGTATGATAAATTTTGCTTCATATTAGGAACATTTCTAATTTAGACAGTTTTAATTCTTTTCTATTCTAAAATAAAATCTTCTCATGCATAAGCGCATGGTAAAATCAATAATTACATGTTATATTTGTTGTTTGAAGTTGTTATATGAGATGGGTTGATATATTACTTAAAGGGTCTCACACACAATCAAAACATTTTAAATTCATAACAGCCCACATATTTCACTTTTCCCATTTAACTATCTATTTTCGAGTAATATTTTTTATATCTTATTTACTTCTATAAGAAAAGGGAACGTTTTACAGTAATTGTATATGGTAGAACAAATTTTTAATTGAATTGATAGTGTTAATTTTGAAAGGGGTGTCCTAAGTTTAAACAATTCGAAAACCCTTTTAAAAGCTATTTGACTAAAATTGACCAAAATAAAAATATCCCAAGCATTTTTGGAGCAAAATTATTTTTTTCTTTTTAATCTAAAATTCTTTTTAGCGATTTTAAAAATAGCTTATTTTGAAAGTGGTATTATGAGTCCAATGAAAAGAAAAAAAAGATAAAGTATGGAAGGTCCATCTCTTTAGCTAAAATCCAATGAATAAAAGACACCAAAATTTTTTTTATTAAATATCTTAGGACGACATTTAATACTTATGATCTCTCACAGAAAGAACAAGCCAGAAATGAACCGAAAAACTTCCCCTTAAAAATTTAATTATACTACAATACTAAATCATCATTACGTAAAATCATAAAATATGTAATGAATTTATTAACATGCATTACCCAAAACCCTATCAACCTTTTTAAAACACCACGACTCAAAAATGAAAATTTAATAAAGTATGAAAGCTGTACTTAATTTTCTGCAAGAGATTGATTACTTGTAAACTTAATTCATCTTATTGCCTGTTTTAAATTATAAAAATAATCTAAAAAGTTTGACTATTTTTATGTCAGTTAAATCATACAATGTCTATCTTATTAACCCATTTCGTTTATTTTGAAAATAGTTAAAGTGGCACCTGTTCTTTCCCATCATAATTTTATATAATTTATTCAAGAAAACAATAATAACTAAAAAAGACCCCTTCATTCTAAAAATATAATTACCCTTGAAATATATTGATTTAAAAGTAACGCAATACTTTCTTACATTGTTTTAACGCAAAACATTAACTATCTCAAAACAACTGAAAATGAACTTTTTTCGAACTCCCTGAGGTGAGTTAAATTTTTTAAATAATTTTATGGGGTAAAATTGAGATAATAACACTAGCTCTCAGACAGATCGGTTTGAGTCTATTTTTGCATCTTTCTTAAAATGTGATAAGTAGGTATACTTTACAAGAAAATATAAATTCATTTCTTTAGACAAAAAATATTTGAATAGAGAGAAACGAGAGAACCAATAAAACAGAAATTATATTTTCTATGTATTGAATTAAACTATAGTAAAAGTCAAAAGTTCTTTAACTTAACGAACAAAAATATCGTAAAAAATAAAAATATGTTTTAAAAACAAATTGTACAGCTTTTATCTAAACAACTCATAAATTATCAACATCTGATGTTTATTTACATCATTTTCCTTTCAGAAAACCTTTAAAATATACTTAAAAAACGTAACTAGACCACAAGACATTATTCAGAATAATAGTATTCACCATCGGTTATGACATTAAAACACAACATTAACATATAAACTGAGCACTAGATTATGCAAAGAGCGGAGATTCTCAATATGGTGACATGAGCCACTTCACCCTGGCTTGTCACTTGGGTGAACATAGTACTCGAACGATTAAACGCAATATAAAGGTTCCACTTATGATGTGAGCACTTCTCCTGAAGGGCTGAATTAATTCCACACACATTTTCGCGGACTTTTAATTGTGTGTAATTGACGTCAGTGTTACAAAGTTAGCTTTATCTTGCTTTGTATTTGGGTTTGTGTTCTTTTTCTTAAATATTTGCAGGAAGATATATTTAGCGCTTTGTTTTTTGTTGAAGAGAGTAAATTTAAATATTTTAATTCGAACCACAAGGGGTTTAGTTTCAATTGTGCTTTTGATATTACGTTGTGTAACTTTATTGTATTCTTCAGGCTTAATTTTTAGGTAAATTTTTACTGTTTTAATTCATAACTATAAATGTTTTAATCGGGATTTAAAAGTTCGTAAATTAACTTTTTACTTCTTTTACTTTTACACCATGCAGGGTATTTTTAAATAGTATTTTTCACTGTCATTTGAAACACATTCTTTTACTGAAAAATTCCTTTATGTTATACATTGGAATTATACAATGGTATTATTATATATTTAAAATTGCAGAGTAAATTTGTCCTTTTGGTTAAAATGGATTAATTGTAATATGTTTTTATAATTTATATTGTTAATATTTTCGGTAAAGTTATTTTTAAATTACATGATAAGATTATATGTATATATTGTAATTTTTAATCAGTGAAGGTGGAATCATTTTGTTAAATTTATTCCGATTAGGATAAATAAATAAATGTAATACTTTTTACAAGTTAAAATATTTTAATATACGCTACAAGAACGGTAATATAGAATGCATGTAATCCAAAGAAAATATATTTCTTTTGCAGGGAGACATTCTAAAAGTTAAAAAATGTAGAGAAAATAATTTCGACTAAAACTGTTATGAAAATGTTATTTAATAAGATTTTGAAATGTGTGATCTCTATAAAATTACTTCTTTCAAAAGGAAAAAAAACTATCGAAACTAACAATGAAAAACCTTTGAGCCTACTTTATGAAATAATAAGAATCCAATAAAAGAGTTTTAAACAGAAAAACTCTTTTAAAATAGTACCTTCTCTCATGAATATTCAAATAGAAATAAAAAAATCATTTTCTCAATTAAAATTATATCATTGTATAAGTTTATGTGCGTTTATAAAGTACATAGGTTCAAAATGTGAAAATAGGAATGCATTTTAATTTTTTAATAATTTCTTTTCAGAGGTATTATAATAAGAATGGAATATCCTTAAAAAGTTAGGGGGAGGCATTGACCCCCATGATACCCCGTAAATCCTCCAATGTTTGAGACCGTAGTTACGTACCTAATTATCATAAAAAAATTTCCTTTTATGCTATTTTCCATTTCCTATACCTACCCACTTTGCCCGAAATCTACTTTCTTACTTTAAGGGGGTTAAAACCTCAAAAATATAAAAACTGCTGGTACTTTCATAGTGCTTCAAATTTAGATTGTGTCAAAATAATATAGTAATAACGAGCCTCTGGCTCTTTTGGTTCTACATAATTTGATTCTTGATTCAGCGTGTCTATGTTAGTGTGATGTTTTTGTGTTTATGTACGATTTGTACTATTTTCTTATTTCTATCTGTATTTTTTTTTTAAATTTTGTCCATGGTAAAATAAAATTCTATTCTAATATTATCAACAGTGTGGTAAATGTACTAGTTTTTGAGTATTCAGAAGGATTATATCTTAAGTTTTTTTTTCCAACTAAGTCACCTTTTTTTTTAAATTGCTCCCAAATTGCAAATCTGATGTTCTATCGGAGTTTATAGAAACTCGGTAGTGTTTGGTTAATCACGGCATACACATACTTTGACAATAATTAATATACGAGCCCCTACCCTCTTTGGGTGACTCTCCCCTATCTACTTGTAAACACTAAAGGTATAAATAAAACTAAAGGTATTTCACTTCTTACTTACTTCGTGATGAGAAACAAATACATCACAATTAACCACAAGAACCAAAAATAAACCTATTTAATTTACTTAATTTCTAGTTTACATGAAAAGCACATGACTGATGCATGATAATGTCCGATAAACTATATTTGGTGACCCTAAACGCACAGTTTTGAAATAACAGGTTCAAAGGTTATGGGGATTTTGTGATAAGCTGTTATGATTTTCTTAGTAGGAAAAAGTGGTATGAATGGGAAATTTTTTCAATGATTTCTTTTTCTATTAATTTATTTTGTCTATTTATTGTTCAAACTTTTAGGGTGCCTTCTCTATACACATTCTGGTGTATAACAAAAAATTAAATAGTAATTAATATCACTCATAATGAGTAACAATAATAAGTTTTAGAAATTTAAATTCATCCCATTTAATCCCACTAATTGGGTTGATTGGGACACTTTTGGTAATAATACTCTATTAAAGTAATAAACATAACTACAACTTTACTTTCTTAACGATTTATTTCATACTAAGTTTTTATAACTTTTGATAGAATAGGTATTACTATATAGAAAACAGTGGGGGGGGGTTATTCTAAAAACGTAAGAGAGAAACTATTAACAAAAACTAATAACTGAATCCTTTTTTATTATTTAAGTTAGAAATTTATTCCTGAAATATTGTCTATGTATCTAAAGTTATTTGTAGCTGTAATTAGCTATATTTTACGAGGAATTTTTTATATATTAAAGTGACAAAATTAACCAAAGCATAATTTTTTAATTATACAATTAATAGTTTATACTTTTTATATGATTGATGATCGAAGGGATAGGTAGAATTTAAAAAAATGCTAATTATGTCATTGCCATTAAATATTGCTTTAAAAACCAATAGACTTAACTTAACTACAACACAAGCAAATTTCAAAGTAGGATAATTACAATCATATTTTATTATAATAGCCCATCACTAAAAACACAAATTTTATTTAAAAAGAAATATCGGATATTATTGCTAACTTAATGAGAACAAGCTAAAAACTATTCCCATTTATCAAATCACAATATCTGTGTACCTTTCTGTCATAGTGTATTTTTTATTGATTTGGATTTGTGAATGATGATAATGTTGCTATTCATATCAATTAAATCTTAAAATCAGTAAGTAAATAAACAAATTGTAAAGCATAGAAAATCATAATAACTAAGGGTAAAGATTAGTTTTCTAACAGTCATTATAGAAATATAGTTATAAGTCACTTTTTAAACATATGTATATTTGTATTTATGCTCTCACAGCACAAAATACATATGCAAAAAATTGCCAGCTTACTTAAGTTTATAGCTCTATCTTATATTTTTTATTTATAGTACTTTTTAGGAGCTATTAATGCATTATTCAACCTCATGGCCCATTTGTTACCACTCTATTTAAGGATCTTAAACAAATTAATTTATTGCAAACTTAAAAAACAGGAAATAACTTCATTTAGAATGAAAAGGAAAATAAATCGATAAAATATATTCTCAGAAAAATTGTTCATGCCTCGTAAAATTTCACATTCAAACGCCACAAGACACTCAAATTTATTTAAACTTTTAAAATTTATTACTTAAGTTAAATCTTACAATAAAAGTAAATAAAAGATAATAGATACACAAAAAGAAATACTAATTACCGCTTTATAAGTTCTTTTTTGTCCTGCATGCTTTCCACCTCGTCCGTCCATTTCAACATGAACTCCATAAATAATATCATAGAAATTTTCTACTACTGCTACTTTCTTGTAAACCATATTTTCACTTCGATCGGCTCCGTTAGTCTGAAAGATAAAGTAATATTGTTAAACATATTGGTATACATGTTAAGCAACACACATAGATAAGATTAACAAGTTCAATCTAGTTTGTTAGTACGAACAAGGAACAAGTACAATTTGTACGAGCACAATCAATGGTAATTTTGTTTGCAATAACCAGTGTAAATTTCATACGGAGTTATTGAGAGTTTTAGTTTCCATGATTCAATTCAAAGTTTGAAATAATCAAATAATATGTCAAATCAATCATCAAATAAAGTTAAAAATGTTCTTTGGTTTTTAAAGATATAGTCTAAATTCGAATATTATTGAAAATAAATCTTGGAATCTATTGAAAAAAAAATTCTATATAATTCTATATATTTAAATTCTATATTAAATTAAAATAATTGAATATTTAAAGTCATGTTTCTATAAAATTTTACAAATTTAAACATTTAATTAAAAATTAAAATTTTAATACTAAAAATACTACACGTTCATTTGATTTATCAATATTTTTACCTGATTTTATGATTTAACAAAGTTATTTATTACATTAGATATTACAAACGATACCAAATGTATTTATTTATTTATATTTTTAAATGCGGTTTACGATCTTTAATTCTAAGTTTCGTTAAATTTTGCTATTATTTAAATATTAGATTTCAACAAATATGTAACTTATGTAGCCTTATGAAATGGATGTTTTCTTACAATTTATATTTTATGAGAAAAATAAGCATAAGTTTTTATAAGTAAATATACATTTTGTTTCTAAGAGGATAGATAGATGGCAGCGCAAGCGCTTTTTGCTAAGCAGGAAAAACAACTATTTCGGCCGTTTTTGTGCTGCCGCAAGTGACGATCCGTAGCAATAAAACTATTCAAAAGATATTAAAAGTTAGTTTTGAGAAAAAAGAACATTGAATAAAATGTATGCTTTAATCATAGAAACTTCAATAGAAGTATCAGTACTTAAAGTGAAAGATTTAAAACTATTTAATTATTTTGGAGGTTTGTAAAATATCCGTTAAGATTTGCGAAAGTTTTCATAGAGGTTTTTTAAATGTTGAATTTTTTCAGACGAATTAGAAAATCACAAAAGAAACATAGATTACGTACTTTGGGTATTTAATTGATAAAAGCTTATAAATTTAGAATAAAAAAAAATATTTCTTTTATTTAATTGAAATAACAACCTTATGTCAAGTTCCATTCTAGTAGTAACTTTGTACTTAAACTTTAATTTTTTATTAGGAATTAGGTTTATATTTATTACTTTAGTTCAAATTTACTTTTAATAGAATTCAAATTTTCTTGCTCATAATATTTTCATTTATGCGACTGTTAATTTTTAGCACAATGTTTTTTATTAGTATTGTAGCGAATTATTTTAGGCTTTTTATGTTTGTTCTAATAAGCACTTAATTTTCAATAAAATCATGAAATCTTTAGAGTAAAAGAAAAAATGGAAGAGGAGCTATTTGATACACCAAAATACAAACCTATTTTTTGAATAAAAAAAATGACTTATTCAAATACTTTTTTCTAAAACTATCAAAAACCCGACTGAGTTTTATGAAACCCATTAAAACACAAAATAAATGTCTAATGAAAATTAAAGTAAACGGCTTTAAAAAAAAATGAATTTTATATCAAAGGGCCGCACGGGTGGGGCAGTTGGATACATTGGTTGGGGGCACATTGATACAGTGATTAATATACTAAAATAGTAAATAAAACAATAAATGTTCTTGTATTAGGACAGATCATAAACAGTTACCTTTTTTAATAGATAATAAATTTTTATTAAATATTCAGGAATAAAAAAAAATCAAAGAAATTATCGAATGGGGGAGAAGTTATTTTTTAACGAATCTCTGATTAAGGACAAAAAATGGGGTTTTCATTAAGACAATTGCCCTTGAATTAGTTTATTAAAATTCAAAGGTATCTTCTTCGAAAGTTATTCAGAAATTAAAAAAGCAGCACTAATTAAGAGGTTAGTTTTTGACCATTTAATTTACTAGTGTACTACTGGTTTCAACTAATATGTTTAAAAATACAGTTCTTTGTTACTTATAAAAGTGCTAGGAACTTTCATTGTTACTAGATGTTTCATTGTTCCTGATTTGATACACCTAATGCAACCTAAGTAACTTGTATAGTTTTTGAGGTATTGAAGTGTGTAAATGTACCCTTTGTATCAAACTTCACGGTTTCCCTTACTTGAATACCAATGAATATGGTAACTTCATGGTATCATTTTAAATGTTTTTATCAGTTTGATTTCATTCCATTTTGATGTTTTAAGCTTAGTTAAATATCAAACTTCCTTAGAAGCTATAAAGCAGAATGGCTAATTTACATTTATTTGTATAATGTTTATTTTGAGTTGACTACATTCTCGTTTTTGAATAAAAAAAAATTAATTATTTAAAGAAACTTTTTTACTTTGTTAGAAAAAAATTTTAGATTACACATAATTTTTGAAATTTTACATTTATATAATTTGTGGTAAGGATATGAAAGGTCAGTTCGACACTATAAAATTTGCGCTCTTTTTTCATGAAGAAAATTATGTTATTTTTTATCTCTTTCGTGATTAAAGAGGGGTTAATTTTATTGAAGTCATTAAATAACATAAAAAGGAATTAAATAGCATTGTAAAATATTGTTATTGTATTAAAACTCACTACACTCATGGGAAAAACTGATGCAAAGCACTATAACTGTAAAAGATTGGCTCATAAGAACAAAAACTTTGTTTTATAGTCAGATACTGAGATATTTAGTCATAAAAATTGAGGAAGTATTAAGTACTATTGCTTTTTTTATTAAAATACTTAAAAGTGAAATAACGTGGAAATTATAAAGGTTTGTCAATCAATGGGGTAAAAATATAAACATAAATAGGAAGAAGAAGGGGCTGTAATCTTACCAATTATTATGAATTTGTTCTCATTAAATCAATTTTTTTATTTATACAATAATGTGATTAGAACTCATTGAGAAATTTTATTTCTCCCAATTGTATAACATCGTCTTTGAAATAAACTCTCCCATTCACAAACAATACTAAAAAGAGACTAATGCATAGAGTAATTATGGTTTTATGTTATAATTACTGTTGTACCTAACTAAATGGTTTAATATTGTATTTATACAAATAAAACTGCCGTAGGAGGTAATTTGCAACATTTCCAATGGAAAAGGATTTAAAAAAACCCTTCACTTTGGAACAACAATATCAAAACAATACAAAGTACATACATTTGTTTCTAATATCTCTTACACATAAAAAAGAACTCTTCCTTAAAGAAAAGAAGTGAAAAAAGAGAGAATTAGCATTTTTACAAAATTACTAAAGTGACAGTAACCTAATGATCTAGGTGTCAACAGGATGACATTTGTAAATTAATTAATTTTTACAAAATCTTAAAACGAACTAAAACTGAGTTGAATCGATTTCAGACTTTCAATGAAATTAAACTTATAAATATTTTTAACATTAAAGATTACTCTAATTTTTGACGGATAAGTCTGATCCAAAGAGGTTAAAGCTAAAACTGACATTCTCATTCATTTAAAAAGATCTTTGAACTTGGTAGTTTAGGATTAGTGTGGGTAGTAACGTGTAGTGTATAGTACTCGACAGCAACGTTTCCTGAACCCAGTACGTCACTTCGCAGAAGTAGAAAATGGGTAAACACAAAGCCTGTTGGGTAGCTAGGAAAAGTTTCGGTGCACAAATCGTGATAAACAGACACTATATACATATACATGGGTTTAACAAAATAATCATATTTTTAAATTGACGTTCTTCATTTCACTCAAAATTCAGACACCACGATGGGAACTACTTTGTTTGTTAGTGACGTCGTATGGTCAACTAACGTTGCTGTCTAGTATAGTTAAGTAAGTGTAGTTTAGTTTAGGAGTTTAAAAGAACACTGTAAATCAGACAGGTCCATTTCCTTCAAAATATTAGTATCAAGTACATTATGAAGGGAGACAGCTGGTCCCGAGAACGCCTGACCACCCAATCCTCTGTCCAGCCAAAGGCCCTAAAACGCGATGGAAGGGGACAGGACCCCCACTCCACAAGGGGGCCTGGCCACCCCCTACATCCGATAATAATGAGTAGCAGCCTAAGTGCGACGGCCCAAAAATAACGACAGAAAAAAGTTATCTTGTGGCGTTTCCATAGGAACGGTGGGGCTCAAACCCGAAGGCCATGCAGGGAGAGCTCGGGTCGCGTTGTTAATCCTGATTTTCCTTTTTTTCCCGTTCTATCCCGTTACCCTAGAAACGGGAAGGGAGGGTGCGGGCCTACCTCCCGTTTTAAGGAATCAAAGCCGCTTCGAACTCCAGGGGAGCCGAGCCAAAGTTTTGGGAAATTTCGGAATGTTTGCTGCGATCATTAGTAGCGAGGTATTTTTAGTTGGGGGACATTTCTGCAAGATGGTAGTTAGGGTGGTTGGCTTGGGACGACGGACGCTACTTGGGACGAGCCGACTCGGACTGTGGGCAGGTTTGGGACTGCTAATTAGGACTTTTGGACTGCTAATTTTGATAAGACAAGATCTGGTCTAAAAAAGATATGTGTATTGGGAATATATGAAGTTCCGTTGGTTTTTCGATGGATTTTAATTGTATCGAATGAAAACATTTATTAAAAACGTTTATTTGGATACTTAAACATTACGTGCATACAAGAACAGCACAAAACAGAAGAAATGGTAAATAAGACGACCCAAAACCCATAAAAATATATTGAAAATAGTTATTGCACACTATAAAAGAGCACAAGTTCCGTCCATGGTTATTCACTTTATTATGACAACGAAGCTGCGCCAACTCTACATATTTTTGTATTTTAAATAATGTTTCTATTTCGTCATTTATATCTTTGAAATCATATGATTGGCTTTAAATCCAGTTACATCGTTAGTCAATTTAAGTGTTTTTTTAGTCCCAGATTTATAAAATAATTCTTTGATACTTCTATGAAAATATTTGTTTGTTTAATCAATTTCAATGTTCCTTGAAGTCAATAATTTGTTGCTAATGTTTTAATTATTTGAAGTTACAGTTCTAAGTTTCAATATGCAGTTAAATTAGTAGCTGTAAGACATAAGTTTCAAGACCCTAGAGGGGGACGGATGGCCTGTTCGGTTTGCTCCTCTGCCTTTCACGCCAGCAGTCTGCGCACTGCTCCGTCGTGAGTTCGATTCTCACCTCGCCCCTGGGTGTATTTTCCTTCTTTGTGCCAGTAAAAACTTCTGTTGTGTCTGTCTTACTTGACGAAGGTGTATAAGCGGATCCTTGAGATCAAGCACACATACCGGAAAATATATGTAACCAAAAACCAAACCAAACCAAGACCCTAGATAAGTGACAGTAAATGCACAACTACTTTGGAGAGTTAATAAACTTTTTATTTTGCTTGTATTGAAAACTAAATAAAAGGATTTCCTTTGGTTTTATAGTGCATTTGAGTGTATCAGATTTTATTTTAAGGCTCTGTTTAAGAAATGACACTGGTTTACCGCCGTTACAAGGTAGACGACATGTTTTCTTCGTGTTAAAAATATGGATAGATGCTTTTGTATTGAAAAGTAAGTTTTACTTGACTTATATTTTTTTGTTTCGGTTTGAAATAATTTGCTTATTAGTCACGCTTTTTGTGTATCATCACTTTTACTGATTGTTTATAATCATGCACATCCAAATGGGTCATGGTCATGACAAAGAAATGAAAGATAAGTAAGATTGTTTTAGATTAAAATAAATGAATGAAAACGTTATTTCAAATAATACACAACATATAGGAAAAGTTACTTTAATGTTACTTTCAAGAAACTGTTTCTATCTATTTAACCGTTAAAGGTTTTTTATAACTGCACTCTTAATACCCATATATTAGAATTACAAAATATTGTTTGTTCAAAGAAAATGATTTTTTTAAAAAAAATATTTGCAAAGAAAACGTTTTTCTCAAACGCCATCTCCCGATAGAAGAATTCTAAATATAAAAAAATCATCATATTATCCAAATCCAAGAATCCAAAACTATTAAATGCGGCATGTTAATACAAGGATAAACATTTAAAAACCTTTTTAAAACACATACATTTCATTATCATAAAATATTTAAAATCTACCATTGGGAATAAAACTATTGTTTTTTTTTTTTAATTTTCAATTATTTCTTAAATTATTAAATCTTTAGAAATATTTTTGAATGGAACTTCTGTTTTATTTATAGTTTTGTGAAAAATGCCAATTCATTTCTTTTCATTCATACTAAATATGAATATACGAATAAGAAACAAAATTGATTTGAGCTACAAAATAAATACAACAAAGAACTTTCTAATTCTAATTCTAAAATTATCACTATAAACTTTAAACACAGATTAAAGTCTGGCAATATTTTTAAAACTGATAAAAGAGTCTCCAAAATAGGCGCAACAGAGCAAGTTTTAAACTCAAAAAGGCAATTAGAGGAAATTCTAAGTATCCCAATTAGCACCAAAAACTTTAAAAAGTAATCGAGAGATGTGAGAGATACATTAAAATCCCCAAACAAAGACGTCACCAAGTATTTTTCCCAACCTGAGTAAATCCAGAAACACTATTTCCATTTTATAAGGCATTCAAAAAGCGAAAGAAAAGATCGGAAAAAGTGTCAAATCAGGAAACACCAGCTTCCGCGCAAAACGAAAGAAACACCCGTCTGGCAAAATGCACTTAACCTAAGTACAGCACTTTACCCGTTTCCCCCAACCTCAAGCAAAGGATATATGTCTCGGCATAATTATCTTAATCAAGTAAAAGAGCCGCTACTTTTTGCATCTATCGAGAAATATTTCCGCCAAAGTGTGTAATTATTTTTTATCCCTTTTTCTTTGTCGATAGCTACGATGTCGATAGCTGTGACGGATGGGATGTGCTATTGCTTTCCCGTAATCCAGGATTGAGCGAGATCTTTTATTTATGATGTTCCGTGGTATCACAAAAGAGCCCAAGGCGTGGAGCGCAAACACTGGTCATGTAAGCTAAACTGGGGTAAGTACATAGATCGTGTGGTTTCATTCAGAAGCTTGGCAATCATGTCGAAATGAACAGATCGTTTTTCCATTGATTCTTTGAGCCAGTATTCTACCTCGTGTTTTTTATATCTTATAGTAAGTATTAATACTGATTAAAGAATGAAAAATTAAAGTTATTTATAAACATACATTTTTGCTGGTTGTTTCAGATAGAACTAATGATTGTAATATGTATAGTGACAATTAAAAGGAATTTTTATAAGTTATATGGAGTTTTTACAAACGTAATTTGTGGAAGCTGGTAGCTGTGATAATTTCCAAAAGAAGTTTTTGAATCCTAAACGCTTCTTTTTTTTTCATTTATTATCAATTTCGAGATTAACATTTCGTTAGATTGTTAGTTTAATATGTTATAGTAAAAATTTATTATTTCTGACTAAGATTTTAATTCAATCAAATAAAAGATGATTTAATCAGATAAACTTTTGTTTTTTAGATAAATACGATTAATACATTAAATTTATTGCTTTGTCAACCTGAAAATTTAATTTCAGAAAGCTGAAAAATGTCCTCCACATTGTGATCTAGCACGAACAGGCTTCGGTCGTACGACTATTTAATTTTTTGCAATTTTATTCAGTATTTTAAAACGTTGTATACATATAGCGTTTTTTTTTACACTTATGTAATACTTTGTAATACTTTTAACAACTTTAAACATAGATGGGAACTTTTCCCGCTTCTTTGAAATAATCTAGAATAATATCATGTTTCTTTAACGTGCTCCCCCGCCCTGTAGTTCTAATTTACGTTTCATCACAAATGCAGAAGAAAGATACAAAAAATCCTAAAACGAAGTCTTTGAATCAAAGACGACATTTTTACGTTCCGAAGTATTTTTTAATTCGATTGATACCAAAGATTCTCAATCAATAATTTAAAGTAACTTAAATTAATGCTTTCCATTGTCATCACAAAGAAAAACACATTTTAGTTGTTCAATGTGAAAAGCAGTTTTGTAAAACAGCTAGTATAAACAAGTTACTCAAACGGGGTATTAGGGGTGAGAAGTGAAACTGGGATTTTCACAAGATAAGGTAGGATGCTCTCGTAACGAAACTACTTAAACGAAAAATACTTATGTAAGAGATTTCACATAATTGAGAACCAGACGATTCACAAAAATGAATAAAGATGTTATTATTAGCATCATTCTCTTTTAAAAATCGATTCAAGTGTTGCAAGGATATTTAGGTTTTGAAGCCATAAATCATCTTAGGGTGAAACTTGGGAGTTTCTCCTATGGAATCATATCCCTTTTTGGAGTTCATTAAAACTTACTCATTCCTTCTTCATGTTTTTTATGCATATGATTTGTATAAAAGCGTTGATTGCTAGAAAGATTATCTTTGACTTTAAAATATAAATGTTACAGAAAAGCAATTATTTGGTTATCGTGAGAAAAATTAAATACTCATTCTTTAAGGTTTGAATTAAAAGGTGGAATTTCAGTTAAGCATACATTTCTAATTAATTAAATATCATAAGTATCTACACCAGCTTTTTAAAACAAAACACCCATCTTGCACTTACTAGAATTTTTTTGAAGCGACTAATTTCTTTATTTTTATGTCCCTTAAATTATTTTCAAGTATTCCAAAATGGGAAAAGTCAAAACGAAAGCGTAATAAAAAAACTTTTCTTTTTCATTTTTTTATCAAACTAACTAATTTAACAAAAAATCAGTAGGAAGTTTATTTCCTTATTTAAACTTTTTCCCGATACTACTAAATATTTTGTAAGTAAAACAATGCTAAAGAAATTTTAAAACTTTTGTGAATTTATCTTCAATTTTTGTTACTTTGATCAATAGATGGTGTTATATCAGATGGAAACGACTACGGAATGGCAGACCCATTAAAACTTCATGAAGCATAAACAAACGTCTCGTGAGCCTATTTCATTCTGTGCAGATGGAAGATTGTCACACAGATAGCAGAAGCCGATTGGCAAGAGTCCACATCCATGAAACTTCAATGATTTACTAGTATTTCCATCAATTCAGATGTTTTAAGTCCAGGCACACCTTTATTTTGACTGAATTAAACCAGATAAATGAAACGCAAGGTGCAGGATTATAAGAAATATTCTTGGTAAGTCGGAAAAGTTCCGTTAAAAAACTTAGGAGGTAACAGTAACTCGGCAACTAATTATAATTTAAAACTTGTGGTTGGTAGGAATTATAATTCTCTATTAAAGGGAGAGTTAATTAGTAACTCTAGCTAAGAGATAATTTTGAGTAACAATAACAATGTAGATGAAAATGCCTGCTATTATTATAATATTTTTAATATTTTGCACTTATTATTAAATTGTGATGAGAAGTTTAAGGGTATGTAAACTGTAATATTTTAGATTTTATGTGAGAAAAGCATGCGAATAAACAACTCTTAAGGGTTTCCAAACTAAGGAAAATATTTATAGGTTTGAAAAAAGGTTCTAACAGAGACAAAGCGCATAAAACCTTTAAATACATAACTTAGAAAAGGATTCAAAAACTTAACGCTTAACAAACCTTCAAATATAGAGCAATACATTTAACTACACATCTTTAAAATATTAATGTATATGTTATGGGCAAAGTGATTAATCGGGCATTATTAATAATGCCCGAAGTGGAGGCGGGCAAAGTGATAAATTTCATTCATAAATTCCACTGAATTTATCACATTGCCCGTAACATATACATACAATAAAGACGTATATGTAGTATGGGATTTGCGATAAAATCGTGATAAAATACTTTTCCTAGGCACACCTGATAGAAATAATACTTCGGGTCTAGAAGAATACCGGATCGAAATGATTCTTCGGGTGTGATGTAAGCGGTCAATCGTCAAATAACACACAAACCATTCATTGTTTTGAATAAAGCTAGCTCATTCATTAGAGAAATTCAGCTTTGTTCTTCTATCTTCAACCATAAAAAAACTATTACACCTATAGTTCAAGAATATCCACCAAGCGAAAAACATTGTTTCATTCTGTTCTTTTACATTGTAATCATTTGGAGAACGTCGCTAGCATCTTAATTTCATTTCAATATAAAATAAAGATTGAGTACCGATTAAAGAAACACTCCTTTTCTTTTAGGAAGCTTAATCTCCGATTCTCCGTTCTCTCATCCGATTGTATCATTTAACTTTTTTTTAAATTTAATACACATGAAAAAATTTTACGGTATATTAACGTAGAAGATTTTCTCTTAACCGGGCCTCAATAATCCAGATATTTGCTTTAACTGCCTGTAACTAATTTTAAGTTTCAAGTTAAGAAATAGTAAAAGTATGAGACTTCAACAGGGGGAAATGGCTGAGTATTTTAAACATTTTTACAAAAGCTTACAATTATGAATTGATTTTTTAATTAAATTAAAAATGCAACTTTTAATTCTGTAACATTAAATAAAATTTTGGTAGACGTTGTCACCATTTTTTTTATTAATTTTTGCTTCAAACATTTGAAATGAAGTTCACTAAGGTTTAATAGGAATGTTATAATTTACTAATAATATTAAGAGGTATGATTTCCCAAGAATTAATTTAAATGCATCATACAAAGATAATGACAAGACAACATTGTTTGAAACATTTACTCCTCATATAAAAAAAAAGTATAGGTACAAAGATATTAAAATATTCGTGTAAAGTTGAAAATTAAAGCAACCTTGATTCCGTAAAATAATATTATCTACAGCTGCCAAACAGTGATATAATATTTTGGTTAACCAAGTCGAAAATGTAACATACAAAAGAATAGTAGAAATATTGTCTAATACCTCTCTGTAATTGTATACTAGCTCTGAGAGAAAAACTTTTTAGTTCTAGGTCTGTAAGTGTTTCTGTGAAAGTTTTGAGAGAGAAGATTACAAAGGTAAGAATTGACTCTCATATTAAAGAATAGGTAACATAGGAATTTTCTTACCTCGCGAAGCTCGTTTTATGAACTGTAAGCTGATCGATCGGGAATGTAGCCTTATAGGCATAATGGTAATCTTAATTCCCATTTACGAACATAAATATTTAAAAACATATATTTTGCGAATTTCGTTTCAGATTTGCCCAATTGGCTTAATTGACTTCAGACAACACTGAAAAGTTTTTTTTTTTAAACGTTATAAGAAATATTAGGATCTACTGCAACTGTACTGTTAGTATAATGAGTGCATTTTGAATGTATTTTGTATACCTTATACACACCTTAAAAACTATTCTTTCACTGTACTGTTAAAATGCTGAAATAGGCCCCCATTACCATAAATTCTCCCACTGTTTGCTTTTATTTAGCAGTAGAAGGGTAATTACATAATTCCCTTGTACTAGAGATGAGCTATTAAAATAAATTTCTTTAGTTTGGTTAAATTTTGAAATTTTAAAAGTCTTGACATCATAATGGGAAGGAGGGGGTACTAAAATTTGACAGCGTGATAGGAGGGAAGCCTGAAAATTGTACGACGTAATTTGTGAATGGCCCCTCACAAGTTCGCAAAACCGAACCTTATGAATCCGACTTGCGGGCCGAAGTACGGCCACTCGTGCTCTACAAGTAGAGTAGAAGGCCGCTCCACGCACCAAACTTCGCGCTGCCGAAGTTCAGCCAATAGGACACCCGACACGTTTGGGCATGTCACCGAGGTGGTGCGCTTGCAATGCAGCTGTCACGAGTGACAGCCAAAGTTTCCCAGCGGCACTCATTTTTCTATTTGGGAATGAAAGAATTTCATTCCATCGAGCGGGATGGCACTGCTGGCCCGGTGCCAAATGCAGTCGCCACCTCACCTGGCGCACACTCGAACCACGTGATTGGAACTCTTTCCAGAGTGGAGTATCGATCTTTAGATCATGTTACCTCATGTCATAAAGGATTCTTATTGAGGAGGGAAAAAAGAAACCCCCAAATTTTAAACTCGCTTCAAAAGCAGACGCAGGAGGGGATTGAATTGGAATAGAGTCGGATATCGAACAATGAGAGACAATGGGTCGGGAGAAACGTGTTGGGCTAAGCTCCGCTTCTTACTTAGAAGGGTTGTGGGCGTTTTAATTAGTTAACAACTTATTGTGTGTTGGAAATTAGTGAGGCATTAAGTGTAGTTACGTTGTAGGATTTGTCTAGTAATTTTATTTAAATAAAATTCAATAATGAGTTACAATTTACTTAAAAATGGCGTTTCAACTCAGGATAACAATATTGTAAATCGAGTGCCACTACTAGAAAAATAAAAAAAAAATACTATTAACACTAAAGTGGACGCTTGTTTTAAAAACTCGTTAGCTCTACGAGTTTGTATGGTCTACGAGGGCCTATTGTCATCTACAGCGTAGTCGTGAGGGATAGATACCCTAATAATTAACAAAATAAAGAGCTCGTCAGATCGAAAAACATAGAAAATATGTAAAAAATTGAGAAATATGTAAAAAAAAACCTTAAATATCTTGCTTTTGCAAAATTAAAGTTTTAAAAGTAATAAAACATAGGATCACAAAATAATGTTATAACTTTATAAATTTCATTTTTACTAAATACAAAACTATACTATACAATACTAACTAATAAGTTTTTAAAATTTTAGTTTATGGTTTGGTTATTGTTTTATGGAGCAAGTTCACCTTAAAGAATTGCACCCTTACTTTTCTGTCCAGTTGTCCACGGCTGCTTTTCCGCTTTAATGCACTCAATCTAGCCATATTATTTTTATAACCTATAAAACTTGATTTATCCCCTAAATGATTTCTTTAATGCCACTGTGGTTATATGGGAGACGGGAGCCTCAGATTTCTAAATACATCTATATGCGCTGTAAAACCAAGTATCGTAGACATGTGGCATAAATAACCGAGTAAATGTTATAGGAATCAGTGCATTACCTCTTTAAAGTGAATAAGATTGAGAAAAAATCTTGTCGAGACACCAAATTTCTTTTTCCATTGATACATATGATTAATCTGTCCGACAGGAGATTGAGAAGATTTAAGTTTATTCAAAAACCCTATTGAATTCTACAGATCAGAAGTATCCCATAGAATATTTTCTGTTAGATAGCTTGTTTAAGTAAATATTTTACGTCATTTTACACATGCTGTTGACAAAAGCCGTTTAGCCTTTCGGATAATATTTTCTTATGCTCGTGGATAATAAGAATATAAGAGGATTATACAAGTGAGGATTCTGAAATGTGATCAACACGAAGAAAATTTGAAATCTTAGTAATTGATTTATATTGTATTTGATTTATTTTATTCTTCCACGCTATTTTAATCATAAGATTTAAGCATTGTGCATGAAATCATAGAAGTATTTATGATACATCAAATGACATTTAAAAAACAAATAAATTTCCCAAGATATACCTAGTTGATTATGAATTAAACACCTTGATGAATTATTTTCTCATTTATTTACTATAGAAAAGTTAATGATTGTACACAAAATATCCTGTAAGCCAACTTTCTTGCAAGGCATCCGTTCCCGAAAGTTGTTTCCTCCACTATTAACAACACTATACAGTAAAACCAACTACTGCTGGTAACGGCAGGGAAGTCCAATTTCCAAAAAATGATTATGTTAATGAGTTTATAATGATTAATTAATCATGGAAATAAAAAATAAGCACAGAAAATATAAATTCGGCTTTTTAAATCAAAGTCGCTGTTTTATGAATGACAAATGTTAAATGGTAGTGCAAAGTTAGTTATATATCAATTTGGATAAAAATTTTACTTGGTTAAGAAGTACTGTTTACCGTAAGGTAAATAAAAGCTTTTAAAAGATTTAAAAGAAGAAGAAAGTAAAATAATAGCATTATAAGGGTTAATAAATATGAATTATATGTTTAAATATAAATATTAATTCTGATACTACTTTCTTAAAATGCATTGCGAATTTCTCAAATTATCTCTAACACTGCTTTATTAAATAATATTAAATAACGTTCATTAATAATAATAACAATTATCAAATGCAACAATCGCGTTAAAATAATAATGACCCTCGATTTTTTTTGTTATTTATCCAATTTTTTTATGTCAATTTGGAAGTTTTTACAAGCCTATTTCCAGCCAAATAGAGTACGCGCTTTGATTCATAACCCATGAATGTAAACACAAACGAGAACCCAACACCTCTTTCATCAAAACAAGGAATTCTCGCAGGAAAACGAAACGCATATCTGTCGGAAAATCTAATCTTCGACTAATTTAAAATTTTTAAATGGAAATCATCCCGCTCAAAAACGGGACGCGAAAGATTAGGGAGGAAAAAGAAAAGAACGCCGGAGCAGGGAGGATCCCCCTTCGATCGATTCTTTGTTTACGTTCCATGAGGGGTCTTTGTGGAAGGAAGACCCTCGCCTGCAAGCACTCCTCCAAAAAAGACCCCCCACCAAAAAAGAATCGATCAAAGTCTGGCACTCGTAGCGTTGGGCCGGCACTGAGCGCACTTAATTTCACTCGCTTCGCTCTTAATGTAGTTGAAGACCAGAAACGAATGGATTAGCGCGTATGTAATTCATTGTGTAACGTATAATTCACGCTACAACGTGAAACTTGCGGTATAACGTATAATGTAATTGCAGTATACTGAAGTAAAAGATCAAGCAAACAAATTAGCGTGTAACATGTTTAGCGTAGACACCGTATAACGTAAACTGTGTACTATACATGTACAAAAGTACTACACACGTAAACAATACAGATATATTGTTTACATGTAATTGTTTACATTGCTTACATTGTTTACGTGTCACTACACATGTAAACAATACAGATATATTGTTCACATGTGTGACTAATGCAAATTTTATATTTACATTATTGTCGAAAATCTTTAGGAATGTGAAGGATTTTTTTCTACACGAGAAATATTAAAGTAAATTTTGTCGTATCAAAAGTGCTCCTCTTTCACCATGTTGTTCAGGGAAACAGATCCTTCGTTCAGTTAAGGTTCTTAAGAGTCAAGCAATTATTTTTATTCAATTAGTTTCAATGGGAATTGAATAGAAAAGGGACAAGTTGTTATTTGTGTTGTATTTGTGGAGGAATCTGCTCTTCAGGTTAATTTTTCTATATGTATTATTGCTTAGTTTGTGAAAATCTAAAAAAGTATTGAAATACACCTACTCAATATTTTCAATTGTGTTTGTTGTTATGAAAAATTATATGGATCAAAAAATTAGCTGTTGGAAGCGAAACTAATGATTACTCTTTTTGGTCTCGATGTTGATGTTACATGGTCTTTTATTTCACTAAAATAAGTACTAATAATTTTTTATTACTCTTGGAGCAGAGTTTATTGAATAAAATATGGTTAAGAAACTAACAACTCTTTATTATTATTCGGTATATGTGTATTTTTTCCTATTCCTATTTTTATGTTGTTTTGTTATTCTTTTAAGAGTTAGATTTTTACGATGGAATTTTTAAAAAAACATTCTGTGTACGATCTATAGAATCTATCTACATATATATTTATTTCGTGGAAAATCCTTTTCACCACAAATCTTTTTCACAATCCCAAGTATAAACATACGGGTTATTTACATCCATTTTACGTAGAAATGAGTCTAATACGGGTACCGTCATTGTTCTTATTTTTGCAGATGTGAAATTTCATGTTCTCTTTAAACGCATGTTAATTTTTTTTCTTCAAAGTAACATTTTATTGAAAATGAAACGAGGTCCATTCAAACACTAGCAGATTTCATTTTTCAAAGTTTGAGTAAAAGAGAAAATTTGAAACTAAGTTTCGTAAGTTTTATAAACAGTTTAGTTTGTAACATTTTATTTTCCTTTAAACTTTCAATTAATTTTTAATCTTAATTAATTGTTGCTTTTAAAGTAGATCATGAATCCTACCTATTTCTTGAACTAGTAGGATGAGTTAAACTTTCATAATTGTCATAAAAAAGTCAGTTCTAGTGAGTGGACTGTAATTAAACTTTTTACGTTACATTTATCAATCATGCATTATTCTTGCTCCTTAAATTTCATTTGGTAGTACCAATATGTTAATTTTAAGCGAAACAAAGTGATTAGTTCAAATTTGAAGGATTCTCAAAAATTCGCTTCAGTAATAGGTTGATTCTTGACAGATTGAAAATTTGATTTTTTTTAGAAACTTCTTCAGCATAGATGTGTAAATACTTTCATAAAACCATATAAATTTACTTGAAAATATTTCAAGTGTAAATACCTATACATTTCATATAAAGAACACATTTTTTATTTTCAAACAAAAAGTTGAACTATTAAAATAAAATTATATAAGTATCAGTAATATATATTTAATTATTTCATTATTTCACTATTCAAATTAACATAATATCTATAATAATTAAAACTTTTCACACTTTTCATTTCGTTACTCAAACAACTTTTCATGACCCAAATGTAGCAACGCTCTAAATACATCCTCGTATATAACTCACTCTAGGACCAAACATTTATACTTTAAAAACTCTCAACAACTTTCCAGAGAAGCCTCGCTTCCCTCTTCTTGTTCCTCAACAACCGAAGGGAAGTTAGTTTTATATGTTATCGAGGGAATGACTTTTCTTCGCAAGAAAACAAAATTCTTCGGCGTCTCGCCGGAACTTCGCCTTTGGGTGAACAAGCACAAAATATTGGGACTAGTTTGCATTTCTTTAAGCCTTATTTTCTGCATTTTTGGTACAATGTAAACGAAAGACCAGATACAATGTAAACGAGATGTGTTTTTTAAGATTTTAAAATTACTCTGTCCCAACCTTTTAAGGAATATTTATGAAGTTTTCACAGACTGTGTATAGGGATATATGCACTATGAAGTGTTTTACTAACAAATAAAAGAAGTGTCTTGAAAGTTTTAAAATGAATTTTATTTGCACTGAACTCTTGATGGCTTTTCTTTAAGCAACGGAATGACACATAATAAAAGATTATTTTTACTTGTTTGTTTTGACTTTATAACATCTTTAATTTGAAATAAAGAAAATTGACTTCCGAATTTTATTTTCAACGTTTAGCTGTTTCCCCCCTATAACTTCTTATACATTCCTCCTGGCAACTCATGATCACACTCTAGCATTTCAAGAGTAAGTTTGTTTCAAGAGTGCCACTTGCCTATATAATTCCAAATCGTGCACGGATAGTCACTATCTTACTGAAAGTTTGTAATATTATGAATTTGGAATAATTCCGTATAGGAAAATGCACATAAAATGAAAAATGAAAGAGGGAGAGAGAGACAGAGAACGGGGGGGGGGAGTCTGAGAAATCTTGAAGAACTTTTTTAAAAAATTTAATACTAGGTAGCCTATTTTAGTTAGTTCGTTCAGGTAAAGAAGGCGTTAAACTTTATACTTGAATTTCTCAATATAATGTTATTAATAGTAGGTTAACTAATTAAGAGTAACAATGTCATGCAGTGGTTTACTTCTTGTAAAGAGACTCTTTTTGGTCTACATTGAGGATGAACTCAGTATCAAATGAATTGTCCTACTTATTAAATGCAGACTTAATATATTCTTAAGCTCAAAAGTTTTAATTGTTGTGTTCAAAAAGACTCTTAATTAATAACACCCAGCTATATTAGCATGGCTTCGACATCTTAAAAATGTAAGCAATAATAACCATACATAGAAGTTACGCAGTTAATCTTACGTAACAGTGACCTACTACCTATGAACAACACAGCTAACCATGCAATTAACAAAATCAAAAAGTTATATGACGAAAATCAGAAGGAAATAGCTGAAATGATCAGGTAGGTCTCAAGTACTACCTCCAATGGTCCATTTCCTTGTTGTGAATCAAAGCAGGATCCATGTGGCATCGATCTCAACCATTCCTCTCTCTTAAGCATGCAGTCCACGGCCGGCGGCCATCTAACTCTTCGGAGAGTATTGCGAAGAAAGATCTTTGGGGTTTAAGGTTTGGAAAGTTTGCTGGGTCGGTTAAAGAGTTAGGTCATTAGGTCGCATATTTCAAGAGTTTTTTCAAGAATAAAATTGATCATGAGGGATGCGTTTTCATTGAAACGGGATAGAAGTAGTTTTTTCTACAAAAGGACCAAGTTTTGGGTTTTGAGCTCATAAGAATGGCTTGTTCAAGGGCAAGGTTCCTTGATTGATCTATTGTGTAATATATTTAGTTTCCAGTATGCGTACCCCTGCATGTGATAGACTAGTTTTATGTATATCAATATGTTATTCTAAATTATATGTATAAACATCTGATATCGGTAAACCATGAGTTGTATGTCGATTTAGAATTACATAGGCATGTGAGTTGTTAACGAAAACTTAAGGCAATTGAATGGTGACAAATATGACCCTGGAATATATGAGATGCTACTTTGGGCAAACATATCGAGATAGAATAAATGTATTTGAGTCGCCTGTTTCATGATTTGATGTATTTTAAAAACTATGAGGAAAAATTTATTCTTAAGGAGAAAAATAAAAACAGGGAGAGAAACGTTTGGTTTTGAATAATATTCTAAAATATTTTAGAAAACTCTATCCAGGCCTCTATCAGTTTGATTCATTTCCTTAACCGTATGAATCATTCAGAAATTACTTAATAATAATTTTATAATGACCTCCTGTAGTGCATATCAGTTTGATACAATAGATAAACATTACACCTCTCTTTAAGCATTATACCTCTACTACTTTTTTCAACATTTAGAAACACCTAAAACTTATGGTAACTATGGTAAACTAAAAATGGAAACTTAACTTAATGGATGGTAACTTAAAATGGAAAAAAAGTAATTCTCTCTCAAATCTCTCTCTCAGAAAAGGAACCACTGCCCCGTTGTAATTCTAAAAAAATCATTAACGAAAATTTCAAGTTGCTTATGATTTGCCACATTACTAAAATAGTCAAACAGAAAACCATTCTACAAAATGTTGAAAAGAAGAAAGTGATTGTTCCTCATCATTTATCTTCAAAAAGTAGGGAGGCATTTTCCCTACATGTCTATTGTCTATTAAAAAAATTAAATTACAATTAAGGACGTATTTTCACACATTTTGGGACACTTTACTGGATAATAGGGAACTTCTCCTACTTAACTCTAAAGACTGGAAGAGTAAAGAAACTTTTTACTTTTTATGAAGAGAGTATTAGTAAGCTAAGTCACCGGGCCATAAATACAACAAATGTCGGAATCGTAGTGTTGAAATTTAACCAGAAATATAGGTACTTATACTTAACTTTCTCTCTCTCAGTAATAATAGTATAAGTAATATAAATAACATACCATAAAAACTATAATTTATTATGTAATAATAAATAAAAATAACAATATTTTATTTTATATTAAGGGATGAGTGAGAAACTATTTAAAGAGAAAATTGGATACACTCTACATCCCTTAGTGTCACATAAACCAGTCACACATTATGGAAACCACATATTTTCTAAAGAGCCATTTAGAAACACGGTAAATTAACTTAGATGTCGTGAACAACTCGCAAAAAGAATAACAAGAGCTTGAAACTGCAAGTGCAAGTGGCATAAAGGAAAAGAGCACGTTTGAGCTTTTCCTTCCTCTCTGCGTTCTTTTCTTTTTTCCGGCCCTATCTATTTCGATTTTATGTCTAATCGTAATTCCCCTTCCCTTTTTCTCTCCTCCTCTTGTACCATCGATATCTTCTCCTCCTTATTATTTAAGTCTAGCAACCTAAATCAATGCTTATTTTCCTTTCTTTAATTAACTATCAATGAGATAGTAAGCTGCATCTCAAGAAGATCAAGTTTTACGTAAAATAAAATCATGTTTGACAACAAGTTTAAGTAATATTTAATATGAATGTTTTTAACGAATTTTCAATATTATAATTCGTAATACCTTATGCAAATCGCATACAGTTAAATTCATAAATAGAAATTTAAATTAACTAAATTTCTTATTTATAATTTTAAAATACTAAATACTAATATGTGCTTCAAGTTATCATTTAAATATTTAATTTATAGTAAGAAGTAATATTGTAACACCAAATATCATAAAATGTAGTACCATTGAACCTGTTTACTAATGATAGTTCTATGCAGTTATTTTGTGTCGAAAAATAAACGAACATTATTTTTTTTTATTTGGCTGTTTTTAGTCCAATTCTAAAGCGTCAAATACTATTTATCCAGCCTTATTTATTACGACTATTGATAGATGCTTTGTTTTTTATTCACTGTAAATATGTTTACTGTATTTTTATGAAAAAAAAGCTCTTCATATTTTTAAAAAAGATAAGTTAATAAATAAAATTCGGATCGATGTGTATTATCGTATAATACAATCATAAATAGAATAATATACTCAAAGTTTCTTCTTTTTTTCTTACTTTGAAGAGTAATTCAACTTTGTTAATTATACGACTTCCTATCGTCTCCTTCTGTTCAAGGTTTATAAGTAGTGCTATCTAATTATGAAGTGGAAAATTAAAATATTCTCAAAGGTATTTACGTTAAGTAATTCTGTTTAATGAAAGACATATACCGTTTATTAAGAATAATACTACACATGAAATAAAAAGCCTTAATATCCTATTCGAAGCTTTACAAAAACATGTAATCAGTTAGATGGGGGAAAAGTTTATCCGTCAAAAATAAAAGCAATTAATTAATTCTTACTTTTGGTATCTTAAAAACGTGTAAAGCATATTATTTATCATTCATTTTATTATCATAAAATGACTAGAAAAACATACTTCAAAAATACTGAAACTAATGCATAGAATGTAATTGTCTTACTAATTGCAATTTTAAAAGGAATGTGATTTTGCTTTAACAAAATTCACAAGCCTAATAAATTGATTTTAATCCCCTAAAGAGAAATTCCGTTGAATTAAGAGGTCCCGTTTATTAACTGGAATCCTAGTGACAACGAATTAATTTAAGATTCGGTCGAGGGTATCGCATGACATTAGGCAATTGATTTTATTAAAGGGTGGCTTCAGTTAGAGGCTATTTTATGCATTAATCAGAGTACTTAAAATTTGATCTTGAAAAGAGAATAGATAGAATAATATCTTATTACAAAGAATTTTGAGATTTTTAGCCTAATTTTCCTAATTGTGGTAAAGAAAACATGTGTGTGAATTCTTTTCATCATGCTGACATGAGTGCTTTTAAATAACCATTAAGATACCAGCCTGAATTGGGAGCCCTAGTTTTTAAAGTAAAACCCATATTTATTCATTGAAATTTTTGATGAACGTGAAAAAAATGGCATTTTTTATATTGTGTGTATAAACAATGACATGCTCACACTCAGATATCTCAACCACACACATACGTTCCATTCTGCCCTTCCGAAACTATAATCCGGCCCGACATATAGAATTGGTATTTATATAATAAACTTTTAGGTATGGTTGTAAAAGATTGGAATTCCTTCATACGGCCTGGAAAGATTTTTTTACTTTGTTGGAATTTTGACTCTTTTGCGATTTGTAATTGATAGAAAAAAGTAGGAATATTCCAGGCATCCCTTAATGTAATGTATACTGCAAGAAAAGTTTTGGGTTTTCTGAAAGAATTTAAAACTATTGAAGAAGGGTTGATGAAAAAGGTAAAATATTACGAAAAGTAGGATGTGTTTAGAAAAAATGGGTAAATCCTTGTTTATGTAGAGTATAAAATGTATGAAAGTATTCAATCGGTAATAAAAACAAATCCTTTTTGTTATTTATTTAGGAGATGGTGTTTGTCATACTTTTTTAGAGCAACTAATAATCTCTTTATTATTTGTCTTCCGACGCCATTGGAAACATGTAGGTATGTATATATTTTTTTCCATTTTTTTTTAAAATCTCTATCAATAAATGACAAGTTGACTGGTAAAACAATGTAAAAACGTCACGCTACTCTTTTTGTATTTTAAAGAGGCTATTTCCCAATCCAAACACTCCGAGCAATTACCGTATTTTTACACTAATGTAAGATCCCTCTCTCTTTACTGTTTCAAATTATCAATCTCCTTCATACTCCCATATTCTCTCCCTCATTCTCACTCTCCTTCATTCTCACCCCTATCCTCCCACTCACATATCTTTAATTTCTTTAAGTTGCATCCACTATTATTCCAAAGAAAAACGCTTCGTGAATTCTTAAGTTCTCCACTACTCTTAAACAGGCTCACATATTCCACCACACTTTCCCCAACCACCAAATGAGTGGATCGGACAATCCAACGGTTTTGCGGGTCATCGCGTTCCTCGCGTCAAATAAATCCATCCCGCTGCCGTGTTTGAGGGCTGGCAGATGCAGAGGCTAGGCAAACACAGCTCAGCCCACAGGTGCCGATGGGATTCATTACCTGGAACATGCGGGAGGGAACACTGAACTCTAACCCGCACAGCCTTGCTCCATTTCGCCGCCACCGTTGCGACACTTTTGCCACCTGATGGTCGGACAGTGTCGTTTGTTACACCGCCACATCAGACTGTCCCGTTTCAAATTGCTGTTTAGGATAGTTGGTGTGAGGAGAGAGAGACATGGGTTTTGGGTCGAATATATTTTTATGGGGAAAATTCGATCTGCTATTATGACAACACTGGGTATTGTGTCATTGCATCAGAGAGTAGTCTCTCGCGCGACAGACGTTTTTACAAGCACACACTTTTTGACGAATATTTTCAATTACTATTTACGAACTAAAATTTCAAAATAATATTTTTTGTTAACTTATTTCCCCACCTCATTCGGATAAGTTGATGTCACGTAATAATCTATGCTTTTCTTTAATTCTGAGACTAATTCCAACTACAACTAGTGTTCAGTTTTAAATATTAAAAGAATGATTAATGTATTTCGACTGTTTCTTGTGTGGCGAATTTATACCGTTTTTTAGAAGTTTCTCAGTTTTAAGAACTATTTATTTTACGAATTATTTTACTATCCCCTAGGAGTTAGTAAACACGAGCGTCGATTGTACGGATATGAATAGTAGGATAAAGAAAGGGGACCAGGATGAAAATGCAGGAGAGGTAACTTTTGTACCTAATACCTATACGAGTTTAAAGGGAAACTGGTATAGTTTTTATTTTTGCAATGTATTCTTGATAAAAAGTTTCATTTTTCCTTGGCTTCTAAGGGTTGTTAAGCAGCAGTGATAAATCAGTACAGATTATCAACTATGGACTAACTCTGTCCTCCTTTTTGGGTTACTGAGTTTGTAAAGCTTCTTTCTATTTGTTTGTATCTGTTGTTTTTTTCTGTGTTTTGTACATATGTGTTTTGTTTCATTTTTTCATGTGTTCAATAAATTCAATTCAATTCGGTATTTATAATTTAATCCAATACTTGTATCAAACGTATCAAACATCATTTATACCCTTAGCTTCTCGCCCACTCATAAGACTTACTCAGAGTGTTTGCTAGAGTGTAATATAAAATTTTTCACAGTGGTAAATGTAGCTTGTGACTTAACACACATACAGGAATTCCTTATATGAATTGTTGTTTAGGACCGTTGATGGATACCGTTGAAATACTTTAGGATCCAGCGAGTTTTCAAGAAAAAAAATACCTCTAAAAATATTGAGTAAATTTGGAAAGAAAAATTAAAGAGATATGATAAATACCTACGGCATTGTTGACAATTTCATCAAATGAATTAGATTTTCAAGTTGTCGATCCAACTTTAAAAAAAAAACAATCAAAATTGTTCAAATAGGATACAAATAATTACGATTAAAGGGAAAATAATTAAATACCCAACACTGGTTCTACAGAAATATCCAATGAGCAAGAGAACAACAAATCTAAGCTCCCCTACATGATCAGAATTTCTCCGCCTCCAGAAAGAAGAAGACGCATAAAGATACTTCCAATCAACAAATAAATGCCAAAGCAATGTGAACGTTTTGAAAACAGACTAAAAGTATGGTTTGGGCATTTAAAGAGAGATAAACCCCTGCCCTCTATTGCTTGAATTCAATCAGCCGATTGGAAGACGACTCTAAACACTCTTACCCCAAGGGGTTTACGGAAATAGATTGGTGTATTAAATTGACAGCGTACATAATCTATGCTGAGAGCTGTTAGTTGTAAACAACTCAGTGATGATCACCCCAAGATATAAACCCACAATATATTAATCTAGATTTGTACGTGCAGGGATATCGAGTTATATAATATGTTTTTTCAGCAATTCGCACCAAACATATATTTCAGTATTATTTAACTAAGGTTCTCCTGGGTTCTCCAAACTGATTTTATTTGTTTTGAAATAATTCCACCAAGAAGCAAAAAGTTTTTGTTTTAAAACTTGTGAAGGGGAAAAATGCAGTTCTCGTTAATTGGTTTTTTCAAATGATATTTTCAGAATATTATACGAGTAGTTGTAGTTTAGGAATTGGGAAGAAATAATTGAAAAGTTATTTTAGGAATATTTTCTCTCAGCGTATTGATTTTGCTTTTTAGGAAGTATATTATAGCAAAAAATTATTTTTGCGGTTAGTGGTAAAAAAAAGGAAAGAATGAAAAAAAAACCATATCAAATAAAGATGAGCATTGCGGAGTGTGACGTCAACAGTAAGATGCAATCGAGTGGGAAAACTTATGCCCAAACACCTGCTGTCTACAACATATTTTTATTTTATCAACGGAACTAGAAACAGTAGAACTGGGTTTAAGATAGAATTCTTCTTTTAATCTACTGTTACATCTCAATTGATATATTTGTTCTCATATGATCATCTACCGAAGTTTAGGAGGATGTTTTTCCTTAGTATTTTCCAATTTCTACACTCATTGAAAGGGTTATAAACCTATGTAGAGACTAATTTTATATCAGATGAAAAATTCTATTAAATAAACTATTACTGATATTCACAGTTAAACTGTTAATTATTTATCTACATCTAATGTAATAAAAAGTAGTGCAATAAGTTCAAGCGTAATAAATAGCTGAAAATACTAAGATCCATGTACCACATTTATAAAAAAAAGAAAAAGGTAAAATTCGAATAGGATCTACCCCCCAAAAATAATGTCCAATTATTTTATTCAAAATAGCATTACCTTAACCATTTTTTCTTTTTTAGTGTTCGTAAACATTCTAGGTATTGGCATGAAAGGTCACCACAATATGTGTACAGGTTCAAAATGCTAATTCCGCAAATTTCCACCCGCATCCTTTTCCTGATAAAAAATTCACTCTAAATATTTTCAAAAAATCTACAGAATTCAAATAATAGTTTATATTAGTTACAAACACAAAACTGAAAGTAATAGATCCCATAAAAGGAAACTTTTTAAAAATGAAATAAGAAATGGCGTGAAAGGTTTAGTATCTCCTAGAAATATGCAGTTGAGGGCTGACTCAGCTCATAAGCAGCCGAAAATAAAATTCCCTCATGTATGCTTCTAGTCCTAATTGCATTATCAATAAAAATGGCTGCGAACCACGCGTTCCTTCATTTTCATCTCTTAGATAACATTCAAATGAAGTACAGTATCAATATCAATTTATTCGCTCGAGCTTTGAAGAAAATTTTCTCTTTCGTCTCGAGTTTCTCCGTTCTGTTTCAACTACAACACTGCATTTGGTTAGTGTAAGGGGTATAACGCAGTAAATAAGTCCAAAAATACTAATTACTTTGTAAAATTTACTGATGCGGATACGAAATCTCGTAAACATTCAACTTGAATTTCAAGTTTTAATCGTGTTTGGAAACTGTTCCAAACAAAATATTTTGCTTTATTTCTATCGATGTATCTTGCAAGTTCTAATTGTTTGGGCCCATATTTAAGTTAACAGAAGTGAGTTGAATTAAATTTTTAAAGAAAAATATAACTCACTTGAAAAATGATTTAAAATTTTGTTTCTTAATATGCATAAGAAATAGTGAGACTAAAGAAGAGTAAGTTTATGTAGAGAAATTTTCTATAACGTTTTCTGTACTTTATCACCGTAGAAGTTTGTTGCGACTAAGGGAAATTAACGTGAAAAGTTAAATCACTGCTTTAATTGTGTTGAAGAGTGATAAAAAGAAATAGGAATAAAATAGAAAAATCTTTAGATAAAATATAAGGTTCCTTTAAATTTAAGTGCAAATTCCCGTTTTTTATTTTCAATGTTAAATAGTTAAACGGATTGGATACTATGAGAAAGAATAAAAGAAAGAGGATGACAAAGAATACGAGAGGGAGAAACACAAATAAAAAGTGAATGAGAGATAATAAGACTGGTGCTCTTTACTTTGGAAGAAGAGGAGACAAATAAGAAAAACGTATGTGAAAGAGAGATTAAGAAAACCCTATAAAAGATAAAATTAGAGAAAGAATAAGGCTCCGTGAATCTTACTTTAGATTTGACACTTACAAGGTTTCGCAAGACTTTTTTAAGCTACATTTTCAATCATTTGCATTTTATATTCCATTGAGTAAACAGTTCAAAATTTACCATAGGCGAATTCTTATCAAATCCTTAAACATGGAAAATAAACATTTTAAACTACCTAAATTTCCTTAAAACTTAAATTTTTAGAATTCTTCTGAAATATCGGTCCACAAAAAGAGGGTTGGCTGGACGTATCCGGGGTTTGTTGAGAAAGTTGGTCAATACTGCCCAAACTCATGGAAAAATGCGCTCGAGCTTTGCTTTTGTGATTGCACTTATAGGGTCAAAGGTGGGGTAGTTTTAGCTTCAAATGGATAAGGTCTAATCAAATGTATGTAGTATAGAACAAATAGCATGAAGAAGTGGGTATGAATACATTTATCGTCATACTGAACTCTGAAAAGAAGTAGTACAAAGCCAAATGATACCGTTTATGAATTACCGTCACCCCTGAAAATTGAGTGGAAAAATCCGTTCTCATAACAATCGCAACAATATTGCAAGACGTCAAAAGTTTTTTTTCTCCTGGCGGTATGACTATACTTCGCCTTTCTTTCTTTCTTTCTATCTTTAATTTTAATTACAATGAACTTCGTGTAAAAATTCTTCACACGTATGGGACTTTGGTCCAGAGTGTTTGTTCATTTTGTATTATAGGTATTTTATGTTTTGTCTTAATAAATTCTAAAATTTAAGTTCTTAAGAAAATTTTGGAATTTTTGTCGAGAAAAGGGGCTGACGTCCTTTAAAAGTGAATGAAAAGTAAAAAGTGCTCTTTAATTATATCATTATCACCATAAATTTCTATACATTTTCATTTTCCGTGAAAACAAGTAGATTTATGTCAAATTGATACGAAATTTTCACTAAAACCAGGTAAAGGGTTGTAACCTTAGTGGGTGTTCTAGCCCGATAGCCCCTCCCCCTGTATTCACCCCTGAACTAGTGATTTCAGCAAGCGCGCGGGGCGCTAGTAACGGCCAGCGCCCCGCGAAAAGTTCCCAGCCCTTGAAACTTCGTGTGTCCGAAGAAGATGCATCGGACGCGCCTTGCCATCGACCGTTGCCTTCCCTACAGGTGGCAAGCTTCAACCGCCCTCCCCAGCCATGCACGTGCCTCCCGCCGTAGTCATGGCAACGCACTGGCCTACTCAAACCCTACCGGTACAGAGCGGGCTAAAAAAGCGGGCTTCCGAAACAAAATCCCTCACACGGCAGGTTCCCCAACGGGGGTGACGTCATCGTGGGGCTTTTTGCTGGGGATCGAGCGCCCCTTTGAGGTGCGAAGGGCTGGGGATGACAGTGGGAGGGGGTAAGTGGTCGGAAATGCGGACAGTTTTATTTGTCAGGAATGTCGTCTTATTCTTGTTTTACTCAATAGACCCAATTTATTGAGGCCGTTTGAGATATGGGTGGGCAGGCAAAATAAAATGGGACTCTCACTTGTCAATGAACAGAAAAGGAAAATATGACGATGGAAATCGTTTCTTAGAGCTTCAGCGGATTTCTGTGTTGTTTTGACAACGATTTTATGGTTATCCACAAAGACTTAACATGTCAGTTTCAGTTAGACTACCGTACGCTTGATAAAACTTACATGCTTCAAATCTTTTAGGTATATGAATAGTGTTTTGTTATTTGATAAAGAGATTCCCTTTGCAAAAGATGGAGATGATTTAATTAAAAGCATTTCAGAAATACATTTTGTTACATTTTACTTTTAACGAAGTAACGAAAATTGACAAAACAAGTAGATGATTTGTAGAATCGAACCGAAACTCAGTGAAACTACCTCAGCCACGACAAAAAGGATGCCACGGGGTAGTTCAGGTATTATAATTTTATAGTAGTAGTTATAGTTTTGCCTTAATGCAACGGCATGAAGTCCTGGAAAATTTAGGGATTTTCTCTCCTCTATTTCTCGTTCTCTGCTTCTTATATCCATGTCTTCCAACATCTCTTTCCCCTTTTTAACTCCATCTCCTTTTACTATCTCCTCGTATTCCATGACGCCCATTCTACTACTCTACCCATTATATAAAAATACTTGACCTAAATAGGTGAATTTCGAAACTTCATATTTTACCTAATTTACTGCCCAAGATAAACCAGCACAGCGGCGGATGCATTCCGACCCGAAAGGGGACACCTTTGCAGATCCCTTACCTTATAATTAGGTGCAAATGAACCAAATGCCTTTTTTTTACTAAGTATCTCTTCAAGTTTGCTGTTGTAGACCACGGTTCTCATAAAAATGGACCGCGCACTAAAACTGGCCTGAGTTAGTGCCATAACCGGGCCCGTATTTTTTACAGAACTGACAGTCACTCTCTTACGTATGGAAATAAGGGGGTGTAAGTATCGCCATTTAAAATTTTCAATTAAAAAATTAGCTCATAGTTCATGACTAAGCTACTATATCCATATGCATGATTCGATGTCTTCGCTCGCCTTTGGATTTAAAATCATAGTCCAGTGTCACTCGCGGGACGCTTTGGAGAAGCATATATAGTCATTGGGCTCAAAGTCTTGGAGACCACTAGTCTATAGAATAGCAATTTAGAAATTGAAAGTAAACCGAATGATGATGCAGATCCTCAACCAAAGTGATCAATCGGGTTTGGAAGCATCACCTGCGAAAATTTCACCTGAGAGTGAGTAACTCCCAAATGGAACACGAGACGGGAGCTATCCCTTTTAGAACAAAGGCGGGCATTCCCCGTGCGAGCCGCGGAATTCGTGGAGGGGGGGGTGAGTTGCCATGAGTCACTCCGGGCTCCCTCGTTGGAGCCGTGCCAAGCAGCCCGCATTCAGGACGCTTTTTGCATCGGCCATTAGATGGGGAAGCGCGGGAGTGGGCCAGGGCCCCGCTGGAGATCGCATTAAACTCGGATGCTGTGCGTTTATGATACTGCTGAGCGCATGGTGTTCTTTTTTTTTCATTTGCTTGGAATTAGGAGTTATGAAGGAGGGGGATGTTGTTTTAATGGGGGGAAATGATGAGGATTTTGTTTGGAATTTCTCAGTTTGGGAAGTGCGTGACTATATAATGCACGGTTTCGTTCTTGGATTGTTGTGGTGGAGGATAACTTCGGTGACCATAGCCTTGTTCAGTGGTGTAGATAATAGGTTAAATTTATCCTTTATTCTACGAAATTCCTCCTATGCTGCTGTTTATGTTAAGGAGTATGGGTAAGTTTTGAACTTCAGTACCCACCAAGCATAATAAAATTCTTTCCTACACTGTGTGTTTAGGAATTACACATCAGGACGTTTCTTCTAGATTTTATCACTAGGAGATAAACTGCAATTCGGAAAAAATATCAATACTCCATACATTATCATGTTTAAGACATAATTAAATTTTTTAAAGATTTGCAGGAATCATAAATTTTAACTCCTGGACCAAGATACTAGTATTTGCTTTTTTAGTATTCTGTCCCGACGAATGCTCAACAGATAAATTGAAAGAGTTTCCTAACCTAAATCAAGTCCTTCAATATGAAATACCTTCCTCTACTGCATTTAGAATGTTAAGTATTCTGCGCAAGTAATTAATAAAGTAGAAAACCTATTGATGAAGTTAATGGTTAAAGAGCTTCTAATCTTCCCTAATTATGATGTTGTGCAAAGTCCATGATAGTACTAATGTCGAGATATGTTTATGATTCGATATCTTTACGTCAAACAACACTATCTACCACTTGCTCAACTTAAGGTTATCCTCTCTTTTTGGCCCACTCGGGGTCCAGATCGCATGAATCATCTTAAAATACAGTAATCTCAAACACCAAATCATCATTTCTTCAAGAAACCGGACTAAAATACGAAACATCGGGTCACAATGATAATTTATTTTCTTTGAAAGTACATAAATTAATCTTTGAATATTTATAATTTCCTTACGAGAAGCAGAATTGGTTATTTAGCTGGAACTAATCTCCAGGCTGGCGTAAAAATCTTCATAAAACGTCAAATCCTATCAACGCGCGATCGATCTCATGATCAATGCAATTCCTACGGTGCAAAAGATCCCCGCCATAAAAAAGACAAATTTGCGAAATTCATAAAAAGCCCCTTTTCATAAATCACACATGAAAAGCGGCGAGAAACGAGCGCAGAGAAATTGTTTTTCCGACGACTCTCCTAATGGAGAGTCCTCCCGCATCCGGACAAAAAGCGCAATTGGCTGAAAAACTTTTTAGCCCCGTCCCCTCTATACACTTGGCGAAGTGAAGTCAAATGGAATGGCGAAAATCAATGATCTTAAAATAAACTAGACGCTCGCAGCAATGGAACATCCTCCCATTTAAAACCAAAGCCACGGCCCATACGGACACAAGAAATTAAGAATAATGAGAATCAAGCGCAGGTTTATATCTTCGTTTCGCCCCCGAGGGAGATGGTTTATTTACTACGCTCTAACTAAGCGGGTTTCTTTTCCACGGAGATAGATCACCGGGCTGCAAAAACAAGACCGCTGCTTTAAAGAACCCTGGGCTCTTAATTGAAACTTAGTAACTGTTAATGTTGAGTTAGAAATGTAATTGGGAACGGAGGGGGATAGTCTTTTAAAGGTTTTTTTTTTCCTCCTGGTCTTTTTTTTTTTGCGATGCGCCCATCCCAGTAGTTGAGGAAGTTGTAATCAAGAGTAGAGTTTAGAAGTAGTCTGTCCCAGTAGTAGAGTGAATGTGTGAATTTGTTTTTGAACATGTAAGGTTATGCAAATGTTTGAAAAATTTTAATGTTTGAAAGTAATGAATGTGAATATTTTGAACAAGCAAATGTCTGAAAATTCTAAAGACGTGTATATTTAAAGTTTCTATACATTTGAACGTAAGAAAATTTTTGAATTATGCTTTATTTACCTTAATTTTAGAGTAAGAAAATGTGTTTATCTGAAACCATTTTATTTCATTTACGTCAAAATATTGATAAAATTCTCAAGGTTTCATACAGGGAAACAAATTTAAATTTCTTTTTTTTTTCATTGTGGAAAGTAAAATAATATTTCAAAGTTAGAACAAAAATTTACGAATCTAAATTATGAATTATTTAATCGGTTGTTATGAAACCAATAATCTACAAAGAAATTATAAAATTTCATTAATACATTTCAATAATTACATCACAAACAAAAATATTACAAACATTATAAATAATATAATTATACTAATGTTTTGTGTTTTATCAACTTTAAACCCTTTTACTTTATAATTTTGATTCAGCAAATTAGAGAAATATTTTTTTTTCATAAATACGACTTCTTTCTAAAAAGTGTTACACGAAAGTTGTTAGAATTTTGCACTTTTGCATCTTTTTATTAATTAAATACTTCTTAAAATGCGGAATCTAAATTTAAAGCACTATACTTCTGTTTCATTAGACAAAAAAAATCCTTAATATTTTTTTCACTTTTTAAAAATAAATTCTTAGCTTTTTAATGCCGTAATATTTATTATTCATTTGACTGCTAATCTTTGCACAAAGTTTCAAAATTCCTAACTAATCGATAATTTTAAAAGATTTACCAAGACCTAAACGAGATTTAAGAATAAATTTTATATTCATTTAAGTTAAAGTAACTTTGCATACTATAGACTTTAATGAAGAAGGTTGCACTAAAATCAATACTCTCAGAAAATAGTTATATTTTATGTAAGTTATTTTTTAATCTATGTGCGCATTAGCAAGAAATCCATCTAAAATCTATCACGAAGTTCAACAAAGTGTTTAATGCATATCTTAGGAAAGTCAAGACACGATCCGTTAAATTCAGTTTGGGCCTGTCAAACTGTCTGAATCCAAGTCACCAAAGCTCTGAATGAACTGATACGGAAGATGGATAAGATAGATAAATGGCTCCATCTTATAGACTGTATGATCTCGAAATGTATTGCGTGTTTTAGAATGATGTATGAGTTTATACTGAGCGTTGCCGTGTTGTTCTGAAAGATTTCAATCGAGTCTCTTTTTCAACGTAAAATAAAATAAATAGATCGCTTAGCTCCGTTGAACCTTTTTACTGGAAATGCCGCTGTTTAAATGCTTTAGAACAAAATGAAAAGTATATTATGTAGTTTACCGCATTATTTTCTTTGCATATTTATTGATTGAATACATGAATTTCATGTAACAACCCTCTTTTTAAATTTTTAAGAACCGTATCCGTATTTTATTTAATATAGACATTTTAATACTATTCTATTTATTATTCTAAGATTTGTATCCTAATATCATAAGACTAGGTAGTTTTAAAACATTTGAAAAATTATCTCTTTAAATTTGAATTATATAATGTATTTGAAAGAAATTATTACAAATAATTTAAATTAAAAGTATAATTGCATTGCTATTCGAAGAAAATACTTTTCCATCACCCTAAAAAAACTACAGATGAGATCAAGGGTTTGGTTAAAAAAAACTTTTAAGATCCAATAATTCTTTATTTATAAAAGTTTAATAAGTTATAAAATTGTTCAAAATATTATAATGAATTATCAATAAAACTTTTAATTAAAAACAAAAAATACTATACGTATATTTCTGGATATAGCCATTTATGCGCCATGAAAACCATTATTCTAAAATAATTCAGCAAACAAATTTATTTTTTACTAAAAAAATAATGAAAACATTGCGTTAGATTCCAAATTTATTGTCAACGAATGTCCTTCATCTGTAGTAAAAGCTTTTAATGTCGGAAAATTCCAACTTAACCAAGATTTATTTTTGGGAAAGTGTAGTCTTACTTTTATCTGGTTTCTCAAAAATTTTCCTTAAGCCGATGATGTATGAAATGTAAAATCTGACACTTTCGACTTTAAGTTTAGCTATAAAGTTTTTCTTACTTTTGTTGTTTGTTTAACATTTAAATACTCATATCGTTTTACTAAGTAAGTTAAAAATAACACTCCATTTATATCAGGACAGTTTAATAAACCCCATAAATTGTAAACATCTTTTTAAAAATTGAACAACGAGAATCCATCTCCCTTTTACACGCATCCTTATTCCAATAATAATACTTTTGCCATCATGATCGTTTATGTTATATTTTTTCGATTACTAAAGCATATGGTTAAAAAATTAAAAAAAAAGTAATTATGACTTTACTTTTTCTATAAAAGACAGTATGTCTTATTTCATGTGAATAAAGGAATTACTCATATATTAACTTTCGTTTTGAAATTAAATTAGCATCATGCTCGAATAATTCTTGAATGTAATGGAATTCCTGGAAGGAAGCACTGTAAGTAATATTAGTACATTTATTTACATATCAAGAAGTAGTTAAAGTATTCTCTTAAAATGTATTTCAAAATAGAAATCAGTATTTTCTTTTCAGACGTTTTATTCAATGCTTTATTAATATTCATCAATTCTATTCAATTTAAAACAAAATCAATCAATTCTCAATAATAAGTGACTTTTCGTCAGGCTTAAAAAATATTGAAACAATATTTTTTTTATCATTTTACTTTATCAAATTTTTAGTTTCTTATTGGTAAAAAAGGAGTTTCCAAACCCAACAGCATTTTCATCCCATCATTCAGAAAACATACCTCTTATAACTTTTATTCCTCATAGATTCTAAATTCCTCAAAGACAAGCTCAACATAATTTAAGAAAATAAGATTTTATGGTACGAAAAAAGGAACTTTTGTCACAAGGAAGCTACACTCAGTTTGATAACTTGTAAAATATAAAGCATGTGCTCTAATATTGCACCAAGTTTTCTGAAATGCAAAGCTTCCGAAGAACCCGCGAAACAGATTTTCGAGGTTATCTTGAATGCAATCATAAACACAAAACATTTTCACTTAAATATTTCGGAATTAATTAGATTTTTCAGTCACATGATATGTGTTATGTATAGCTTAATATCTAACAATTATAAGATCAAGAAATTACGTAAGGACAAACTTTCTGAAACCTCCGAATCGCTTTTCTTACCCCCAAAACTGACTACATTTCCGGATGATAAATCTAGCTAAGCATGGCGGCCCAAGAGTCGTTCTACCCCACCCCCACTTTGGGGGAGCGGTCGCCCCCTCTGGGCGGGGGCATTTTTCATATGAGCCAACTGCCCGATGCGAGTATTGATCTGAGAGGAAAGACCAACTTGCCCGGCTTAAGTTTCCCACTTTTCTGTCCCCTTCGAATAGAGAACTGAGAGTCTCTACACTCATATTGCTTTAAGAGTTGTTGTTGGAATCATTTCTTTAATGATTTAATCACCTCTTTAAATGATTGATTATACAAGGTGTTTCAACAAGTCCACAGAAAATCCGCACAGAAAGATTCCTTGCGGGAAGTACTACATAAAAAATGCTCAAAGAACTTTATCTCTACGAAGACTGTTTTAAGAAAAAAAAAAGAAGTCATATCCTTATTACAATTAATTATTTCATTCCACTGTGCGCGCATGCATGCACAATGCATATTTTTTATAACACCTAAGTGTGCCAACATATCCAAATAACCATGTTCACGCTACCATAAATCTTTTTATAGCGTAGGCTGTTCAGTGCTTGGGCGGATTTGTTGAAACACTCAGTAGGGGAGAGTTGCCCAAAGCGGGTAGGGGCTCGTATATTGCCGGATGGAACACGAGTGTCTAAGTATGAGTGTGCCGTGATTAACCGAACACTCCCGAGTTTCGATCAACTGTGATAAAACATCAGATTTGTCTATGGGGAGCAAGCGGGTAGGTATTCGCAACGGAATAGATTCAAAAATTTATTTAAAGTATTATTTCTCTTTATTAACTTGACATTATTGCAATAGAATTTTTACACTGAACTTTGTAGGATGTTTGTAGAACATTTTTACTGAGAAACTGCCTAATTGATGGGGATAATGTTAGTATCAAAATTAAAAAAAAAACTAATTTTAGAGCTTGATGAACTTTTGTCTCGCTTATGCAAGTTTTCATAAATACCACACTTTTGGCAGAAGTGTAAATATTTCATGCCTTGTAATATTTCGAGAAAAAATTTACCTTTTTATTGAATCCCCTATTGCATATAATACCATGCGTAGACTCATATATACCAACAAATGTGTCAATTATGTAATATCTTTGAAAATGACGAAATTTATTGTGAAAAAGTAATAATCTCAAACTAAGCACACACAAACCATTTAAAACCAGTTCACTTTTAAAACTTAACTTACATTAACTAATTTCACTCAAGATTGCACTATGTCACGTGAAGAATACGAATTCGTACTTTCTTCATTCTAATAGCATTTTCTTTTCAACCCTTTTAAAGCGAAAATCCTAATCCTTTAAGGCACCCATTAAATCAGATCCTTACGATAGACTCATTTGACCTTCAATAGAACCTTCTCAAACGAGGACGAAAAGGAGGTAAACCCGATTTTTTTCATTCCCCAGCTTAAAGAACCACATAAAAATTCCCCACAATATCTTCACAGTTCGTGTTATCATGTTCCCAATAGATATAATTTTTAATTGATAAAGCAAGAGCATTTTGCCCTGGGGTATCCCAACACCTTGAAAGAAACTGTCGCAAGCTTTCGGTATCAATAACGCTTAGGGATGACAAATTTGCCCCAATATGACAAAGATTAAGACAAAGGTGCACAATATCTTGAGATAATGAGGCAACAAAAAGTCCTTAGGCATAAACAAGGGCTCAGACTTTTTGGAGTTAGTTCGATACTTTGATATGTGTAATAAGGCCCACTGCTATCAGGTGAGGCCCGGTTAGGGAGAATTCACTACTTAGAAAACGCGCGAAGCAAAATAAGATTGTTTGGAAAGTTATCATTTCAATACTGTTTTGGGGTCAATTGGATAAGTTGTGCATTGTTCATCTGAATATTTCTTTAGAGAGGGAATATTTTCAGATGGATAACAGTTCCTATTGAATTGAGGAAAATGATAACATTTAGAAATGCCACAGAATGTGAAAAAATACAATTGCTGATTTTTTTTTTTTGTTTGTTTTGAACTTGGTGCCCTAACTTCATACAACTTATTATTTTATTTAGTGTTCCTCCGGAGCACTTTTATAACTTCAAATAAATAGTAATTAGGGGTCGTATTCTAGCAAAGTTATGACTGTGTGTAAGATTAACTTAAAAACTCCCTAAGACATATTGATACTATAAAAATAGTAACTCAAAAGGCCTTAAAAATTACGAAATTCATAATGAAGTTATTATACCTAATCGTATAGTGATTAGGATTGCTTGATTTAAATCAACTTGATTCAAATCATGATTTAAATCACTTAATTTTTTTTAAAACCAATCATGTGATTTAAATAAAAAATGTTAAACTACTACAATTCATAGAAATTAGCAAGTAGTAGGTATGCTTTAAAAATGGTTGTATCAAATTAAGTCATTATCACGATTTTTTATTTCAAAATTTTGTAAATACTTATTGAAAAAAAGGTTAAAGTTTTAATAACTAATAATGACCCTTTCAGGATGGGCATCTTACAGGTGAGATGGCAATCAACTGCTTCCCTTAATTAAATAATTATATCAATTAATGCATAAAATAGATTAGATTATGATGCAAAATTATTTCATCTCATAGAAATCAAAATATCAATTTATTTTAAACCAGTTTCAGGAAATATGTAGAGAACTTTTAATTCATTTGTATCAAAAAAATATAATTAAATTCGAAAAAGTCCGATTTTTTTCAATAAAAAAATTAGCAACCATACATCATATAACTATATATTAAAAAACATTGAATTGGTACTTTTTTTAGTTTGATTTGGAGAAGATTAACTGATAGCCATCAGATTCCTAAAGTATTTAGTATTGAGAAATAAAGTATCTGAGTGAGTCAAGTTCACACGAAATAATTAATTTGTGAACCGTATTGAAGATGCAAATGCTGGGTGAAAGGTAATAAATTGTGGAAACATAAACATTTTCAACAACTAAAATTAATGTTTCGAACAAAAGTAAATTTGAATTTCCATAACTCTAAAATAAAGTTAAGAGAATTAAAATTATTAATCTTCATTAAATTAAGAAAATAACCCCTTTTTCATGTAGTTAAAAGTAAAAAAAATACAAAAAGAGGGGTTTCATATTTCAAACTAATGGAAAAATATGTTTTAGGAAAATTTCCCAACAAATTTGTTCATTCTTTTGCTATTAGTTTTCATAAGCCTTTTGTTTGTTTGATATTATGAAACCGGATTGGGGGGGGTTAGCAGGTTCCATTTAAAAGAGTTGGGTTCTTTTGTGCATGTCAAACTAAATTCTGGAACAATAAACTTTTCGTCATGGCTACCTCCGAAATTTGAAGAGACCTTTTTTAACAAATAGTTAAGAAATAAATTTAATATGTGACCCACTTCCCTCATAAAACTTAACACAATTTTTCCATGTTTTTACATGGGGATAAATTTGATAACATGTCCTCAACTATTCCAAGCCTGGGATGAGCAAATAGAACCAGCTAAAGCTCGTTGAAAGCGTATTAAAAGACTCTTCAGTAATCGTGCTTGCTAGGCTGAGTCGTGTTCGGGCGAGAACATGGTTATGACCACAAAATTTTCCCTCCAGCCCCTAAAACGGAAGGTCCCGTTCAAAAAGAACCTTTTTTATTTGGTTACCATGGTTACGCGGATAGTGTAGTGACCTCATGGAACTCGGTGATATACGCGTTCGGAAAGGGTCCGGCCGGTTGCAGTGCACCGCCCGTGTATGTTCTGCTCCCGGTTACCAAGGTAACCGCTAGTTGAAGCACGCCAAAATAAAACAATATCAAAGCACTTTTAATGTTTGTAAATTTTGGGAAGGGTGGGGTAGTGGGTTTCCTGAATAGGACTTTTAGGCTTAGACGGAAAAGCGAAGTTTGGAAATAAGTTTTTCCGGTTACGGAGATGCAGTCCTTTTCCATAAGTCGGATGCCGGATGGAGGGGATGATGTATTCAAAGACGTAGTCAGGAGATGAAATAGCGGATAGATACCTCACGAAATTAAGGAATTTTCCATTTTTGACCATTAAAGTAGTTAAATCTTCCAAATTCTACAAATCTTTCAAGAATTTGTCTGGCTACGAAACTGTAATGAACCTGTTCTTTACTGTAAACATGAAGCAGTTAATGAGAATTGTACTGAACAAATTTATCGGATTATTTTATGTAAATTATAAGTATAACTCATGATTTCCCCACGCACTTAACCTTTCCCTTCTTTCCTTTAGATTTTTCCATCTTACCTAGAGCCCAGGATGCACGCACCCTAAAATCTGCTGGACGCGTAGTTTTTGATATAGGAGTATAAAGGGCATAATAAAGACATTTGAGAACTTAAAATAAAAGACTGGCTTTTAGTTACATAAGTTGTATTGGGTTATAAGTCTATTTAGTTGTATTGGAAGACAGCATCATCAGAAATATTCCACTCATTTAATTTATTAATCCTTGCGACACATGCGGTTCAAAAGAACTTAAATTGATTTTTTTCTTTTATTGTTTTTATTATTTTAATAAATATAATTAGCTGCCCGAAACAGCTAGTCATCCCTGAATGTAGTCCTGAGAAGCGGAAAAGGTTTGAAAACCTGGCTTAGAGTGAGTTTAAACTTTTATAGAAGTATATGGAGCTACGCTTTAAAATAAGTTCATGAGGAAGTATATATATCTTCTCTCTTCTTAACTCTTCAAAAAGATAAAAAACTTAAAAAAATACTAAGATTGAAGTTTCAACTAAATAAACATTTAGGCATATATCATTCAAAAAATGAGATAGTTCCTAAAATAGGTTTGTTAAATAGGGAGCCAATTTTCAAAACACTTATTCCAAAACTTTGAAACATACTTGAATAACTGTAAGATGAGAATATTACCGAACTGGTTTTTTTGTTATTTAGAGGTTGACATAATAAAAGAAATTGGAATTATAAAACTGACAAAATAGAAGCTTTTCTAATAGAAGTAACTTAAATATATTTTGACTGGTCCATGAAAAGGAGTTCAAAATGATGGATAGTTGCGTCCAACTGGAAAAATAGTGGAAAACTTTCTGGAACAAGTTTTTGAGCATCTTTTTTTTTGTAAATATCATTCAAATTTCCTATCGTATCAAATTCCTTGAAGAATTTTTCGAATTGCATGATATTGAGTAGTGTGTCATGTCACTCTCTTCTCTAATGACAACTGATTAATTTCAATTTTAACACAATGATACTTATGATGTGACGAGCGGGAGAAGTAATAGGTATTAATAAGCAACTTCAATTTATTGGTCGAGCACCTTTAGGAGAGTAGTAAAGATATAAACAAATTTCATTACTATAAATTACATTTTTTAAAAATTTTGATGGACAACCCCTCCATTAAGAAGTCCTCAGTCGGGTTGTCCATCAAAATTTTAAAAAAAAATTAATTTATGATAATGAAATTTGTTTATATCTTTAATACTTTTCTCACTGAATTGAAAGTTGCTGCTCTGCGCACATACTACTTGGAGATATTTTATTTCTAATTTTTACTTTTTGGGTGCTCTATGTATGTGCAATATTAAAATGCTTATTACTTATGAATTGATATTGATTTAGGAGAGTAGCTTATCCTATTCTCTATAATAAGTAGCAAAAGAAAATTGATTAATTTCATCTTTAGGTACGTGATACTTATGATGCGACAAGCGGGGAACGCAGTAGACATCAATGAGCAACCTATATCTTATAACCTTATATCTATACCTTATCAACCTATATCTATAACCTTATCCTGTTCTCCATAATAAGTTGCTAAAGATAACTATTTAATTTCATTTTTAGGTACACGAGACATATTATGTGATGATCCGGGAACGCAATAGACATCAATGCCTCATTTCGGAGGGTATCTAAGCCCAAAACAACGTACTAATTTCATTTTTCGATTTTGCACATGAGACAACCATCGTGCCATGTTTTGCGAACCTGATCAAGCCGCCTTATTGGTTGTTCTCAAAACGCCGTAAAGAGCGGGGAGCGCAATAGAAACGCGCTCCCCCGATTGATTCGAGAGGAGGAGCCGAGCATCCGCCGGCTCCTCATCCCGTTCCCAATCAAAAAAGCGGCCCTTGCCAATGGGCGCAAACTATTTCCTGGCGGGCCGCAATTTCCTTATTTCCCGGGGAAGCGGCCCTTATTTGCCGGCTCGCCAGCTGAACAAAGAAGCGCTGGAAAACTTTCCGAGCGAGACCTTGAAGAGCGAGAACTTTTGTCTCTTTTCGTCAACGGGACGATCGGCTCGCGTCGCATCGATCCGCCCCTCTGCGCATGCGCCGGGGCTTCGCAACACGTGGGACTAGGAGGGTGTCCGAGCACTGCGAGGCCATCTTTGCTCCACCTGTGCCACAGTACACACAAGGTTTCCGCACCTACCGCTCCGTTACCTGTACCTGCCGTTTTTGAGCGGTCGGCCGTTCATTAGGTTTAATGAGTGCAATCGATGGGGGCTCGTCGCGCCTCCTTTTTTGCGGAGGCAATTAGAATCGAAATGCTCCTGGAGACGGAATTGCCAAAAATGTCCTGGATGCGCAAGGCGTTGCCAAGTCATTTGGCGCTCCTCGCATTTCTCGGCGTTTCTTTGGATTAACTTCGCATAAACGTTTTGCACAATCTGCCGCTCCCCAAAGCACTTTTATCTATCAAACCCGCAATAAAAGAAGCCAACACTCATAGTATCCAACCACTAAGCATCATTTGCTACTTTATTTCGGGCAGTGCTTTTCTTCTTTCTTTAACTGACACTCTATTCAGAATATCACAGTCACTCCTAAACGATAGAATAACCATTAACTACTATGCGTAAGCTTTATATCCCGGTTTCTCTGAAGTGCGCTTGCGGACTGAACAAGATCAATTGCTATAGGGGAAAGGAGGTAAGAGTGCGCAGTCGGGTAAAAGTACACAGCGGTTTCTTTCCCTGCTGGCAACATTATAAGGGGGAGAAAGTATGATCACATGGAGACGTGTATCATAAGCTATCCTAAAAGACTGTCATTATTATTTTCATACATTCTGTATTTCATTTATCAGATAAAATATGGTTTCTTTGAGATATCATCTAATTTTTCTGCGAAGGAATATTAATTGATCTGTAAATAAAGAACTAATGAATACTTTCTTCTGAACAACTTGGTATCATTAGAATTTAAATGCAGTTAATTTCAGGGTTGATTCAAGGACAATTTATGTAATTAATACATCGACGTCTTAGAGTACGCACATACAAAATTGAAATTTTTGTAGTGAGAATCATATAATTCATCTTACTCTTTACCACATGAGTTGTGTGGTATAATTGATGAATAAATGTTTAGTATAACATTTTAAAGCTTACAACCCCGCTGAAGCTGAAAACTAGCTCATGTAAAATCCTGGAAAAGTAACCCTATGTTTTCCCCATGGATTTTTCAAGAAGATTGAATCCTGTTTGGATCATACTAAAGAGAAAGATGACATAAGGGAGGAATCAACCAAATACGAAGGCAGTTGGGCACACCGGGTAAAAGTACGCATTCAATTTTCATTCAATGTGATTTTTAATATATTTTCGTTAAAGCCAAGACTTTCCTTTCTTGAATGTTGATTTGTGAGTCAATAAACTTACGTTCAGTAAATTTTTGAAGATCTAGCTTTTAAATTCTCGATTTTACAGCCCAAAATTGTTTTTTTGTGGGTACTATTACCCTCCTTTCCCTCTACTTCTATGACAAATTGATATTCTTTTATGGAACTTTAAAAATATACACATTGGCAATATGATTTAAATCGATGTATCTGTACCTAAAATTTGTACAAGATAGCAAAATAAATGGGGCCTCAAAGTTTTCAAAAGACCTCAAAGTTTTCAAAAGACCTCAAAGTTTTGCACCATTTTATAACCTGTTTTCCAAACGTTTTGGCAAGGCGTACTGTTGTTTTAGCAAGATGGAGTCTCTAGAATTTAGAGACCCAAATAATATGTAATTACCAGACTTGCTGTGAAGATTTGTTTTTGAGAACATTTCATAAAAATTTCTCTAATGTACACATTCATTATTATCATCCTTTTTAAATTTCAAAAATAATTTTCCATTCTTCAACACCAGTTATTGTTTTACTTTCTTCAATAATATTCCGAACTGAAAGAATTCAAATTTTAGTTTTGCCGCTCTTTCACCCGCTTATTTCTAAAATATCCCTCAGACAAAAATATTTCGCTTTCGAAATGAAAAAAATTCGTCCCAACTATATTCGTCAAACCTTTGTGACTTTGCAAGTATATGCCTTTGTATAGAAGTTCAAATACTTTTCCCCCACTTCTAAACAATTTGTAAAATTTTCAATAATGATTTTTATGTATGAAAGGAGTTATTACACAAAGCGGTCTCAAAACAGATTCCTGAAACCGATGCATTACTTCACACAGCTTTATTTTATTCAGCTCAGTTACATAAAGTGGGATGGTGTTGTACCTTTATCCAGTCCATTAAGTGTATAATAGTGGTTAAATTAAATAGAAAAAAAAAATTGGAGGAATAAAGAGGCCAAAGGTACTGTTCATTGTTTTCACATTATTTTTTTTAAATTATTTATTATTTTTTATATTTCTCAACAGTAAATTTTCTTATTGAAGCATTTTATCTCTTGAATTAAAAGTTATCTCAATTTTTATAATTAAAAAATGAAATGCGGTATAAAATGTAAGGTAAAGACATTAGAAAAAAATTTAACTTATTATTAGTGTAACCTGAATTCCTCAGGCTTGATTTTCTTATAAATGAAAAGGCATTGTACCTTTGGCCCATGGTTAATAGAGTATACTACAGGTTGACTCATAAAATGTAAACAGCAATTCGTGACGTCTCAAGGTGCTGAACTTGGTTTGCGATTTTTAATCGTATGATAAATTCTGCATGAAAACTGACGAAAAGAACTAATTTTAGTCAAAATTAATTTGTTTCTTGAGTCTAGTTACTATAATAGACCAAATTTATTAAAAACGACAAAATAACAGATCTAATTAGAGTAATTTGGTTTTTTTTTTAATATCTTATTACTTTTTACTAATACCATTTCATTCACAAGGTGCTAAGCTCATTCAGAACTCGCATCTAATCGCTATTTTCAATAAATCGCTCGTCTTAAATTCGCTTAAATTAACTTAAACTCGCTTTTTTATCTGATATAATCTCTATTACTTGATCTGTTTTATTACTTTATAGCTGTATGCTATTACTTATTGCAAATATTATATGCTATGACAACATGAATGTAAATTTACAGGAGATTCTGCTTATAGATTATTTAAATGATTAATTCAACACTAAAAATTCGAAACTTATGAACAATTAAAAAATATTTTTTTTTTTGGAAAATATAAAGAATCTAACTTAACTCTCATATTCGATATATCGTTGGTGCTATCTCTTCTGTTCGTACAACCAGATTGCACACCATTCACCGTTTCATTTGGGCACTTTTTAAATAATTTGTGTTTCAATTAACAACGCAGTTTATATTAAAACAGCATGAAACGGAACAAATTAGAAAACTTCATTTGTTTAGAAAATTAGCAAACGATTATTGTCAAATTCACTGAATTCAGAAAATTAAAATTATCTTTTGGAAATTTAGAATACCAAACTTATCTATGTAATAAAGAAAAAAATAATGTGATATATACTTGAAAAATGTGACAGATATAACACATTTTAAACTTTTATATTTTAATTATTTTTCCAAATAAATTTTACTTTAATTAACATAATGAGAATTTATTAAATAGTGATTAATGCAAGCCGTGAATTACTTTACTGACTTTTCACTTTGTGAATGAACTGATATTAGTAAAAAACACAATAAACTATAAAAACTAAATTACTCTAATTATATATTTTATTTGTTTTTAATAAATTTGGGCTATTAGTAACAAGATCAATAAAATAATTTAGCTGAAATTAGTTCTATTCGACAGTTTTCATGCAGAATTTTGCCATAGGATTAACAACGGCAAACTGTGACATGTTTTGTTTACATTTTATGAGCCAACCTGTAGTTATCTAATAACCTTGCCTGTGACATTTTTTTTCAGCATTATTAATTGTTTGCTTAGTTTAATTGGTTTTTGTTCAGTTAATATTTTTCAAATAATTTAAATCGTTGAAATTTGTGTTTAACTTATTTATTATTACTAATTATAACTTATTATTAAGTTTTCAGAACCTTGCGACACAAGTCTTGACGACTTTATTTGTTTAATGTTGGAAGTAATTAAAATTTAATATTCTATTATTATTAAACTAAATTAGATATTATTGTAAAGGCTTTTACAATGATTAATTTTTACAGATTAATTTTGTTAATTGGAGATGCCTAGAAGTAAAGATGACGTAAGTAAAGAATTCATTACTAAACTCATAATTGACATTTATGTAACAAGTTACTCCAGAATTCTACTATAGATAATAAATTATTTTTTATCTAATTTGTAATTTTTATATTTAAATTTCGAGAGTTATATACCATAATATTTTCTCATATTCAAAACATTCCTTGAGTACTGAAATTTCCATTGTCATATACGATTTTAGAGCATGCATCCTTATTTATTTAGAGTAGGTCTGAAAATGTATGAAAATTTTATAGTAAATGCAATGTAGTCAGCTGTATGTTTCCTTTAATAATTGTGAACGGAAATATTTTCTGTGAAGAAATTTCGAGTAAAGTAACGCCAGAATATTTGCTGTTTCAAAATTTATTTCTAAACTACGGGGAATAGCGCAGCTGATGAAACTCTGAACAATAAGTCAATTTAAAGAATTTCTTCAGCACTTGTTCTTTAAAAATAGGTACTCTTGAGTTTTACAGGATATTTAAATGTAAAACATTTTAAAACTTGGCTTCTAAAATTAATCTTATTTTACAATAAATTAAGAATTTATTTTGTTTTTATAAAATTTTATTTTCTTATAATTATGTATTTCTCTTTTTAGTGCTCCTAGTTTGTTTCTGATTTACTTTGTTACTGTAAAATGAGTTGTCAGTTAAAGATCCTTAGAATTTATTTTCCTTAGTTTCGCATTGACTAATTCTTTGTTAAAATAATTAATTGATTAATTTTTAATATTGCATAAGAAATATATTACTTTTCAACTATTCTGTATTTTTTGTGAATAAAAGTTAAATATATACATACGTACTTATATAAATTTATGTCAAATTATGCTTTTTTTTTACTGAAATCAGTGTTAAAGTTAATGTTTCTCATATAAGTAGTTTAGTAAACTAAGCAGTTTAGTTAACTAAGGGTTTAAGTACTAAACTGTGCGTCGTAATCTTGGAAGTCCATAAAGAAATGTTTTTTCGTTAAGAGAATATACTACAATCTGGTTTGAGGAATGAAATATAAATATTTATTGTATTAGAAAATCTTTGATAGCATGATGCTTTTATGTAGGTATTTTAATATCTGTAACATGCATTCGATTATGAAAAATTAGAAGGTATTTATATTCGTAAATTATTTTTAAAATTACTAAGGAAACATAATGTGCTATATTAAATCGACCATTTCATTCATGATTTTTTTTTATTTTTGAAAGAGATACTTTTCTGATGAATTCAAATTTCAAATTGAAACTTCACACTGAAAAAAGTTGGTTTTGTAACAGAAGGAATTATTTTTTTTTAACAGATTACTTTCTTAACTTTTTAATGGTATTTAGTTTTTGTTTTTTTTTTTGGGGGGGGGGAATTAGGAAATAGTTTTTGAATTCCGCAACCTGCAGTTAGGTACACACGGTCCTGCCACTGTCCACCATTTTGAGGTATCAGTGAATTAATAATTTCAATTCGGTTAGTTAAAATTCAAATTATTTATTTTTAACGTTGATATCTTTTTTGAATAACATGATTTAAAAAATTAAATTAATGGAAAATAAACATTCAGAAATTTTACACGAAAAATGTAGAAAAATATTCCTTTTGATCCTGATATTTAAAAATTTGAATTTTTTTAAAAATTGTATACCTAATAAAAACCTGATTTTTTTGTAACCTTTGTGAATTAGTTATATTTTAGTTATTGTTTGATTTAATAAGTACTTTATTGGGTGCTCTTACATTACGTTTATAAAATAATAGGGTGTTTTTAAAACTTTCTTTAATTTGTAAGTCTTTAAAATCTAGATTTTTCTACAATTGTATATTTAAAAAATGTATAAAAAATATAATTTCTTTAAATTTAGGGTGTATGAAACAGACAAAACATCTTCCGTAATTTATGTAAATCAAACCTTGTTGTGCTCAGAAGTTCACTTAATTATATGAATAATTTACTCCTTGATATGAGCATGGTTTTTTATTAACAAGAAAGTAATTTCAAGTATGAACAGAACATACATCCTAAACAAAACTCAGATTTTTGCAGTTCATTCAAAGGTTTATTGAAATAAAATATTTTTACCCCCCAAAAAACTTAATTTTATAATTAAAGAAAATAAAAGAAATAAGTATTTTTTTGTATCCTTTTAATTTTGGTAATGATTTTCAAATAAGATGAACTAATGTATTTCATATTACTATTTTTATATATTTACATTATTAAGAAAAAATAATTTTAGTTTAAATAACTTTCTAGACACAAATTATAATTACTTAAACCTTCTAAATTTCTTCTATTAAACATTAAAAGAAAATTTATTTAAACGATACAATTTTTTTCACGAGACAAAAACTTTTTTGACCTTTCTTTGTTTGGGAAATGTCATGAAGGTTTTATTAATTTAAAATTAAGTACACGATTTAGGGTATAAAATCAATGCTCTAAAAATTATTTCGGTAAAATTTATTTTGGTCTATGATTTAAATTTAGTTACTCTCTTTCGGGTAAAATTTATTACATCCTCGTTGTATTTTTAATAGCTTACGAACTTTAAATTTTATCTTTGCCATCGAAATGAAGATCATCAGTGATCTTTAAAATGAAATAAACATTCAAGAAAACAAAAATAAAAACTACCTAAAATTTTATTAAAATTATTGAACTATTAATTTGAAAATAATCATTATTAAAACCGAAATAAATTATAAAAAAATTTACTACGGGTCTTATAGGGTAACAGGTAGGCGTCTGAAATCTGTACAGCAAATGACACCCACGAATAAATGTTTAATCCGTTACAGTCTAAACTTTTCGGGAACTACATCTTACCAAAAATATATCATAACATTTACAACATCTCCTTAGAGCATTAAATTTCCTATAATAAATAATAAATAAAAAATATACTTGTATCTATCCAAAGAAAAGAATTAACGATGTAAATAAAAGTCCACCAAACAAACAATAATTCAAAATAACGCAAAAGAGCACGACTCAAACCATTTTTCTTCACTCCTTCGATGCATCAAACAATTCATCTCCAATCAATTCTCTCGAGTAAACCACCTACTCCATATCCCAAGCCCCCCAAGAGGAGAAACTGCAAGAAACCATTCCAAGCCGCCAACGCACTATTTCATTGAAATCAGCAGAACAGCGCATGGCTTCGAAGCCGGCTGAACTGCAACTTGTTGAATGCTCTGACTATTAGCGGTTGAAGACTCAACTTTCCAAACCGATCCGTTTGAGAGCGGTTCACGTTTGGGAGCGCTCTGGATCGGATGCTGAGAGCACTGAGGAGTCGGTTACCTGTGAAGAGGATCGGTTCAGCTGATGGCTTTTGTTTGCTTGGTTTAGGTTTTAGTTAGGATGGAGTTTAGAAAGTTGCCGCTCGAAGTTTGGATGTTAGTTCAAAAGATGTTTTTTTTTGTGAATGGATAGGTAAAAAGTTTGTTAAAAATTGTTTTTTTTTGTGTGTGTAGAGAAATTTCTTTTAAATATCCATTAAATATGTATAAACTCCAGGAAGTGAGTAACGTGTCAAAGAAAAGAGATGTTATGATAAAAAAAATTCCGTAATGACAATCTCTTTATTTAAGTATATGGTAGTTAGAGAAGCCCATCAAATGTGCATTTCAAATCATCTTCGCCGTGATGAATTAGGTTCAAACTACTTTAGTTGTTGCCTGGTACAATCTCGTTTAGTCATATCATAAAAGGAATAATAACTTTAAAAAGTCCGCTTTAAAACCTAAAAAGTTACATGATAGAAGTTATTTCAATCTATCATGAATAACTTTCGTATCAATCTACTCATTTGTTTGTGACCTGATAGTATGACATTTCTGAGTTGGTTTTAAAAATTCAAAGAAATTGAAAGTACTTACAGGGATCTTGGAACAGGGGATGTAAAGGACTTGGTCGGAGCTCTTGGCGGCCGCAGAGTGACCACTGGGCGGCCCGACCCGGAACCCCTTGGCCTTCACCCAGAACCTGAACTTAGAGTTTTCCGCATTGGTCTGCTCCTCCCCCTTGAGTATCTTGAGTATCCTATTGTATTTGCGGCGCGTGACAGTCTTGGTCTTGGCGCTGTCCCCATAGGTCTTGAGCGCCCACGTCTGGAAGGCCTCGTACATGTCCGTCTTGTCCATCGCGGGACTGGGCGAGCGGGAGCCGGCCGAGGCCGCAGCTAGAGCGGCAGCATGTCTGGTGTTGTGTCTCCGCTGTGACTCCATGCACCGCGAGGAAGGCACTAGGCCATGCCGGGGGCTTGCCGACCGGGTCCGGGAGATCGAAGCTCGCAGCCTGTGTGCCCGTTCGCTGCGCGCGCCGACCGGGGAATGATCGGCCGGCGGTAGGTGGCTGTCGGCCGCCGCGGATTGGGGACGGCCCCCTACCAACTCGTATCCGTCCCGGGCTCCTCGCAAGTTTGCGCGCTGCTGGGATCGCGATCGGGAATTAATTGATGGCTGCGTGACAGACAAACTTTTTCCCAAATCGCTCGCGCTCGCGTCTCTCTTTTGGCAGGCATCGATTGTTTGGAGATGGAAATTGGTTATGTTTTGTGTTAGTTTTCAGTTTAATCAAACTCGACATCATAATACTATAGTAACTAGCAACTTCCTTCAACTTCTGTGGAATTCGGTTTAAAAAAAAGGAGAACGCATAAATGGTGGGGATTTTCTTTGATGATTGAGTGGTCGGACAAACTTTTCCGAAATCTCGCATCCTACTCCTTCTTTTAACGTGCATTTGTTGTACATGAATGGAGTAGTGGGAGTTATTCTCTAACAGTAACTCTAAAACATTTTTATTTTACAATTAGGTTTTGTTTGTCTTTTGATTTATTCACGTTCAAAATCATTGAAAGTTAAATTTTAGAAAAGGACTTTTTTTTGTTAGTTTTGTTTATTTGATAAAAAAAAAGAAATTAAAGAAAAGGAATTTGATTTTGTAGCTATAAGATGATGGAAATTATGAAATGACTTCGTGATATTTTTTTTTCCAGAATGTTTCTCTCTTTACCTTTTTGTTTGCTTTGATTATACTTCAATGGGGTTTTGGAAACTTATAAAATAATTTGAAAAAAAAAAGTTAATTTTTTAATGTGATTTGTAAATGTTATCAATGTTTTTAATGTAATAAAATTTATTATTTCAAAAACAAATTTAATAATAGTTATTAGTCAGAATTATGAAAAAGTAAATGGTAGAAACTGTTAACTTTTATTACGTTAACGAAATTTTATTATTTGTTCTTTTTTAATGGAACTGAGAAAATGCAAGGGAAAAAAGAAAATAGTATGTGCGGTTTAAGTTTTTGGCAGTTTTCCCTAGGTTAAAATGATTTTTTTTTAGTTTTGAAGCGGGACATACTCTAATATTACGGAAGCATTTGTTAACGATTTTTTAGGCAAAATGATTTTACATTAAACTGATTGTATGCATGGAAAATAAGCAGAAAACAGGCCTTTCATTTCTTTTATAAGTTTGGTTAATTACGATTTTATACTTTTTAATTTAAAGTAAAATTCCATGCACGGCATACATAATAATGAGAGGATTTCTCAATTTACTTCTGTTGATCAGGTTTGAAAACTAATGTTTGCTTTTGTATGCATATAAACCTTATTTTTCTATGGTATAAGGCTGAGACCATAGCTAATTCACTCTTTGTAAATTTTCAAATTAAGCAAATGAAATTAAAGTGCTTCAGATCCTTAAAATAGATTTTTAATACATTTTTATCAGACAATGTAATGCTAGCAAATGTAATAAGTTAATGAATGTAATACTTATTGGTGGTAAATAAAAGAATTTGAATATCTTAAAAAAAAAACATAACTAAAATATTTACACCTGATTGAAGATTATTACTTTTTGATCCCCAAAAAATTATTTTTCGCTGTCAGATAACGATCCTTTTTAGTTATTTTATGAACAATAAACAAACAAAAATAGTTCCCTACAGTAGACCAATTTTACCCCCAAATGTTTATTTGAAATAAACCTATTCAGTTTCATAACAAAGTTTGACAAATTTTTATTTTAGACTACAGTATTCTTTTTTCATCTACCGTGTGTGTTCTTGTTTAAAAAATTTGTTATCAACAATACTTCCAACCATACAAAAAAAACATCTATTTATTTTTAATTTCCTTGATCAACCAATGTGGTCGATACCAGACCTCTGGCAATTAATTGGTAAAACCGGATCAAAGAAAGCACATAAAAATGCCATCAGAAGACTAAAACTTTAAACACTGCATTTTAAAGTAGGTAAATTTAAAAATAATTAGTAAATAATATGATTTAATATTACTCTAATTGAAAAAGTTTGGTTCCTAAAGTATCATACTAGTCAGAAAATGCAATGAATATGCTTTTATGACAAAAGAAAAATTTAATGAGAAAGAGACAATGCTGGTTTTAGCGAGTTTCGCCGTTTAAAACTTTTTTACTCTAGTTATACCATACACGCCTTATTTAAGTCGAAGTGACAAAAATTTGAAGAATATTGAGACACATTAGATTCCTCACCCCAAAAAAATAAGTAATAAAAACGAGATTGATAAAGTAGGTATAAAATATGTAGTATAATTTAAATTAATATTACTAAAATTTCTACTTATACTATTAATTCTAAATTAAAATTATTGAGTTTAAGGTTTCGAGATTTTACACAACATTTTTCTAATCCTTAAATAGAAAAAATATTATTGAGATAAATAATTTTGAATTGTACTTTTTCAATTTAAACTATCCATTAAATTACTTTATTAAAACTATAATTTGCTATCCATCTTAAACAATTATCTTATTGTAATTGTAATAATAATGAGAAGATTAAGACTGTAATCTTATTGTAATAGTTTTGCCATTTTTTCCCTTCTATTTCTTTTGTTTATCTTATGTTTTATGAAATTGCGTTGTAAAACCGATTGAGTAAAAATTTTCCTGTGATAAACTTTTAAATCAATTAAGTTAAAATATTCTTGGGGGACTATTGTCACTCGCTGGCTAGATGGTGGGTGATATAAGTACCCAAGATAGTAATATGAGAGATAAATGCAATTTTAACTGTAACAAAACATTAAATACTATATATAAGTTAAATAATTTATTTGTTTTTAGTTATTCAGTAGGACACATGGACTTGATCTACAATCAGTTTAATTTTCTTTCAATTTTAAACAATTAAAAACAAACTACTACAATTTTACGAAATATTTTCAGTAAATAAGTGTTTATTGTTTATTTTTAAAAAATAGTATATACTTAAGGGGTTGAATTTCTCATCATAGCTATCTTTTTGTTATTTATTTTTTAAATAACAGTGTAATTAAGTTTTCCTTCACAACCTAATGATATAAGAATTCTTTAAAAACTGACGCTTCCTCTTCAGGTAACTAAGGTTAACTTTAAAAACTAAAGGTTTGAAATTTCTATGTTCACATACTTATTTATGTATTTTTTTCTGATTTTAATGTCGCCAGAGTTACCTGAAATCTCATATACAAGTATAGAGTAACAAATACAGCTCTCTCTCTCTGATTAGTTTAAGCGTTTCTCATTTTAATAACAATAAACTAAAGTACTAAAAAATGTATTTGAAAGGGCCTCTTTGACCTCTTTATATTTATATATTTTTGAAAAATGGTTCACTTGGAAGGCTAAGGCTCCTTAGTGAGCAGTATGTTATTTTTTATTTTGATTAAATCTGTTAATGTCGATGCTTATGTAAATATATCGGATGAATAAATTCTAATTACAATGTAGTAAAATAAATAGCGCCTCTAAGCAAAGGTCACCAGTAAAATAGTAAATCTTAAAATATATGAAAAAGTAAGTATATGTTTAAAAGTGTTTAAGAGCATTAAACAAGTTGTAATTAAGCAATTATATTGATATGTAAGATTTGCTGTTATTGAGATAAAATAAATGTGTTTCTTGAGGAAGGATTCTTGTTTCCATTAGTAATACTTTTAAAAATTTTTAGCCAAAGCTTTATTTTTCTTTTTTACATTACTTCATCTTATTGTAGAGTAAAATATTTCTCGTGTCTATTCTTTTCTTGAATAGATCGTTTTTAATGTTTAAATGAGATTATTTAAGCGTATTTGAAGAGCAATTATTCAAAAATTGTCTTTTAACTTAGAAATTAGAAAAAATAAATTAAAATTCAATTATGGTTCTGACAAACGTTCACGTAACATTTATTTCTACATGTAAATATCTTTAAATTTTGATTCATTGCATGATAGTGGTAACAAAACACTTTTCAATTTGTTGGTAATATCCAAAAGATAATAGGATTTTTTTTTTCAATTTCTTTATACCTTTTATCTTTAACTCAAAGAAACACCGTTTCCATACGCTCACGATTCACTGGATGCACAAAAATATAAATAGTTTCTCGAACGAAAGTATGAGATTTGAAAATCCATGTCAGTATTTGATACCACATCTGTGTAAAAAGAGTGCATACTTACATTTCAAGAAAATAATTAGTTTGATGTGTTTGATGTAAAATTCAATTTTAATTTAATGTATTCAACCTCTATTTTAAAGAATGAAAGAAATAAAATACTTTTAGGTATTGAATATCAAAAATTTATTTGTTTTACTTAATTTATACCGATTTAATTTTCTAATAAACCAACACGACTTAACAGTGGACTGCCACAATGTAAAAAAATTTGTCCGTGTGGACACATTTTTAATTTTTTATTTGCTTTTAAAATTATTTTGACTCATCAAAATTTGTGGAAAATTTGAAAAAAAAAAAAAAATTCTATGACTTTTGGGTGTGAGTTGTATGTACCCACGTCACTAATTTCTGAAAATGTTCCAGTATTCTTCGTTTTTCTCCTGTTTTCGTTAGTTTCTTATCTTTGTAAAACCCTAAAACTGTTTCAATGCTTGGGAATATGTTTTTTAAGTTGTAGTATTTCTCTTGTTTTCGTTAGTTTTTTATCTATAGTATATTATATACTATCTATATTTTTATCTATAATTTTATATTTTCTTTTTCTTTATCTTTTAAATGACACTATAATATTATAACAACTTTCATGGATTACTATTTTTTCTCTGAGTGTATACCAGCGAAAATATATCAAAACATTTACTGAAGCATAAAATTTAAACTAAAAAATATCTCGATATTATTGGGATTTCTGTTTTATGACACTTTTTAAAGGAAATTTAAATAACTATGAAAGGAAAATTTAGATAATAACCTAACACTTTCTGAAGCTTCGTGTAATTATACCCTTTCAATTCTAAGGAGAAACACTTTTTATATATTTAGCAAAGACTAACTATTTAATTAAAAATTCTTCATTCAATTTCTTTTTCTTTTTTTTGTATTTTGCACTTGAAGAATGACGACCTTTTTTCGAAGAAAATGGAAAAAGATGAATCTCTAAATTGCTATTTTCACTTTATTTGAATGTTATTTTTTGTTCTTGAATCTAGAGTTGCTTCGTATATCAAAGATTGAAGTATGATACTACGATATCATATATTTTTACCTACACACATGCTTGTCCAATGACAAATTTAAGCGTTATGGATGGGACATAAATCTCCATTAAAGTTATCTTTAAAATGAATTTTATTTCAATAACAAATGAAAGGCTTCAGTAAAAAGGGTAAAGGTATCCGGTATAAAGAATCTCCTTCATTCCAAATAAAATCAGCTAAAAAAGGAAAAATTAAAAATCATTCGTCAGAAAAAAGTTCTTATCGGTCACATAAATATTATTTCAAAAGCACGTTTAGACAAGACATAAAAGTAAAAAAATACTTTTAAGTTTTTTCGGAACAACTGCCTTTTAAAGCTTTTCTTGGTGTTTGTAATTTTATATTTGTTGTAAGAAGGTTTTATTTATTAATATTTTAAGTTTATATTTCTATCTATCTCGCTATGGTTTTTGTTTTATCTATATTCATTTTTTCTCTCTCTCCTTCTAATTTACACGTTATCTCTTTTTCCCATTCTCTATCTTCTTTTTCTTTCTCTCTTATTCTAAAATAAAGTTCAAGAGGTAATTAAGCAATAAAGCGATTATGACAATTCTAGTTACCGTCTGAATCTACGCTGCGAATACGTATATAATTCTGAAAAGATCAAGAAACTGTGGGTCCAATTTTTTCAAACTAGACAAATGCATTTAGAGCCTCAAACTTTTCCCTCTCATCTTCACTTTACAAGTAATTTTGAGAACCTCAAATGTTTCATATTATCTAACTCGCAGAACCTGAATCTCATTCACCAACATTATTCTATTAAAGAAGTTAAATGCGCGTTTTATCAAATCGCCAATTTGGTCTTAACCACTATTCAATAAATCCTGTCTTCTTCGCATTCACACTGAACTGTGTTTTACTGAGGGCCCCTCTCAAAATCTCCCCCCGGAGCACAGAGCAACTGATAGCGAATGCGATCGATCTAAGAACTGCTCTGCCCAAATCATCTCCTGAACTCTAACCCCGGGAGACTGGAGGGGTGGCATTACGTCACTGTGCGTAATGTGAAACTGCACTCACTCGGTTTAATCATTCTCATTATAGATGGGCAGAGCATTTGTAATATTTAGATCAGCGCGATCATATAGGTGGCCACGGCGGGACGTCCAGTTAGTGTGTTCTCTATAACTTGAGTATATGACGTTCAAGACTATATTTATCAGTCTCGGTGTATGAACCTGATATGGGATTGCTGTTTATAGAAATGACAATGTACACTTTGACCTTAAGAAGTTGAACTGAAATAAACATAGGATTTTCTATGTGGTTAAATTGAAAAATATCTATGGCATAGGTAAGAAGGTGATGCTTCTAGAAATGGGATAGTTTTTGAACTTGGGAAAATATTTGTGGTTAGGAAAAGATTTGTGTGGAGTTTTTTCATATGTTACTTCTTTTTTTTATTATTTATAATTAATTCTACATTGTGCATATAAGCCTATTTGTAAAAATCTGTTGTATTTTTCAAAGATTTGAATCTAATTTTCTTGAAAATCGTTATAATAGGAAATTTCTCATAAAGGGGATTTTGATTTTGATATATTTATGGATAAAGCGTGATATTGATGGTTCTGGTGAGTTTTCTTTTCAAGATTGATGCTGGAAAAGAAGGCCGCAGATATCAATTTTTTTAACATTTTAATTTGTCATTTTAAAACCTTTTCAATCAATAATGACACTATGATGTCATAATGGAAACATTGCCAAGATTTCTAAAAAAAAACTTTTCTGCCAAAACTTTCATTACCAATGAATCATGTGTGTATGTATTCTTTCCTGTTTTTAAAAGAACATAGTATTAAAATGTTACCAAAATAGTCCTTTTAAGTCTTCTTTTTCAGCACCCATTTTGAAAAAAGTCACATCAGAAACAGAAACATAGCATCATAATATTTATTCATAAATATATTTAAATCCAAATCCATTTTTTGAAAAATATCCACTTTTTACGAGATTTAAAAAAAAATAGATTTATAGAATAGAGAAGCCTGGGTAAGCTGGATTTATTTTTATTAATTTATTTTTAGTCGGAATCCGCAGGTTTTAATTCAGTAGTACGTTAGTTGAAATAAGTTTTTAATTTGGAAAACCTTATAAAAAATGTTTAAAGGTCAACTAATTTGTTCTTGAAAATATTGCAACTACATTCTAGGTGTGTACACTGAACTGTATCTGGTGTATGTATCTGAAGACAACGATAGTTTCGAATATGAAGACACTATTCTTTCAATTTTGAAATACCAGAAATACTAAGTTTCGAACAATTCAATTGTCACCAGTTAAATTATATGTAATTTTGTTTTATTATGAGCTTTGCAGTTTCAACTTCTGAGATCCTTCGTGAGTCTTTCTTTTAAAACGTGTTAGCCCGCCTTACCCAGTTGCGGCGTCACACTCAAATTACAAGTAGGTAGATTCGTAATTTCCATATGTCGATACATGATGGACTAGTCACATTCTGGACGTAAAAAGTGGATATTTTTCTAAAAATGGATTTGGATTTAAATATATTTATGAATAAATATTATAATGTGCTATGTTTCTATTTCTGATGTGACTTGTTTCAAAATGGGTGCTGGAAAAGGACGATTTTGGTAACATTTTAATATGTTCTTTTAAAACACACATATACACACACACATGATTCATTGGTAATGAAAGTTTTGCTGTATCTTGGCAATGTTTCTATTATGACATCATTGTGTCATTTTTGATTGAAAAGGTTTTAAAATGACAAAGTAAAATGTTAAAAAAATTGCTATCTGCGGCCTTCTTTTCCAGCACCCATTTTGAAACAAGCCACATCAGAAATAGAAATATAGCATCATAATATTTATTCATAAATTTATTTAAATCTAAATTCATTTTTTGAAAAATATCAACTTTTTACGAGATTTAAAAAAAAATAGATTCATATACGAATCTTTGCAAAAACCAATGGAATTTTCCGAATGTCCATATATAGTATTATAATCGATGTTCTTTTTAGATTTGATTAGGCTTTTTAACTGCTCGTTTTCCATGTTAATCAGAGATAGGATGTTTTTTAAAATTTACACTTTTCACTCATAAATGAAAATTTTAACTAATATGTATACATGGTAATTAATATTTTTTTTACTCATTGTAAAATAGTGCTTCTCTTATTTTTCTTTGAAAGATCTTTCTTTCAGTGGTTCCTACGGCTTCCTTATCCGATTAATTCGAAAAAAATATTCGAGTTCAAGTGGGAAAGTTTTTGTAAACGAAGAAGTTTCGGGGATATTTTCATTTTTTTACAAGTCGATTTTCCTATTCCATCACATATAGGAAAATAATTTAATTCTATGTGAGTATCGTTTTAATTTTATTTCCTAATGGTTCCTGTTTAAAACAGGTTTTTGAAGGAAAAGGAACACACTAGAAAATACCATCAAGTTAACATAAACTACTGAAATTATAATTTTCAGAGAAGAAAGATCAGAAAATTCCGTCCACGCTTTAAAAAAATATATTTGAAACAATATGTATATAAGCAATGAAAAATATTTTTGTCGTTTAAACAATCCACATAAAATACTACATACTATAGCCACAACTAAATAACCAAAATCAAAGCAGACTGGTGATCTTCCAAGATATTTATTTAAATTCTATTGAAAATAGTTTACGGAAAGTCGGGACATAGGCACTGAGTGAGTGATGGCTTCAGAAACTAGCCATGAAGTGTGTAGCCCAGAGCGACTAGGTGCGTGACTATCACGAGAAGCAGTAAGTGCCCCCTATAGACTATGGGTAATTGTATTGGAGCAGGCCGCTCTGGTTGAAGGGGCAGTAATAAAGCACGCAAATCGGATTTAGAATTGCTCTCGGTGTCGAAGTCGACAAAACTTCCCAAGAGAATCACAGTCTGCACATTGTATGGTGATTGGGGCACTGATGTGTTGTAATTGATAATGTTTTATAAATTACGTAAGAATGTCAATGAATTATAACAGGAGTTCTTGCACTTCATCGCTTTGAAAATTATTAAACCTTTCTTTCATATCTTTATTCTAAAATAATAAATATCAAAGCTGCGTTTTTTTATTGTTTTTGCGACTTTTTCTATCTATTCTATTCTAGTTCGTTATTTCAATAGTTTTAAGAAGCAAGTTTATACTTATAATAAACGCATAGGCAAAAGATGTGAAACAAATAAAAAGACAATGCAAGTTCCATTAACTTCATAAATATCTTTATCTTATAATATCTTTCTCATCTCTGATCCATTTTATCCTTCTCATCCTTCTCTCTCCATTTCTAATGGAATGCAACTAATTTTTGAAAGAATATTTCTAACCTTTACTTTTTAAAATTTGTATAGAAAATTTTTAGTATCCTGTTATTGATAGTAGCTTAAAAGTTCAATAACATGGAATGAATTAATGGAATGAATGAATGTGGAATGAATGAATATTAATAACATGTATTAATTGCATAAAACGTAAATTGAGGGAGGAAAACTAGTTTTAACTAAATAACTTTCCAATATGTTCTCAAAAAACATAAAACTTACTATAGCAGTTTTTTAAGCGTTAAATATTTTCTTACATTAATGGTTACATTGTTGTTTTACAGAAGAGTTAATAATTTCTTTCTGTAAGGAGAAATTTTAGCATAAAGTTTTAAAAATCCGTTAAGATATTTTCTATACTCAACTCTGTCCAACATTTTATTGGACTCAACTGAAAAATCTTTTATCTAAATAATTAAGTGACTAGGTTGTTGTGTTATGATCATAACAATCTATTTACACCAGAATTTCACTAAACAAAGCTACCGCAACTATCAGTTACGTTTGATGTTATGAATTTATGTTTCAATTAAGTGGCTTGTAAATTATTTTAGTTACGTAGCAATGTTTTATACTTATTTGAAATTTGAAGTACATACTCACAGATTTAAAAAAAAAGATTTAAAAGGCAAAAATGTCAAAATCTGAAAAGGACATAAATTACTTTGCCTCCTTGTGAAATTTGTTTCATATACAAAGGACTTTAATTGATTACTATTTCAGATTTCAACGGTTTTTTACCCGTAAATATAAAAGGTTAATCTTTAAGAGAGTGATTTCAAATCCATAAATTACAATACATTTATGGAATGAGAACCACAGAAAAATATTAAGTGTAAAAATTTAATGGTCAATTATATAATCATGAATTCAATGGTACCTCTTGAATACATTTGTCCATGAAGAAAACTTTTTTAAAAACAAAATCTAAAAATTGGACATACTTATATATAGGAACAAAATAAATTAATAAAAAGGAGTAAGGAATAAAGAGGAATTTAAGGTTTCAATATTACTTTTCAAACAGAACCCTAAAAGCATACTACAATTACATTATAATTTGTAAGTAGGAAACTTTTTATTAAACGTTTTAGCCTTTAGACTGAAAAGGAAAACACTAAATTGACGCGTTCCAATTGACAATCCTGAATACTCAACTGTAGTTTCAGACCTGTTACGTCAGTTTAAAAATTGTGATTATTAATGAAAAACACAAAAATGGACGATAGGTATCAAAAACTAAGCTTAAATATGTAAAAACATGTAAATATACTAGAATATGTTAAAATATGTTAAATAAAATTTATCTAAATCGATCCAAAATCTCTAGAAACGTGTAGTATTTGAGAACTCTGCAATATATTATTTCTGAAAAGAAATATAACTTTATGGATATCCCAGCCCTACTGATAACCAACTTCACGAGAGCATTTTAAACCCTTAGCGTTTAGTATCACCTTACAAGGAGTCTCATCACCTGAGAGACAACGTTCTTCACTTAGTACCTCAAATTACTCTAACCTTCAAACACATCGCATTACACTTCTCTCATTTTCCAAATTAAGCCGTAACATAATCGAGTGAAATAATTGAAACCTAACTCGATTCTCCCAGCGTAAACCAATATTAGTTTCAGCTCTGTTCGGGCCGGATTAAAAGTACTCCACCAAACACAATAAGATTCCTAGGTGCCTTTCCCAGTCAAGCGGGGTGAATTGGTTCTTGCGTGGAATAGGTTTTCGAAATTGATTTAAATGCGGGTATAATCTCTCCTTGACGTAAAGCGATAGCAGGCTTTAATTATGCAACCAGTGACGGATGAGATGGCTACTGAAAGGAGACATAACGACGAAACATGAAGATTACTGTAATAGTGAGTGCATAGGATTATGTAGAGTACACGGTAGCGAATGAGCTTTAGTATGTGTGTTCATTTAACTTCGTACATCATGGATGATTGGATACAGTCTTCATGAAGATCCTTGACAGTTCGCAATCATTGCACTTAAAGAGCTATCCAAGTTCATGAACATTAGTTTTAAGCATGATTCTTTCCAAATGAAGCTTGAGGACTCGATTGCCTCCCTACAGAGAAAAGGCGATAGTAAGACGTTCGTGAATCTAGCAAGTTGTTTTTTCTGCGTTGCATTTTGAGCGCCTATAAATGAAAGATATAGAAAGAGAAGAAGGGATGGATGGATATACGAAGACCACGAGGATTTTCAGGTCAGGTCATAACCAGACTTTTTTCTTTACGGCCAATTGTTGTTAACAAACTGGAAAGATTTTCAAAAAAATTATATAAACCCTTAATCTGAGAAAATCGTTAACTGGCACAGTTTTCGGTTCAATTATTTATAAATCGAAATTTTATTAGATAGAAGTTTAGAGTAAGAAGTAAAAACCGATTATATTTCGTCCCAATTGACGCATTTGCATGAAACATCTTTCCTTAAAAATTAATAAAAACATACGAGTAGGGGAAAACGGGACAGTTTAATACAGCAAAATTCAAATCCATTTTTTGAGTGGAAAAAATGACTTATTCGGATAGTTTTTTTATCTAAAAATATCTCAGAATGACTCAATTTTATAAGACCAATTAGAAAAAAATATAATTTTAATAAAAATTAAAATATAACGACCTTTGTAAAAATTCAATTTTGTATCAAAATGCCCCACCAGTGGGGCATTTCGATACATCGCTTGGGGTATTTTAATACAGTGATTAATTTGCTCAAAAATAGTAATTAATAACAAAAGTTTTGAAAAATAACAAATATACTTTTATTGACACGTGTCTGCAGCACATTTTAACACCTTTTTCAAGTATAAAAAATAATTTTTCCATTAAACATTTAGAAATTAAAATAATTAAAGAATTTGACAAATGGTCATTTTTAAAAAAATCTCTAATCAAAGAAATAACAAACTGTTTTGATGGGATAGTTTTCCCGTGATCAAGTCATATAATATTCCAAGGTATCTTCACCAAAAATCATGTAGAAAGTAAATAAGGCACTGATGGTTTGTGCCACCTATTGTACTTTATAGAACTATAGTGTATCAAAGTACCCCACATCTAAGTGTATCAATTTGCCCCATCTGTTGTTTCTGAACAGAAACCTTTAATTAAAAAAATTGGCAAAGGTTATTTAAAATTTAAGCATTTCCCCTAAAATGAACTTGCTTTTCAAATTTACAGATCTCTGTATTCCAAGTAGAATAGCTTCAGGAAAATTTTACATTTTACTTAAAAATTTACGTTTGGAAATTTTTGATGAAAAAATTTTAGTTCCTTTCACCAAATTTTATAGACTTATTACAGAGCTTAATGTTTTCATATGTTTTGCTTAGGCATATAGACACAACCTTTCGTAAAAACACGACCAAAATAACCTTGATAGTTTTTGAGATATTGAAAGTGTATTAATATGCCCCTTGTATCAAATTGCCCCCGTTTTACCCTATATTAAAAAAACTTGTTATTTTAAATCTTTCTAATAAACTGAGATACTGTACATATATTTAAATTAATATTTATAAAATTAAGATAATCAAAGGGATAACTATGATTTCAGTGAGATTTTCTTGAATTCAACACCTTAACGGGATGAAAAGATTGTTTTAAACTACTACTTTTAAGTCCTAATGGATTCAAAAGAAATTTATTTAATTTTATGCAAATATTATTTTTGAATTTAAGTTAAAAATTACTAAGTAAAATAATTTTCCTAGGTACTCTAATTTATTAATGATTATTAGAGAGTACGAATATTAAAATTTTGAACGAAATACAATCGCTAAGTTAAAAAGTAAGTTGAACCAATAGTTGATATTAATGTCCAGTTTTCTGGGGAGTAAATTCAGTTTTGTACAAATATAGTATGTTGTCTCCTTAGTTATTTACTTTTTTCGATATTTAGTATTTTTTTTATAAATGACTGTTCTGAATATTAAATGTTGAATAGATAAACACTTACATTAGTTCAGTAATTTCAATTTTACTAAAATAAAAAAAAACTATTTTTTTTTCAAGGGTAATTAAATGTAAATGCGAAAGATCAAACATGTTGACCAGTGCATTTCATAAAATATTTCAATCTAAATTGCATTTTTACTTTGAAAAAACATCACTTTTATCCAACTATTTTATTTCATAGCACATTAATAAATGTGCTCTAAATCATTTATGTTTCAAAGTACACTGGGAAAAATTGCGATTTCAAATCTGAGTACATCGATAGTTTCATTTTGATATGAAACTGTTTGTTTCAAGTATGAAACTCAATTCTTTCAAATTTAAAATACCAGAAAAAATACTAAGTTTCAAACTATTCAGTAGTTGTATTTTTATTTAATCTTTGCAGTTTAGGATTTTTATCTTTGAGGTTAAGTTTTAAACATTTATGTATTTGAAAACGTGATTGCCCTCCTTGCTCAGATGCGGCATCACACTCTAATTACAAGTAGACTAGTCACATTCTTATCAAATACTGTAACATCGAAGGGGGTAATTTTGACAAAGGCCATGATGTATCATTTTTGAGTACCTACATATTTTCAGAAATGACTTTATGCATGTTTCAAACTTGTGTTAATTGATTCGGAGCCAGTTTGAGTTTCTAAAATACTCAGGTTGATTTAAGTGTTTTTTTTTACTCAGTTTTGAAAATGCCGTTTTAAGAGTGTTATCTATTTCATGAATATGTATTTCGTGATTGAGTTTTTATACCCCTTAGATATCGGGTAATATCCCCTAATAAAATACTGCAGAAGCTATAATTCTTTTTGCTTAAACAGAAAGGTATTTAGAATTGTATAACACAATTACTTCACGCATGTATTTTTTCTCTCGTGGTTAATAGGTCACCCTATTTAGAACGTTTTTAGACGAAAACATCACCGGGTTTATCCATGTAAATAGATGAACACAGAAAAGAAACAAGAACTATTAAAAATAAATTTGTGATCACACATTACAGGGTACAAAAACTTCTCACTTCGTTATACTTTTGTAAAATCTGATACGTAATAATCCTGATCGTTAGTGACTCAAAACCTAAACATATAAATTTAAAAGGTACCTGGACCTGGGTAAGCTGAATTTATTTTTATTAATTTATTTTTAGTCGGAATCCACAGGTAGTACGTTAGTTGAAATAAGTTTTTAATTCGGAAAACCTTATAAAAACTATTTAAAGGTCAACTAATTTGTTCTTGAAAATATTTTAACTGCATTCTAGGTGTAAGTACACTGAGAGAAATGACGTATTCAATTCTGAATACATCGACAGTTTCAAATATGAAGACACGATTCTTTCAATTTTGAAATACCAGAAATACTATGTTTCGAACAATTCAATAGTCACCAGTTAAATTATATGTATTTTTGTTTTATTATAACTTTGTAGTTTTCACTTCTCAGCTCTTGTGTTCGCAGTCTTGATTTTAAAACGTGATGCCCCGACTGACCCAGTTGCGGCGTCACACTCAAATTACAAGTATTTCGTATTTCCTTATGTTGTTACGTGATGGACTAGTCACTTTCTGATCAAATACTGTACCATCGATGGGAATAATTTTGTCAAAGGCCAATATTGTCAGAAGGATACTGGCCAATGCTTTATATTCCTGAAACAAGCACTTGCCCAAAATATGAGGACATGATGTAGGGTCACTTGGGGTAGGTGGGACCCCTTTTTGGAACAGTACATGTTTGAAGCTTCATAAAATTTTTTTGAAGAGGTTCAATTTGAACTTAATGACATATTTTATTTAAGACACTATTAATAAACAAAAATTTATGATTAGGTTCTAAAATAATGTTCTACATTTTCTTAACTGGTCTTTTTGTAAAAAATGAGACGGGTGTCCCACTTACCCCATAGGAAGGGGTAAGTGGGTCACCCCCTCTTTTAGTGGAGTAGAATTAGGTCGAAAAAGGGCTTGACCGTGAACAAATTACAACAAAAGCAAACTCTGCGGGAAATGGTAGGTGACATGGTTCTAATCAACATACTAAAAATATACATCCGTACTAGTGGTAGAAATATGTTTTTTTGGCCGCCATCTTGAAAAAACACCCAAAAATTTTTTTCATCCAAAAAGGTCGTGTAAGGTATCAAACTGTGGGGAATTTTGTGCTGAAAGAGAATGTGATTTTTGTTTTTCTTAAAATTCATTAAAAAGTAAAATGTTTGACAAAAAACGCAAAGCCGGTACAATGATAAAGGGCCCTCCCTCCATACTAAACGCATCTTAAACGTTCTAAACTATTTTAAAAACACTACTTTGAGACAAATGGTAGTTGACATAGTCCTAATCAACATATTAGAAATATACATCCGTACTAGTGAGGAAAATATCGTTTTTTGACCGCCATCTTGAAAAACACCAAAACACATTTTACTCCGTAAAATGTCTTGTAATATATCAAACTGCAGGGAATTTTGTGCTGAATAAGAATATGATTTTTGTTTTTCTTTAATTTTGATAAAAAATAACTTTTTTGACCGAAAACTGATAGCAAATTCAATGATTTGTGAGAGATTTTGAAGATATGCAAATGTTCATGAAGTTTTTTATCCACCACAATGCATTTTCTCCTTCATCAAGTGGTTTATGGAATATTTTTAACGGAATAACAGATAGTGAGAACAAGGTTAATGTAGAAAATGCAGACATCATTGGGCGAAATGTACAAGAAAAACTTACAGGCAAACTTTTCAAAGAAGCTACCTGTCTAAAATCAGACTTGGCAATTACCCTGAAGACAATTAAAAAAGGTATAGTTATTGCTGGAGAGACTCGCCACATTGATTCACGCCTTTTAACCCAAAGGATGCTGGCATGTATCTCCTTAGAAAACACCGTTCAAGATGCGAGACATTTTTTTAGGTACGAGTTATCGACTCTTCCATCTGCCTTATTTGACCACAGTACTCACTACTCAGCAAATGAGGAAAACTGATAAATCTTCATTAGCCAACACCTTAGATAGGATGGGAAAGTGACAATAGTGTTCGATGGGTATGGAAAATCCAACGTTAAATATATGGAGCACAGACTACACTCAAAGCAGTCATCTGCCACTGTTATCTTTGACGAAGACTCGCCAGTTATAGTCCAGAAGAGTAACCTCTCAAACTCACAAAATAAACAAAGATTCATAAATATTAGTTGCTAGGGAAATATGCTAGGGAATTATTTTCAAAGAAATGGCCATTCCGTCATTCATGCCGAAGGAGATGCAGATACGTTGATTGTTAAAGAAGCGTTAAACCTAGCACAGGAGAAACAAGTCACAGTTGTAGCTGATGACACCGATGTTTTAATTTTACTACTATATAATTCGTCATCAAACATTTAAATGCAGTCTGCCCTACAATCGGATAAAGTTCGCGACATTCAAGCAATGCAAGGAGATATTGGAGAAGAGGCCTGCAAAGCTTTGCCATTTGTCCATGCGTTAACTGGATACTGGATGTGACACCAACAGTTCATTATTTGGAAAAAGCAAGTCTTCGGCTTTAAAAAATATAATAAATTCTCAAATATTGTTCGAATATGCTTTCCAATTTGGGTCTACGGAAATTACTAATAAGGAAGAGTTACTGGAAATGGGCTGCAAAGTTATTGTGTCATTATACGGAGGTAACATTAATACCAACGACTTGAATAATCTTCGTTATGAAGAATATATGTGGAAAATAGCTTCAGCTAAAAAAGAATTTGATATTGCACGTTTGCCTCCGACACAAAATGCTGCAAAATATCATTTACTTCGAGTAAATTTGCAGTGTTTTATTTGGAAGAATCTGTTCATGCCATAGCCCTGATCCTACGCTATGGGGTTGGCAGTTAGTTGAAGGAGAATTCCAGCCAATATTGACAGATAGAAGTCCAGCACCAAAGGAGCTTTTAGAAATGATCAAATGTGCATGCCAAACTACAGCTGATGAGCCATGTTACAGTATGAAATGTACATTCCGCCGATATGAACTTTCTTGTTCCGTTATTTGCAAAAACTGTTGTGGAAAGAACTGTAGTAATACAGGAGACCTAATTAATACTTATGAAGATGAAAATGATATTGGACTATGACGGTGTTGATAGCACCTATAATTTGTTCTTAAAATTTTTTAATTATATGTTTAATGTTATATTTTCAAGCTTAAAACATCAAACTTGAAAGTAGTTTCCTATTAAATTTGTAAAAAAAAATCAAAGTATCCTAGAATTTTGTAACCTAGTCCAAATCTAATTAATAAATGGATGGATTTTTTAGCAATGGATATGTTATTAATTATTTTTAAGTATCATATTCTCTTTCAGCACAAAATTCCCAGCAGTTTGAGGAATGACTTTTCATGTAAATTTTTTTTTCAAGATGGCGGTCAAAAAATCGCATTTTTCACATTAAAACAGATGTATATGTTTAATTGAACCATGTCACCTACACCTCAAACACACACCTCATACACCTGTCACCTCAAAATAGTGTTTTCAGAAAAGCTAAGGACGCTTATGGTCCATAAAGTATGGAGGAAGGGCCATTTATCATTGAATTTGCTATCAGTTTTTGGTCAAAAAAAGTTATTTTTTATCAAAATTAAAGAAAAACAAAAATCTTATTCTTATTCAGCACAAAATTCCCTGCAGTTTGATATATTACAAGACATTTTACGGAGTAAAATGTGTTTTGGTGTTTTTCAAGATGGCGATCAAAAAACGATATTTTCCTCACCAGTACGGATGTATATTTCTAGTATGTTGATTAGGACCATGTCAACTACCATTTGTCTCAAAGTAGTGTTTTTAAAAAAGTTTAGAACGTTTAAGATGCGTTTAGTATGGAGGGAGGGCCCTTTACCATTGTATCGGCTTTGCGTTTTTGGTCAAATATTTTACGTTTTTAATGAATTTTAAGAAAAACAAAAATCATATTCTCTTTCAGCACAAAATTCCCCACAGTTTGATACCTTACACGACCTTTTTTGATGAAAAAAATTTTTGGGTGTTTTTTCAAGATGGCGGCCAAAAAAACATATTTCTACCACTAGTACGGATGTATATTTTTAGTATGTTGATTAGGACCATGTCACCTACCATTTCCCGCAGAGTTTGCTTTTGTTGTAATTTGTTCACGGTCAAGCCCTAATTCTACTCCACTATTATTTTGATTGAAAGCAAGCAAAACTTAAGAGGGAGTAAGTGGGTCTTACTTGATAAAGTACAGAAGTTTTAGGTACAAAATATTTTATTGTAACTTAATCCATGTACGAGATACCTACTCACATTTAAATTAATAGGGTTGGTTGGGGTAAGTGGGACCCCTGTTTGGAACACTACAATTACAGAATGTTTTATTCAGGTTCGAATGGTTCGGGAGACTATAAAGAAACCCTCGAAACTATTCCCCCACCCCACTGTGTGTTTTAATTAATTTCTCGGCAACGTGAATAAAAAAAAACCCAACTTAATAGTTTACTTTACTTACCACAGCCTTATATTAAAACGCAAAATTAATATAAAATTTCAATAAATTACTTATAAATGTTTCAATAAACATTAAAATGGTGAGTCTAGGGTGTCCCACTTACCCCATAATGAGGGGACCCACTTACCCCTACTATGCTTAAATTACGGGGTAAGTGAGACCCCCTCTTAAAAATTTTTAAATTAGAGATTTTGTGAAAATTCAAATTGCAGTATGTATTTTAAGTCAAACCTGGCACAACAGTTGAAAAAACATTAAAATATAGTGAAAACTTTCCTGGAAACAATTCTTGGAAAAATGCATCTTGAACTCTCCAAAAAAAAATTATGGAAATTTTTTTACAATAGTTCTATAATCTTAAAAAGAAATGACACAAAACTCTAATAAATGCAAAACCCATCAGTGTGACAAAATGTAACATGATCAATGTGAACAAGTGTGAAATGTCCTTTACATAGTTTAGTTTGAGGGGGGTGACCCACTTACCCCAGGGACCCAATTACCCCAAGTGACCCTATCATTTTTGAGTACCTGCATATTTCAAGAAATTAGTTTATACATGCTTCAAACTTGAGTAAATTTGATTTGGAGCCAGTTTGAGATTGTGAAACACACAGATTTGAGGGTTTTTTACTCAATTTTGAAAATGAAGTTTTAAGAGTGTAATTTAATTCTTTATTTTTTACTGAAATTCAAAAAATTATGTCTAATTCCCGTGCATCGACAAAGTAATAATAGAAAGGTTATGAACTAGAACTTAGGAATTTGGAAGAAGAAAAGCTTTGCATTATTGTCTACCTTTCTTTTATTAATATTAGTTCTATTAATTTTTATACTGTTTGAGTGATAGTAAACTAAATATTACTACTGCTGGAAACACGTTTTTTTTTCAAATCAAAATACTAATTTAGTATTTAGATAAAAATACTATTTGAATAACTTTTTTACTAATAAGCTTTAATAAGTTTCTTTAGTTTTTTACCATTTTATATAGCAGTGAATGAGATTTTATAAAGTATATCTATCTCTATGTATAATATGCATTTCATTTAGTCAAGAAAAGTAAAATTTAAAACATAAATATAATGAATAGGATATAGCAGTTATGAAAAATGTTTAATGAATAGTATAAAATATTTATTTATTTTATTAAAGAGTCAAGACGCTTACTAAGGAACAAAGTGAACCGAATTATCTCACTGAACTGATCTCTATTACTGACACTGATTCAGATCAAAGATTAATAAGAATACTTTTTTAGGAATCACTGCTGTGAAAACACAGACACATAAATTTTAATAAAATTTGATTAAAATTGTATAATTGTATGTGAACTTTTACAATTACATTATCAAAATCAATTAAATGGAGAGAGTTGTAAGTGTTTTCATGCAGTTCTCTGATAAGAATAGTTTGCTTATTAAATTACATTACTTTAACTCAGCTATAAAATATAACTTAATTAGACAAACATTACAGTTTTACCAACTTAATTCTATGGTTTGTTTGCAATTTGGCATCTTTATGAGATAAATACTTGAGCCGTATCCAAATAAGCCTAAAATATTTCACTCCATTTGAGGAGTCAGTAATGCTATTTCTATTAACATTGTTAATATACTAATAAAAGTAAAAAATAGTAAAAATCAATGCTAAATAATTAATAATTTTTATTTAATGTGCAATTATTTTTGGGAAAATAGGGGTATGCATTAAATAAGTTTTTACGTGATGTGACAATTTTATCGATAAATATTTGGTCATGTCGGCATTTAACAGAAAAGCACAATCTGAGAATAATGAGAATGAAAGTAGTAATTAGAATATAAACATTTCACACAAAAATTGTATCAGTGTTAGCTGGACTGAAAGTTTATTTACAGTAAAAAGTATGTCTAATATATCTGGTCACAGCCAATGTTTTCCTTCGTTAGATCTAGTATTGTTTTTCCATTTTCACAGGAGAATCCCATGAACTTCTCAGACAAACTATCCTTGTTAAGGACTAACCAAGAATAGTCACAGCCTTTACAGCTAAATGGATTACCTATATAAAAAATAAAATATTTTTATTTTTAATTAAATTTTCAAAGAATAAATAATTAAATGAAATACAACCTTACCGACCTTTCTATGAAATTTAGTCACAGAAACGGGTGTCGCAGTTAAGATTCTATATTACCTAATGTAATTTCTTTCCATAAAAATTTTGTTAAATTGAAGTTTAAAAAAGAATTCGTAATACAGTAAAACTCCCTTATAGCCAGGTCGGATATAACAGCCATTAATTTTTGCACTAACCTTATTAACTCAAATTAAACCTCCGCCACCGTCTACATTTTTTATGTGCTTTACATTCCTATATCATAATAATTAAATCCTTTGTTTATGTTTGTTCATTTTATTCCTTTAATCATTGCTTATTCCTTAATTATTATCAAATCTCTGAATGTTGATAACTTGTATCGGATATAGTATGTATAATTTTCAAATACGGTAGATTATAATAAGGACTTGAATTTCTCGAGCAAAAGGGTGTGGTGTCATCGGACTTATTATAAGCTAACTGGTTCGACTGTAGACTGTTATTTAGAACTGTATTTTTAAAGGTTTTCCGATATAACAAAACCATGCAATGTTTACAGTTAGTTTTCATAATTTTCTAGAGCCCGGAGATAAAGAGTCTTATAAAACCAATGCAATCTTTTTCGTTTATAGATCATCGTTAAAGGGATAAGGACTGGGTTAAATTTGACTCCCTTTAAAGTACTTATACCACATTATCAAAATAACAAAACTAGAACTTTTTCAAAATTTCCCGAGTTTTCTTTCATCTGTATTGACGTTACCATTTTATATTTGAAGAGCTTAACTATACAAGACAACAACGTTAGTTTACCATAGAGTAGTTAACCCTATGACGTCACTAACAAACAAAGTAGTTTCGCTTGTAGCGGTGTCTGAATTTTGAGTGAAATGGCGAACGTCAATTTAAAAATATGATTAATTTGTTAAACCCATGTATATTAGTATCTTTTTACCACGATTTGCGTACCGAAACTCCTCCTAGCAACTCAACAGGCTTTGTGTTTAACCATTTTCTCCTTCCGCGTAGTGACGTACTGTGTTCAGGAAACGTTGGGGGGTGTCGAGACGAGAATAGTATCCAAAGAGTACAATGCCTGGAATTGATGAGCCTTATGAAAAGTTGGAGGATAAGACTTACACTACCTTGGTTTTGAGACACCAAGTAACTCATACCGTCCCAATCCATCTTTGCGTCTTCATTCATCCCAACTGATATCTACATTGAATAACACATAAGCCCTCCTGGAAGGTTGTCAGAAAGGACTTACTCTAGTCTTGCTCTGAGGGACCGGCCAAACATGCCATTACCACCCAGGCCCAACCACACTTCGGCACTTGGGCTTTCCCAGCTCCCCCACAAACCTCTTGATGAGGCCCAGACCCAAATTAAAATTTCTGCTCCGCCGGCTTCCCTGCCCCCCCCACAAAAAAAAGAAAACAAACACAAAAATCGAAGCCACCCCCGAACGGACCGGGGCAGGCGAGCCCGTGTCATCTGCAGGGAGGCCCCGCAGCGTAGGAGGGGACGGCCTGGCCCCCTCGGTCCGATCGATAAAGGGGAGGCCTACGCCTGCGAAGGTGCCGCCTGCCACGAGGCAAGATTGGGGTGGGGCAGCCACGCAGAAAGGGCCCACCACCACATAAAAACGATTGAAGAAGACACCATGATCAGCAACCGTAGCAGTTTGTTGGTACAGATGCCGACTTCCAGGGTCTTGTGCCAATCTATGTTGCCGTGAAAGGCAAAGAGAACATCTCACTCACTCATTAAAAACTACTAGTTTTTTCATCGATATTTATTCCTTTTTTATTGTGTATAGATTTTTTATGCGATATTTTTGGCAATATCCACTGAAATGTCAATTATTTGTAGCAATATTGATATAAAATCTATTATAATTAGTTATAACGGTATAATATCAACTATCTAATACTATATTAATTAATGGAAGCCATACCAACTTCAAGAAACCTATGTACCATGATCTCTGTTCCTGGTCAATACTTTCGTACCAACAAAGAAATGAGTGAGGCTTGAATACTGTTGATAAATTCCCACTGGTGTTAATACTCTGGTGTTAATACTCCTAAACGTAATATGATTTAGTTCAAGACAACCTAACAGTAAACCCTTAAAGCCCCATTCAAATAATTCTTTAACTTCTCGATTTGGATCATTACTCAAACGTAAAATCCAAAACAGACCTCACCCCCTCAACTAAACATCATTTACAATCTTCTTTAGTCTATTCAAGTACTAGTATTAAACTCTCAATATTTCCATCAAGAAAACTGTATCTTTCAAGTTGTTTTTACCTTCTTTTTGTTCCCCAGTTTCATCGTTTAATCTAACTTCTTTAGTGCACTTAAAAGTTTAAAATAACTCAAGTATGTATTGTATTATGTTATGTGTATGTGTCCACTAACAATTGAAGGTTTGTGGATTGCTCAACTTTGCATAAAAGTCTCAGTAATAATCAATCTCTGAACTTAAACCAATAAATTTTTTTTCAAATTTTCAAAATAATTTGAATGTGTTTTTTTACTTTAGAGTAAGTCAAATTACGAACGGAATGGGTGAAGTACCTGAAGAAGAAGGGAGTAACTTCTAGATAGAATTTCAAGATGTCTTCATTTACTTTTAGATATCCTGAAAACAGGCACCTAATTCTAAAAATTTTAGTTAAATCAATTTCGTCGTCTTAACTTTTCCTGCACAGCCCATACGATGACACCAAAACTCTATTTCAAGGATTTCGCAAAAGTCAAATAGTGGTGGCACATAGTTTGACTTCCCTTCCTACCGATAGAACAATACGTAATTCCCGAAAAAGCAAATACAACCAAATGGAACCTAAACTTATTACCTCAAAAGATTAATGGACTTTTTCTGAAAAAGACATTTCGTGAACAATATTGTGTTTACAACTTATAAAGTTTCCCGCAACGTACAGTTTCGCCACTCTAACTCGCGAACAGTAGTTGCTTCCATCAAAAACATTCTAGGAATTAAACTAAATGTTTTATAGATTCTCTGAGGTTGGAATGACTAAGAGTAGTCATACAGAAAAGACCTACTATCCCCATAGTTTCACACGCTATTCAACTCTTGAATCCTCAGAGCTAAGCAAAGTTATAAGAACTGTTGCATTAAAATCAGGGCACGATCATTTCTGAAATATTTTTTTATCCAAAAAATCCAAAGTATGACACTTTAATTATATTTATCCATCGAAGGATTAGCTTATAAAAACTTTAATTGGTTACATATTAATACAAAATGCTGTATAATAAATATTTAGAAACCATTTAAAATCTATTACCAATCTTCACTGATTTTTTTTATGAATTAATATATTTAGAATTCCTCCTGTTTCACTAGAATGTCAAACCGTCCCCCCTTTTTTGTGGTGAACTACCGTACTAAGAGATTTCCCCTCATAACATCACGCCCACAGCGGACGGTTCTATGATGAGGTTCGTAGCTTGTTCCGTGACCCTATGGTCACTAGATCCGTGACTCTTTTTCTACTTTGCTTTTGTGATCCTCGTTAAGAATATATCGAGTTTTTCGATGTTTTTAAATAATAAAATTATCTTTATACAAAAATGTATTTAAATAAGGTTGAGTGTCACTCTTATAATTGTATATGACGTGGGGATTATGTTTGTTTAAAATTGAATCACCGGTTCGATAAAAGGGAATAAAGTCCAGATATGGCAAAATTAATTTTTGGGATATAAATTATTTCCAGTCTTTGCTCTTTCACGCGAGTTTTAATAAAGAAAAATTGCCTTGCGTAGAAAACAATTTTGTACACATTTCTGATATCAGAGATAAAAATTTTGACTTTATTTATGTTAGTTTTTAAATAATTCTGGATACTTACATTTCACATTTCCGCTCTAAACTAAGCGTAGAAAATATAATTTAATTTTTAATTATTTTAATTTATATCGAGTGGATGGTTGAAGCCATTGATGAAACCTCAGTTTAATTTAATTTATTTTAATTCTCTTTTATATTATTGCTGCAAATTAAGCGATAAAATTCTTTACTTTTCAATTTTTAATCATTGTATTATAGACTTTATTGAACATCATTTAGCAGAATATATAATCTTATTTTTTTTCACTCAATTTGACTAAATCACATTTACGCTAAAAACTAAGCGATTAAACTAAGTCATAAACTAATAAGTCATAAACTTTTTTGACTTATTTCATTCTACTTCAAAATTTAATTTGTCGTCGGCTTACTACTTTTCACGTTTATGCATTAAACTGAGTGAAATTATAATTTAAATTTAAAGGTTCTTTTTATCAAGTCGAAACTAGTACATTATGTTGTAAAAAAGGAAACAACCCCATTAAATTCTATACGCTCTACAAATTTATGTATGTATAAGTAAACATATATATTTTTCAATAGATGTACATAATTATACATTTAAAAGAATTTTAAATTTTCATTTAAAAACTTGGTGGCTATAGAATAAAATTTCTATTACTCTTATATTTTCTCAAAACTTAATTTTTGGACTTATTTCCTTTTTCAAACTGACGGACTATATAATTATAAATTCTCTATAAGGGTGGTGTATCAAGGAAACTTTATTTTTCTCCCTTTTTTTGTAAAAAAAATACAGCAAAATGTGAGCCTATTCTTTTGATTTATAGTATTTTCAAAAGATTTTTCGATTTAATAGTAATAGTAAAACCTTATTATAATGATATTCTATTTGTAAGTTTAACGATACTTCTACATAGTACCGTCGGGGTGGAATCCAGAAATAAAAACTGTCTATAATTATAAACGGGCAATAACACTATTTTTTCAAGGTCCCCACTGTGTCGTTGTAGACAGGTTTTATTATGTATATTATATTATATTAAAAATATGTAAAGATGTGTAGTACTAATAATTAGGTATATTGTAACTTATTATTGTTGTGTATAATATATTATACTCAATATCAACGTTTCCTGGCCCTTTGACGTCGCTACTCGGAAGCAGAAACTCTGTAAACAGAAATTCTGTTGGGTTGCTAGGAGAAGTTCGGTACACAAATCGTGATACAAAGACGCTATACTATATACATGGGTTCAACAAAATAATCATATTTTTAAATTGACGTTCTTCATTTCACTCAAAATTCAGACACCGCGCTGTGAACTATTTTGTTTGTTAGTGAAATCACAATATACACAAAATAAGTTCCAGCCAGTGCAATGACACTTACTTGAAACTTCAATGAATCCACCGGCATTTGCAACTCTTACTATTAAATCACCAAAAGCATCATAGTTGAGGGATTTAAGTTGATTTTGCGAAAAGAAAATGGCTTGTGGGTTTGTACCGTCAAAAGCTGAAGATGATACCTCAGAAATCTTGTTAGCAGACAAATTAATCTGTAAGTAGAAAATGAATCAAAAATCAGTCGAAAGAGAGAGAGAGAGATCTAAGTTATTAAATTTCTCCCAATAATTCTTCAATTTTTAATATATAGATAACTTTTTAAATAAGAATTGAAATTAAGATAATTAAACGGTAGGATCTTTTAGGCTTCTTCTCACCTAAGAGAGAGAACATGGTTTTACACTTCTGTATTTATCTTTAATGTTTAATCAATACCTCGTAATATTTAAATGATTCTTTGTAAGAGTAAAGTAGTGTAGTTCCAGGGTAATGACTAATTTGAAGTTTAACATTTTAGTTTTATGTTAACAAATATTCATATTAAACATTTTAATAGTTGTTGCTGCCAATGTTAACATTGTCTTCTTTTGAATTAAACCTTTTTGTATTTTTACATTGGCTAAAACGCAATCAAACCTACAAGATCTCATTTTCAATTTTCTAAAAAAAATTGTTTCACAAAATTTTGTCTTGCATAACTATTTCCTGCACCACTCTCGATCCCCTGGGTATTCGCTAAAGACTGGCAATATTATTTAAAACAACAATTGATATTTAAAATTTACTTGTTTGGATTGTGGCTTTGATTGAACATTTTGAAAATTAACAGCAGTGTGTGTCTCTATATATTTAAATAAATGTAAATTTATAAGTAAAGAGATACTTTGTACGATAAATAAATTAAAAGAAGATATATTGTACAAATTAATAACTCGAAACGTAGGCAAAGCATACAGCTGTTTCGACCTTAAAGACAATAATTGTAGTTTTTAAGATATTGCTGGTATATCACCATGTGGGTCGTATATAAAATTTTTCCACTTCCCTCTATACTTAAGCTTTAATATAAAAACATTTGAGGGCATTTGAATTACTAGAATGTCAGGAAATATTGATTACGAAGTTTCTAAGTGAGTGATGGCTCGCATATTATGTTGCACCCTTGCAGCAATAGCAACCCCCTTAAGCATGCTTAATGTTTACAAAAGCTCAACACTGGGGAACGACTGGCGAATTTTTAATTTTTTTTAATGAGTTATGAATGAAAAATTTAATGAGGTTTCCCAGTCTTGAGCCATTGTAAATATATGCCCCCAGCAAAAATCGATTTTTTACCATAGTTTACCATACCACGGGAAATCTATTTTTTATGTCTTGCTATATTTGAATAAAAGAATCAAACGTTACTCAAAGTTAAATATTTTCTCCAATGAAATTATACTTCCAAGATTTGTTATAAGATAAATTCTGATGGTTCAACTTTTTTTAAATCAAGCGGGTATTTCAAATTTGTACGCCAATGATGTGAGTATATCGAAAAAGTGCCATCTATACAGGAGTGCCATGTATCTCCAAGAATCCCCAAAAAAATAGCTTAGAATTGCTTTTGTCACACTAAAGTTTTAAAAAATTTCTGAGGGAGGTCCCCCCAGACTTCCCTTGGAAGTGGTTCCTAACCGTTTTCCTTCAGGTATAGTAGCTTCAGTATTTGTTTTGCATATTTTTTTACTGTATGAAAGGGAGGGCGCGATGAAAATTACGATTGAAAATTGGGTCATCAACATTGAAATTTTGAGAAGCACTGACTTACGAATATAGCGTACATTTGAAATGAAAAAAAGGCATACCTGAAATGAATCCCCATGAGATTTGAAGGCCAAAGACTTGGGTCCGAGTCTCTCAATGCTATTCATAGCCATCTCAAGTCTACCCAACCTTGGCAAACCACTAAACGCGTTCTGTCCAATATGGGAAATCTTGTTTTGGGCCAGGATAATCGCATATAGGTTCTTATTATTAAAAGCCCCGTCAGGAATGGTTTCAATCAAATTCCTCCCAAGATTCAGAGTGGAAAGACTTTCATATATGCTGAGGTCACTGAATGGGAAATCTTTGATCTTGTTCCCGAACAGACTCAGCACTTGCAATGTCTTCCTTGACGCATTGAAGGCCCTGACATCCACAGTGACAATGTTGTTCACTTCGACGAAGAACTGTTGGCTCTTGACGTTGCCGAAGATGTCTGCTGGAAGGTCAGTTAAGGGAGTGCCTTGCACCCAGACTGATCTGACGCCGCCATATTTGAATTTAGCGTTGAAGGCTCTCTTGATTTCATCGGCTGTTCTGTCGCCCATGCAGTTCAGGCCTTCCCCGTCACACGTGCATGGGAACAGATCCTCTGGAGCCGGACAGCTGTCATCTCCAGCTGACACCGAGATGAGAACGGCTATCAAGGTGATCCAGAATGGTGCTGAAAATGACCAAAATGTTAAACTTCTTAACATTTTCCTCCAGTTTATGCCTTGAAAACAATGATTGGAATGAACACTAACAGCCTCCCAGCCATTGGCATTCGAGCATGGTACAATATTTTTGTCTATCTTGTAGTATTACCGATATCCTGAACCATTACATTAAGAGTTCCGGGTCCCCATCTCTTTCTTCAAAACGCATTTATAATCAACTAGCGCTTTCAGCGCTAGACCCGGCGTTGTCCGGGCGCAGTAAAACTTTTTACAATATATACCTAGAGCGCACGAGCTACCCCGTATTGACGGGCTGCGCCCGTACTTAGTTCCTTTGACAGAATCTCATACACTTTAAATAGTTGGGAAGTCTTATTTGTTAAAAAAAAATATTTAAACTTACGGGGCAACAGATTTAGCATCACCCAAACTGCACGACAAAGAGGCCCGCTGTTTTACCGTCCATAAAAATGGATTCAAACAGTTAAATGAATGTATTCAAAGATTCTAAGAATAGTAAGCGTATAAAAACTTTTGGTAGCTAATGATTAAGAAATTTGCCTGAGAGCCTAAGTTTACAATCTAATGGAATAAAACATATCTAGGCCCGGCACCTCCCGAAATTTGGACTAATTAAACAAAAAACTTTTTGCAAACTTTCTGTCATTTCACATTTTATCATTTCCCCACCATTTTCTCAATATTCAAAGGAGAAATTGAAACAATATTCTTTGAAACAAATTTTGAACAAAATTAATTTGAATTTTGAAACAAAAACTTTTTTGTTTCAAGCTTTTCTATTTCAGTGTTTAAAACATCATTATTCATTATTGATGTATAAAATATTTTTAAAACTTTTTTCAATAATTCTTAATTTAACTTCAAATAGTACATTGTTTAAAAGAATACGTGGTATTTAAATTAAGATCTCAACAGTTTTAGAAGTAATTTTAATGATGGTAAGGTTTTTTTTTGTTAAATATCTTTTATTATATCTTATCTGAGGGATTAATAATATTTAGTATTGGTTTTTATCATGGAAATTCTCTAATGCCACATTTTTAAAATTCATTTTCACTTTCATAAATCTAAAATAATCTGAAGGTATTGTTACATCAAATAGGCATTTCAAATTATACCGTTTTGACTAGAGCAGATATTTTTACTCTGACGATTCAAAGTCAATTACTTTTATTTTTTCTTATTAATCTACACTTTTTATCGAATTGAGTGCATTGAAAATTAGGTAGAATTTAAAGGAAATCACTATGCAATTGATAGCAATTAAACGTGAGTGAAACAGAACCGAACTACTCAATAGTTCCAAAATTCTTTAAAATTATTTTATTGAAAATTACTTCAAAGTCTTATAGTTTAACGAGCTTCTCCCTTTTATTCTTATCAGATTGAACTGTAATTTAATTTTAAGTACACGTGAAGGAAAATTATGTCTCTTACTAATGCTTCCCGTTCAGTTAATGGAAAAATAAATTGATGAAACGAAAGTCAATTTATTTTAATAGAATATTTTTAGTTCAAACGTTATTAGTTTACATTCTTTAATACTGTAATATTTTTGCTTTCGCCTTTCTTCCACATCTGTAATGATATTTTTAATATGATACTGCTATTAAAATGCCTTACATTATACGTCATTTCAGTAATGAATTCTTAAATTATTAGTGAGGAGATAGGAGTTAAAAACTTTTTAACTCAAATATGTACGAGTATTTACCTGTAAAAACTTTTTTAATTATATTAATACATGGCAAGAAGATTATGCTTGTGCAAATGATGCAAAGTAGGAAACAAAAGAACGTCAGTTATTGCAACATGAGTTTAAATTGAATTGAATTGAACTCATTGTGCAATAAAAAACGTTCTATTGTTTCCTACTTCATATTAATACATCTTTACTATTTTTAAAGATACAATGAGCAAAACTAACTTTAAAATATTATAACAATAATTTTGGGTAGTTTTTATATAGTATTTCAATGTCATGCTGTTAGTATTTTTTTTATTTCATAAGATTTTTTTCAGCAATGCTTTAAAAGTAGGTTAGTTCAAAGTCAATTTCAGGCTGATTTTAGAAGAACCTGGTAATTATCTCTTTCTTTCCCTTTTATTATTCCTAAATAACTGGATATCTCCAACTAGGAAATTTTGGCGAAAAAAGTTCACATTTTCTTATTATAATTATTTGAACTGAACTTTTGAAGATATTTATGAAGCAACGACTACAATTATTGAAGTGCCCAAGGTAAAAATTAATACTAATGTAATTTCCTTTTCCAGTTTTATACATATTCTCTATTATGTTTTTATTAGTTTATACGGTTTAAGAAAGTAAAAAATCCCACTCATTGTTTGTTTAACCCCAAAGAAGTGATTATTCAAGTCTATAACTTTAAAAAAAAACTCACTTTTTTTTATAGTGAAATTTTTTATGGTTTATTAGAATCGCGAATGTAGTGTTTATTGGTTAAACATTCAAAATTATCACAGGTATACGTTCTATGAAATGAAATAGAATTAAATAAAGTTAAATCGAATAGATTAAAATATTGAAATAAAATAGAATTAAAGGCTTATTTTCCAATCATTACTTACCCATATCTCGTGCTTATTAAAACCTATTATAAATAATAGTCTAAGCCCTTTATAAAGATATCTGCCATTTCATAATTTGTAGATAAAGGTCGTGGGAAAAAGCCCACCCGTATCTTGGGAAAATGAGCACTGCTTCGAGAAAAAAGGATACTGATACAGAATGTTATTTAAATCAAGTTCATCCAGAAAGAAATGTTTCTTTTAAAACTTTCACTTTCAATTACTTTTGATAACATAATTTGTGTCCAAGTTTGTCTAGAAAATTTCTAAGAAGGTTGGTTTTAAGGATTCTCGAAAAATGGAACAGAATACAGAATCCTAATGTATTAGTGGCCTTCTAAAAATTCATAGGAGCATTTTTAGTGGTTAAGAGCCAGATTTTGTTATTTTATAGGATGCAGGCAGAAATGAGTGGTCATTATGCAGACCATTTTTGGTTTTGCTGAAATTTTTATGGTGGTTTCTTTTTATAATTTTAGAATACCCCCTATTTTTTTCCCAAAAAAAAATTGGGGGCCTTCAAAAATTCCCTAAGTGGGTCGCGACCCAGTATTTTCATCTTTCTGTGGCTTACTTTTGTAGCTAACAAAACAAAAAGAAGTCATTTTAGTGACCCTGTATTTCAATGCACTGAGGGTCAATAAAGAACTTGAAAATTGCATTTCGTAGTATGAGACCTGTTCTTTAACAGATAATACATATTAACAGAACTTTGTTTAACGGCCATGCGAGGCTTAGACTTCACCACATAGTATTTATGGCTACTTTTTATTTCTAACTATGTACAAACCTTACAGTACAGCTAATTGGATTGATTCCCATATTTTCTGTTTTCACTATATTGGACTATAAGAAATTTAATTTTTAAAATTTTAAATATTATTGCAGAATATTATTACTATTTTAAATATTATTGCAGAAATACTATAAAGTTTTTCTGAATCACAATCGAAAAGTAACCTATAAGCATGTATTGCATGCCTTTACAAAAAAATTACATTTAATTCCCTATTCTATTTCTATTTTTATATCATTAGTGCATATCGTAACATTTCAAGTAGGTTTTTCTAGGTAAAAATATCCTTTGTGTGTTAAATGCGAATTTAAAGGCGTAAAAAGTGGTGATATTAGATGTCTCACTTGAATATTTTACATCTTTTTGTGCGGCTCTCTAAGCCCGTTGAAAATTCCCCAAAAGTAGCTTCAGAATACTTTTCAGCATGCTAAGATTCAAAAAATTTTGGGGAGGTCCTCTAAACTCCCTTCCTATTTAACTCTTAGGTTAGAGTTCTGATCGTTTTTTGTAGTGTAAAATTAAAAGTTTGAGATTGGGGTTGGTAGTATTCCTTGAAATTCCTTCTGTACTTGGGGAAGCAAGGGATTATGGGGCGTAGGGCAACCTTTATCACAAAGAGGGCCAGTATCCCAAAATAAGGTGAATCGCTATTCCCACTTTTACGTAATATTCAGTATTAAATAATTTAGAGCCAAAAGTCTCTATATTCTCTGAATTTTTTTAAAATATAGTAGATAGAGTCAAAAAGTTCCCGGAATGGTCTCCTACATTCACGCAGGTGATTGTTTGAGGGATAATTTCTTTTTTGGAGGTTTGCAGCACTAACAAGGAAAACATACAGCCATCTGGAATTAATTTCCGGTACTTTCGGGGTTAGCTGCAGATCATTTCTGATGAAGCGAATTTTCCATTTTGAAATTTTGTCTTTGGAGCAGCGTGAAAACTTAAAATTCTGCGCTTTCTTTGAGCAATCACCTTCTGAGACACTCGAGATACTGAAGAAAGCATACGGAAACGATGGCATGAAAAAATACGAGCGGTGTAAACGTTTTCGTGAAGGCCGCACGAACATCCAAGATCATCTTCGGACTGGGTGCCATTGGACTCTATAGGTGATCGAAAATGCAACAAAGTACTAACTGAAGGACCTCTCAAAAATGGATCCCAGGAGTGTTTTAAACAGTTATACGAACGCTGGAAGAAGTGTGTGGATGCATGAGGAAAGAAAAAGTATTGTTCTACTTTTTAATAATATGTAATAGACCGATTCCGGGAACTTTTTGACCCTACCTCGTAGTAGTACCTTCAACACCATGCAAATAACCTTCTTCCTTCTCTTGCCAGAAAAGTTCCATATTAAGTACTGTTTCTCCAAAAAATATATCATGGATAAAAAGGAACAAGACATTTGTGCACAATAACCCATTTGCAGGGGTTTCCAACTTTTAAGTGCTCGAGGGCCGCAATCCAAAGCACAAGTCAAATGGTGGGCAGGAAATTAATATTGGTCCCTTTTTATCTGTGATATATTTTTCGCGGGGCAGTCTTTATTATAGAACTTTATAAGCCCACCATAATAAGGCTTTCTTAGATAAATACTACAAGATACATTGCAAAATAAATGAATAATTCTTAAGAAAAAATTCAAGATTTGTAAAATTATTATGTATGAAAGCTGAAATGCATGGCAGCTTTGTTCTGTGGATATGGGCTCGCTAACAAAGCATTTCTTCTTCCTGGCCTTCTTTGTCTTCATGCATGGAATTTATTTTCTAAATTATTTAATTCTATTTCTTCTTTTTTCTCTAGAAAGTTTGAAGAAGTTGAGGATTTGAAATTTATTTCACATAACTTGTTTCTTACCACGGACTTTCTTTTCAAATATTATTTTAGAAGACCCCTATTTAGTTTGTAACCATTAGTTTTTCAGGATTCAAACATTTTCGTATTTTTTTTTTATACAGAGAGTATCATATATTGAGAGTTGCCTGAAAAACAACAATAGAAAAGGCTTTCTCCTCTCCATGTTATTTGTTATTCCTCATTTTTCTGTTCAAATTAGAAAAAGAAGAGAAAGTTTCAGGTCATTCTACATAGGGTTAAAAAAGTATATCATTGAATTTATAATTAGTAATTTAATGATGGAGAGATGAGATGAATTTTCATGGCTCCATCTGCTTAGCTTTTTTCCGAACACATCCGAGCATTAGAAAATCTTTTAATCCAAATCTTTATAAAAAATATCGATATGTATTAATTTCGTTAATATAAAGTAAATTTCTGTTCATTCCAACCACTTTTACAAAGAAAAAATGTTCCAGATTACTTTTATTTATTGATCAATTGCTTTTTCAAAGCTGAAGAAACTGTGTCATCAAAAATCAGCTGCATCAACTTTTAATAGATGGCAGCACCACTGAAAGGTTTTGGACGTCTTTCCAGTTGCATAAACGTATTATCTACCATCAACCCCACTAATTGATTTATACTCATCAAAAAGAATTTGGTCTGGTGATTTATGGCAAAAATTTGGAACTCGGGTAGTTTTATCAATGTAATATTTATACATATATCAATGATCACGATTTCCATACGCGTGTTAGTCTCGAAGCATCTTTTTCTAAACATTGCAGCTCTGTTCATTCAAAATCGTTACACATATTATACCAATATGCATTCACTTTTTGCATATAAAGTATAACTATTTTTACCAGAGTCAAATTTCCGATATGGCTTTCATTTACTGCGATTGCGAATTGCCTGTTCTTGGCTGAAGCTGTGGGTCTTCATAAAAACTGTCGTGTGGATTTTACATAGATGGCAGCACGACTGAAGCCGTACTTGGATGGATTCCCTATCTGGGGGACTGGGGATCAGGGGGATTTTCCTCATCCTACTTGTTTGGGGTTTTATATTTTAAAGCAGTGAACATCTAACCTTAATATAATATATTAAAACTTCCCCCCATATCATATACTTCAGAAACATACTAAAAAATAGAAAAATTAGGTCGAAGCTTTTCAAAAAGAAACTTTCCTTATGAATAATAAATGGACCATAAAATAAGTCTTTCAAAGTATTAGCTTATTTTAAGTGAAGTCAGATAAAGAACTACACTTCTGACCTACTCTTAATATAAGTATCAAATCCTCACGGGTGCTTTGAACCACAGAGTACTTTGAACTCCTCAAAAATTCTGATTGGGTTTGTACAAACTTTGAAAAATTATTCCTTCTTCAAATCTGGCATCAGTAAAGGTGTAAACATGCTTCTGCCTAAAGTTTTGGCTCGGCAAATTTGGTTTCAAATTTGAACGAGCTTGTTTTCTTTTCCCAGATTGTGTTGGTTATGAACTCAGTTATTTATGAATTGAAGAACTTGTGTAGGTTTTTTGGATTATTACGTCATATGCATCCTAAAATGCCTTACTTAAAGTCAAACTTAAGAATCTTAGTTCTGTTTGTAGCTTTACAAATGATGGTTTCGTTATAACCTAATTTTTTTTATTTGTTATGCTGCGGTGCAGTGTGCTCTTTATTTTGCTTACTTTTCGTTTGATTATTTTGTATTTTCATGGCCACTGCGAGAGAGGATGTATTTTCTTGTCCTGGAACAAGTGCAAGCAATGATATAAAAAACAGTACAGATCATGCTAGTGGCGATTGGAACCCGATGTGCAATTTTAATTTACCTTCAGATGATGAATATGAGGAAGATGATCGTAAACCTATGGACAGCTGGTTAAATGATGATACTGAACCTGTTGCTTTTTATCGTTATGAATCTAGGGAGATACGTTGCACCCCTAAAAAAAGGTTTAAAATGGTTGGGAATTATATTATGGGAGATGTTCTTGGGGAAGGGTCCTATGGCAAAGTCAAAGAAGTTCTGGACTCTACTTCTTTGTGTAGAAGAGCTGTAAAAATTTTAAAGAAGAGAAAACTTCGAAAAATACCCAATGGGGAAAAGAATGTGCAAAGGTAAGTGTCAGTGGTTTCACAGTTTGGTACAGATTTAAATCGGGTTTTCCATGGCGAAAGGGGATGGCTTGCAATGAACTGGAGACTGGCAGATCGCCCGCTGATGTAGAGTAATATTGAGCAGTCGCCATGGAGGACCTGTTTCAAAACTGTTTCCACAATTCTTGTTTAGATTAAGTAAATATATGGGGTCTGCCTGTTTCCTTGTCTGAAAGACAAAAAGCTTTTTACTCAGTTTTTTAAATAAAGCATGATAATTGGCTCAAGTTTTATTTGTATATAATTGTTTTTCCATAATAGCCTATCTTTTATCCTCACTTGAGGTGTATCAGGATACATCTAGGAACATTTGGTTTACGTGATTCTGAACTGTCTTAAGCCTACTTTAAAATCTAATTTTACTTAATAAAGGAAGTTATTTACTTTATGATACACCTGCTAAAAACAACTACAGTAATTCAGAAACTAAAAAGCATCACTCTGAAACTTTAGTCAAATGATGGTACAAATACTGGCATATAACTTCTTTTCTTTCTTGGCATAACTTTATCCAAATTTTTTCACTGTAGATTAATGAAGTAAAATATGTATTGATTGAATATGCCCCTTTGTTTATATACATATCGCTAAATTTTTATATAATTTTTTAACTGTAGATCATTGTTCTAATTTTCTTGTAATTGTTTTGACAATGTATATTTTTTACTATTTAGGGAAATATCTCTTTTAAGACGACTAAACCATAAAAATGTTATTCAGCTGATTGATGTTATTGTCAGTGAAGAAAAACAAAAATGGTACTTAATTTTTGAATACTGTGTATCCGTCTTACAAGAACTTTTGGATTCTGTTCCTGAGAAAAAATTTCCTATATGTCAAGCTCATGAGTTAGTATTTGATATTTTTAGTACTTCCATCTTTATTACTGGGGCTGTGATTTTGATGTAATTAAAGGTTCTCATGTATTATCCCGTCGACCGTGTTGCTTAATCCGAAAACGTTATCAAATCCCATTGACTACTGTGATTGTGCCGCTGAACGGTCGACGGGATAATATGTAAGTACCTAATTAAAAAATCAAAATGTGTTTAAATTTTTTGTATAACAAACAGCTTACAGGAGAAAGGCATTAAGACACTTTTAGTGAATTTTCTGAAAGTGGTAGAACGGCACCAATGAACGAGCAGGTTCCAAAATGTTGCCAAGCAGAAATGTTTTCTGTAGGATGATGGGATGGTATGGCAAAAAAGAAATCAATCAGGTATTGCCAAATTTGGCATATCCTCACACACAGTAGTTGAGCCAAAATGGATTTAGTGCCTTTCTCCTCTAAGCTTACAATATGTAGGTAATTATTTTTGGTATATAAATATCAAAAAATGTAATATAGAATTTTTTAACTAACAGAAAAAAAGAAAAGTATTACACAACTTAGAAATTTTTAATGAAATCTGAAAACAAATAAATTTCTGATCCTAAGTAGTCAAATTTGCTTAATGGGATCACAGTTAATGTTATCAAAATCAACAGGCCCTGATCATTCCTATTTAACTTAATGCCAAAACCATCATTTTGTGTGATCAACACATCCTTTAGGTGTTATCAAAATTTGTCCATATCCTCATGTCCTTTTTAGAGTTTTGAAGGTTAATTTTTTCAGGCAATTATCTGCCGCTTTTTTCTGATAGTCAGTTGGACTTTTGTTGTTGTTGTTTTTTCCTACTCTAGGAAAAAGTAACATTACATTTTTAGAATATATAAAAACAAATGGTGACAAAGAGAAAGGTTATAGGCTTAAAAGAGAAACAGGTTGTCTGGATCTCTTCAATAAACCAACTAAAATGAGTTCAAGAAAGAAATTAATTTTCAGTTTATTGATTGTACTACACTTAAATTTTGCTAAAAGAATTTTAAATTGCAAAATATGTGCTTGGAAAAACGTTTTTAAATATACTTAAGGTTAGGACTGCATAGGTATAATTTTAAGGCAAATACTCTAGTTGCACTGATTGCTACAGTTATTATCGAATTGCTTAATCTTGTAAATCTAATACTTTTAAATTTAATCTTGGTCAAAAGCAACCACATTATGGGGAGTCGACTGTATTTTTAAATATTGTGTCCAAACATATTTTAAACCCTTAGAAAAAATTATTCCCATCAATTATTACTACATGATATTTCAAATTCTTCAATAAGAAAAACTTTAACAATCTGGTCTTAAAACTGTTTTATATCTGTTAAATGATTACCCATCATCAACTTTTCTTTTTTTCTCATTTTTAACTGAGTATAATATAAATTTAATTATTTTTTCCAAGTTTTCCTATTTATATTTACATTATTTTACATTAGGAGTTATTCAACAAGCACTTATGCACCCAGTTCAATTACAGCCCTCCGTGCTCATTTGACTTAATTTTCATAATCTCTTTTTGACCCAACACAATTTTATGACAATACTATACCCATTTTTTATATAAGGGAAACATTAACAGAACTATGTGATTTTTTGCTGAGATTAAAATGAGCTGTTATGTGTGTTAAGTTCAAGGACAGTGTTTTGTTTTTAGCATACATACTTTGTCCTTTCATGTAATTTTTTTGCATACATGAAATATTGAGGAAAAATTAAAACTTTAAAATAATTTACAAAACCCCTAAAAAAAAATACTTTAATGCTAAAAAATAAAATTTAATTATTGTATAGGTTACTTTGTTTTTCTGATATGATGAAAGTACTATTTAATCAAAGTAACATGACCTAAAAATTCAGAGGACTTTTATCAATGTTTATAATTTTTTTAATTTGTCTCGATCTGTATCATGAAAGAGATATTACTAATTATTTATTTTTATTATATTTATTTTAACACAATTTTTCATATTTGTTTTGTGGCACATAGTTCTTTCTTTATTTTGTAGTTATTTCTGTCAACTTTTAAATGGATTGGAGTACTTACATGGTAAAGGTATTGTTCACAAAGATATCAAGCCTGGAAACCTGTTGCTTGCAAATTGTGGAACACTTAAAATTTCAGACTTAGGAGTTGCTGAGGTAAAGTACTAATAAATTGCTGGTCATCCAAAAACCAACACTAAGAAAGACAAATGAAAGACAACTTTAGTTCCGAGATTATTCTTAGTATCAATATAAATGTATTTAAAATTCAGCCTTTGCAACAAACAGGATTTACACAGTCCTTATAAGTTCTTTATAACTCCTTAGTTTTACTCATTCCATACAAAAAAAAAACTTAAAATACTTGAATTACCCATCAAAATCCTTACTTTTCTTGGATAGCTTGAATGTCTCCAAATTGAAATTGAGGATAATTAAAAGATTTCTCATGGTGTTTAGTAAATAAATAAAATTACATATTTTAACTTTTTGGTACTCCCTTCAATTTTCAATTATCCAAGTTTACAGTAATAAGTTTACTTTCTAGTATGTCTTAAAAGTTTTTCAAACAATATAAGTTTTACTTTCTCTTTAAAATAATTTTTGTTACCCAATTTCTTTACACTGTAGGAATTAGCCCCAGATTGCATAGATAAGAGGCTTGTCCTTCCTGACAAAGAAATGAAATTGCAAATTAATGTGCCTTGAGACATTTTATAATTTTTTGCACTTTTTAAAAACTTTTTTACAATAATTGAAACATTGTTAGTATGTAAGCTTGATTGTATTATTCCTATATTTATTTGTATTTATTTCCTATTAATTTTAGAAAATCGTTGAAATAAATAGCCTTTATAGACAGTAAACATTTACAAAGGCCCTTAAAACTTTCTAAAAACTCTGTAGGAAGTCCTTAAAAAGTACTTAATTTTATTCTTCAACATTCTGTGTGAACCCTGAACAAAGTTGTTGGAGATTTACAGCCTATGCTGCTCTCCCATGCTACCAAAGTTTTCGAAGTATCTGCCTATGAGGAATACTGGACAGGGCTCAATACATAATTTCATATCTTACTTCCCTCAAAGGCTGTATTTTCATTAAATTAATATGTAATCTCTGAAATAAATATGGCTTTGATTTTCCTTTCTGGTGTTTCATTATGTATGGCCAGCAGTGTATTTTTTTCTCATCTATTTTATCTATTAATCAGCCTAGTCATTAAAGCTGATAATTGTCATTTTACAATAAAATTTTTTAGCATTTCAGAAAACATATATATCAGCAAAGCTCAAAATGGGTTAATAGAAAGGTTTATTATTTCACTTAGTAATTTTTTTAATAATCCTCAATATACAAAGTATTGTTACCACCATGCCAAAAACACGAATCTGCTATTATACATAGCAGACATGCATGTTTTTGGCGTGGTGGTAACGATATATCAATACCAAGCATTCTTAAATTCCTATTTTAAGAGTTTATAAAAATCTGTGTAACATAATTTTTTTTTTATTTTCTTGTTATTTATTGCAAATTATTTACAGATTTAGAGTCTTAAAATATTTTTTCTTTCTTTGCCCAGGCTTTGGATCCTTTTGCTCAAGATGATACGTGCCGAACTAGTCAAGGTTCTCCAGCATTCCAACCACCTGAAATAGCCAATGGTGATGAAACATTTTCAGGGTTTAAAGTTGATATTTGGTCATCAGGGGTTACATTGTAAGTTCTTTTTCTAGTTGAAATTAGATTATCTTGTTTTCTTTATAGATATGCTCATATTTCTTAGGTGCTATTAAATATCATTTGGATAAGTTTTTTTATTTGATTATGGGGGTGGGATTTTCTCTTACTTGCCCTTTTTTCCAAAATATCTTGACAGAGTTAGATAACTAAGTCAACTTGAATTAAATTACTGGGTGTTTTTTTTAAATAATGTGACCTAATTTTTTTTTAAATTCAAAAACTGTAATTAAAATATTTACTGTTGGATTACTTTCTTTCTTCATGATGTTCTTTTTTTCGAGTGGTTCTCAAATTCTCTTTGAAAAATGTTCTTAAGTCCAACAATTTCATAAACTCCTAGTGTATTTAGTAACATTTGAAAGATTTTGTTATCATTGTTTTATTGGAAGAATTCACTGAACTTGTGAGCTGTGAGGATTTTTGACAAATAAAATTTATATTTTATTGCTTTACTAACTATCAAAATAGTAACTCAAAATTACTTGAATAGTTACCCTAAGATGCACTCAAATTAAAATTTAGTTTTCCCTTGTTTTGAATGGTCCTTTTTTCCAAATTTAATTTGTACTTCCTGAATGCTTTCTGGATATCAATGAATTATTATGGCGAAAAGTTGCAAATTAAATTATGTATATAATTAAAAAAATTATCTTTCTTTTCTTTTTTCTTTCTCTAAAGCTATTTTAAGTTTTTGTCTAGTACTTAATTCAAATGGTATTATCTTCCTAATGTGTAGTTATAATACACTGTCACCACCCACATGTAGTTAAGCTTTAAGATTCACAAATATGTTTAATGAATTTTGTTTTTTATTCTTTCCTTCAAATTGGGAATTCGGTTGATGCACATTAAAAGTATAGGATTGGTTTAGATGAGCTGAAATGCATGTCATGCATAAATGTCATTTGCATCAAGAAATAAACATAACCAACATATTTTTGTGAACCTTTTTTTTATTTCAGTATGTATCTCTTTTAGATAACGTTTATAGTCTTGTTTATTTGTTATTTAAAGCAGTATTTTAAAGTTTATGTAAATGTTCAAATTATTTTAAGTGTAAAAATTTAATTATACATATTCAAACTGTTAATAACCTTTATCTGTCTGTGACAGCATATTTATTTACCAACACTATGCAGTACTGTAATAAACAGGTTTCACTTTCACTATAATATGTGGTTACTCAAATTTGAGATAGAGTGGTAAATATCTCTCAGGAAAACTTTTTTTTTCTGTAAATTCTTAAATTAGTGGATTTATTTAGAAATTGCACCTATTTGCTCTCTGATATTCCATCTTTGCCCAAGAGGAGAAATCTCCCTTGGTTTTTTGTGTGTGTTAGTAATTATGATATAAATGAATGAATTTTATGTTTTTTAAATTTTCTTCACAGTTTAATGTATTTAAACTTTTATGTAATTTAGCTCTTAGTATTTGATTAAAAATATAATGTAGATTTATCAATCATGCTAAAGAGTTAATATTGAGAGCATTCAAAATACTCCTATAATGCAGTCTATAAATTTACATCTAATTTTGGTTGCTATTGTGTATTGCAATTATTCCAAATTAGTTCTGAATCTTGGACCCTTTTTTATTTAAGCTAAGTCACATAACCCACTTAAAAGCTTAGTAACAAAGTGAACAATTTAATTACATACAGTACCTAGTCTAGGGTAATAAGACCTAGTCTAGAGATAATTGCTCATAATCATAGTAAAACAATGGTATTAATTTATAATTAATTTTATACTTATATAAGAAATTATCTGTATGAACTCAATCAAAGTACTGTAGGTAAATGAAGGTTTTGACTTTATTGATTATAACTCCATGTTTTAAATTGAAAGGTTAATTTAAGTCTATTTAAAAAATTTTTAATGATTACTTTACAAAATTTAATGTTCACAACATCCTATGAAAAAAGTGACATGCTAGTACCCCTCAATTTTTTAGTTTGTGTTATCAAAAAAATATTATATTTGTAGTTTTGCATAATTTGTTTCTTAGCATGAACTTACTTTTCAAACATTAATTTTGAGTGTAATATTTTTAAAGGCACCTATTTATTTTGTAATCATTAGTTTTTCTTACATTCTGTATGCTGTTTGGTTTCAGTTTAATTATACATATATTTTACAATGATTCAATTTTAAGTAGATTTTATTATCAATTTTAGTCCTCAATTAATTTTGCATTATGTTTATTTTGACTTATTTTACATGTCTTCAAATTATAGGTATAATATAACTTCTGGAAAGTATCCTTTTGAAGGTGATAGCATTTATATATTATATGAAAACATAGCAAACTGTGATGTGATCATTCCAAAAGATCTTGACTTATGCTTACAAAATCTTCTTGAAGGTTAGATACTTTCATATTGCTTATGTAGTTCCCTTTGACAAAACTAGACTGTTATGTATGTTAAATTTTATTCTATTTTACCCAATCAAGTTGATGGATATCCAAATTTGTATTTATTAGCAGAATCCTGTAGATTTTATGCTATCAATTTAGAGATAATGTTCTTTCTGTACCAGGTGTAGACACTCTTTTGCTAACAACATTCCTCTTGACTTTGATTTTCTTAGTAAAACTTTATGGAATAGTCTACTTATATCATATTAAGCTTTGTTGTTTTAATAAATTATATTTTTGTTGCTTATCTGCTTTTAAATTGTAGTAGTACATCAGTGACTTTATTTGAAATTAGTTAACAAATATGTATTATGGAATTATCTTAATAGCATCATCTTAATCATAGAAATTAAAAGAAGGGAGCTATACTGTTCTGATCCAAAAAAAAATTTAAAGAAACTTATTGCTTTATCCTTAATGATCCTGTGCTTTTAGTAAAGACTTTATTTAATCTTATTTTTCAAAACTATTGAATTTATGATGAAAAAATGTTCTTAAATACTAGTTCCATACTTAAAAATTTGCCAACTTCAAATTTACTAGGTTGATAAATTATTTTTTTTCTGTCTAATGATGTATCTGCATTATTAGAATATGCATTCTGTGAGATGTTTTTTAAATTATTGGCTAAAGAATTATTTAAAATATAAGTTATTACACTAGTCAACTGATGAAATCACAGTTAAAAGTAAAATGGTGGGTTATAGTTAATTTATAAACCTGCATATTTTACAATTCCTTTATGCTGAATATATTTTTATAAGCCTACTCTCATAATCACTAACGATTGAGTGCACCTGTTAAGAATATTATTTTAATTAATTGTGGAAAAGTTTGGTGTATAATTACTTCAATATTTTTTACCATGCCTTCATTTGAAAAATAAATGTATTGGGTAACTAAGAATGAATTGTGGTCTTAGCTCTTTTAAAAGTATTAATCTATTTATTGTGTTTTTGAAAAAAAATTTCTAATATATATATATATATATATATATATATATATATATAATTAAGGCAAAATAATTTTTTACAATTAGAATAATCACATAAATCGGCCAGAAACAAAACTTGCAGCAAATTATTATTAATATTAATTTGCTGCAAGTTTTGTTTCTGGCCCATTTATGTGATTGTTCTAATTGTAAAAAATTATTTTGCCTTAATTATATTCATGCTCTTGTTGCATGCAGCATTGGCGCTGCTTCAAGTTTGCAGTAATATCTAGATTAAATTCAAAAATTCAAAGATGAGTTATATATATATATTGCACTGCTAATCATTATTTTCCTCATGATTGCTTTTATAAGTGTATGTCTATATCTACTGTAAAAAGATTTACTGGAAGTATAAATCATGTTATCTGGGAAAAGAGAAAAAAATACTCTATTTGATAAAGCCATTAAAATAATGGAGTTATAAATTTCTTTATCCAGACAACATAAAAAATCCTGTATTATATGAAAGAAATAGGCAGCAATTTAGTTTTAAAAATGACTTTAAAATACTTTGATTTAAGTAGTTATATAGTGATTTATCATACTAAATCTAAATAATGGTTTTATTTCTCCAGGAATGCTTCAAAAAGACCCTTCACTCAGAATGACTCTACAAGAGGTGAAGAAGCATAGGTATTTATATCATTTTAATTTTACTTTTTTTTTTAGCTTTTATTTTAACAAATTTATATTAAGGAGTTATACTTGAAATCTTAGTATTTCTTTTAAATTTGATATTGTTTCTTTATTTTTGTTTTCAGATGGGTGAATCAGCCTCAACCTGTATTAACAAAATATGTTCCTATTCCGTTAAAAGCCAATGGAGATTCTCAGCGTGGCTCATCTGTGATACCATATATTAAACGTTTTCACGCAAATCAAGATGCTTCAGAATTCGTAAGTGATGAAGATGAAGAATTGTTTTACCAAGTAATGCCAGGTAAAATTCAGTTACACTAGTTTTATTATATTTATGTTTTGAAAACTTTATTTTAATATATATTTTAAAACAAAAATATACTATAAAAAGGATCTTTTACCTAAAATACTGTTTTTACTGTTGAGGAATGCTGACCTACTACATTCATTGGATTTTTAATTCCTCAGAAGTAAAAATTTTCATTTTACAAAAAAGTTTAATTTTTCAAGCACTGTTTATTAATTTGTGAAACAATACATTAATTACTATTAGTAAATATTAATAAATTATTTATTCAAATAAAAAAAATTTGACTTGAAGTTGTCAACCCTTGATAAACATCAACAAAGCCAATAATTTTTCTTTTAAAACATTTATGCATTTGTAGTACTGTCCATTCTTTTGTTATTTTAATGTAATTATAAAATTTTAAACTGTTTCTCATTTTTTAGAAGCTCCCCAAATCTGTGTTGATGGTTCTCGTCATGAAAGTGAGGAATGTTTTTCTAATGATAATGAACCTAAGAAGATAAGTTGTATTAACTTAAAGGCTAGTATGTGTAAACAATCATAAATTTCCTATCATGTGTAAATTTTTTGCATACAATGTACAATCTTCATATTCCTATTATCGCATCAATCCATCATAAACCTTTCTTGTGAACTGTTGAATCTTTTCTGTAGTTATTACTTCTCTTGTGAATTCATTTCTGAACCAGTTGATCTCATTACTCAGGGTGTAATGTTGATTCTTAATGTCTAAACTTAAAAATGATTAATGCATCTATTTTTATAGCTGAATAGTTCTATTTTTACTGTTGATAGAGTTTACTGTTTAATATAATTCCAATATAGGTTTTTACAAAAAAAAGTTAATTTCTATAAAATCTGTTGATTTTTTTATTAAGTTTTAGAAAGCAATCATTAGTTACTGAAGATTTTTTTGTTTATGTACGTACCTTTACTACTGAAAATCAAATTTGAGAAAGCAATGTTATTTCACTCATATGGTGGCTATTAAATTTTTTTAAAAGATGTTTTTCTCCTAATAACTTATTTATGTTTTTATTTAATAAAATTAATATTTTCACATGGTCTGGACTCATTTATATTCTTAATGATTTGCTTTAATTCATTCAATAATATAATAATGAATAAGCTACTAGTGCAAGTACCAAACCCAGCATTTCCCAGGCAAAGTAGTATATATTTTTTAAAACATCACCTCTAGTTTAAAATGTGTTTACTGCGCATAAAAAAAATTGATTCCCTTCTCCAGTAAGTAGTTTTCTCATGGGCTTTGCAAACTGCATTATTCTGTTAAAGGTTCTACCAGACTTCCAGTCTTTAATTTTAAGAGGGTAAGAAGCAGCTTATATAGCAAACAAAAACATCAGAATATAAACAAAAAAGAAAACAAATTTGGCTGAAAATAATGACCTAAAAGTTAATGTTCCTAAACAGAAATTCTGTGTGACATTTAAATAGGGTCTCAAACTCATTTTAGAGACTTGACATGAAACATAACCTGTATTGTTTTTATTATTGTACTAGGTATGTTGGTTTTGGTGCAAATCATTGTGGCTTTATATAAAAGAGAAACACTCACCTGTATATATTTAACCACATTGAATTTTATTGTTTAAGATTTCTATTTCCTTCTCTAATGCATTAAAAAATATATGTTGAGTGAACCTGAATAATGTTGTTTTACCCATTCTCTACCAATATATCATTTCTCATTGAAATGAATTATTTTAACCAATTGGAGTAACCCCTTTAATGTATGAGATATTTTTAGGTTCTAAAATGTAGTTAGAGGAAAGAAAATATCCATTTGGCTTGTCTCTTAACTAACTGTTTGATATATAGTTATTTTGATGATTTCTCCTTCTGTGTACAGAATCTCTTTTCACCAAGGCAACTTTTCATATGCCAACAGAAATTGCTTACAATGTGCAGTTAAGTTATTACAACCACTTACCCAAAAGTTATAAATAAATGGTGCGAAAGAAAACTGGAACCATTTAAGCTGCTTTATTATTGCTTTTTTTGCTTCTTAAATTAAAAAACTCTTTATAGCTTTATTATTACAGTAGAACTCTTATAACAATCCCTACATAATAACAACCGATACTTAAAGTACCGATTATTTTCTCATAGGAATGTTACTTTTAAGTCGTGACAGGCAACTGTCAAATTTAGTCAGAATTTGTAAATGACATGAAGAGAAGAAAAGGATAACAGGGAATTTCTGAGAGCCAAATTACTTCAAATGAATGTGTTGAGAATATTTGCATTGGTCAGCTTACATTTTGCATGCGGGGAGAATGTATTGTCCCAGGTACTATATCAACAGTCTTTTTTGTTCCGATTGTTTTTTCTAAATTCAATATAACATCCTTTTGATATGACTCCTCTTTTATTGGTCAGGTTAGGGATCGCTATAACGAGGTTCTACAGTATAATTTTTATGCTAGAGATTCATGTAGTCACTGGTCTTAATCTTAAGGGAAATACAGGGTGATAATAATTAAAGTTTTGATTAAAAAAGGCTATAAAGAGAACCAATGGTCCAAATGTCTTAACATTCAACCCAAGTATTCCTGAAGCAGGCAAATTTTTGGAGCTTAAGAGAAAAAATAGTTCCAAAATAGACCGATAGGGGGCGTTGTTTCCATCACAACCCCTTGAGACCAGACTGTAGTGGCTCTGCTTCAGGAATACTCATGTGAAATATCAAGTCATTTGTGCCAGAATCTCAGGGAGTTGAGTAAAAATAGGGTTTTTTATTAAATGGAAAACAATTGCTTAAATTACTATAAAGAATACATAAAGCCAGAAATTGATCAAACTTAACAGAAAAAATTATTTCATAATTCATATGCAAAGCTATGATTTGGTAGACTTTATATCAGGGCTGGCAAGAAGGAACAAAATTATTTTTTGTTCCTGTTCCTTGACGATTTTCACTATACCATGGGCGTCATTTGGGGGGGGCAATTGCCCCCCCCTCAAGTTTTCCACTCTTAAGTGAAAAATTGCTGAGAGTCCCTGGAAAATTTTGTAACTTCCACAAGGAGCAACAGATTTAACTCAAATCATCCCAAAAGCAGTTAAAGCACTACGTTTGAGGGTCTAATTTCAAAATTTTCTGGGGGAGAACCCCCAATCCCCCTCCTGACCTTTGATGTCTGTTATACAATTTGTCTCCCTTGAAAATTCTGCCGTTTACAAGAAGCAGTTCCCTTTGGGAACCAAAGAGTTTGAAGCCCCTAGGAGTCTGGTTTAAAGGGGAATTTTCAAAACTTTTACTGGGGGAGGATCTCCGCCCCCCCTTGAAAATTTTACGTTTATTTATAACTTTTTTCCCCTAGAAAATTCTGTGCTTTACAAGGAACTGTTCTTTTTGAATGTAACCCAAAGGACCTCAAAATGAGCTGAAACACTAAAGAGGCAAATTTCAAAAAATTTTCTGGGGGAGGACCCCCAGACCCCCCTTCCCCCTTTCACATTTTTAAATATATATTATGTTATACAGTATATTTTCCTTGAAAATTCTGCCACTCACAACAAGCAGTTCCCTCTGGGTGCTCCCCAACGAGGTTGCAAGGGAGATAAAACCCTAGTTTAAAGGGAAATTTTCAAAAAAAATTCTGAGGGAGGACCTCCGGCTCCCCTTGAAACTTTGACGTTTATTTGTAACTTTTTGCTCTAGAAATTATGTGGTTTACAAGGGGCTGTTCTCTTCGGATGTAACTTAAATGTTGTAAAAATGAAGCAAAATTTACAAATTTTTCTGGGGGTGACCCCCAGACCCCCCATTTTTACTTACAACTTATGATGTTGAGTCACCCCCCCAAAAAAACAAGTCTGGTTACGGCGTGGCTCAGCCCCACTTAAAAAAAAATCCTTGCCCCCCCCCAACCAAAAACTGAAATGACGCCCCTGCATGCTAAGCAGCAAGAACACTTAAATTCCGGAGACCAAAACAACATTTAATTTCCCTCCAGAACAAAATCAGGGTTCCCACTGGTCAGGGAATACCTGGAAAAGTCAGGGAATTTTAATTTCACCTAAAAAGTCAGGGAAAATTGCTCATTTTGGCCAAAAACCTGGAAAATCAACAATTTTTAATGTGTGGTGATAAGGGCCGTGTTGAGGAAAAATCGCTCCCGGGGCGGATGGCTTTTTTGGCGCCCCCTCCCAAATGTAATTTTTTTCATTATTCTAAATTTTCATTAAAAATAATTTTGATTGCAATAAAAATGTTCGGGCACAAATTTGACGCCCCCCTGAACACGTTCATCGTGGTTCCGTTCGAAAGTATTGAAGAATCTACCAAGTCCAATACTAAAATAATTTTAAATTGAAAATACTAAAATAATAATGTATTGCAAAAAAAGTTCGGGCACAAATTTGGCGCCCAAGAAGTATCTGAAAAATGCCGGAAATAGCCTGGAAAAGTCAGGGAATTGACCTGGAAAAGTTAGGGAATTTTATTTCTGAAATTTAGTGTTCGGCAACTAGTGGTCAAAAAGTAGTTAACTACTAACTAGTCTGGGAAAATCTAGTTGCAACTAGTAGTTAACTATTTTTTCCTGGGACTAGTTGCAACTAGTAGTTAACTATTTCCCAAAGTAGTTAACTACTAGTTAACTAGTCTATTTAATTTAATAACCTATTTTTTGCCCAAATTTCAAACATCTTTCTTACCTATATCACAAAAAACTTTATGCTTCGCTCAAAACGGTGCTTTATTTCTGGTTATGGTATTTGAGAACTCTACCATGACACTGTAGTTATAAATAGCAGTGTAATTTTTTGTATATTTTGATAACATTTTTTAATAATTTTGAAATTTTAAACAAAATTTTTTTAAAAAGTAGTTGAAAATTTGAAAGTAGTTTCAACTAGTAGTTATTAAAAAAAGTAGTTCAACTACTAGTTAAACTAGTTTAAACCAAAAGTAGTTAAACTACTAGTTAACTACTAGTTGATCGGTAGTTAACTACTAGTTGCAACTAGTTCAGTTAACTAGTGCCGAACACTACTGAAATTGAATGGGAACCCTGCAAAATTCGCAACGCTTTATTGGAGAATAGTTTCACTTCAAGAACAAGTAAGTAAGGGAAAAATTTTTAAGTATTGGGGTTTCAGGATTCATATCTGCTGATCTATAGTGATTTACTGCCGTTTGAAACGAGAAATTAACGGATTAACCATTTTCCGTGCATCCCAACTTTAAACAAATTCTCAACAATTAAGTATAGTAAATTATTCCTAGATGGCAGCACCAATTTTTTATGCACTGCACTGCATAGTGGGACAGTGATGGAAAAAGAAACGAACATATCTCTCCCACTGTTTCGTCGCTATGAGAGGAGCCCGTTTTTTACCAACACTGTACCAGTATATTACTATTTGTAGTAGAATAGAATTAAAATGCTTGCCCAGGCGAACTTAGTACTCATTTTATCGACCCCAGACATGTAGCGTGGGACCGCGCGAAGCACACTCAAATCTTTCGCATGTAACTATGTTGTGATTAACAATGTTTTTTTTTAAACTTCAATATAAAACTAATAACAGATGAGGGATAGGCAACTGCGAATTTTTTCAAATAACTTCTTGATATACTGGTTCCTTTTACTAAAGCAATCACTGGAATTTCTGCTTTGCACGAATTTCAAATAAGAAATGGAAATCAATATTCTGCAACATGTGGGCTAAAAAAGTGAAATTCATCTCTTAGTACAACTAAATTCTGTCAATTCTCAACTTCCAAACACTATTGTAAAATTTTAACTCTTTAATAAACTTTTTCTATGAGATGTTAGTAAATGAACGTAGTATCTCTAAAAACTAGTGATTGCAAATGTAAATTAATGTTGTTGTTTTATTAGTATTGGACTTAATATACCTTAGCCTTAAAAATACCTCAATGGGACTCCATCCTTTTAAAATTTTTTGACCCATTCTAAAAAAAACTAATAAAAAATAACCTTTCATGTAGAAAGGAAACATTCAAGCACCAAAAAAGCCATAGTCACTTTATACCTAGGTACCCTTTTCATGACAATATACGCCAGGGCCGTCCTGGATACCGTCAGAGGGCGGTGGACTAAGGGCGAAAGGGCGCCACACAATATTTCGAAATCGAAGGGACCCGAAAAAATTTCGAGACATGGAGTTTTTGTGACAACAAGGAAGAAAAGAGGAAAATTTATTCAAGGGGAAAAGTATTTTTTTTGTGATATAAATGCTTTTGAGGTATGAAAGTTCGAGATAACGAGGGATACTGTATTCGATTTTAAGGACACTATTTCGAAATAGACAAATAGAAAAACCATTCATATATTAAGAATAATATCTGAGGCGGTAAGCGAAAAGGGACCTCTTGTCGGCGTTTGTCGAAATGGAGTTATTATTTTTTTCTCAATCTGTACAGATTTATGAAGATTTTAAGACCATCATCATCCTTGTAGCTCAAAAAATGACGAATCGCCAGTAAATAATAGAATAAGTGGATTTCGCGAAAAACGACCTTAAACTTTCAAAATGCTACCCTCTCGTTATTTTCAGAGTTAAGGAATGATTCCAATGGCTAAATTCGCCTAAAATTGTGCCCAAACCCAATACTATTCGGTTCTAAAGGGTCCAAGGATCGATAATCGAGAGAAACCTTCTTCCGGTTTTTTTGGCTTTTTCTCGAAATCAACTTTGCCGACAAGAGGTCCCTTTTCGCTTTCCGCCTCACATATATTGAATCCCTATGATTAAATGGGTTGAATAATAATGACAAAAAAAAAAAACTCCATGCTACATACTGTTTGAAATCTTCTGTGAGATTGTTCTCTGAGAGCTATTATTACTTTCGTTTCATTATAATCAGTTCTAAAACAAAAGTTCTATTATTTAATGTTTTACTGTATTCTTTCCTTTTTAAATTTAGTCTTTGATAGTTTAGAATTTTTTTTTGATATTTCACCATAGTGAATTTGTTAGATGCTATAAACGTGTGTTAAAAAGGAAATTCCTGATGACCCCAAGTATTTAATACCTTTTTAATTATTTTTATGTCTCAGAGAATTATATTTTGGCAAGGTTTGTGATTTTGGGTTAAAATAAATGTATTTTTATGTAATTTTTGAGAATAAGAGGTATTTTAACATGAACTAAATCGCTTGTATATTTGAATGCGTTATACTCTAAAAAAACTTGTCTTGTAGGATATAACAAAGAAAGTATGCAAAATTAGGAAAACACAGAATTCCCGTAAATCCACCTATGTAACCAGGGTGAGTTAGCTTTAAAAGTATAATCTTACCTAGCTTCTTTTTGCTTCAATAATTCATTTTTATTTCTATTATATTATTGCCCAAAAAGGAACTTCACCAAAATCAGGGAAATAATAAAAAAGGGATAATTTATTCAAATATGTTTGAATTCATTTCATAAATTAGAAGATGTAACATCAAATATTTTAATAGTCTCCTTGTAGCCACCTAAATCTAATTGAATTACTGCTGTTATTCAGGGTTTCGTCCGACTCCTTTAACTTAAAGCTCACCAGTCAAAATATAAAAAAAAAATTCGAAATATATAGTCATTTGTCATGGGCTGGTGTTCTAATTTAAAATGGTTAACTCATTATGCAAGTACGTCCCTTAATCGGGCTTGTATACGGCTATAAAAATATAAATGTAGTTTGCGATGTGAAGATCATTCACCAATAACATAGGGTTGGATAATTAAAAAAACAACTTTTTGTAAGATTCAGCCAAGGTGAATCTTTATTTTTTACATTTTTTATCCTTAGTATCATTTTCTTATTCAAGGAATTGCCTGTTCAAATAAGAGCACCCTAAAAAAATTAACGCCCCGCCCTTGCAATTTTCTGATGCGTGCATGACTCTCTTCTGAAGAGGGGCGCCTGAAAAACACTGCTTCGCCTTTGCAAATTCAAGGTGTTAAACAAAGGGCGCCTTGAGAAATCACCTCAGTACGGTATTCGTCCGAAGTGCAAAAAACACCACCCAGCGAGAAAACACTCTCAAAGGTATTGCTTTCTTTACTAAGGACAAGAAACTACCTGTTATCAACGCCCGACCCTAGCAATTTTAACGTGTTTAATTAAGGGCTCAAACAAAAATTACCTCTGCTGCGGCCTTACAATTTTGTGATTCGTGTTTAACAAAAAGTATCTTTAAAATCAGAGATACTTTTCATTTTAGCGTGTAAAAACAGGAGCACCTCGTCCACCCTCACACTTTCTTGTCATAACTTGTTTTTGGCATATTGAAAATTCACCACCTTGCCGTGCTATTTCATAGTTTATCTTTAACTTAGGCGCCCTGAAAATTCATGATGAAATTTCATGTTAAAAAAAAACTAGTTAAACTAGGGGCGCCTTAAAGAAAATCCTAGGTGTCCTCACGCTTCAGACCTGATTGATGAACTAAGACTGAACTATATAATCACTATGGGTTAGAGTTTAAAACACTGAGAAACGCGATTATTAGCAAATGTAGAAAAGTGTCTCTTCAAAAGGGTGCATGGGGACACGTCCCCCCTGCCAGCACAGGCCAGTAGATGTAATTCTTAAGTATTTTATCATGAAGGTCAAAATTGGATTTTTGAACAATGAGCTATATGATATTTACTGCTCCATAAAACAATATTAAGCCTTTGAAATCTAATTTAAACTAGATTATGCCTTATAAAAATGAAATGAATAAAATAAGAAATTTGCATTATAATTTGCTTCTGTACAGCAAAAACATACTTTGGCCAAATAATTTTCAACGCAATGGAGTACCATTTTAAGTCCAATAAAAAAATACATGATTCAAATTTCAGAGCACTAGTCTTTAGAGTTACCTACTGCCGTTCATTTATTCATTAATTTCATTCCGCAAAGAAAAAATTTTATTAAAAGATTTAAAATTCTCATGACATTTTAAAAAAATGTGTCTGTCAAAGTATTTATGAGCGCTTCAGTATTTTAAGTTTTATTTGGACTTTGAACTATTCAAGTCTGTTTTTGTTTTATGATTTTATTAAAAAAACATCAAGACAGTTTACCATAACATTGGTAACTGTCTCGGGGAAAATCTGCAAAAATATATATGACCCAATGTTTTCCATATACTTTTAACTTATGTCAAACACCTACTATTTTCATTTCATCTGAAAATAATGATGTGTGATTAAAAAAACTTAAAATCCGGAATAAGCGTATGGTGAAAGGGATTTTAGAACAATTTATTATCTAGCTCTAGCTAATCATGAAAATAGTTTAAAGGCATAGTCTCACTTAGTTAAACCTTTATCATCTCTTAGTGGAAAAAAAACTTTTAAAAGGTTAAAATTAAATATTCGAATTTTAATGTGACAGAATGAATGCATGACAAGCTATATTAAATTTATTTTATCGCACAGGCCCATATAAAAAATAAAAAAACTAGACTGATTTTTTCAAATCAAATTTTGGTTAAATAAAGTTTTAAAATAGATATATGAATGGAATTTGTGTAGTGGATACAGCAATTAAGCATACAGGACCCCCTCGTCTCCCAAACGGGAGACATACTATATGAATTACCATCTATTTGAATGTATATTTTCTCTTCTCGACCAGTCAAGTATTAGTTGTAAATAATTATTATTGGCGGAAAAGCTAAAGCACGTCGAATAAAAGTTGTTTTTGCTGCATACTGCTTACTATCAAGGAAAAACTAGTTCTACAGGACTCTAAAGCCTGAAGGGGTGCCGCCTATACGGGCGCAAACGGAAAAATTCCCTGGTCCCCGGTGGGTCTAAGAAGGTTAGTCAAATCAACCGACAATCTATCAATATCAATCCCCAATAAATATACATCTACGACAACTTTTATATTTCGAAAAATGTGACGTCATATCCGATGAAAATGTACGCATGCGTGATGGATATTTTTAACATCTGTATGCAAATGTATCCAAATAACCATGTTCACGTTTTCCATAAACCTGTTTAATGTAAACCGGATGTGACGTCATAGTACCATTTTCTTCTACTATTTTCTCGAAAAATATGGATCGTAGAGTTACAGTTCTTTGAGCGTGAACGAATTTTAAAGGTGTGAAAATCCTCTTTCTGAAATTAAACTTTCCTGATGATTCTCACCAGTAAAATAATATAACTGAAAAAAATATAGCTAAAATTTCTCAGTTGTCTAGCTTTCAAAGTTTAAAAATCATTAGTGATAGAGATTCTCATGGATTGTCTTTTTCAGAAAAAGTAAGTTTTTTTTTTTTAGTTTTAATAACACGCGTTACGCAGGGTTTGTGTGTGTGAAATTGAAAATTACGGAGACGCTGAGAAACTCTAAATCAGATCGAAGTTTTTATTTTCCACTTTTAAGATTCATGTAAATTTTTTCTCACTTCAGAAAGAAAAAATCACTTTATAATCATCACTGGAGATAATAATTTTAACGATCTGTGATGATTATTTTCTAAATAATATTTTTGCACCAAAAAATATAAATAATTTTCGTCACGTAAAAACTTGTCAGGTTTTTTTATGTTGAAATTTTTTGCTGGGTAAGTTTTTTTTTCTCACTATTCATACGTAATTCTATGTGTATTGTGTTAGTTTCAATTATTGTAGTTTACCCTCATAGATGTTTTTTCTAACAGAAATGTTCTATTTGATTAATGTTTTTAAACTGTATGTTAAAATGTCACTATAAGCTGAATTCTTTCTCATGGCCATATCAGAGTTTTTCTAAAGCGAAAAAAACTAGCATACCTTTTTAACAAATTTGATATGTAATTTATGTTTCATATATATTTTATTACACTTTAAAATTTTACCCTTATGTATCTATTACATAGGATTTCACCTCATCAATTAAATTAAGTGAGGAAGGAATAACTATTTTAGAAAATCGTGCAAAGGCCAAATGTCGACCTTTAAAACATCAAAAAATTACTTGAAAAATTGTGTTCCAACACACTTTTTAGACATTGAGTCTATTACAGAGATGGTAGATCAGCAGGATCAGATTCATCAAGTTTAATTTTTTGTATTAAAATTTTTCAACTTGCATTTTTACACTGATGAGACAACTACCCATACCATGCATCCCCGAGATCTGTCCATGCTTGATATGCATTAAAAAAACTAAAGCTATTGGTTTGCGAAAAAAACTTCAAAATATCTGAAAATAAATGAAAAATTTGGTCTTCAGACAAAAATTGCAGGCCAAGTATTTGAATTATCTTCTCTTTTTTAAAGTAATTTTGCAGATTTTTTTGGCTGGTAAACTAATTGTTCTATACAGGGTGTTTCAGATAAATGTTTCATAACTTCTAGGGGAGGTAGGATACATCAAGACGAACAAGAATCGGTATAGAAAGGGGGGTCGCAGATACGCCGTTAAAGAGCTAGGACCTAATGTAGTGCGAGTGCGCTTCAAAAGGCCGTTTTTAGAAGGCCCGTGTGACGAAACAAAACATAATAAAATGAAAAACATTATTGCATGAGGTACAGGAGTATCCGTACTACTTAAATCCTCAATGTGATAGAAATTGGACCACTTGCTAAACCGTGGGGTGAGTTTTAAAACGAGCAATATTCATCTTTTAGCCAAAGAACGGAGTTCCCTTAATGGTATTTAGAAAAATGATGATCGGGGAAGGAATTTTCAATGATCATACAGTTTCAATGATCAATGTATGATCATTGAAAATTCCTTCCCCGATCATCATTTTTCTAAGTACCATTACACTAATGTAAGGGAACTCCATTCTTTGGCTAAAAGATGAATAATGCACATTTTAAAACTCACCCCACGGTCACTAGAAACATTTATCTGAAACACCCTGTATACTAGACTGCAACGTTTCTTGACCCTATGACGTCACTTCGCGAAAGGAAAGTAAACAGAAAGCCTGTTGGGTTGCTAGTAGGACTTTTAGCATGCAAATAGTGATAAAAAGACGCTATACATATGTTATGGGCAAAGTGATTAATCGGGCATTATAAATAATGCCCGAAGGGGAGGCGGGCAAAGTGATAAATTTCATTCATAAATTCCACTGAATTTATCACATTGCCCGTAACATATACATAGGTTTAACAAACTAATCATATTTCTTAATTGACGTTCTTAATTTCACTCAAACTTCAGACACCGTGATGAGAACTACTTTCTTTGTTTTGTTTCTCCAGGGTGGAGTAAAATTGCAGTCTATATTTGACAGCAACGTTTCCTGACCCTATTACGTCACTAACAAACAAAGTAGTTCCCAGCGGGGTGTCTAAATTTTCAGTGAAATGAAGAACGTCAATTTAGAAATATGATTATTTTGTTAAACCTATGTATATGTTACGGGCAATGTGATTAATCGGGCATTATTAATAATGCCCGAAGTGGAGGCGGGCAAAGTGATAAATTTTTAAATTCCACTGAATTTATCACATTGCCCGGGCATTATTAATAATGCCCGGATTTATCGCATAGCCCGTATATATACATATATATAGCGTCTTTTTATCCCGATTTGCCTACCGAAACTCCTCCTAGCAACCCAACAGGCTTTCTGTTTACGCAGTTTCTGCTTCAGGAAACGTTTCTGTCGAGTATAGTAAGGCATACATCATTCATAAAAAATAAGAGTCAGCTCTAAACAATTATATTTATTTCCAAATCTGTCTTTATAAATAAATAGTACAGAATTGTTTCACCCGAGACAGATATAAATTTTTATCTTGTGGTAGCGAAGCATCTGTGTCGTAAAAAACGAAATGATTGAAACGCCAGTTAGTCTTTCTTCAGCTTTAGAGTCGCGCGGTAGTAAGTTGCGTTCCATCTTTTCTTACGAAAACATCAGTTTGTTGCTTAAATGTACAATAATATATTCCCCTATTTCACATATAAATATAATTTATGAATGTTATAAAACCTCTGTTTATAAAATATTTAAGTTGATGCAGCATTTGTAAAAGCATCTATGTATATAAAAGATGGTATTCTTCGTCAGAGACTATGAGACTGGCGTTGTAAGGTCGTTGTTCCTTTTTACATGTGCCTCGTGTTGCCGAAGTTTTGGCCACTTTGGTTGGCGCCTTTGTTGGTTCCGTATTGTAGGTTGATGATACCCTCTCCTGCTCGAAGTTGCTCTTCAGTGAATTGCCTTTTGTTCTCTTCAGATGGCTTAGGTCCGAGGCAAGGTCCACTGTAGTCGGGATGGGAATAGCACTGTGGACATAAACAAAAAAAAACGATTAATGCTTATAAATGCTATTAGTAGTTCTGTAATGGAATAAAGAAATATATTTAGAAATTATGTCCCTATTTATGAAATTACTACTTAAGGGTCCATTAGTAAGAAGAGAAAGTTCTTTTGGTTTGCTTAATATTATTAATTTGTGTCCTCTTAGGGACAGACAGATCAGAAGAAAAAGTTATCACAAATGTGTAATACCTACAGTTTAATATTCTTAATGAGAGTGATATTGGGATGGTACTACATACTGAACTAATACTTATAAAAACTAGTAACGTATACAAAAAGGGTATTAGTAGAGGGGGGAAATATTTTTAAAGTAAATTAAAAGACTATATACTATGTATAAATTTTTTTGGGCGAGATTTCCCGTTCATAAATAACTTTGAGTGTGCTGAAAATAACGACAACAAGGAGGCACGTGCCTCGATTCCCCTCTCAAGATATGAGGAAAGATTTTGAAAAATATGTTTATAAAACGTAATCAAGGATTATGTTGTTGCGATATCTAATAGCAGAGCGTGTACTTGAAAAATTACCTTCGGCTAACAAAAGGGCAAAACAAAAGGCAAGAAAGGGCAGAAAAAAATAAAGAAGCAGTAAGCTGATATACTATCTCAATTTTCCCAGTTATGATAATCACGCCAAATACGATAATTTTTAAACCCACATATTTAAATTGAAACTAATTAAGAAGGATAGCTGGAAAAGTTTTTGAAAAAAAAAGTGATAAATAGCTATAATTAATTTATGTAAAATCATAAATTCCTTTTAAGTATTTTAAACTATTTGCGAAAATTAAGAAAACTACCTAATCGCAAAAAAAAGAGTAAATAATTGAATTCAACTTACAGCTCTACCTAAGGCCATCAGACACTGGGTCACCTGGCCAATGTTTCTCCGTTCCCATAAATCAACGGTCTGGAATACATCGATTTCTGGAACACCCCACTTCTTGGCAGCTTCTTGGAAGCGGTTAATGTTTTCCATCATCTTGAATTGTCCACCGGAAGTGTTAATCTTTTGGATGCACCCAGGCATCAATTTGTTCATGAGGCTGTAAAGAACACATATTTCACTATTGTTATCTCTAAAAGAGTAATTCGCTGAATTATGAATTTATACCTATACATTTCTCATAAATAGTAAAAAGTCAGAAAATTAAGTCTCTCTAAGTCGGGAAATAAATAGAAATGTCCATTTAAAATACAGCCAGTTAAATCGTTTTGGATGCCAAAGTTATGGAAACTTTGTGTTAAAACAAAAACATTTTATGCAACAGTTTGGGAAAATCTTTTTTACAATATTTGTTAAAACATCCTTGCTTAATAATGCGAAAAATAATTAGCCTTCTCTTATAACTCTGTGAATAAAGAGGTAAATACTTGACTATTGTTTCTAGAGCTATTTACGTCTACCTCCATCACCTTAAGTGTAGGGAAAAAACAATGACTCTTTTTCACTTTCACACATATTCAATCTCATCGTGACATTTTTAGAGCTCGTTAATTGCATCATGGAGAAAACCTGACTGTTTCCAAAGGGTTTGCCTTACATGTAGATTAAAATAAAGCATAGGTTAACATGAAATAAATAACTGGCTGTTTCTAAGTAAGTTGCATTTTATTAATCAAATACTATATTGGTAAAAACTTCTCTTTGAATGTTTGAATATTTTTAATAAAAAGAAATCGGTTTTATAAATATGTGTTTAATTTATTCCACATAATATATTCCAAGAATTAAACTAAAAGTAAATGTGAATAAATGGGACTTATTAAGTCTTCGTATACGAAAAATGGGGCTTATTTGGAAACATTAACTATGCAATATTATAACTTAAAAAGGAGGAAGCTAATAAAAAAGTTAAATGGTGTGTAGTACCTACATATGTTTACTAGGGACTTACTTCTTGAGGATATAAAAGAAATACTTAAAGTTAACAATTATTAAAATGGAGTAAAAACCTTTTTTTTTTAAATAACTGACACTTAAACGGTGATAAAATAACTTTCCCTATAAACAAGACATCCATTTAAAAATTTATATATTTAAAATACATTTTCATACTTCAAAAATAAAAATATATAAATTTTAAGCCTCATTAGCCTATTTTTAACCACTCATTTAGTCTAAATTTTCCGCCTTGTTTTTTAAATGTCATTAAGAATTTCCAAGCCCTTACTTGCAAAGAATGGTTCCATCACGTAAAACTTCATCGTAGGGTCCTGCGGGAAGTTTTTGTCCCATAATTTCTCCGATCCATTGCATAATTTCAGCTTCTAGTTGAGGGTCACGCTTTCCAGCAAGCTGTAATTTATATTTAACTAAATTAAAAACAACTCCATACGAAAAATAAGCATATACTAAGTTAAAATAATAGTAGAAAAATATTTTCTTTAAAAATAAAATACTACCATAAATCTAATGAGTAAGAAGCTATATCTCAATCTATGATTAGATTTTTCAAGAATCAGATTTTTTTGTATAGTTTTAAACTAATTCCTTTTTAGCCACAATTTGAGTTTTCAAGGCATTCAATGAGTAAGAAATGGTATCCAGGCACAAATATCTTGATTTGAATTGTAAAAAAAGTTATAGACGAGTTTAGCCGTGTGTGAGACCAAAGCCCCTGAGCATTTCCGGTGTATAAAAATCATTTGGGAAAATTATGGTATTAATTTTTTAAATATTTTCATATTTATAGCTACAAACCCTGTCATAAGAAACCAAGGATTTAGTAATCATATTATCATATATCTTATCACAAATTGAACTAACAATATCAATGGAGAACTTCCAATCAAAGGGTATTATTTACTGGGATCCATAACGGGGGTTAATTATTTATATTACGGCAAGTACTATTTATATATCCTAGCTCTCATGAAACATTTTAGTTCGCATTTATGCGAATTATATTATGGATATTGTAAAGATTAAAAAGTGGGTTTTTTCATAAATTTTTTAAAGTGTAATTATAACAAAAGTAAAAGTTTTAACAAAACAAAGCTAAATTACCTTTCAATTAGTTTCCTTTTCTTAAAAAAAAAACTAAATATTCCACTTACGATGCGATAAAGCTTTTTAAAAACAGTTTCCCAAGACCCTGATTATCATCTCAATTTTATTTTAATTGTTTCTATGGAGATACTTTTAATTCACCTTTACCCCAGATAAAAATTGAATAGTCAGTTTGAAAACGGGAATAAGTCCAAAAACAAAGATTTAAGAAAATAGGGGGAAAAAACTGTATAAGTTATGGATATTTCGTTGCATAACCACCAAATATTTATTGGAAATTAAGGACCCTATTTATAAAACAGGACAATCATCGAAACAAATATAAGTACATTCAAAAAACATATTACAGTTGAAAAAAGTTGATGGACTTATTCCATTTTTCAACCTTATGAAATTTCATCTGAAGAAAAGTCTTAAAAACAACTTAAATTGGCATTTAAATTATACTTCTGCTTAGATCATGGTACTAAAGTTAGAAATAGAAAGACTAAGACAAATAAAAGTTAAAAACACTTTTAAATTAAAAGCAAATTTTATTTTGGCTTAGTTTACAGCACAAAAAATAAGAAAAACAAATAAGAAAGACAAATTAATTTTAATTTCAAATTTAGTAAAAAAAATACAATGAATGGACATCAATTTCGCAAATTCAAGGGGCTACATCTGCCTATAGGGGGTAGTTATTTTCCCCCTCTTTTCACTCATGTGTAGAGCAAAGCTTGGAGATATTTTTGAGCACAAAAAGTCAATTTGTCATTTTTTTGACTCATTCCCTTTTTTAAACCGGCGATTCAACTAGAACTAGACCCCGCAATAAACTCCAGGAATTTCTCTACCATTCTTATCTACTCATTAAAAAAATACCCTCTCCCTCTTGCCAAGGCAGGCAAATTTTACCGCATGAAAATCGGCGAGGGATCAAATTTTGGCATAAAGCTAGTGTTCTTTCGAAGAAAAGCAGATAACTGGGAACCTGCTGCATCTAAATGCGGAAGACATTTCCATCCACTTCTGCCTAGAATAGACTGTTTTGTCCGCCCACAAGCAGTGGTGGCACGTGCTCCTTCCAGCGAGCCTCACTTTTTCTCTTCCGTCTGACAGAAACTTAAAATAACTTCCTGAATCTGAGCTCCCTAAGATCCCCTTTTCCCGCACTCCCTCCCAATCTTTGTTGGGTATGTATTAACCTCTTACATAAGGGTTGCCTCGTTTTGAATGGATCCCAATGGTTGTTTTTCGATCCGTGTGTCTTTCTTATGAGGGAGGGTGAAATGGGATAAAAGAAGGGAAACAATGGATCTTGTGCCGGGCTACTGTTTCTAAGTTGGAACCGTGCGGAGGTGGATTCGAGTGGTTGCAAACCCAAACATCCTAAGTACGTGCTCTAGCTCGTAAGGGTTTCAAGACTCATCAGTTTTACCTACTAAGCATCAAAGGCTCTTTTGAATTAGTTAAGCTGCTGTGCTTGAACCTTACAAAAAAAAACTTATTTAATTTAGAAAATGATTCTTTTTATCTGATGCTTCTGGTTTACCATTTTTTTCTGATTATAAAACATCATCTAACTTAGTGATTCCCAATCTATCCGTCGCGGCCTGGATACAAAGTAGTACTAGTGTCTTCCCAAGGAGGCTTAGTTAACTATTGTAAAGGCTTCTTCATAAATTAGTCTAATAATCTATATTTCCGAGAAAAGCCTTATGCTGTACAAATTATTTAACCTTCTTTGGACATTATTTATTTAAAATAGCTTTATGAAGAAATTTAAGAATATGTTCACTAATAAATTTTTGGTACATAGGTCTTTTTTTTAGTTAAGAAAAAAATATTCTAATCAAAAATGGAAACATACCCTGTTATCAATGTATATTTCCTTGCATCTTATTTTTTTTTTTTCATTTGGGATATTTTAAGATGAAGGGGAAATTTTCTTATTTTATATTTATCTCTCTGGTTTTAAGACGGAAACAAATGAAATTTTTAAAATAATAGTTTCCACTTTCGAATAGTTGGAACTAAATTTTTCAAACCAAAAAAATTAGTTAGAAAACTTTGTAGGCGGATAAGAATGGGAATTATATATCACTAAATATCTTAAGAATATTTTAAAGGGTAGTTAAAATTATTCGCTAAAAATGTGACTTAAATAATGTGAAAATGTTGATTCATAGTGAATCAACTGTTATTAACTGATTTTTCTTTTTTGATAAATAAGAACTTAAAATTCAGGGTTTTTGTTAAGTTATTAGTAGTTTTGAATACAATGCTTTTTCGTGTGAATGGTTTAAATTTTTTTAAAGGTAATAGCTATTTTGTTGATAAATATTAACATTTGGATCGTTTTTACCCCTTGGATAAATAATTAAGGTTACGCTTCCCCCCTAGCGTAGTCCTCTACTAAAGTGTGACTTGATACTTTAAAGGTCAATGATCCCGTAAAAATATATTTACAGCACTTTCAAGAAATATGGGGCAACGGTTAGTTTATCTTATACTGATTCTTCAGATGAATACTTTTCTCTGACATTAGCTAGGAATAAATAGCATTATGTCTTAAAAGAAGTGTTGGAAGAGTTGAATACAGATTGGGAAAAATTTTGGTGTCAAAAGAGCAAAATGTAAAAGGGTGAATAATTTCTGTGGAAAAGATATTAGGCGGATATATAAATTATTTTCAATGAGAACTTTTTGCACTTGATAAGACAATATCATCTTTCTAAAGCTAAAGGAAAAGTCAAAATTCACCAAATATATCAAATAACTCAAAATATATTTTAAATTTAAAAGAACCTGTGAAATGAAATAATATTGAAAAATAATAAAAATCTAAAAATTTCATTAAAAAAGTATTAGTGAACGGAAATTTTTATTTCTTATATTTAATTACTACATATACTAAGTGAAATTACTTCTATGCATCAATATTGTGAATATGTGTTGTGTACCTGCTTATAATGTGTTTAAAATATTTATGGAGGATGTAAGAAATGCTTTGCCCCTCGAAAAATAAGGATCAGTAATAAAACGTTAATAAAAAAAAGTCGAAAACAGGGTAGAATCCTTGTATACGTGGCCTGGAGTTGCAGTCCCTCCTATTTATATTTTTATTTAATCTTATTTATATATTTATACAAGATTTATCTCCTGGGATAGTTTGCCAATCCATGTAGGTGAACAAATAGGTATGACAATAATAAAAAATCGTATTAAAAATGATTTATTTTGATGAGTAAAGAATACAACTTCCACTCACTCCTTTAAAATTTGAAAATTCAAAGTCCCCCCCCCCTCTAAAAAATCCTAGATTCGGTAATAGTCTAAAAACATAATGAACAAATTGTTAATCAATATATTTCCACTTAATTAAAATGATAAACCTTACTTTGATTAAGTCAATCGGCATTATCAGTTGACATAATCAATTAAGTGGGTGAAATGGTTTCGCTAACTCCATTTCTGTGAGTTGTAAATGTCAAAAAATAACATTAAAATAAAATAACATATTGTTTCAATAAATATCAGTAAATGAATCTAAGAATATCAACAACTTTCTTATGTAAAAATTACCAATTATTAGAACCATTAAATAAAACTTCAATGTAAAAATTGATTGTATGTGAATCATCATTATAGGAAAATATGAATAAAAAAATAGTTTTAAAATGAAATCAAGAAATGAAAAGTCAAATTGAACAAGTAAATGTTTACAAAAGAGAAATCGCAAAGACTTTTAAATAGGGATTCGTAAAAAAATTGTGAAGCACACTTAATGGTTTTCAAGGACTCTATTTGCTGTATAAAAAATAATCCTAACAAAATAAAAGATAATTTGAAATAATATAGAGAAACCGGAGTATAAACAACACATGGTATAATTATTCATTTGCTTATTCAATTGTTAAATATAAGACTTAGGTCCCTTTGTGTTTTAAACAATTCCTATTGTTTTGTTCTGTTGATAAACAAAGACAACTCGTTAGGGAGAAGAGTAGTTGCCAATGATCTTATCATTCATCTTAACAACTAATTCTTTACTAGTGAATAGGACTCATTTGGTGATCTAAAAATTTCTATCGGAAATTATTAAATTTTCATATTTATTAAGAATGATAGCTTATGTTAAATTAAACAATAATAACACAATATATTTTTTTATTTACTATTTGAAAATTTTCGCTGTTTTTAAGAGGTATCACAGAATAACTTAAGGAGATTAAACTCATTTCAAATTTTTTCTTTAAAAAGTTATAACTATGGCAAAAAGAAAAATTGTCATTTTTAGTAGCATACAACGAATTACATCAACATAAGCACAGTTCTGTCATATACACGTTCCGGTATATATATACACGTTCCGGTTGTTTTCATACAACAACAATATCATAAGCATTAATTTGTATCTAAAACACAATGAATGCGTAGGGGATTCTATGGATATGTTTGTTACGGGCAATGTGATAAATCCGTAATAATTCCCTGCCATTTCGGGCCGGGTGTTATTAATAATGCCCGGTTTATTAATAATACCCGGTTTATCACAGTGCCCAAAACATATGCATTAAGCAACTTGTGATATTTTCATTCACATTTCATGAGAAGTACTAAACTGATAAAGACATAAAGCGTTATGGATTCCTATGGTTTACAAATTACCTACTTCTATTGAACAGTGTAAAACGAATGCATAAAAATACACATTTTTCTTTACTTTCGAGTATAACAACTATGGTTTAGCGAATGATACATTTTTCTTTACTTTCGAGGAGATGACAACTATGGTTTATCGAATGGGACTTACCTTGTTAGCGACTTGGGCGCTGAGGCCGAAGGAAGGTCCGCGGTTAGCCATTCTTGCTTGTACTCCGAGTGCGAGTTGGGTGAGAAGTGTGCGAGAGTGCGAAGGAGTCCCTATCCAAAAATACTCCCTCCAAAAGTTGGTCAATAGGAAGCGAGTTTTCAGCTATTGGTGCCTTACTGACGAAACGCACCAAAATAGGGAACAGCCTCCGCACCAGATCTCACCTTACTAGCGGGGGTGGCAGGTTCATTCTTTCCCTGTGAGGTGCCCCGCCGCGAGCGACGATCCATCGCTGTTCGGGAGAATTAAGATTGCTTTAAATAATGACGAATGCTTAGAAATTTTTGAAATTGCGCAAGGGGAAATGATGATTGCTCGGGTGGAAGGTTGCCGACTGCAGTGACGTATTCGATCTTCCACGCCCGCGAGTTATATTTACATCGAGAAACACCCTCTCGAATCCTTAAGCAATTGGGAGGAAACAATGCGGCGATTCAGTTTGGGTTGAAGATATCCTTATATTGGAGATTGAGACAACTTAATTACTCAGGAGGAGCGTACGTCTAAACACGACGATTTTCAGGTTACTTAAGCCCCGTTATAGAAAAATCAAGTGAAGTTACTCAATTAACCCCAAAATTATCACCTTTTTTTATAATTTCAGATTTTATTAAGGGTGGTTTCAGTGGTGGACCTAGATTTAACGAATAAAATACTGAAGAAAAATTTCATGAAGATCATACAAAAGTATCTACAGTTTTTTCCACATTTTAAAACATTGATACAGTTTATCTAACATAGAAGATTAATTTCTTCTACTTTAATTTATCTGGTTTTATTAGTATATCCTTAATCTAAAACCCTCGTGTCTTTCCAAATTTCCTATTTTTCAAATTAAAAAAAAACTGCTAGGATATGAAACAGTCAGTTTGAATTCAAGCAATTAACAATCAAAACTAGATATTGATATGAAACTGGTCCCGATCAGGTGATACTTTTCGACGAATCTTCTTAAAAAAGGGTAAGTGTATATCTATAGGCCAGTTGGCTCCTTGGGAACCAGTAGATAGTTAGAAAATGAAATAGAAATGCTTTTCATCGTAGAGAAATTTGTCAATATAATCCTATGGTATGACCACAATGGAATGTAGTGACTAGACCCACATTATTCTCCAAAGCAAACGGCGTAGAAATCCAAGAAAATTTTTCTCATTTGTAAATTTTGTACAAAATTAAAATATTTTCAAAAATTTTCAGGTTCCAAATCACATTTAATGTCAAACACTCGGTACACTTAATTGCAAAGGACGCGAGGAGAATAATGTAGTTATCAAGTACTATATCATTTCTCTTTTGGCACTTATTTTGTTTATTTTACTCCTGGCGGAGAGAGGGATTTTACGAGACTTCTCGCCTTAAACCCAAACAAAACCACGTGGTTTTGAAAGATAGCAGTTTGAAACTGAAAACTGACAGTAACTCATTGATGATTTACTGTTCTTCTTCATACGAGTTTTGGAATAAAGTGCTTAATTTTTCAGAGGATATAAAAAGTGAGATATTCATTCAATGAAGTCTTTATTTCCATCACTTTAAGAAATAAGGTTTCTTTTTATATTGCTCGGGTGTATGGATAAGAGTTAATGAAGAGGACATGCATATTTTAAAACCTAACGGAACCTAACCATAATGGAATGAATTATTTAAAGCAAAATTTTACAAGAAATAGCATTCAAATGTTTTTAATCGAGATACTTCTATGATTTTGTAAACGTGAAAAATAACATTCTGCAAAGAAGACTGTTGAATGTAACTGTCTTCCAAATTATACCCCTTTTATGTGCTGGGTTCCCTATAGGCATATTGGAAAAAATTATTTATAAGATTTTTTAACGTTTTTAAAAATGTTAAGATGGAATTAAAATGACTTTAAAGTTCTCCTGAAACTTTTATTATTTTTTATACAATAAACCCCAACTTATTCTCATTTCATGCTAGTTGGATGTTTTCAAGGTTAATCAGTTTTGATTATAATGTGATTTTGCGATTTAAATATAAGTATCCATTTTAGTTCTAAAATAGTTCAATGATGCATGTGTCACGGGTAAAGTGATAAACCGGGCATTATTAATAATGTCCAAAGTTAGGCGGGTAATGTTATAAAATTCAATGACATTTATGAATGAGTATTTGACACTTTGTCTGAAACTGAAATACGCGGGCATTATTAATAATGCACGGATTTATTACATTGCGCGTAACATATATAGTTGTAGGTATGTTATTTGCGCTGACTGTCGTTTTTTTTAACCCGAAATAGATTTTTTTCATTGAATGCAGTGTCTTATATATTCTAGTATACAGAAAAAATAAAGCACTCCTGAATTATTTTGTCGAAACGGAAAATTTATTGAAGTCTCCCATTTTACTTTCTCTTCCACAAGTATCCTAATCACTTAAGTAAAGTGATTCGGCTTAAAAATAAAAAGATGAAAAGACTCCAACTATATTTCTTTGTATTATTCGGAAAATTTAAACTAAATGCATTGCATCGAAATTTCAAACACTGCGGAGGAGACTCAAGCGAATTATGCTTTTTCTTTTAAGCATTAGATCGATAATTCATATGGAATAATTGAATGCGGCCTGAGTATTTTCCACCGATTTAAAAAAAATACTCTTTGAATAATTCATCTGTCAGGGGCACTGTACCATTATGTTAATGTTTTAAAAGAGAACCCTCTTCTTAGTATTCCTCGTGTTTCACAGAGAGAGATCGATGAAATAAAAGAAAATTCACTTCCCCCCCCTTTTTAGAGACAGAAAAAAACTAATTATCTCCTACGTTGCGATATGCAGAAATGTATCACTTGAGTTCAGATCAATACCGCTGTTAAATCTCTAGGTGTGGAAGGGAAGAAGCTTTGCTTCTCGACCGAGCCAAGATATCCACAATGAAAGAAATGGTTTTCACTTCAACTCATTCTGTTAATTACCCTCTAAATAACTCGGAAAACAATTGCCATTCAATTTAAAATGAGACTTATAAATGTACGTAAATTTTAAGAACTAATTACAAAGAACCATTCATTCTAGGTACACTGAGAAAAATGGCGATTGCAAATCTGAGTACATCGATAGTTTCATTTTGATGTGAAAATGTTTGTTTCAAGTATGAAAACTCAATTCTTTCAATTTTAAAATACTAGAAATACTACGTTTCATGCTATTCATTTGTCACCACTAAAATTATTTGTATTTTTGTTTAATCTTTGCAGTTTATTATATTTATCTTAAGATTCTTCATACTATGATTAAACACTTAAAAACGTGATAGCCCGCCTCGCTCAGATGTGGCATCACACTCTTATTACAAGTAGACTAGTCACATTCTGATCAGTACCATCAAAGGGGGTAATTTTGACAAAGGCCATGATGTATCATTTTTAAGTACCTGCATGTTTTCGGAAATGACTTTATGCATGTTTCAATCTTCAGTAAATTTGATTGGGAGCCAGTTTGAGTTTTTGAAATACTCAGATTTGAGGGTTTTTTACTCAGTTTTGAAAATGCCGTTTTAAGAGTGTAGGTAATAATTTTGACAGAGTTATGGCGAAATTGTAGTAAAAACTATGATTCAAATAATCCTTGATAATGATCCAAAATTGATCAAATAATGATCCAAAATTGGGAATTTTTTTGTGACTTTTCGTTGACTAAACGAAGGGTTGTTTTCCTTGAACCCACACACTTCTATTGTAAATTAATAATTTAACATAAATTTTCAATACGTCTTCTTCAACAAAAAAGGATTTAAAAGATGGGAATCTCAAAATCTAATTTAGTAAATGTCAATGTGTGTGTATTTGTTTGTGTGTAAGGTTTTTTTTTGTATGTTGTTTGTCTTTTATACAAATCTACAGTTTTCTTCCAATTTGCACCAAACTTGGTATGCATTCGTAGAAAAATGACTAGGAAAAAGACTAGACTAGTTTATAAATAAACCTTCTAATTTACCTCAACTTTTAAATGAATCTGACACTGCATCCAAATTTAATGATCATTTTGCAAGTATGTATTTAAATTCTAATTCTCCCCAAGATGAAATTGGTTTCTATTTAATGCCAAGTTTGACCTCTTTTGTTTATATTCCTTTGTGTAACTACGAGGTATTGAATGTCATTAGTTCTTTTAAGAATGTTAATTCTACAGATTATGATGGATTAAATATTAAACTTATAAAGACATTTGCTGTAAACAACATTAGTTTTATAACGTATTTCATAAATCAATCAATTAATTTATCTTATTTCCCTGATTCACTTAAAGAAGCTACTATTACTACAATCTATAAAGCTGGTGATAAAAATATATTAACAAATTATCGTCCAATCTCTATACTACCCACCTTTTCCAAAATAATTGAAAAAGCTTTATCTAAAAAAATGTATAATTATTTAGGTCAAACAAAATTTTTTGCAGAAAATCAGCATGGTTTTATAAAAGGCCGTAATACCGAAATAGCTCTACTAAAATTTAGTAAATATATATATAATAGTGTGGACAATAACAAAAAGACTGTTGCTATTTTTCTTGATATATCGAAAGCTTTCGATAACGTAAATCATAACATACTATTAAAAAAATTGGAAAATGCTGGTTTCAGAGGTTGTATTTTGGAGTGGTTTATTTCGTACCTAAGTAATAGAAAACAAAGAGTGAAAATTGGACAATCCTACAGTGAATTTTGTACTGTTAATCGTGGCGTGGGTTAAAAAAAAAAAAACATGGGCTATATTTCGCTTTTGACCCTTTTTATGGTCATTTTGCTGAAATGCTTTATTTCTACTCTAGAAGAGATCTGCTTACCCCATTGTTACAAAGAAAGAAATGTAAATAACAAGTTTTAAAAGATAAACTAAATATATGTCTATTTAAAAATTATATTATAATAATCTAAAAATCTATTTCAAAGAAATTTAAAATTTTAAAACTGGTAAGTATAATAAAAAATATTTTTATTTGAGAAATTCTTATTTTTTAGTAAAAAGTTTCGTGGGAATAACATTGTTTTTAAATAGTCTCCATGGAAACGTGGATGTAAAATCAAAAGACTTGTAGCTTTTAAGAAAATCGGTTTAAAAAATATTGAAAATTTTAAAGCCCTTTCAACTAGAAAAGATAGATTTTTTTTCTTTAATTGCAAAACGGAATGCATTTTAATTATTGAATAATTTCACCAATAGATCAATTCAAATCTTGAAGATATGATTAATTATGGGCTCGAAATGAGAATTTTAATTAAATTTTGGGACAATATTTTTCTAATTTTGTTTGTCCACGGGGATAATGATAATGAAAAATTAAAGTGCTTGACAAGAGGATGGATTTTAATACCTTTCACCCGATAAAATAAAGTATGCAATGTATTAAAAATTTTAAAGAAAAATTTTAACTCCACCCGTGAAATGCCAGACATATCAGCTAGTAAATAGTATAATAAAAATAGTCAGGGATTATTGTAAAAGTAACAAATTATAAGATTGGAACTTCTTCTTTCCAAAAATCTAATTTTAGGTAATCGAAACAAAAACTACTTTTAATGGGTTTCAAAATTAGAAAACATTATTGTATCTACTACTTCTACTCACTGAAGAGAAATTCAATTCAAATTTACAGAAAAAATCAGTTAAAATACATGAAAATATATCTGTTAAAATTATACGATATTTTTTAACAGGTAGTACAGGTATTGAATACTGACTGTAAACATCGCCTCACTGCAACAACTTTATTTCCTAAGATCTCTGTAAAACTAGTTTTTCCTTGATAGTAAACAGTATACAGAAAAACCAACTTCAACACATTTTCTTAAAATAGAGTTGAACCTCGGACAAATTGCAATAAAAGCTTTTTCAACAGTTTTCACTTAGATTCGGCCCAATAATAACATATTAAAAAATGAAAATAAATCCATCCGTAGCAAATTATTACTTTTTAATTTTTAAAAAATGACCAAAAAGATTTTTAAAAAAAATCCAGAATTAAGATAGAGATATGATACATGTTTATAAGCTATTTTTGAGAGTTGAATCCCAATTTTTCATGAATTTGTAAAAACAATAGAAATATATATTTTAATAATTAACTATGTAAAAAAATTAATGGCTTAAATAATAATAAATTAATAATTTAAAATTAATACGTTAAAAATAAAATACATCTGAATCTTAAAAAAAATCAGCAAAATAGTTAATCACTAAAAATGGCCTAAATAACAACTGATTATTTATTATAAATCGGTCAAATTCCGAGTATAAAAAGTTTAATTTTTATAATCCTTTGAAAAGAGATATTTCCTATTAGATATTTGTCATTAGTACAAATAATTAATCATCATCCAAGATTTAAAAAAATAAAAATATTTTACATAATGTTTCTGTTTTCAAAATACGTAAACAGGGAAAAATTAATACTTGGCATTACCCTTTGCTCATCACTACTATTTAAGTGTTTTTAAGTACATTGATTTGTAAAAACATCTAAAAATTGACTTTTTTCAAGTTTAATGAGAAACTATGCGTAACCCTTTTTTTATTTTCCATTAGTAGTACCCTTTCAGCCAATTTATGCCATAAGTTACCCACAAAATTTTTAATTTATAAAAAGTAATTTGAACCTATAAAAAAATCACTTAAATACACATTTTGGGTACTACCAGTAAAATATTTTTTATGACTGTGTGTAATCTATCCTTATTTCTATTGTTACATCTTCATGACTTTAAATTTAGAATCATACCCAAGGTCACCTCCATTCTTGGATAATATAGACGCACACGCGCACGCCAAGGTGGAAAACTTTAGGATTTTGCTGAAAATTTTTTGAAATAACTTTTGTTTTTGATAAATGAATTAATTTCCCCTTGCTTTTTTTTGCCCAAGAAGCATTATCACAATATTTAGCTGAACAATGTGACTGTCATAATGTCTTAAGTAAAAATTTAAAATACTGGGGTATTTTATTAATTTACAGAAAATAGTTGAAGAAATTTTTGTGCGCAGAGAGATTTTGGTTTTGGTCACCTCTTTATTTTTCTAATGATCTACTAAGATTTTTCTAAGACTACTCACTTCATCTTCCCTCAGGGGTTAACAACGAATACCTTTGTTGAACAATGAATTACCTAACTTCTTAGTAAAACAAGCCCACTATCGTCAATTTTTTTCTATTTCTTCGGTCAGAAAAAAAAAACCGATGTTTTTACTTTTATTATTAAGGAAATGAATCGAATAATCAAGAATCCTTTTAAATCGATATCGAAACTTAACACACACAAGACTGTAAAGAGCAGAACACAATTAATGAAATAAGAAACATCTTTAAAAAAACACGTTTTCAAAACGGACTAAAAAAAATGTAATAAATTTTTCTAACTTTTTTTACAATGGAAAAACTTGGCAATAGAATGTTGGAAAATGAAGAGTGCAGAGAGTACTTGATGAAAGTTAGGAAATTTTTTTTTAATTTTTTTAAAATGTGGTTATCACTAAGTTTTTTTCTATTAATTTGTTCAAAAAGAGTTATTTTTTGTGTACTGAAAGAGTTTTTAAGCATAAAATGTTTTATCGGAATTTTTTTTTTGTAACAATTGTTTTTTCATAACAACTGGAAAAATTAAAAATTATCTGGACAAAACATTTTTTAGGGATTTTTTTCGATTAAAATCGGAATTTTAATTTTTCATCTGGCCTTATAATAGGACTGTTTTTATAAATACTCATTCAAAATAAAACTCCAAAGTAAAACTTGAAAATTATAAATAATTTTTAATGGATTATGCGTAAGAAAATTTCAGAAGAAAGTTTTTAAAAGCTTATAAAAGAACACAATACACATATTATAATGATCTTGCAAATAATAAACATAATTTGAAATACCTAAAATCGAAATAAAATACCAATTTTATTTGTGGTATTTATTGTGATATTCAGTCTTATTTCAAATAGTTTTTGCCTAGTAGGTCATTAATGGAGTGTCATATAGGTCATTAATAGAGTTATCATTATAAAATTAATTAAAACTGTCATTCAACTACTGACTAGTTTCGTTTTCGGTTTTCTCATGTATCTCTTCTTCTATCACGCCTACTTGAGTAAAAAAACCATCAGATTCCAAACTTCACAATGTTCATTTTTACAATTGAAGATAAATTAAACTTTAAAAAAACATTTACTTTTTTGTTTAGCATTTTTTTAACTTTTCTGACCATTCCTAAAATTTTTTTGTTCGCGTTCGCGAGAATCTCGTTTCCTACGAGAGTTCTTTACATTTGGCGGCATTCGGCATTCTCATCAAATCTTCCTGTTTTGAAGATAGCGTGAAATGGAATGTTTGTTGTATAACACTTCACTACGTTGATTGATAATTGGAATTACTTATTTCTAAAACTTATTTTCCCTAATTATCCAATCATGAACCCAAAGAAACGTAAAGCAGAAGACGACAATGACAGTAGTGTTAGTAAACAATCAATCGTAAAGAAAGAAACCGAAAGTGAAGCTACAGATGTTGGTGTGTTCAATTGTGGAAACTCGCCGGACCCAAAAAAATCGGGTAATGGCGGTACATCCAATCAGCCTGGTACTAGTAATGAAACTGTTTTGTCGGATAAATCCAAAGATCGTAATAAGCTGTGTACTGATCAACATGAGAGTAAGCAAATCGTAAGTTACCACGTGCTTGTGTTTACAATATGACACTAATTTTAGATGAGAATTTCTAACCCTTACAAATCGCTTATGACTTCAAATCTTAATAAGCTACCTTGGTTTCTGTTGGGTTTTTTTGTTGAAATTGTATTATGTTATGGTTATTGAAGTTCCGGCATATTATTTCATATTATTTTTAGATCTTGTTCTGTTTTGCCTACTTTTAGAAATATAGCTGATGACAGTTTAACTATTTTTATTCAAATTGAGGGTTTTATATCCTCTGCTGTTTTTTTTAACTTTCCGCCTGCTAAATTGCATTGTTTTTATCGTTTGGATTCTGTGAACTATGTTTTGATTAAATAAATATCTCTGAGCAAAGTCTGCAAAACATTACAATCTTAGGTATTTCTCTACTTTGTTATATTTGTACTAAGTATATAGTTTAAGGATTTCTTCTGAAGTTGCCAAATTTAGGTAAGGTGCAATTTGTTTTAGGAAATATGGGGTTAATTTCTAAAAATTTAAAACTGTGGAACAGATTTTAAACAAGTCTTCCATGCTGATTGCGAACTAGAGCATCACCAATCATTGCCTTATTCCCCATTGAGAACCCATTTCAAAACTGTAGTGTAGTAAAATTTCAAAATATGTATCCTACACTCTTATTCCTAAACTTTTTGTTTTCAATCATTTTTAATGTTTCATAATTTTTTTATTTACTTGGTTTTTATGTGTGCTTAACTTGCCCTGTTTAAGTAAAAATCTTTTTACGTGTCAAACTGCACCCAGATAATACAATTAGGGGATAATTTCCCAATCCTTAGGCTTTTAATAAAGGGTTTTCTGTTTCCAACTTTAAGTAATGCACACACCTTTTAAAGCAGTTATTTAAAAACACTCTGATCGGTTGGTTTTGCCATTTAAATGTGGCTCGATTCAATAAAAATAAAAGAATCTATCACTAGGTAGCAAACTTAATGATATTGTAGGTACTAACAAATACCATATAATATGCTAGCTTAACTCTTAAAGTAGTTCTCTTTAAAAAAAATTTCCTTAATGAGTAAATAAACCTATGTTTCTAAAAGCAAATATACTTTTCTTATTCAAAAGCAATATAGGGGATATTTATCCTAATTTGTATAATTATAGACAGATTCTAATCATCAAATATTTATATTAGCTGACAAGTATATCATAAAGTTATCAACTCTGTTACAAATTAATTCTTAATGAGAGTTAACATTTTTCAGCGTCTGGAAGACTCAAATGTTAGTGGGATTCTCCTCTTTAGTGGTGGTACCAATTGGGATTTAATAGGCCGCAAAGAATTGCCAAAACATGGTGAGTTATTTGTAAAAAATAATAATTTTAAAAATCCTGGATCCCTTATTCTTGTAGTTATTTAATTTTTGGATCATGGTGCTTAAGAACTGTTAGATTGATGTTAATGTTCCATCACTAATTGTTCATTCATTCCATGCTCTTTATATTAGAGTTAAATATTGTTACATTATTTCTTTAAACACCATGAAATCATCAATTTTTAGATTAAATCATATTCATCTAGAATAAATAAGCCGTGACACTCTGAGCCTCCATTTGCGATGAGTCATCCATTCCGTCGAATGATTGACGTTTTACTGTGGGTGGGTAGTAGTAAAAAGTAAACTCCTGTGGTGTGATTTTTGCCTGTTACACTTATGAGAGTTAGTTATTTTGCTGAAAGGTATTAACAGGTTGTTGGCATGGCCCTAAATATTGGGCACGGAGGAATGGCAGAGGTTCTAAAAGGCAGATCACATTTCAAATACACAACAATATCTTTACTAATTATACCATTTTAAGCGATTTTCAAAGTTTAATTACTTCTTTTTAAGTTTCTAAACATATTAGGGGGTAGTGGTATAACACTTAAAGCAAATAATACCAGACAGCGGCTGATTCTGAACACCCTTGATATTAGCTATTCTCATAAAATCTAAAGCTACAAGACGTGGGTTAGTTTTTCTGTTAGGATTTTAAATATTAGAGTATGACTTAATTTACTAGTTAATTAAATAGGAACATGATTTTTAGCAATATAAAAGAGAAATTTTTTATTTAATACCACTGAAAACCTTGTTTCTGGTCTTAACTTATTAACAAAAGTTTTTCGGACAGATAAACTGATTTGAATCACTCAAAAGCACATCCAATTGAATCAGAAATGTTCATTTTATGATGCAAGAAATAGTTTAATTGCAATATGCCTAATCTTGTGGAATAAAGCTTGTAAAAGTTGATAGTACTCTGCGCGAGATTTCTTTAAAATCCCCATTATCAAAATATATTAGTGAGTTATAGCATGTTTTCCCCTTCAAAATCAATGTGTCTATGGGAGCTCAATGTTAGATTAAGACGGAATGGATGACTCATCTTTAGCTGTCACAGCCTTGTTTTCTAGATGGCTATGATTCAAACCCCCTGAAATTGTTTGTTTTAGCTAAAGATTCAGTGGGAAAAAATTTATTGGGTCCCCATCGACTAGCATCTTTAAGTGGTATTAGAGTTACTGGAGTGTTTTCTGGCAGCTGTGCTGTCCATAGTGTAATTATTACCGAACATGGAAAAGTAATGACATGGGGTATGTATATTAATTTCTTATACTGGGGGAGTACATACATATGCAAAAAATGTTGAGTTGGCAATAAAATAATTTGAAGGAGTTTAAAATTTAATGAATAGCTAGCTCAGATATTTTGAATTGTATTTAGCATATATTGGTAACTGTTGTCTGCCTTTGACCTCTAGGTAATTATATAATGGCATTTTAACTTTTAATTTTGTAAAAAATTTTAAAAATTAATATTTTTATTTCTTGCCTTACTATGTACCATTCTTTTAAAAACTTGAAACTCTTCAAAATAACTCCTGAATATCACTTTAAAAACTTTGTTTATACAGTGAATAAATGGATTAATTATTTAATCAAATAAGACCTTTTCATTACGTAATAACCTCTATATTTCGAGATAATGTCCTGAATTTTTGTGTTTATTTTTGAACATTTTTGCCTAAAGGTTTGTAATCACCATTATTTGCCCTGTCTTGGGTTCAGGCTGCTCTGCTATATTTGACATTTGTTTTTAGTTGCATTATACAACATTTTATTTTCTTAAGACATTCCATGGAATTGGTTATAAAACTTCCAAGGATCTCTTATGGATGCTTTTACTGTTTTAAAAATAAACTTAATTTTTTTAAAAAATTTCCTTCTTTTTAAAATTTACCTTCTTGGGCTTCAGTTTTAGAGATTTGTTACTTTTTGCTTTTAAAGTGTTACTTAAAAGATTTTTACTGTTATAGGGAGAAATGACAAATCGCAACTAGGGCATGGTGACACCATAAGGAGAGACATTCCTACTCTTGTTGAAACATTGAAAGACCATAACTTTGTCTCTGCTGCTTGTGGTCGATCTCACACACTTTATCTCTCTGGTAAGTTCCTATTCAATTCTTCCCTTATTAAACCTAAATTAATTTTAGTTGGAGGATTTTAAGTGTCAACTATAAAAAAAGTCTTCTAGAAGTTATTTAATTATATTGATAATCAATTATATTATTTATTGTAAGGGTTTTTTATGCAGTTTATGTGTTTTATAGAAATCTACATAAAAACAAATTACCTCTATAGTAAAAAACTTTCTAAATAACACATAATAAATCACTGAAATAAATTACAAAATTTATCTGGTAAATTTGAAAGAATTTAAAAACTATTTATAATACATTCATAGCTCATAAAATCTCAATATAAGTCTGGTTCTCTTATATATTTTGTTTTTATCATAGTTTTGCATTGACTTTTTCATGTCTTTCTAAATCACTATTTAAAACCTAATATGGATTTAGTTAACAGAGTTAAAGATGCTTGGAAATATTCAATCATTTGGTGTCACTTTTGCATATATCTGCTAACCCCAAGCATGTAAATTAAGGTTGTATTCTGTCATTTTTTTTTTTTTTTGCTAAAAATAAATAGCAAGTTTGATGCTATTATGAAACTACACCCCAATAATATACTTTGGTTCTAGTTGTAGAAAGAGCTATCCAATAGACTCTAGGAAGGAAATAAGCTAATTACCTAATTTGACCTACATTAAGAACTAAAAATAGTATTATTTCAAATTAAAATAATTTCAGGTATTGATGGAATTAATGACAACTTTTATTTTTTTATTTAAACATTCTTCTTACTAAAGTTAACCTGTGTGTTAAGGTCTGTGATTCCCCAAATTTTCTTGTTCAGAATATGTGATTAAGGAAAAGATAAAAGCAACTCATAATTTCAAAGGTACTAATAGACTTTGGTGTTAAAGGTTTCTATCTGAAACCGATCAATAACTTCTTATGCTGCAAATCCCATCCAAAAATCTATCCCGCCCTTGTTTGTTTAATGGTAGGTTTATTTTGGCTCCACAAAACCTTGATAGTTAGCCAATAAAAGGTATTATATGTAGTTCTTCTCTATTAAAATAAATTTTATCTACAGGATTGTTTATAATTTTCTTTTTTGTAGATAGAGGGGTAGTATATTCTTCAGGTGACAATAAAATGGGTCAATGTGGTGTTGGATCCCAAAATAATGTCATTAATACCCCAACTAAGGTGAGTACTTATGATTTTAAAGTCTCCTTGTTTTATTCACAAAAAAAAATTAACATAAGTACACATAAGTATTGTCAATTATTGACCACACTTTGATAAGTCCAATTTATTACCAGTCTAAGTTTTGTGTCTCATGTAGTATTATTGTATCTTCTGTTTATTTGTCTAGCAAAGACATTTACTTGAAACACATTTAGTTTCAGTTTTAGGTAGCTGTATTTTTTGAATTTTAAATTTCCCTTTTCAGATAACTCATAAAGGAAAATCCATTGCTCAAGTGGCTTGTGGGGCTGAATTTAGTGTCATTGTTGATGTCAAAGGTCTTATCTACAGTTTTGGATGTCCAGAATATGGCCAATTGGGTAAATATAGCTTTTAGTTAAAGACTCTATACAGGGTATCCCAGGAGAAATGCCCCCATTAGGATGATTACTAGTTATTTAGAGTCAAATTTCTAGGAAAAAGCCCTCAACCCCCTTTGGAACATGTGATACACATTGCTCTGAAAATTTTAGCACATTACAAGAATAACTCTAAGGTTCCAAATATATTTAAAAATTTGTTAACATAATATCTTTGAATTACTTTTTACAAAATAAAGTGGGCTTTAAAAGACTCTTGAGTAGCCAAAACAACATTTTGTTGGTTTGCGTGTAATGGTATGAGCATTCCATGGGGATGGATCTGTCACTGTTTGTCTCATACCCAAATTCTAAAATCTACCTTTTGTCTTATGATTGATTTTATCATATACATTATGTAGAACCCAAACAAACATTTATTAATAGAAAATTTATTATTCAATGTTGAATATCAATTATCAGAATTATATGCATAATTTTAAACCCATTCTATTATTAGGTTGTTAATGAAACTGCTTTCAAAAGGGTCCTAAATTTCTTTTTTAAAGAGCTTTTATTTGTTTATTCTGAAAGAGTGGGAACCCTGCAAAAGGATGTGACAAACTTCTAGGGAAGGTAGTGTATATCACATTAATTCAAAATTGCATAGAAAGTGATAGCTCCATACTATATCTGGGGTTACACTGGGGTTACCTTAGGGGCTGTCCATAAATGATGGTGCACTTTTTTACTTCCTCCCTCCCCTATGTCTCAAAGGGCCACACTTCACCATACTCTCTTTGTCCATTGTCATGCTCTCCTATTGACAACATATCTTATATTTTCAAATAATCCTATACATATCTTTTTCATGAATGGTATAAATTTTTGTGCAATTTTTCAAACAAACTGTGGTGTGGTTGATATCTGTTGGGGAAACATTCTCAATAAATTTGTTCATTGACCATTCACTGCTCTGAATTAATCCATGTACACTAAGTGCTTGCCTGTATGCTCAGAATTTGAAACTGCTGTACTTTTTTCATTTGTTAATGCTCAATTGAGAATTCCTTCCTTTCCCACTCCTGTTCCTCCTCTAATACTCCTAGCTAGCAACCTAGTATGAATTCTGGAGCCTTGAATTCCTATGGAATTCTGAATCTTATGATGTATGGGGCAGTATGCACCTCTACTAGAAGTTAATTGTAATATTTTTGATACACCCTGTAGAAAGCTTTTTAAACCAAACATAAATTAAATTAATGGAAGAATGTGGATATGGAATTCAGAGTTATGAAATACATAGAGTACTGCTAGTTATTAGTGCTTGTTTTTAAATCAAATATCAGAGGTTTTTTTTAAAAACTATTTGTAAAATAATTTAGTTTTTTAGGTTTCCTGTTTTTGATACCTTTGAACTTTCTTTTAGGTCATAACTCAGATGGACGTTATTTTGTGACCAGTAACAAGTTGTCCTTTAGGTGTGAATTGGTTCCTAGGCGTATAATAGCATTCATTGAAAAAACTAGAGAAGGGCATGTAACATTAGTTGATGATGTTCAAATTACTGATGTTGCTTGTGGGATAAATCATACTGTAAGATCGCTTAAACTTTTTAAACATTTAATATTGATTTGACTTTATAAAAGTAAAACTTTTTGGCAGGTTGCAGTGGATTCAAATAAACGTTGCTTTTCTTGGGGATTTGGAGGATATGGAAGGCTTGGACATGCAGAACAGAAAGATGAAATGGTTCCTAGATTAGTTAAAGCATTTGATGGACCTAGAAATGTACAAGGAGTTAAGAAAGTTTTTGCTGGTGGTTCATACAGCTTGGCAATTAATGAACTAGGTAGGTTGAGTGATTTAACTTTTCTAAGTGTTTAATTAAAATGCAGAACCTTTATCTTGCTAAAAATTACTGACAACTATCCAACAAACTCTAATTTCATATCTTATGTTTTTGTGCATCAACAAAAAAGTGAGGAGGTTTAATCAGATCTGGTTATATCCCATATCATTGTCTGTATTCAGCTTTTGGCTATTCTAGAGTTGAAAAAAGTGGGGAAAAGTATATAAATTAAGATAAGTTTCAATGAGATTTGATGCCTTAATTCATTGCATATCACCTCTATAAGTAGGCGTACCATACGTCAGGGTTATAAAATCTGCGAGACATATTTATAAGAAAATTCTGACCAAGATGTTTGAAATTGTGGTTTTCTATTTGGCATAGTTTACAGAATACTGAAGTAAGCCAAATTTGCAGTTAGATTCTTTCAAATAAGTGATATATATAGAGGGTTTCTCATAAAGTCCAACTCAACTATGCATCCATATTCTTTGCATAGAGTACATAAAAATGTCCATACTATACCTCTACAACCCATAGATTTCAAGAAAATTGCACAGAGAAAGTATGTCATATCTGGTTTACGCTTAAATAGATTATGAAAAGTGTGAACATAATTATTTGAAATTGTTTGCAGACTATGATAAAAATATCCACTGCACATGTATGCCAGCACTTTGTAAAATAAAGTAATTTTTATCAGCTATGATGTTACATTTTTTAAGAAATAAAAGTCCTCAAAAGGGTATAGTTTAGGGCATTTTTATGTACTCCATGCAAGGAAGCTTTTTGAGCAGGACTTATTGAAAAACACAATTTTAATTATAAGAAAACTGTTTTAATACTTTAATTAATAATAGTTTGCAAAATGTTTTGAGTTAAGTAATTTAATGTTCGCCCCTCTCTGGAGTGAAGACCTCTCTTGATGATTGATTTTTCTCCGAACAGAGGGGGGGTTTTACTGTATTGGTTCTAGAAAACTTCTAGTATTATTTTGTTAAAATGTTGCTTGGTTTTTTTTAGATCTACTCTATTTCTGGGGTATGAACAAGCGTGCTGGTGAAGCCACTATGTACCCCAAACCTGTTCAGGAGTTAGTTGGCTGGAAAGTGAAGGATGTCAGTTGCTCGAATACTAGCATTGTGTGTCTAGCAGATGAAAGCGTTATTGCATGGGGTCCTAGTCCTACTTATGGAGAACTTGTAAGCTGACATTTTATTTATATTGCTTTGTTTTTACAAATTTTGAAGTACTTGAGGAACTTACTTAAATTTATATTTATATTTAGGCTTATGGGGAATGCAAACCTAAATCTTCAACTACTCCTCAAGAGGTTAAACCACTAGATGGAATTCATATACATTCCGTTGCTTGTGGGCATGGCCATACGCTGTTTATTGCCTGTGATGAGACTGAGCAGGACAGGGAGAAAATCTATGGATTTCCTGAACACTCTCCATAGCATAACAATAATTTTTAAACGATCAAGTGGTGGGTGATTTATTTTACTGACTATTTTCGGTCTCATTTAATTTTTGTGTGTTTTCCAGAGTGTTCACTTCATCTTATTTATTTGCCCCCACTGGAGAATCTTAAAAATTACAGATCTTTTTTTTAAACCATGTTTGGAATAACATGAAAACTTAACTATTTAAGGTATGTGTAAAAGCAGTTAGTTTAAGTTATAAATTTGAAGTAATAAATTAAGTTGATCCCCTTGTGTATTTTTCTAATATGCATTGAATTGAATATTTTTTAATATAAATGGGTGCTAATGCTGTTTAATATTATATTATTGAGTAAGAAGTAATTTTTATATTTCAAAAAGTGTTGGTTATAAACATGTTTTAAAATATATAACAATAGCACGTCTTAATAAGGCTGTGCAGTAGGGTGGAGCGAAAAAACCTTTTTTTCGAAATCGGTCAACGGCTAGTGCTCAAAGTTTGTGGTTGGGGGTCCTTATGACCCACAAAAAATTTCAGTTCGATAGGACAATATCTTCAGTCTGCGCTTTTCGCTCAAAGTTTCGAGTTTTTACTAAAAATATCAAAAATACGAAAATTTCCCAAAATATTCCTAGATGCTCCAAAATGGTTTTGATGGTAAATAATTACATATATTGCTTCCATGTTGCTTAATAATAGCGATTTAGTGTGTTTTATTAAAGCCCAAAGGTTTTATACTTCGTCAAAAATCGTCAATATAATCCAAAAATAGAGCATTGATACGGATTGCGGAAGAGCAATAGCCCGCTATAATAACTCGATCACGACGGCTTAAATCACCGAAAATAGTGAAATAAAAGGTAAATAATTTATTTCCAGCCCTTAGTTTATGAAATAATTGCGAATCAAACTCGTAATGTGGAAATTCAAATTTAAATTAATTACGCGAAAACACGCTGCTGTCTTTTTCTTTCATCCGTCAATATAGGGATCATATCCATGTCTGAGGGAAAGATGTTTTCTATTTGTTTTACACATATATTGTCCGAAGCGTTGTCACCACTGTCACCCCGGAAGAGAAAGGGGAGGGGGTCATTAGGTCAAGACCACCGCCAGTTTATGGGTGGCCCTCCGCGGGGACCGGTGATGGCGCTTCCTTGAATTGCGATAGCGGTATTGGAGGGCTGAGATAAGAAAAAAAATACTCGGCACCCCAAACAAAGAGAAAACCCACAAGTAGTGACCATCGTTACAGGGGCATTCAGACCCCCACGAGAAGATAGCTCTCAACGGCAAAAATCCTTCTTTATAAGCTGCTTTTTAAGCTGATATTGTATCAAAGAATAGAAAAATCTCTCTCTCTCTATAACCGTTTTTAAAATCATGCTTTTTGGGGACATCCAGAAAGCATACTTGTTGGTATGCTACCAGACAGTCGCCTAAATGTTCGTAAAAACGCTGCAAAAAAAATCCTGGAAGCAACAAAGAGCCAAAGCAGGAATCCCCAGTTATAAACTTCAATGCTAAAGATTACACAGTTTTAGTTAATTGGAAAAAAGTAGAAATAACTCCACCTCCAATAGCACGCCTACTAACTAATGAAAACTTGGAAGAAATTACAAAAGGAAGTGATGATTCTCTACAAAAACTAAAACCTTTGTTTAACACGCCGTGCCATAGTCAGGTGGTAGAACGGTGTGTGAAGGATGTATCTGCTGCATCGATAATGGTTGAAAATGTAAGCGGTTACAACTCCCGCGATGGTTTCATAAAGGCTCGATTGGAAGACCGAACGATATTGCCGAAATTTGACACCAAAGCGTTATTCAAAGTCTAGAGGCGCGGAACTGCACTGAGCTCAGTCATACAATAGGGGGGCGGGCGGGCGGCATTCGATTGAAGCCACCTTCTCGTGGTGAGTGCTGGATAACCGATTTTTGTAAGTTATTTTCCTCTTATTTCACTATTTTCGGTGATTTAAGTCGTCGTGATTGAGTTATTACAGCGGGCTATTGCTCTCCCGCATTCTGTATCTATACTCTATTTTTGGATTATATTGACGATTTTTGACGAAGTATAAAACCTTTGGGCTTTAATAAAACACACTAAATCGCTATTATTAAGCAACATGGAAGCAATATATGTAATTATTTACCATCAAAACCATTTTGGAGCATCTAGGAATATTTTGGGAAATTTTCGTATTTTTGATATTTTTAGTAAAAACTCGAAACTTTGAGCGAAAAGCGCAGACTGAAGATATTGTCCTATCGAACTGAAATTTTTTATGGGTTATAAGGACCCCCAACCACAAACTTTGAGCACTAGCCGTTGACCGATTTCGAAAAAAAAGTTTTTTCGCTCCACCCTACTGTGCAGTGTCAATTTTTATGTCGTTTTGCCTATCCCTCAAAAAGACCCATATATATTTTGGGTAGTAATTCCTGATTTTCCTGTTGCATTTGATCCAGCACCTGTTACCAGAGATGTAGCAAAGGATATTGGGTATACCCCCTCCCAGAATGTCAACAACCATAGAAAATTAATTAAACTAGCTCATATCCCTTTTAATTTTTTGGCTATGCCACTCTGCCTTATAAACAACTAAATAAGTAGACTACAGTGTTTTTAGCTACTAACCATAACCATTAGAATGAACTGGTTTAGTTACTTTTTTTGAAATTCTGATTTTTGCTTTTTAAATATTTTATTTTGTTTTTTTTTATACTAATATTACTATTTGTACTCCCTTCTTAAATTTTACTAGTGTTACATAAGTTACAGTCTTCTCAAATAATTATTAATACGGAGTAAGCAAATTTATTTTCTTTGTCAGAATTTTAAAATTACTTGACTTTATTATTTACTTTATTACTTTTAACACTGATTTTTCCATGAACAAATCACACACATACATAACTTTCTATGAAACTAGTTTTTCAGTTTCCATTATTTTTTTTTTCTTTTTTCAAATCTGAAATCTGTGTGACCACAGCTATTTGTGATAAAATTTTATAATTGAAGCTAGATAGTTTCTTCTAATCATCAAGTATCTTAAATATTGTATGTTTTTTAAGTTATGTTTTCTTTTATGTGATGTTTTAATTTATTTTTATTGGTGTTGATCAAATTTAAGAATGGTTTGTGTAGTTAACTAAATTGTATTTAATTATTATTTTGAATTCATTACTCAAACCTTTTCATTTTGTTTCAAAGTAACAATTATGTAACTTTTTATTATTTTCTTCAAAGTAATATGTGTTGGAAATACTCAAACAACTACTCTGAAATAGTTTGTCCTGTTTCCATATTGCATTTTTATTTTAATGTTAACATTCCTAAAAAGATAAAATTTTCCATCCCAATTTAATTTTATCTAGTTATTTTCAGGGATATAAAACACATGTTTATATTTATACATGTTTGTTTTTATAAAAATGCACAGATTTCTGTGAGTCTTTAATTAGGTATGTGTAAGTTTCCTAAATCATGTCCACTCTTGTGATCATTATTTGTCGGGAAAAAAATGATTTCATTATATCCTTAATAATGAAATCTGTTTGTCACTACTAGTCTATGAGAAAGTGTAATACAATTGCGCACATTGAAAGAATTGGATATTTTCACCAAATATTTACTATCTTTATAATACATGTTTTATGAATTGTTTATGTTTGAAAATAAAATAAATCTTTTCAAGTCTGAAGCTTTACAGAATATTTTTAAGTTAGCCTCATTTATTTGAGTTATTGTAAAACATCTCTTTCAGAATTTGTTATATTTGAACAGATGATTGTTAGATATATCAATTTATAGTTTGGATTAACATCAGCAATTTTCTATATAGGTAAAAAAAATTATTTTTTTCTGCCAAAATATGCAATTTACTAAAACAATAGGCTGTATCTGTTTATAAAATTATGTTTAATTAGGGAAAAGGCAATGCTATCATAAAGGCTGCAGGTTCCTCTTCCCTACCTTAGGGTCTACAAGGAAGGTTATAATTAAACTCTAGTGATGGTTATAAAAAGAAAGCAATTCATCTGACCAGTATAACTTAAAATTACTAATGTGCATTATAAAAACTACCAATTTAAATTGTACCCTTTCCAAACAGGTTTTCATATTATGAGGAACTAGCATAATTAGTGTTCTTATCAACCTACTTTCCTTTTTTGTTTGATCAGTATGTTTTTTGTTACCCCCAAAGTTTTTCATCTGGAGACAGAAATTATTTTTAATGATTTTCTTCATGAGGGAAAAATTAACACAGGTAATGGGAAAGTAATTATTTTTGAATGTTTCTTATCAAGGAATAAAAATGTAACGTAATATAAATATACAACAATTTATTAACCAAGGAAGCTTTGTACAGTTTTTCAAGTTACAAATTTATAGGTACTTACTTTTTCTCTCCAATCATACATTATTGGCTACATTTTCTATTTACTCATAAAAATGTAATAAAAATTAAAAAGAAACTGCCAGTTAAGGTATTTATTTCATTAGTGTTTTACTTTGATATTTGATTATTTTTGGAGATTAAGCATAAAACTCAAAGCCTGCAACCAGCTAAAAATTCATTTTCCTCTAAATAAGTTTATATTTCCCCTACCTATAATTTCAATATTGCGTAATTGTATGCTTTTATAGGAACTAATATTATGTGTATTTAAGACCCAGTCACTAATTCATTACTTTGTATTTCAGTAATTTATCAAGTTTCAAACATAAATATGTAACGGGCCCTCATCGAGCAATCCAGAATACTCCGAAATTCGGCATGTTTCTCGAAATTAATTTTTTTTTTTACTTCGAATCTGCCGCGTTCGGAAGCAGCTAGTTCCGATTTCGATTTTGTGTCCCCTCCCCCGTACAGTCCCCACATAGAAGATGCACCATTCTCGCACTACAGTCGCGATTGTTTCTTATAAAAAATATCAATAGGAAAGGAGAGAGGAAAGTTTGAACGGGACGAACCTCTTGTCATTATGTTGGCGGAATGGCCAAACTTACTGGTCCACCTAGCAGTAGGGAATGGTTCATCTAGATTATATCCCTTCCAAGGGACAGAAGCATGAAGTGCTAAAGGTATACTACAAAATTTCGAGTTGGAGTGCTCTGATAAAAGTGGTATCTACTCTGGGAAAGATGTAAAAAATAGAATAACTGGAAAAGTGGTAAGGTTCTAGATGTGGATGAGAATCGATTACAATGTAAAAATTGAAAGTCTTCTATAGTTCTTAAATTTAATGCAGCATGCGACCGGATGGCCTAGAGAGCTGGAGCTCTACTAGAGAGGAATGCTACTGACTTAACTCAAAATCCTGGAAAACTATTAGAGTAGCAAAACCTTTTTTTTCCGGAATGCTCCAAAATCCGGAACAAATCCCAAAAGTGGATCGAACCGCGTCAGTGGTTTTTATGTTGGTATTTTTTCTTATTTTTGAATTTGTATCTCAACTTTAATTTAAAGACGTAAACCAGCAGTTGCAGGGATATATGGCATGGTTGGTAAATGCACTGCTATCTCGTCTTGAAGGTTGCGCGTTTGATCCTCGGAATTTTATTTTTTTTAAATTGTAAAATATCAACTTCAAACTAATTAGACAACTTGATCGGTTGCAGGAACTGATGGCTTGGTGTGTTTGCGCACCAGTATCCCATCCTGAAGGTTGCGGGTTCTATCCTCGGATGTATATTCTTTTTTAAAATAGTGAATGATCAAATGTGTAGTAAATAGGCACTCGTAACATATGATAAATTATAAAATTATGTGCAGTAGACACTGCGCAGCAGCTTAACTACTATGCGTCACACGATGCTGGCGCCATCTATACTATTGAAAGTTAAATAAAATATTATTTAACATGGTGGAATATCAACTTTAAATTAATTAGAAGAAGTGACTGGTTGCAGGAACGGATGGCTTGGTGGTTAGCACACCAGTCTGCCATCCCAAAGGCCCTCAGATCGAACCCTGGTCGAGTCTGAGCCTTCTCAGCGGGTATAGCACTCGGAAATAGATTCTGATTGGAATTTATAAATTGTTCTTGCTTTTAACGGGGGGTCTTAACTATTTTTTTTCAACTCTTAACTGTAACCGTAACGGCAATTTTTAGTGGGAAAATAGTACTATTTTTCTATGTTTTTTAAGTTTAATTGCCATAATTCAAGACTTTAACCTTTTGCCTCAACAGGAAACTACGTAAATTTAAATAGTCTTGGAATACTAATTAGTAATAATAGTAGTCTTCCATCCCAAACCCCACCTACCAACCCTGCAACTTCGCTTTAACTTAATAAATTTTTCCTAATTCTTAAAGTGGTAACTTCAGCGTAGATACATTTGGAAGAATTGGAAAGCTGCTTCACTTAATAAATTTTTCCTAATTCTTTAAGTGGTAACTTCAACGCAGTTACCCTTAGATGAAATCGAAATATGCTCGATTTAAAATATTTTACTTATTTCCTTAAGCGGTGCGGTGACCATGAAGAATTGACTTTTTTAAATGATGTGGGCGAGTCGTCGTTTCTGTAACAACCTTGTCCTGAACCTCTTGAAACTATTAAATTAAAAATTGATCTAGAAACTCACCTTTTGAAATGCTATATTAATAGCCTGCATGTTCCTCTTGTTCCCTGATCCTACACTAGGCATTATCCCAGAAGGAAGGAGAGAAATTCGAACCACACAATCGCATGTAAAGAAGAGGGTGTCTGGCACAAAAAAAAACTCTACCTCGCTTTTATGGAGGTGTAATGAAAGGATTTGTAAGTCCATTGAGCAGTATATACCCAAGGAAGGGGGTAGAGAAAAGGAGATAAAATTAACTTCGTTTTTAAGGAAGTGTGGGGAGCAGCTGATAGATCAGGAGTTTCCAACTTACAAGAAGTGTTCAGGGGCCGCAATCGAAAGCACAAGTCTAATGGCGGGCCGTAAAGAAATCAGGCTTCTTTCGTATCCGTGATATATTTTTTGGGGGGAGGGTCTTTAAAATGGAACTTTTCTGGCGAGGGAGAGACGAAGGTCATTTACTTGGTGTGAAGGTACTAGTATATTTTCAAACATTTCAGAAGACAGATATTAAACCCGTAATTTAAGACACCCTGTTTATACATTTATATTTATACTGTTCCTATATTATTTTTAATGTAATTCACTTTAGTTTATAACTTCTTCACGTTTTAGTTTTTGTAATTATTCTATGCATGTTTTGTTCACCTACATGGATCGTTGCGATCCCAGGTGATAAGGATATTTTTCTTGTTCTGTTTGTTTTGTAAAAATTAAAAAAAAACTATATAGAATTTTTGGTCCTACCTCATTAAATACTGAGTTTTACGTAGGGTCTGGGGCCGTGGGGAGCCTAGTGGTTAAGGCATCGGCTTCGGGATCGGAGGGTCCCGGGTTCGATTCCCGACACCGCTGAAGATCCACCGAGTATATGCGGAGTACGTGCTCGTTAAATCTGTGGGTCCGAAAGTCCTGTGGTCCGTCATGGCGCAGTTTACCACGGGTCCAGGTGTCTGGAGACTATTTCCCTCCCCTTCAGAGCATGGCAAAATTGTGGAGGTGGCGATAGATAGTGGCGACATCTATCATCCGAGGCTTAAGTCGGACTCCTGCCATTTCATGGGCCTCACTTCTTCTTCAGGAGCCGCACCCCCTTTGCCTTAAATCCTATCCGCTTTGCGGATGGAGCTTGGATATTCCAAGTGGCATAAGACAACAACAACAACAACAACGTAGGGTCTTCCTTCAAAAAATTTATGTCAATTTCCCTAAAAAATATTGTTTTACCTCATTTTTGGATACTGGGACCCCGTGTGATAAGGTTGACTCCCATAACTCCTTGCTACACAAAGGAGGAATTTCAGGGTATACCTCCCCCCGAAACTTCAAATTTCTCTTTTTTCACCATAGAAACTAGGGGAGAAGTGGGGTAATAAGATGCAAATGCGATAATAAGAAGCATGCAAAATTCCATACGATTTTCTTTTAAGTTTATGAAGCTGATTTTTTACAGAATGTTTGTATCATTATCAGCTTTTTTTGAAAAAATAATGCATCTGCTAAGTAAAGGCGAAAAGGAATTTTTTACGTGTATCTACCAAGCGACTGTATCTTTTGTTACCCCACGAGAGGTAATAAGAAACAAGGCAGTTATTTTACTAAATAAAACAATTAAAAATCAAATGAAAGTATTGATATAATCTCTAAAGTGTATTTTATAACCATAGTAATTTTCAAAAAATTTCATTGAAAATCTTTAGAGATATGCTCAGTTAAAAATTAGGCTAAAAAGGTTACAAGCTGAAAGTTTAAACAACGCTATATTTTTAAATATAACACTTGAAAATCATGACAAAAACAAATAAAATGGTGTTTCTATTATTTTATTTTGTGATACTATAAAGTAATTCCCCCCCCCCCAAAAAAAAAACCCTCTCAGTTTTTTAAAGGTCCCTCTTCCTTTTTATTAACTCAGCGCTACCCCTTTCGAACCTGAATATTCAGGTTCGAATGGTTCAGGAGGCTTATGGAGAAACCCTCGAAACTATTCCCCCCTCGCTCCACTGTGTTTCAATAGTGTGTTTAATTAATTTCTCGACAACGGGAATATAAAAAACTAATTTAATATTTTGCTTTATCATAATAAATAACTTTTAAAACGCAAATTTGATTTAAAATTTCAATAAATTACTTATAATTTTTTTAATTAACATTAAAGTGGTGAGTAAAAGTGTCATACTACCCCCATCGTTTTCAGGGAAATGAAGGAATAAACTTGATGGAATTTAACTTGATAAATAAAATAAAAACAATAAAACATTGTAATAATAAAAAGAAAAATACGATAAACAAGTTTTCAGGGATAAAATGCTAGTCTATACGTTTATGTATTTGCTGGTTACATCAGAAGTAATTATTCTAAAACAGTGGTTTCCAAGTCCCAACTCAAAGTCCGCGGACCACTAAGTCTAAAATTGGAATCTTAACGGACTTCCCCTTTGTAGCTTAAAATCCTTATCTACACAAAATTTCAAGATGAAATTTTACTATCCCTAATTAAGCATGGAATTTTTATATAATGCTATGAAACTATATTTTAAGAAAAATTTAATTACATCTCACGAAAATTAGTAATTTTTGTTGCGAGATAAGTAAGTTTTTCGGAAACTACAAGATTGTGTTAACTTTTTTTCCCTAACTCATAAATTCATATAAATATTTATAGTAGAAGAAAGAATTGTTATTAATTCAGTGGTGACTGTTATCCCCACAAATTACATATCCGAAAGTATAATTCCAATCTTTTCTTGTTCAATTTATTCAAATTTCGATTATTTCTCTTAGATTTTTTTTTGTGGGCTTCCGGGTCTCTCCACGGACCACTTCCAGGACTCTCACGGACCACCGGTTGGGAACCAATGTTCTAAAACGATAAAATTTTTATGGGATATAAAATATGTCTTAAAGATATTCTGTGATTTTCCCCCCAGATTTTGAGGCCCACACACAAAGCAGCAAATGAAAATGTTTCTTATTACCCCATCAGTGGCGGCTGGTCCATAGGAATACATGAGCACGTAAAAATGAAATAAGTCAATTAATTAAAATAAATGGAAAATTCATAAAAATCTATTCGACTTGTACTCCATTCAGAATGAGCTTCCTGCCTCCGAGAAAGAGGCAGGCAGGAAAGCCTTCGCCGAGCTGGCTTGGGGAGAAAATTCCGCACCGTGCATTTATTTGTTTTAGCTTTATAAGATTTTATTTTTTTCACGCGTTTTTATTACTTTAGGTTAGTTTTTCTTAAAATCTTTAGTTTATTGTGGTTTTAAAAGTAGATTATTTTACCGAATTTCATTTTTTATTACTGTTGGAAAAGTATTTTGGACCAAACAACAATTTGAGCGACAAACCAGAGGTTTCAAAAGGATATTTGAACTAGATTTTCATTGTAAATTGGCATACTTGTGTATGCGAATACACTGAGAAGTCTTCATTGCTACTTACCATTGGATGAGTTGCCTCATACCGGTAATATTTATTTTCGTAACCAATAATATAAATAATTATAATAATTGTGTTTTAAATCTGAGATTTTGTTACTTAATTGCATTTTCGAAATATAATTGTGAACCCCTATTTGAACTACCCACGAGCCGTAACTTCTCCCCTACTCCATAACATGAGAAAGAGAAAAAGGGGTGGGGGTTCGGGGGTCCTTCCCAAAATTAATTTTCAATTTTAGCTTGCTAAAAAGTATTCTGAAGCTACATTTGAGGGTTCTCAAGCGGGCCACTCAAAAAGACTCCGAAGGATGGAAATTTCTACGATAAATACTGATAGAAGGCTCGGAGAGGAGACCGCTGACCAGAGGAAAGATCAGTTGGGCGAAACCTTTATTAGTTACCATGAATAACAATCAGCATGACATCCTTTAAAGAAGGTATTAGTTAATAAAGAGACACTTCATTAATAAGTATTCATTAAGCCCTGAGAGATTCAGATAGTCTAGTCCAGGGGTTTCCAACTGGCGGCCCGCCGGGTCATTTTGTGCGGCCCGCGAAGCTCCAAGAAGCCGACAAAATGTAGCTTCAAAACACTTTTTGGCACACTAAAATTCAAAAATTTTTCGGGGGAGTACACCCAAACCCCACCCCCATTTACCTCTTAGATTATGGAGTAGCTTTGGTCGTTTTCTATGGTGAAAAATTAAAAGTTTGAGGTTTCGAGAGGAGGAGCCCTGGAATTCCCTCTGAGGGTAGCACGGGGTTATGATGGATTAGGTCAACCTTTATCACGAAGAGGGACAAAGTGGAGTATCCAAAACTTAGGTAAAACACTATATTCAGGGAAATTTACAAACATTTTCTGGAGGAAGACCCCCTTTCAGTAATATTCAGTATTAAAAGATGTAAAGGTCAAAAATTTATATATCCTCTGAAAATTTTAAAGATACAGTAGTACCTTCATATTATGTAAGTTTAAGTTACCTTTGTCCCTCTCTCGCCGGAAAAGTTCCATATTAAAGACTCTCTCCCTGGAAAACATATCATGGATAAAAAGGAGTCAGATTACTTTGTGGGCCCGCCACTTGACTTACGCTTTCGATTGCGGTCCACGAGCACTTGGAAACTGGAAAGAGCACGTGTCAGATTAATTATTATCCAACGGAATAAGTCAATAGAAAGTCAATAAATAGATGTTATAAGTGTTAGATCACTTAAAATTAGATTTAAATGATATTACGCATAATGTTAAAATTTTACAACGTAAGATCGAATAAAAAAAGGGGGTCTGGGGATCACCCCTAGAAAAATTTTGAAAAGTTGCTTCTTAAAGCAGTATTTTAGATCATTATGAGTTCCTTTGGGTTACATCCCAAGAGAACAGTTCCTTGTAAACCTTAGAATTTTCTAGGTAAACAAGTTATAAATAAACATTAAAGTTTCAATGGGGGCTGGAGGTCCTCCCTATGATTTTTTTTTAAATACCCCTTTACACTAGTGTTTTATCTCCTTATCAAACAGTTTGGGAACACCCAAAGGGAACTGGTAAGCAGCAGAATTTTCAAGGTAAAGACACTGTAACAGACAGACTTCAAAATTTCAAGGGGGTGGGGGTTCTCTCTCAGAAAATTTTTTGAAATTCGACCCTCTAAAGTAGTGATTTAACTCATTTTGAGACTTTTTGTGGGTTACACTCGATGCTCCTTGTGGTAGTTATAGAATTTTCAAGGGACTTGCAGCTATTATTCACATAACAGTGAAAACCATGGGGGGGGGGCAGTTGCCTCCCTAAATGACGACCATGTGTAGGAAATTAACTTATCATTGACTGCACTACACGCACATTCCACAAAATCGTTTTCGATATTCAATTTCCGAAGTTCACAATTAAAGAGTGGGTAGAAAAAACGATATCCAATCTTGAAATAGGGATATAAGGATTCTATTTCTTGCCTTGATAACCAAATAATTCAATTCACCTTTTTCTTAAAGTGTAGAAAAAATAAGAAATCAGTTACATTGAATCGTGAGGGTAGAAAAGAATATACAAAAGAGGAAATTGGGGAAATTTGATATAAGGGACAAATTGATACATCATCAATACTTCATTTATTATTTTGGGAGCAATTTCGTCAAAAGATGCCTTTATAGATGCCCATATTTTTTTAATGCAAATTTGCGTGGGAAATGTTGAGTAGCTTAAGCATTTTAGTATATTATCAATGGCATTTTCAACAAGGTGTTTTCACATACTTAATTCGTGAAATTAGTTCATCATTCCATCTTTTAAAAGTTGAGATGACTAGATTTGAGTCGTCTAGTTTCAAAACCAGATAGATTAATTTTTTCAATTTTCAGTTTATGTTATGTTCTGATTGTTAAAATCTTAAAATACAGATCCAGCTAATAGCCAAGTTTTAAGCTTTAAAAAAATATAGATCTAATGTTTCAACAATAATTTTGAGGGAAATCAATAATTTTGTGACAAAAACCAGTGTTTTAAAATAAAAATAAGGGTTTTGTAAGTACATAATTTGTTTGAATATTTAGTTCTTTGTTGTTCCTAAAAAATAAGGGAAAAGGGATTTATCTGGTTTTTTGAAACTAGACGACTCATTTAATCAATTTGTAACATGGAGATTGAACTTTACGGGATTAAATTGGCCTTACCCTGCTATTTATCAAAATTTTTACCAGATTTGGCCATTCCATTACAAATATCAAATGAAACCATTTTGCTGCACGCATGATAAAGAATTTTCATCAGAATATTTCATTTTTTATTCCACTCTTTATTAAAATGTAGGCTTTCGGGAAAAAGTTAAGGTTCAATTATCAATTCATTTTTACAATTTTACAAATGCCGATTCATTTATGAATGAAATTTATTTTAACTATTTTTATAAATTAATCAGATATCTTTTATTTAGTTGAGTAAATAAACTATTACTTTTCGAAATTGTCTTCTTTGCAAAGGATTCAGCATCATAACAAATATCAAAATATAGTTTATATTATATTGTACAATTATTCATAGAAGAAGAAATACTGTTGTAAAAGTTTAAGCACCGTGTAGAAGGGATTCAAAATCAAAACAAGACATTAATTTATTGGAGATCGAAAAAAAATTATAAAAATATATTCTAAAACGTATTACAAACTAAAAAGCAGAAGGGAAGAAGTAATCTTAAACACTATGCAAAGATTAGACCTTTTAAAATTTTGCCAGAAATATGCGGAGACCGATAATCATAATTTTGCGTAATTCAATGGATACCTACATGAAAAAAGGAGAATGGGGATTAATATTCATTCTGAAGCTCGTGTACTTCAGCGGCTACAGAAAAGAAGCCATGTTTCCAAAACAAAATACGTAAATAACCTCTGAAAAGATGATTTATTATAGCAGATGAATTGGACAGATTTGAATTTTCAAATGAACAATATTCCCAGCTTAAGGATCCTCCGGGAACCCGATTTAGATGGGTAGACAATTTTTGTCATAAGTTTAGTTTTTTCAATTTAAAACAAAGGGGTTTTTTTCCTTATCCAACCGAATATAAAAATTTCAGCAAAATTTCATGTTGATTAAGAAATGTTTTTAATTTAAAAGCAGGGTTGGAAAAAAACATGTTTTTTTTTGTTTAAAACGTTTTATTTGGTTTTTTTACCCTCAACATAGAAATTCTAAAAAAAACATGATTTGAAAAAAATTAAATTAAGCTTTTAAAATTGAAAATGGATTAACAAAGCTCCTCCTGATATCAGATGGCATCTTCAGCTTTTTAGCACCTGTTTCTTGAAGCTTGGCTGAAGCAAAATGATTGTTTTTCCAATGTGTTACTATGTCAACAACTTCAGCTTTAACATTATAAATTTTGATGTATTTTGCTAAAAGGTTTAAGATACGAGCTGATCATAAGTTATTATATTCATATTCCTTTCAGTCCTTTTCAGTTCATTGCGTATTTTGACGACATTAGCAGCATTGATCGTTTAAAATATTAAAATCAAACATAAAGAACAGGTCAATTATAAAAAATATGATTTTTAAACAAGTTTATTTGTATTTTTTATTAAATAACTTTCTAAAAAAAATCAAATAAAACAGTTGGAAGTAAATACTAAGTTTTATATACTAATGTCATCTGTTCATAGAAAAAATAATTGCTAAAAAAGTACATGTGTTTTAAACAATGTTTTTTTTGCTTTGTTTTAAACGTGTTTAAAACATGTGTTTTAAACAAAGTGTTTTAAACGTAACAACCCTGTTTAAAAGTATTTTATAAAAGTATCCTCTTTTAAAGCCGCGCGAAAACACAAAAATCGAGCTAGCATGCAGAGTGATGTCATTGTCTATTTCTAAACAAACAAATTTGTGTAGTGCAGGTTTTGTCTCTTCATTGATGTCAATCTATCAAATCATTTTTGTGAATGATAATGATAATCATTTTTGTTTGGCACCCGTCCCGGGCGCTGTTTTCAGGTATTCAAGAGGGGCGTCAAATTTGTGCCCGAACATTTCTTTTGGCAATCAAAATTATTTTTAATGAAAATTTAGAATAATGAAAAAAAATTACATTTGGGAGGGGCAGGGCCGGATTATCCAATAGGCAAAGTAGGCAACTGCCTAGGGGCCCATCGTCAGCTAGGGGCCCCGTCCCCAGAGGGTGGGTGCCCATATGTTTGAATTCAGGAAGGGGTCCAAGAAAAATGTTTGCAAGTACTAAGTAACTATTTATATTTTTTTCAAGCAGTAACTAGACTATTTTTATGAGGGGTTGGTTCATAACTATTTCAAAGGGGCCCTCAAGAGTACTTAATGCAAAAATTCTTGCATAAAATACTGGAATTTCAAGCAAAAAGTGGGTGTCTAAGAGTCCTCCCCAGAAAAAGTTCTGAAATTTTATTCTTAAGAGAAATGTTTTAACTCATTTGGGTGACTTCTAAAATGGATCGCGAGGGGGGCCTGCACAGCACATAGGCCCCATTTGCCCTTTTGTATGGGCACCCATTCCACAGAGAATTTTTCTTGAAATGTTTCTTTGAGTTAAAATAAAAAAATTTTTATGCAAGTCCGGACCTAAGCAAGGGGCCCATGAAAAAATCGTCTAAAATGGTTCCACAAACGGACCTCTCAGATTCCTTATAAATTAGCTTAAAAATTATCTTTTGCATGCTAGAAATGCAAAAAACAAAAACTAATGTTTTGAAGAAAAAAAATTATTCTTTAATATACTTAGGATTCCTAACTTTTTAATGTTCTTTCTTCCGGTTCCCCACTTTTCCATAGTTTAAAGCACTGGTGGTTCACACAGAACCCCGGTGGTTCACGGTAAAAAAATTTCATTAAAATAAGAAATTTCATAATTTAATTGTAGTCCGCACATCGCGAACAGTGGTGATGTTTTTTTCTTCAGTTCCCTGTCAACTTGCGAGTAAATCCGGTATCGGACGTTGTTCATGGCCGTGGACTGCATACTATCCCTATACATATTGTTAGAAGAGTAAATTTTTAATTTTTTTGTACTTTAAATAAATGCTCTGTAATTAAAAATACGTTCATTTTGATTTGTTTTATTTTTTTATTGAATATGGTTTGGTTTAGCTAACGTTTTATAACAAAAAATTATTGAATATGAGCCTTCTTATTATGAAGCTTATGAGCTTTGTTATTGAATAACAAGCCTTCTCACCACTAGCGGATCCAGGGGGGCTAGGGGGCTTGAGCCCCCCCCCCCCTCCAATGAAAAAATGAGAAGTTTTACACTAAAAATATGGAATTTTATGCACCACAATGAGTTAAAACCCTGTTATTTTAAGGTCAAATTTTCAAAATTTTTCTGGGGGAGGACCCCCAGACCCCCTTGTACTTTTATTACAACTGTATTTTATAATAAGTTTGTCACAACGCAAAAATTCTACCATAAAATCTATGTCCGAAATTCGGATGAGGCATAACAAAACAAGTTGAAAAAGAGTGTTTTTTTTTATTTAAATTTTCTAGGGGAGGACCCCTAGAGCCCCTTAGTACTGAAACTCTATTATTACAACTGTTTTATATTAAGTTTGTCAAAACACAAAAATTCTACCATAAAATCGATATCCGAAATCGGATGAGGGGTAGCAAAGCAAAATGAAAAGTGGTTTTTTTTTACTTAAATTTAAAAAAAAATTCTGGGGGAGGACCCCCCAAACCCCCCTTTTAGTGGTTGGAACAGGATAATTCACTACCTTTTCCATATTTAGATAATCAAGAAGATACAATTGGATTATGAAAATTAGCCTTAGGCCCCCCCCCCAAAAAAAAAAATCCTGGATCCGCCGCTGCTTTTCACTGTAGTAAAAGCATAATTATAAATAATATTGCGATGTGGTTTTAAAACATATTTTAGAAAGGAAAGAGTAAGAGAAAAGGGGCCCCCGAGAGTGCATTGCCTAGGGGCCCCGACATGGTTAATCCGGCCCTGGGGAGGGGGCGCCAAAATAGCCAGAGGGGCGCCTAAAAAGTCAGGGGGGTCGCCAAAAAAGCCATCCGCCCCGGGCGCGATTTTTCCACAACACGGCCCTGACACCACACATTAAATTTTTTTCATTTTCCAGGTATTCTGTATGATTTTCCAGGTTTTTGGCCGAAATGAGCAATTTCCCCTGACTTTTTAGGTGAAATTAAAATTCCCTGACTTTTCCAGGTATTCCCTGACCAGTGGGAACCCTGCTTTTTTTGGTAATAAGTAGCTGTTCTAGATTTTTAGGAAATATTAAACGGACCACAAAAGTGTAAAAGCAATCCGCATACGATTCGAATCTTGGAACAATATGGCCGACAAGAGCTCCGGAGTTCTCGTTTGAAATCTATGGTGTCGAGAGCTTTTTTATCGTTTCCGTACCGTTCTCGTTTCTTCTATGTGTTGGTCTTTCAGAATACGGCCCTTAGATGTAGGGCGTCATTTCAGTTTTTGGTTGAGGGGGGGCAAATATTTTTTTGAAGTGGGGCTGGGCCACGTCGTAATCCGACTTTTGTTTTTTCGGAGGTAAGACAACGTCATTTTTAAGGTACCCCCTAACGAGTACATTAAACATTAAGTTTGAGACTACGTAAAAGAAGTATTTGAATGATACAACAATTTGTACAACTTGAGCTCGAAGTAAAAGTAGGGGGTCTGGGGGTCACCGTCACCCCCAGAAAATGTGTCTTAAAATAGTGTTTCAGCTCATTTCAGGCCCTTTGGGTTACATCCGAAGAGAAACAGCTCCTTTCATTGTAAACCTCAGGATTTTCAAGGGAAAAAGTTATAAATTGAAGTCAAAGATTGGAGGGGGTCTGGGGGTTTTCCCCCAGAAAATTTTTTGAAAATCGCCCCTTTAAACTACTGTTTTATCTCATTTTCAAACTGTTTGGGGAACACCCAAAGGGTAGCTTCTTGTAAGCTACAGACTTTTCTAGGGAAAACACTGTATTACAGACAAGTTATTAATGAAACTCAAAGTTTTGAGGGGGGCTGGGGGTCCTCCCCCAGAAATTTTTTTGAAGTTTGACCCTCAAAAGTAGTGTTTTAACTCCTTTTGGGACTTTTTGGGTTACACCCGATGCTCCTTGTGGAACTTACAGAATTTTCATGGGATTTGCAGCTATTTTTCACATAAAAGTGGCAACCTTGGGGGGGGGGGCAATTGCCCCCCCCTAAATGACGCCCATGCTACCCCTTCAAGAATTTTTTTCCTGAAGAATTGAAACACTACCCAAAAATATACAGTGAAACCTCGATTTAACGTTTTCCGCATTTAACGTCAGATTTCATTGGTCCCAAATGAGTATTACGTTATTGTCCTACCCCGATTTAACGTTATTTTTCTTTGGTCTCTTGAAAGATGTTAAATCGGGGTTTCACTGTACTTTTGTTCTTATTTTTCTGATATCACAGATCATGGGATGAGTTTTGTAAACAGGGTGTCCCAAGGTCATAAAAGGGGTGTCTAGGTATAGTAGTGACCATGGGCTATGCGATGCGACAACTTCCAACGCCCCCTAGCGAAAATTTTAGGAATTACAGTGAATCCCCGATTTAACGATTTCCCGCATTTAAAATTCATTGGTCCCAAAAAGGATTTCCCAAAGGTTGTCCTACCCCGATTTAACGTTATTTTTCTTTGGTCCCTTGAAAAACGTTAAATCGGGGTTTCACTGTATAATTTTTATTTGTAAAACTTTTAGAGATATGCTAAATTTGTCAACTACAAAGTTCCACAGCATCGATTTCGTACGAAAAGACACCTAGTGCAGAGAAATGCCTTAAATAGAACCCCTAAAACGCACACTCAAATAGGTAGAATTTCCCAAGTTTTTACCTCCTAAAACACGTCTCATGATGTGAAAATGAGAAATTTTCATTTTTATGACTTAGGTAAATGACTAAAAGTATTCTAGATGATAAAAAAGAAAAATTTCTCATTTTCGGAATTATATTCCTAACATTGCTGCTAGGGGTGTTGAAAGTTGTTGCATCGGATAGCACATGGTCACTTTACTATACCTAGACACTGCTTTTATGACTATATCTGTAGGGGTTCAAAATTAAGGGGGTGGACACTTATGTTGAGACACCCTGTATAGGTGCAGTTTTCTGTAAACTACCAAAAATCATACAAAATGTAAAAAATGCAAAAGTGCCTTTATTTTATACAAATTGTAATATAAATATATTAACAGCAATATATATATAACTGATTACAAAAATTATACATAACATTTATACAAAATCTAGCATAAGAGTACTACGTTCCCATTATCTGTACCTAATAATAAAAGTCTATTCAATGGTAACAGAGCCATAGTAGTCAATACTCCTTTGAATGTATCAGATCGCAATCTAGTACTTGTATATGTAGCCTGAAAAACAAAATTTAACGCCATAGCAAGTTATATAATTACTTATGAATCAAATGATGAAAAAGGAGCTAAACAAATGCGGAAATTTTAAGAATATAAATGTTTGACTCCCATTGACTTTTAATTTTCGCATCAATAGTGGTTTTAAAGTTTGTCTAAAATATTAAACCACATTTTATGCAAATAATTTCTCTTCACTTTTAAAATATAATAATATTGTATAATTTAATATTGAGTTTTTATCCCAAGGTGAACTGTTATCCATGCATTGATTTTAGCAAGATATAATTAAGGATTAAAAAAGTATTGATCACTTTCAATTGTTAAAATGAAATAACAAATCCGGACAGAGATACAATTTGAAAAATTGTTAAAAACTAGTAAATAACTTACATTTTTATTGGTTGATGAATGCAGACCAATTCTATTGCCACTGGTACCAGATATAACTTCATTGCCATAAAAACAGATGCTAGTCACAGGCTCCATGGGACCTACAAACCCCAAAATTTGGAAGACTTACAGTAATGTTCTCTTAACCCTTTCATTCCTAGCCGCCCCATATTTTCCATATGATACAATGGTAATCTAGGGGGCCTTAGGTTTGAAAGGGTTAATTAAACAGTAGCCAATATATAAATTCCATAGGCATACAATGCTTAGGTTAATGTATGATCTTTTTACCCCTGTTTTCAACAAACTTTATTTTACTCTTAACCCAACTAAACTATTTTAAGTAAAAAGGAATTTTTCATCTCCTTTTACAATCACAATTAAATATTTGATTAATTTCACAGTATGAACTTGGACAAAAATGATACATAAGTGACCGGGAAATTCTGAACAACCTATTTCAAACTAGTATTTGTTTGTCATGCTTAACAAAATAGCTTCCCCAATAAAGCTTTTCCTCCAAACATCATTTTATCATAAAAGGATCCCCTTTCTTTCAGGAAAACAAAAAAATAAATAAATAGAAGGACCTTTGGCTCAATGCATGCTTCCACAAGACCCACAATTATTACAGTTTTTGAAAACATCTAAAATCCAAATTATTTACCTTTTAAAGAACATTTTGCTTGAGTATCTTCAAACTCCCACACTGTCAACGAGTGATCAAGAGAGGATGTGACAAAATAGGAGTTGTTGAAAGCTTTGAGCTAATAAAGAACGTACTATGAGTATTTCAGACAATCAATAAAACCTCTAAATACTAAATGTTTTTTTCGTTAATTTAATACGATTAATTCAGGTAGTTTTATAAACTTACTTGCAACACTTCTCCTTCATGGCCCAACCATGTACCAATCACTAGTCCTGTTCTAACATCAAGAACAGAGAGCATACCAGTTGAATGACCAACAGCCAACCAATATCCATTTGGGCTTACAGCTAATGATCTTATAAGCCCAGTAGTTCCAACATTCACTTTGAATTCATGCATGTATCGACAGGTACGGGCATCTAGGAATCTAAATAGAAAGTACCCATTCATGTATTCTTATATTTATAGAAATATAACACCAACATTATTTCCAGTTTGAAATTACTCACCTATAGTGTTTGGCACTAGTTAACTAGAACTAGTTGCAACTAGTAGTTTAACTACTTTTAGTTTAAAGTAGTTCAACTATTAGTTTAACTACTTTTGTAGTTCAACTATTAGTTTAACTACTTTTTTAATTAACTACTAGTTAAAACTACTTTAAAATTTTTAACTACTTGAAAAAAAAATTTATTTAAAATTCAAAAAGATATTTAAAATTTTTATCAAAGGTAGAGTACTTCAAATATCATAACCAGAAATAAAGACCATTTTTGCATGAAGTATGAATGTTTTTTGTGATATAGATAAGAAAGATGGTATTAGAATTTTGCCAAAAAGTATGTTATGAAATTAAAAAGACTAGTTAACTACTTTGGGAAATAGTTAACTACTAGTTGTAACTAATCCCAGGAAAAAATAGTTAACTACTAGTTACAACTACAATTTCCCAGACTAGTTAGTAGTTAACTATTTTTTGACCACTAGTTGCCGAACACTACTCACCTAACAGTTGAATTAGTTGTTGCAGCTAGGAATGTCATACTGGGAGCGGGCATAGCTTCTAAAACAGTGACAGGACATCCCTTGGTAGGCTCGAGTTGTTTTATGCAGGAACCCATGAAAGGATCCCATATCTGAAAGAAAATAACTTGTACAGTAACCTTGACTATCCAAAGGGATCAAGCCCAGACCTCTGTCGATAAACTGAAAATCCTGAATAAAGAGAGCATTTAAAATGGGTCATATGGAAACAAGAAACATTTTAAACTCATAAAAAATGGAAATGTGATGTTTTTATTGCATTACTATAATCATTAATAGTAAATTTGTTCACTTGATTCAAAATGCAATAAACAGAACAAAGAAAATCAACAAAAGAATACTAGAATCAGGGATGTGATTGATCAAAAGGCAAAAAAGAGGAAATATTTCACCCATAACAAAGCACAAGGAAGACAAAAAAAGTTTAATTAGTCCATCCACAAAAGGTGCATACTCAAATTTGTTGATAAAAAGTAACATTTTCAAGATTTTTAACCTAATTATTATTTTTTTAGAATTTAAGGTATGCTATATAACATTTTAGAATTAAATTTAGTCAGTAATTTAGATTTTTTTTTGTATTTAATAAGTAGAAAGTATCATTTCAATAGCTCATCACACAAAAGCATACTTTTACAAGATGAAATTGATTACATTTGAAGTGAAAATATAAGTTACTATAAAATTATTATGCTAAACCATATATTTAAATTATTTTTTTTAAACTTATAACAAAGTGGACAACACATTACAGTATTAAACACATTGTTAAAAATCTAAGCTTTATTAAAATTGAATGACAGATATTTCAACAATGAAAAGCAAGAAACTATGTATTATTTTCATCTTATTTATACCATGTTTTAAATGAACTCATTTTCAAAGATTAGAAGAAAAATTTCTACCAGTTTCAACAAGATTAGCATGACAAAATATAACTGTTTATTTAATATAAATATTAATTGAAATAAGAAAGATTGTAGGCTGAATGGAAATTATGCAACAAAGCTGTGTAAGTGTTCCTTTAAAAATCAAAGCAAAATATTTTTAATAGTTTGATTCAGTACGTACAATAAAGACTAAAGAACTTTATTAATTTTATATGGATAATTTTAAAGCATTACTCACATGAACAGTACTGTCACAAGATCCAACTAGGCGTAAAGAATTCAGAAACGATACTGCAAACACAGATTTCCGATGTTGAGTATAAGTCCACTGACAAGGTATTTGAGCGGATCCATCTCCACAGCTGCGAAGAGACCAGAGCTTGACTGTTTTGTCTTTGCTGCTTGTGAGAAAAGAATTCTCATTGTCCAAAACTTCTACAGCTCTCACAGCTCCAGCATGACCTAAAAATTTACAATAAATACCAAAAATAATAATTTTTATAATATAACTCAATCAAAGTATTTTTTAGCATTGTATATGAAATACAATAATGTATTGAAGGTAATGATTTTTTAAAAATAATAAACACTTTCTTACCTACAAATGTTTGTAATTTGATTTGCTTGAAATCAAAATGATAATCCTTTTCACTCCTCCCACTTTCATGTTCCCAATAAGCTAACCAGTTACCTTTAAGATGTCTTTGAGAGTTGTCCATTTTTCTGTAATACAAATAGCATAAAAATGTAACATATAATTTTAAAAGCACTTCTAGCAAACACACTAATAGGAAAATAAAACGTAAGGCTATTAAAGACAGCTGAAATATTACTTACTTTTTAATCAGGCTTATGTTACACTTAGGGACAGTGGGGGCTGAAGATGAGGAACTTGAGTTCACAGATGGAACTGGTTTATCAATGCTAACAGGTAAATGCCCATCATCAATATCGACATCAAGACGGTTCCCAACAACATTCACATTTTTTCCAAAAACACCGCTAACAAATGATTCATCTTGACCTGTGAAAAACAATGAAATGCACATTTATGCTTACATAAAGTAAAATCATAAAAAGAGCACACAAAACACACTCTAAATGGTAACAGCTGTGTAATTTAGAACTTTGGTAAAGTCTAATCATTAATTATGTCTCATATTTAGTGAGATAAGGGAGTTCTATATGCTACACTTTGAGATAAGAAGAGACTAGGAGTTCAAACTTTTGTTACTTCACACTTTCACAAATTTCATTATCCATATTATTTTTTGTTTTTATCTAAATAGTTTAAATTACCAAGTATAAAATTACATTAGGAATGATAAAAGCATTTTATTCAATTAATCCTGATTATGAAGTTTAGTAGTAGGCTTTTAAATTCAAACATTTAAATTTCAGGCTTTCACAAACAAAATTAAGTAGCCAAAAATTTTATCATCAAAAATGAAGTTTTAAAGCTTAAAATATGTACCTAAAGAATGATTTCGATGATGAGACAATTGAGAAGACCCAGATTTAGAAAGGGAATTATCAGTAAAAGAAGAGTTGGATTCAGAGCAAGTTGGATCTCTATCATACTGCAGGCACAAGTTTCGGATAAGCTCATCATTTTTCAGCGTATGTTCCATGTGAATCCTAAATAAAGCCAATAGTAAGCTATCTTTAAAAAGTTCCACTCAATAAATCAAAATGGATTGATTACAAAGATAAAAAATTAAATTAATTCAATTATTCAGAAGTACATAAAAAATAAGTAGTTTCATGAGTGAGAAAATAAATATATCTTAACACTTATATCTCACCCTTTATTAAAATATTTACTGGGTATAAAAAGTATTAATTGCAGTAAAATTAATTTTAAAAAAAAGTAAACTTACCTGCCAGCAAAATTACAGAATGGAATGTAAGCTAAAAATGCCATTTCAGGTGTAAAGGTTTGTCTCATTTCAATCATAGCCTGCTTGGTTAATGGACATTTACCTGAAAAAAATAGTTTCATACTTTTATTCATACAGTCAACACTCGTTTTAACACTCTCAGGCAATACTAAAATAGTTTAAAAATAGAAAGTTTGTAAAAATAAAAAGCATTTCAAAACTTTTCATGAAAAATAAGTGAAATTTCACAATATTTTTTTAGGATTGTACACTTATTTTGAAATAAAAAAAAATCTTAATACTTAATTATACCTTAAAATGTTGCTTTTGATCAAAATTAGAAAGTTGGAAATGGGGTGGAGTGAACTAAGAATGAAATTAACTTATAATAATTGTTAAGAAAAGTTTTAAAGTTTTAACTTATTTCAGGTAAGAAACTCACCAGCTCCAATGGATGCTGAATTATCAGACAATTCTTTGTATTCACAAGTTTCAGAATAAACTTTATCAAAACATGAAAAAAATTTCTGAAGGCAGCCACTAAGATGCTTTTGAGTCATTTCAAATCCAATCCTCAGTCCAACAGTGTAAATCACATCTAAAATTCGCAAGGTTATCATGGTTCGGGATTTGCCACCTCCAGGATAAACCGATCTCATAGAGGATACCAGTCTTAAAACTAGATAGATTATGTCTTTGATGAAAAGGTCCTAAAAAGAAAAACAAATTGATATAAATTAAAGAATTAAGTTTACAATCAAAATTTAAAATAAAGAGAAGTTCCTTAATTCAATGTTGTCGTTTACATTGTTTCAAATTATATCTTAATAATTAGTTGGAAATAATGTGGATTTTTTAAATAAGGAATTATAGAAGCATCACAATAAATTGGAACATTATGGCTCTTAAAGTTATAAGTATTATATAATAGCTAAAAAGCCTTTTTTTAATGATCTTATCTTGCAGTTTAAACACTGAATTTACTCTTTTATTAATGTTGAATCTGTCATTTCAATGGATCATTAACTATCATAACAAATTTAAAAAGCTTTGCACAAGAGATAAATTATTTTACTTCTTTGGAGATAATAAATTATGTATATTAACACACAGTATAAAAAACTTTAGAGTTGTTTATCATTACACTAAATATTACTAGGAATTAAAAATGATACAAAGGGGGGAAATTTGGAAATTTTGTAAGATTGGTAATATTAAGAAACTTAATATGAATGTTTGTATTATTTCCTAAAAAAAAATATTTTAAGTAAGTAATGGTAAACAGATATCTTCAGTTGATTTTTAATATGCTGTCCCTAAACTAAATTCATTGATCAAGTAAGTAATGCATAGAACAAGATAAAGTCTATAAAAGAATCATACAAGGATTTTTAGGGGGGAAAACAAGACAGAAAAATATAGTTTTGAAACAATTGGTTTCTCAAGTCTATTATAAGAAAATAATATGCATTTTTAAGTTAAGCTTTAAAGCTTAAGAGAAGAAAAACTTTCCAACCTGTAAATTATCCATGAGTGTAGTATCTGAAATGTAAGGAATGACATGTTGAAGTAAAGCCATTGATCCAAGCAAACCAGATTCAAACGTGGCAGGAACCTTCTTACGGCAAAGACGGAGCTAAAAGAAACAAACAAAAGTCCTCACTACTTTTTTAAACTTAAGTAGAAGAATTAAAGGTTAACCTATACTTCCAAAGATCAGCTGAGAATTTCAGAAAATAATTTTAATGGTTAAATGGGGGTCAAAAGTATAAGTTTTTCCTGTTATCAAGCTACATGTGCACATTAAAATATTTGATCAAATAAAAAGAATACTTACTAAATCAGCAATATGCTTTATATACTGAATCATTATGAACTGTTCACCATACAGGGATGCAATGCGAGATAAACAATCTAATACTTTGAAGGCACTCAAGTCTCCTTTCAACCATCTACAACTGATGCTAAGCATGATTCCATCTAGAAAATACTAAAGGGTAAAACACCAACTGAACAAATCATAGTAAATGTCAGCTTGGATAAAATTTAAAAGCTTACCAGGAGTTCCAGGAGGAACATATATTATTTCTCTTTTCTCAGAACTGTCGTAACACAAAGTAAGCATTCTAAGTAAGTTACGAGTAAGATATCTAGCTGATAAGACTGGACCAAGCCTATGAGCCAGCCACAACATGCTTTCAGCAGAAACATCAGATACATTCACATCTTTGGAAAAGCTACTCTCACTAAAGTTTGCATCTAAGGTACTTTCATCATAACTTGTAACTGCAATTTTCTCGGGTGTATTGGAAATTACGTTTCTTTCATCTGCACCAACAGTCCATTCAGAAAACGTGGTTAAATTGGGAGCCGATTGAGAATACACAGAATCATGATAAATATTCAACGAATCTGTAAAATTTCTACCAGTATCAGTATTGCTACAGGTCAAATCATCTTCAGAATCTTGTATGGAGTCTTTTACTAAGTTATTTTTCAGAATTATCCTTTCAGAAGCATCTTCAGTCTTTAAAACCTACAAAATAACATTTACTCTTTTAGATAAGACAGGTTTTGAGAGTAGTAATACAAAACAAAGAGGTAGTACTTTTAGGTAAAAGTCATTGTAAGCATTAGAATTATCAGCTAAGCTTCATTATAATTGGAATACCTGATGATTTTAACACACTATTGAACACCCATTTTCCATACTGCAGCTATTCAAATCACTTTGAGAAACAGTTATTGTTATTTCATGTTATTTATGACTATTAATTTACAATTTATTGGAAAATGTCAGTTGTTTAACTGAACATTACAGTTAACAATAGCATGTAACCTTGTGCTGTATGCATTTTAGAAATAGAGACCAACAGGAATTTTATCTGTCTAAATAGACATGAATTAAAACTTGTAATCCTTTCAGTCCTAAGCCCCTTGAGATTGCTATTAAATTCTACAGAAAATTTAGGGTGGCCAGGACTGATAAGGTTAATTAAGTATTGCATAAAAAAAGTATTGGGTCTCCAAAGAAGTTGAACCAAACCACATATAATTAGTTATCTCTTTTAGCTTATTTTTTTTTATTAATTTTTGAAATCATTATATCAATTTTGGGACACTCTGTAACTTCAGTACATTAAGATGAAATACAATTTCTCAGTTATAAATGAAAATTTAAGCCAGTAAATTCAAAATAAGATGAAGAAGGCTGAGTATAAAATAGTTACCTCATCTTCCTTTATGTCCATGTCAAAGAGATCATTGTCTTCATCATTAGGAATTTCAGTTTGTAATTGTGGTACAGGATCAGAAAAACTTAAGTTTCTACCAGATGAGTTTTGACCATCTTGACTATCAATAAAATCATCTTCAGCATCAACCATTTCGCTATCACTTTCTTTCAATGCAAGACCTCTTTGAAGCATTTCATCACTGTGAAGAAAAAATTAGCAAATTTAGACTTAAATAAAAGAAGTTTTCACTGTAAAATTGAATTGTAGAAGATTAATTAAAAATCCTCAACAATCTATTATCTCTTTAAAAGTTACACTGTGGATTTTTGAAATTAAAACCATTAATTTCCCCAAAACTGTGATTTTTCTGTTTTGAAAATATGAAAAAACTGTGCATTACATTTATAAAAATGTGTCAATAAAATGACTTCAAGAAATTGGTTTAAAAGTTTAAAATTAGTCATTAATAATTATAATAAGTTTTTAAGAATAATAAACATTATTAACTTACCTTTCTGGATATTTTGAAGAGTAATCTTTACAACCACCTATTGCTTCAATTAAAATTGTAGTGAAATGTACTAAGAAATTATGCAATCCCAAACCAATAATTATTTGCAGAAGAAAGGATCGATGATAAAGCTTCAGATGTTTCGGGGATGATTTATCAGCATCAAACACTCTTGTTAACAATTTTAACAACTTTTTACAAGCTTGTTCAGGACCAAGAGCTTGTGCTACAGTACTAAATATATGCCATGTTGAAAGCAATGCAGTATGCTGGTTTTCAAACATTTCTTGAAGGTAAGGGCTAATTAACTCCATACCCTCAGCATTCAATGCAGGTAACAAATTTTGTAACTGATCAGCAGCAAACCGAACCTGGAAAGATATTGATTAATCCATAACCTAGCACAATGTGTCAATTATACAGAAACTTATCATAAATCAAGTACAGTAGGAATACCTTTTTCTCAGAAAGACTTTCGATAAGATGCATTTTTTCACTGTTTTCATCACTATTTTCAGCCAAAAAAGTAATTTTGTTAGAAAACCTGTTGAGGTTCAGTAGAAACATGTATAAATCTGGAAAGTAGCTGGGAAAAGGAACAGTGCGAATGTGAGGTAAAAGCAGCTGATGGGGTGAAGGTAAAGGAAGACCTGATTGAGAAACTGGTGGGTATCGATGAGGAATGGAAAATATTTCATCACAATGTGGGTGATAAGATGGTGAAACTTGTAATAAAAGCTGGATCACATTTTGAAAAGACCTGGAAAATGTTTGAAATCTTAATCACACTGAAAGAAAATAAAGAATGATCACAATACAAAATAATAGCATTCAAAGCCTAGGATACAGGAAAGCCTACATACCCCATACCATAGAAAAAAAAAATTCTATGAGAAAACACTTAAAAGCACCTTATGACAAAAGCTTTAAGTTATGGAGAATTTTTCATTACACTTTCAATAACTAGACTATTCTCTAAAAATAATTTTTATACTCTTAAAAAAAGTTTCAAAACTATCACCAGTTAGTTACAAATGTAAAAGCAACAAATTTGCTTCCTTCAGACAAAACCTTGTTAATTTTGTACATAAAAATATACATCTATAAGTTCTAAAAGTTATTAAAGCAAATGTCAAAATAAAAGAAAAATCTGAATGTTTCTGAATTTCTTGCTTTTACTATTACTTTCTATTTACAAGAGAAACACTACACACATAACTATGTTGCAATATGATTAAAAACAATAGGATTCACAGCATCAGTTTCCTTATTTAACAGCCACACCAGGTAAATCAATTAAATTTTAACTAAAACTTTCTAAATGACAAACAATTCAAAATAAAAAATAATTACCTAGGAATGTCTTGCTTGTGAAGACGCAGGAGTTTTAAAACATTATTATACCGTTCTTCAAAGGAAGCACTTGGAGGGAAGGTTTTACAACAAGATGATAAAGCTAGTTCACTTATAAGGCATCCCAGAACAAGCATGTCTCTAATTTGATAATGATGGGTTGAGGTATCATTAATATTCACAGATGTCTATAAGAGAAAACAAAATTTAGTATAATGCAAGGTTAATTGAAAATAAAATACTGTATATTTCAGTTATATATATATAAGCAGTTTTTTTTAAGTATTTCTAATACTAATGTAGGAAGTCCGCTTATATTTGGATCCATCAATCTTGCAAAAAATATCAGGTATTTTTTTTGGTTTACCTAATTTAGAATATTGCAATTCATTAATAAATTAAGGATTCTTGTTTAAGGTACAAAAAAACAAAACACTCAACGAAAATACAGGTTTAAGAACTTCAAAATTTAGGAAATTTTAACAATGTGAAGGAAGTTTAAACATATCCGTAGTCATTAAGTATTAAAGCAAAATACCTTCACCAATGCAGTCTTTTTAAAAAAGACCTTAATATAACAGATAACTTAATATCAGCTCATACACTGATTTTGACCTTAAAAAAGTGAATTTTAAGAAGAAAACTGTATGCTAAGCTTATACATGAAAAGGCTTACATTTGGAAACATATGGTAGTCTTTTAATGCAATAAAAAGAAAGAAACTGTTACCAATTGTCTGAATTGTATTGTTATAGTACACTTCCTTACAAAACAGTTTTGTGGGAAAAAAGATATACATACAATAGAAGTATAACACTTAGCACTGATTAATATTAAATTAAATAAATATGTTTAAGTATCATAATTGTTTGGAGTACATCTCCAAATCAAGCCCTGTTAATTTTAGTAGTATGAAAGAATTGTTACCTGGTTAGAATTTAAATTTGAATTCTCTTTTCCTGACCAAGACTGGAACACATGTAGAGATTCTAAATGATTTAAAGTAGATAATGGGTTGTATTCTTTGGGTAAAACTATAATTTGGTTCTCTGGTCTAGGTTCTGGACGATTTACTTCAGATGTAGCCATCACAGATTTGGATCTGAATATAACACCAAAAATAAATTTTAATTCATCTGTTATTAAAAGATTTAAAGAAAGAAAACATTCACATTTTAAGAAATATACAGTTTTGAAGATGCTGAATAATTTTGAATATTCCAAGAAATAAAAACATGAATGGAAAATTAAAGCATAAGAGTACTACAGTATTATTACAATTATTGCTATGGTTCTTTAAATGTTTGAAATTCAGTTATTCTGAAAAGCCAAATCAACTTAAATGTATAGCAAAATTGAATGTTTATAACTAACCGAAAGCCTTTAAAAAATCCAGGTTTACTCCAACTTTCTGAAGATGTTTCGTCATCACCACTATCTTTAGCATCTTGAGACTTAAAAGAAAAGGTTAATTTTTAGATTAAAAAATTATAAAACTTAATTGGATCCAAATATTTAAAAGCAGCATTTTCTAAGCAGAGTATATAAAATGAGACAGTTCATTTTCATTCAATAAACTCATGTACATGATTTTATTAAATGAAGTAGCTGAAATGCAGAAAACAAAGTTGCTTGAAAACTCTTAAAAACATAAAACTAGTATTACAAATAACTTGTACAAGCAATAAGAACAAACAGGTATTTTATTATGTTTTTGTTGAGTTTGTTTAGTACATTTTAAGGAATTAAACTTTTAATTTTTAACCTTATTTGAAAAATTTAGAAATCTAGTTATCAATAATCTTTCACTACAATCTTGAGGTAATGTATTATGCATGTTAGATAAAGGTTTCTCAAAACCAAAGGAAGTACACAGTAAGAATAAAAAAGGGGAAAACATTATTTAACTGGATAATCAGTTAACTTAAAATTTGTACAAGCAGTGATAGCAGCAGGCTAAAGAAAAAATATAGGATTTCCCACAAAAAAATATAGGACATCAAAATTAAATCAATCATACCTAATATTGGAACGACAAAATTTTAATATGCATTAATACACAAGCCTTTTATAATAAAACCAAATTAATGAGAAGTTTTGATAAAAGCACTATTTAAAATAGTTTAAGAGAGTATTTATGAAAAATTCAAGATTTTAAATATTTGGCCAAAAGGTAATTACTTTTAAAAATGCTCAAAATCCTTTCACAAATTTGACAAATGGTAAATAAATTCCAGCAGGCTCAAAAATTTAGATTATAAAACTATTAAAACCATGCAATGGTAACAAAACAATGCACTATGCAATGGTCTGTCCCCACAGGAAACCAAGATTCTTTCAGGAGCTTTTATTATTGGAAAAAATGGGGGGAACCTTTTTAGTAAGTAAAAAAATAAAGGTTATGTAATTGTTTAAAGAGGAACAAATAAATGCGACTTTGAAAAATGTGAATAGTTTAGGGATGCACAACCTTTTTGGGAGGAGGGCCACTCTCATTGTTGATTGAGACATGGAGGGCCACAAAAGAAGTTACAGTAAAAATTACAGTAGAGCTAATAGCAAATTACGTATCGCTGTTAAAAAAACTAAGTAATTTCAGAAAAATAATTAATCAAAACATATAAATAAAAGTTTCTTAATGGTTAAGTTTCCTAAGGATGAATAATATTGTGAATCTCTCTATATTAAAAAAAAGTAACGGTCACCGCCGCCGCCGCTGTTTCAGAAATTTTTATTTTTGAACTCTTTGACCTCTCACAACGCAAAAACTACTTGACAGAAATTTGTGAAATTTGAAAAGTTTGTAGAGGAATGTTTGGAGAACAATTTCGAATGAAAAGCTAATTCATGTGATTATTAGTTCTGGGGTATTTTTAAGGTCAAAGTTGAAGTTTTTGTTTTTTCGCCGCGTAATCGCGTTCAGCGAAAACTATTAGCAGCAGAGCTTTGATTTTTTGCAACCTCATACTCTGATATCTGAAGATGTGCACTACGTCGCCCTTTTTTCGAATTTCGAATTAGGTTTGGAGTAAATAATTTTTAAAGTTTCGAAATTTTTGTTACTTTTTCGGTTCTTTTGATCTAAAAGAAAAACTAATCACAATAGGAGTATGATTTTTTAACCACTTATGCTCTTATTTTTTAGAAAAAGATTGGCGCTTAATTCTTTGAAAAATTCGAATTAGTTTTGGAATTATTAAGCATCAAAGTTTCATTTTTTTCATAGTTTTACTAGGTCTTCATCAGACACGTTTAATGTTTATTGGAGATTTTTTAAGTTTATTTTTGACGGTTCACTAGACTGTCGCGAGCACGGATAGTTAAAAGTTTTGTGGGTGCACGTTTTTTTCTCTTAGTTTGTTAGTGATTGTTAGTAGACTTCCTTGATAACTATGTTTTCAACTATTTTTTGCTTTTGAAATACTAGAGAAATAAATATAATTCGGATGAAGGGTCGAGATTTTTGTTTGGAAGTTTCGTGTTTTTCTGATTAATATTAGCTCATTGTTAGATTAGTCATTGTTTTAAGAGTTAATTAGATTGAATGCGTTTTTAAGTTCATGTGGTTATTAAATGTTTAAGGGAGGATAGTTTATGTATTCTGGAAAACTTAATATTTTTCAATATTTGTTGAACAAGTTGGGAAAATATTTCTAATAAATTAGTGATAAGAGAAATAAAATATTTTAGATTGGATAAGGGTTTTCATTAGAGTTGGTAAATTCTACAAGCGAGCTTTGCTCGCTGAGATCGCGAAGCGATCTTAAAAGAACTGTGAAGCAGTTCCGGGGGTTGGTGAGCGATAGCGAGCAGGGGGCAGGCCCCCTAGTAGTTTAAAAAATAAAAAAAAATTTAAAAGTAATGATCAAACCTTTAAAAATACTAAAGAATGTTTGTCACAAGAATATTTGTGTAAGAAACAAATTATTGTTACATATAATCTAGTAGCAACAAAAGAGAAGTAACAGAAATTTTAATATTTTTAAAATACAAACTACATCCCACCAATATATTCAGTGTTAAAATATGTTCTACCAAAAGGGGGGTCTAGGGGTCTTCCCCAGAAAAATTTTGGAAATAACTAACTCTAAAAAACAGGGTATTAACTAGTTTTGATACACCTAGTCCAAATTTTGGGCATACATTTTTAGGTAAGTTTTGCCTTTTGATGCAACTTTATAAAGAAAAAAGTTGTGAATAAAATAATAGAGTTTCAAATACAAAAAGGGGTCTTCCCTCAGAAAAAGTTTGGAAATTTAAGCTTCCATTTCCGATGCCATTTAAGTTTAACTTGACCTCTTTTTATCAACTCTTGAAGCTTCAAAAATTTTTTAAGGGGGGGGGCAAGGCCTTTGAAAAACAAGAAGTCAACTTCAACTAGGCGCGGAAAAAACGGAACGCGAAAAATTGCTATTTTTCGACTTTTCCGGAGAATGTGATCCTGAACACCGGACTTGTTGACTTCTGACCACTGTAAAGTTGGTTTTTCTACATCGCAATAGCAACGCAAGAAGAAGCCAACTTCAACTTAGCGCCCGCGGCCGATCGAGAAAGAAGCCGCGGGAGGAACGGAACTCCGCGCGCAAAACGAAACTTACACGAAAAATAGCGATTTTCCGACTTTTTCCACGATAATTAGTCTTTTTTCTTGGAAATAAAAACTATTTCTCGATTTTTAAGAAAGAAGTTTAGGCAGTTTAAGTTTTTGGTTTTGTGAAATGGAAAAAATATAGGACAAATGGCCGTTTTTGAAAATATAGGACAAATATAGGACATTTTTTCGGATTTTCCCAAAAATATAGGAAATATAGGAATTATAGGACAACTGCGATCACTGTACAAGGATATAACTTACTTTTTTATGTTAAAATGTGAATAGAAGTCTCATTTACCACAGAAAACTAAAATTAATTAACTGTATTTTACCTTCAAATTTACATTCCTGAAGGTTTTAGGAGCTAAACTTCTTGAAAAGATGCATTTGCTCAGTTTATGAGGATGAGGATGAGTAAAAAGTTGAATCATTCCATGATTTCGGATGGATTTGTGGTCATCCACTAAAGGCAAGCAAACATTTTTTGCTTTTACAGCAGGTACACCAGTCAGCTAAAAATATAAAGCATGATTATTATTAACAGTATGCTTAAGTTATCAAGAAAAATAAACAGGAAGCAAATATTTTAAACCAAACAGGTAAATTTATACAGTAGAGGTATAGTAAAATTTATTTTCATTTCTTACATATGCAATTGAATTTTTCTACAGAATCTCAAATTAAAACTGGCATGAAATGTATTTCTTTTCTAAGAGTTTTTAAGACTATTTAAGACGGGTACAATAATTCTGATTGTTTTTACGTTATTTATTAAATTCAGATCTGAAAAAGAATTATCACACTGATAAAAACTTATTTCTAAAACAGTATTTTAAGCAACAGATGACCTGCCAGGTCACTGCTACTCCCCATAACAATATGCATAAGAAGGGGTCACATTAAAATATTTAAGTTGAGTATTCATTACAAGTTAATTAAATCAAGAAGAGTAACTGACCTTATAACCAAATACTAGATCAATCCAGTGGTGTAGTCTTTCAGAAACATGATAACCTTCCAAAGCATTTCGATGCTTGACAACAAAATCCTCAGGACTGTCACACCACCATGGAATACCAAGATCATTTAAATCTGGATGGATTGAGTAGAATATTGTGGGGTCAGAGTAAAATTCAGGAATGCATTCATCAGGAGTCCATTCCTAAAACATAATACATGTATAATTTTAGAACTTGAAATAACTTTTGTCAGAATGGATATGAAACAAAATTTACATGAAATTAGGGCACATTAAGGGGAGCACCCTTGGAAATTTAGCCAATAACATTAACATTCATATCTGATTTTTTTTTTATTTCTTATAGTTAACTTGAATTGCTACTACAGCTTATAACTTTTCATTTGTAGTCTTATGCAAGTAAAACTTGGTTGCTATTATTTTTTAGTGTGTTCTTTAAGAATAATGAATAAAATTGGGAAAGAAGCATGTGCATTGCATTTTATATGAAGATACTTTTAGAGAAAAATGAAGAATAATTTAGGTTTTTTAAGAATGTATTAAATTTAGAAAACTAAAATAAAAGGTCACTAGAAGAAGGAGGTATTCAACATTTTCCAAAAATATGAGTTACAGTAGTCTTGATAATAGTAGTTTCCCATAAATGTTATGAGCAGTAATGTAATATATAGTTATATGTATGTAAATACATTTTATATTTAAGTACACACAACACTGAAATTTATAGATTGCTTGTGATTTTCATTTATTAAGTTTTATGAGAGTGATTTCAATAATTTTAGTTTTTGATAATTCAAGGTAGGGTTGGTCCCATCCACTTCAAATCATCAAGATTCTACTGCATTGCAGTTGATGAATAGAGTATTTTTTACTTACATTTTACATAAGCATTAAAAAAGTTTTTTTGAAGACCAGTTTTATTTTCCTAACCAAAGTTGTTTGCCCACAATAACCATTGTAACTTTTCCCCCAAGACTGTATATAAACATTCAATGGTTATTTCCTCAAACTTATTTTTATTATATTTTTAAACCCAAACAGAAAATAAGAATGCTTTACACTAATATGCAAAAATTATAAAACAGAGAAAAAAAAATTAAAATTTGAAAGCTTTTAATGTTTACTCCTTAGTTTCATGCTTTCCCTTGTTTCCATACAAGAAGAAAAAATTGAAATTTTAATAAAAAAAAATAACCTGAAGACGCTCTACTGTGGCAGGATACTCTGCTGGAACCCATTTTTGCCTAACATGCTGGCACAAAAATGACTTTGGCATTCTTCTAGCTTTATATATGTAGTATGTAATGTCAGAAAGAACTTCTGCAGTATGGTGAGGTACCTACAGAAAAGTTAACTTGAGTCAAAACTTTAATAAATTAGAAAAAACAAAAGCATAAGTGTACAGAGAAGCACATTTGTACTTCAACAAGTAAAAACATAAACCTTATATAATAAGAGTTGTTTAGAATGTTTTTTAATAGAAGGGAAACAGAGTTTTTAAGGTAATGAGATAATATTAAAACTGTAAAGATTAAAACCCATTATAACCTATGCAAGAAAAGTTAGTTCTAGTAAATTATTTCTAAATTAAATTAGTTCTAAAACAGAGTATCAGCAAGAATGAAACTCGGGTATTAAGACTGAGCAAGAACTGAGATTACAGTCAAAGTGTTAGAAATACCCTTTTGACTTCATATGAACAAATGACAGTAGCTCATCAGCGAAGAGTGTCAAAGAATTTCTCCTAAACTCAAACGCAATATGTAATTTGCAAAAAGGAGAGATTATATTTGCTGCTTTACTATATTTATCCTCAAAACTGAAGGATGAAATAACAATGTTGAATATCTAAGTGATATTGAGTTTTATCAATTCAATTCAACAATGTTTGTAAATTCAAATACTACTGACAAATATATGTGTATATGATTTGATTTATAATCTTGATTACAAGAAAGTTTAAGTCATTCAATAGTAATCATTCCATAGGCAGGTACTATTTATTTCAAGAGTAATGTTAACTAGTGAATATATCCAACAATGCTAAATTAAGTGCACACTCATGGCCTCTTTCTATAATGGTACTCTTTGAATTTATTTTCTAAAAATTTTAAATTACTACAAGCATACAAACAGGCTAAACTTGTAAACTTAACAAACCATTATAGCAGAATCATGAAGTATGTTTGAAGAATTGTGAGAAAAATTTGTTCCACTACCTTCGATGGCTGATTCATAAATTAAGTCTAATTGCTTGTCACCTTTGTTCAATCTAAATTTTGATTTAGAAAGATCTCTCCAACCTCCATCAGGTACAGAAAAATCCATGATCCAAGGCATTACATAGTGGCATTTAGGATTGTCTTTTTGTCTACCAGCTAGCTGCAAAAATATTAGAACTATAACCACTGTTATTTTTGTCCAATAATTTAATTTATAATAAAAGAATGAACAGATTTAGTACAGAAGTGGAATGGTAAAAAAATTGCAAATAAGGTATGTAACATTTATTTCAAATTTTCCCATATTTTTTAAAAGGCTGATTTTAACTAACCGCATTTTTAAAAAGATCAATCTTAAGCAGTCATTAGGGAATAAATATAAGAGGAAAATTTAAATAGAGAAATTAAAACAAATCTCCCAAACACATCTGTCCTGGCACATTTAAAACATTCCAACTTAATCAGGACCATAAATTTATAATTTACACCGCAAAAGCTTTGGAAAAATTCTTACTAAGTTCAGTGGCAAAATATCCTCCTGGTGCTCTACTTAAGACATCAACCCTATATCTACCCCAGAACTACCCCTGTTGTCTGTTGAAAATTTACTTTCACAGCAAGGCTACAAATCAGGCAGCTATAGCTTAAGAAGAAAATGGAAAACTTTGGGAGACTTGATACAGCTTTATGTATAGGAATAACAGTCTACTGTCTCCCATGTTTATTTTTAAAAATTGTTTTATTAAATAGTTTATTAATAATTTCTTACCTTATTTAATGATATGAGGTAGTCATAGTTACTCAAGCTACCATGGACCCACGCTTGAACTAAAAAGGATAAAGATTCATCTTGGTCAGCATCCTTTTTGTAATCCAAAGAGAATGGAGCATTAATTGGAATGCTGCTAGTTGAAGTAGAACTATTTGGATTATTTACATCACCACAAGAGAGTTTATCACTGGCAGATTGTTTATCAGCGCAGGTATGACTAGATTCTAAATACATAAGTTTCCATGTCAAAGGTACAACTTGTATCCATAAATTTTCTTTCACTTTGATGGATGATAAAGTAACTGGTCCCATAAAGAGGCCTGCATTATGAACTGAACGTAATGTTTGTATGAACTGATAAATAACAAATAGAGGAGAAATGGTCGATCCACTCAACGCAAATGGGCTGAACATTAAACAGTCTTTTAGAGTACAACCAACAGATTCACATAAGAGTAAAATACATTCTTTGGATTCAACAGCACAGTATGCTTGGAAAAGATTCGGATGAATCATATCTAAAACATAAATTGAGATACTTAAACTCTTGAGATCTAAAACACATATAATCAAGTTGTGCAAATTTAAAAATTCATTACAATTAAGAGTTATATAATTACCTTCATTTTCATTTAACTCATCTGTAAAAGAATCTTGTTGACATTGATAAACCACCAAACCATCATCTCTTTCTGTTTTTTTAGCTTTGTATAAATTAACCAGTATTTCTTGCAGGGCTTCAATATACTTCTATAAAGATAATATATAAGTTTATATAATAATAAACTTATTAAAACTCATTTTTTACAAATGATTTTTCATAGAATTTTTTTTTAATTTACTCAAAATTGCTCTAAAATTAGTTGTAATTCTGAACCTTAGTAATTGTTCAAAATACTAGCTGTAAGTTTTTTTGTAAGTTTAATAGAATATGTATCAATATCTTATTAACTATCACAATAAGTTTGAAAAACTAATTTTCTTTCCTACTGTTAATTTTTGAAATTAGCTGTAGCAAAAAAAAATTATGCACAATTCTTTCTTACATGTTTGTTTTTATTTTTCTTGTATCGATCAGATGAATGATATTTCTTCCAAGCTTGTTCCCATAAGTTTTTATAATTGGTCTTGGTAACATAATGGATAAGTTGAGCATATGATAGCTGAAGTGCTGCTAGAGGTGACTTTTCATGAGGCTTTAAAAATCTATTAAAACATGTTCATCAATATAAAATGTTACCATGAAAAAACAAAATTAGAACAGTCAATTTTCACCAAAGAATATTAACACATATCAAATATGTCAGTGAACAATAAAATACTTGGTTACATTCTTATATATTCTAACAAATACAGGTGTAATATATTGACAAGCACATATATTAGGGTGGAGTAAAAAAAAAGCAAAAGTATGAATTTCAATTTTCAATAGCAGAAAAAAGTTCTTTTAAATCGCATAGTATCACACATGCAAAATTTCATTAATTTTGAAAACACTTTCAAGGCCTTTACATAACTTCATTCCTTAAAAAAACTTAAACCTTTTTGGATAGGTTTTAAGATTTGCACTTTGTCACAATGAATACTTTTTTGGAATTCGTCTTGAGGGCTCAACACAATAATTGTCCAATTTATGGTAAAAACCTGTGTGAAAAGCTCTATGAAAATATCAAGGTCTTTGTACAACCTTGAAGGAGGTTTTCAAAATATATGAAATTTTGCATGTGTGTTATTGGTACTAAAGGACAACTTTTTTGCCAATCCAAAATTGAAATTAATTTCCTTCTTTTATTTCTATCTATTCTAACATCTTCTGGAGGATGAAATATGAAGCTAATATGAACAATAAGACATCAGAAATGATATCTCCAAGCAACTTTATACAGTAAAACCTCTTTATATATGAAAAAACCTATTTAAATAACTAAAAAAATTCCAGAATTTTAAGAGAAAACACTTAAAATCTATGCATATATGTTTTAAAACTTTCTTTTAAAATATCTATGCTCCTAAAAAAGTAGAAGTAGCAAAAAGATATGTGAAAAATAGTATTACCAACTAAAATTATATTAAGATATTAAATTTTAAGCCTTTTTCATTTTTTACAATACTATGAGTAAATTTAAATAAAAATAATACAAAAAAAACATGCCTAAAAACTTTCCCATCTTTCTTTTTCCATTGATACACAGACAGAAATTTCCAGGGTAAATTGGTTCCTATATCATTCGATGTAGAAAAATAACTCAACAAGTTTTCATCAGCAATTTCTTTATCTAAATTTCCTACAGGAACTTTTAAACCTTGAATGAGAAACTTTACCCAATTTGCATGTACCTAGAGAAAAATAAGGTCTAATTAAATTTAGTGCTAATTGAATAAGTGCTTCATTCATAGAGGACCGAAAATATGGAGAAAAATCCATCTAATTTATTAATTAGAGATTGAAAATGTTTTAAAAATTGAGAGTAAGTAGTTGAACCTGAATAAAAAGAGATAATGCGATATTCACACAAAATCAGTGCGTAATAATAAATTATAACTCTTGAAATATTCAATTAAAATTATAGAAACAAAAAAATCTTCAGATTTAAAAGCATTTATAACATTTTTACAAAGCACATAACTTAAAAGCGAAGTTTAATAGAATAGGAAACAGATCGTGGGGGAGTAAACTTATAACAAACCAAGCATAACGCTTCATCTTCAGTAATTAATTTAATATGTCTTATAGGTATTCCAAAAGTTTCATGTATTTGAAGACGGCTCATTCTGGGCTTATTTTCAGGAACACAATTTGAAAGTGGGGAAAATCATGTCTCCAGTAAATCGAAAACAGATGATTAAATTCGAAACAATGTTTATAGCGCGCAGAGCTCAAACAAATCAATGTTTACTGTTTGGGTTTTAAAGTGATGCCACCAAAAACAAAGTAAAACTAACAAACACACAGAGTGGCTGTCAGCATCGATCACGATTCCAGTCAGTTGCTCGTCCTCTAGTGGTAACTTATGACATTGAGGCAAGTGGGATTACAATTTGCTTGATATTTTGGGGCACCTTAATATTTTTTTAACCAATGGGCGGGTACTGGATTTATTTTATCATCCTTGACCACTGAATTGCCCTAAGAAGTACTTACTCAGCGAGCGTTACCCAGCGGGCACCTGTGGATGAGCCATGGAGGTGAGGCAATGCTACCCGCGCCACACATACCATTCGCATGCACAACCCCTTTTTTACAGGGGGGGGGGCTACATTCATTCATCACAAAATAACAGAAACTAACATCCATGCCAACCGGAGATTCGAACCCCAGACGTACGGCTTCGCAGTCAAATACTCTAACCACTAGGCCAGTACGTCGGCACACCTTTATATTACCATATTGTATAACACGTATTGAAAATGTCTTTCAAGTGTCATTGTAGATTATCTCAAAAACTTGAGCTTCTGTGTAAAAACGGATGTTATATTCTGAATCAGCAGGTCTAATATATACAAAATCAGCTTTAACATTCCCGGTTCGAGGAAAATATTTTGTAGACCCGTGTTATCCGTAAAAATCCAAGATTTACGAATTTTTCAAAATTTGTTCATTTTTAATTTTATTTATCATAATTATTATTTCATTTCATTTTTTGTAATTTTTGTAAGTGATATAATTTCCCAAATTTTTAACCTCCGTTAACATTTATTTAGTTAAACTTACAGCTTACAGCAATTATTCACACTTATTCAACTCGAATATCAGCCAAGTAAACCAATTATTCGTGATTTTTTTTGTACTTCGACGCCTTTGATCTTTTGAAACTTTGCACACTTCCTTAAAACGTATAAAAACTCGTAGATGTAAACACAAATGTATTACATTTTCCCGTTTTCGATTCGTTAGGTTTCAATGATTTAAATTTTGATAAAACAAGCCTGCACAACTTCTCATACTTAGATCCAAAATTAGTGTAAGCCATTGTATAGCTTTTTTTTTTAGAAATTTAAAATTCATTTTTTTTATTTTAAGACTTAAAACTTAAATTATAAAAAACGAAGGATTTAAAATTTTTAAAAGTTTACGTTGATCCATCTGTATTTTCTTTCACTCTATGTAACATTTCAGGATGGGGTTTCTATGGGACCATAAGATGTTTAAAAATAAAATGGGAAAATTCCTCACTAGTATCGAGCTTTACGGTACTCATCCCGTTCGTAAAATACACATATTTTAGGTACAAAAACCAGTATCGTCATGGAACTTTACCTTTTAATCACCATTAAGATTAAAAATAATAATAAAAATTTAAAGAGGGTTAGAGAAGGTTTCAGGGGATGGGGAGGAGTTCGTTTTTAAAATTAAAAAAAATTGAATAAAAAAAACTATATCATGGCTTGCATGATTTTAACTTTAGTTTTAAGTTAGTTTCAACACCCTAGTCTTTACTAAAAAACAATTTACGTGAAACAATAAAGCGTATATTTTTCGATTTTCAGTATTTTAGCACCCTGCCACAAAAAAACTAAAAGTGGTTAAAAATTTAAAAATATATACCCAGTGGATTTGTTTAGATGGCAAATGATCACCAGTTTGAAAAAGGGAATAAGTCCAAAAAATGGCAAATTGACTTTTTGTGCGCAAAATAAAATCTCCAAGCTTCGCTCTACACATGAGTCTAAAGAGGAAAAAAATAACTACCCCCTATCAGCAAATATAGACCCTTGAACTTGACGAAATCAGTGTTCATTCATTGTATTTATTTTATTAAATTTGAAATTTAAGTTAATTTGTTTTCCTTTTCTTATTCTTTATACTTACTTAGCCAAAATAAAATTTGAGTTTAATTTAAGTGTTTTTCCCTAATTTATCCAATGAATGTTTGACTCCACTGATATTCACTTACTCCATTGATAGTGCCTTGATGACTCAGTTTCATAACAATTTTTAAATTTATTCGTTTTAGTCTTTCCATTTTTCACTTTTGTGCTGTGAACTAAGCATAAATATAACTTAGTCTTCGATTAAAGTTGTTTTTAAGATTTTTTTTAATCTGAAATTTCATAAGGTTGAAAAAGGGAATAAGTCCATCAACTTTTTTCAACTGCAAAATATTTTTGAACACACTTATATATTTTCTTTCGATGATTATTCTGTACTCTAAATACTGTTCTGAATTTCCAGTACAAAATTTGTGCTTATACAATGAAAATTCTTTTCTCAAAACTTGGTTTTGGGACTTATTCTCTTTTTATTTATCAAGTGTTACTTGTTTCAAGAACCATTAAAAAGAAAAAAAATCTTTTTAAGTTTATCAATAAGTGTTTAAGTTCCTTCACTTACCAAATCAAACTGAAAATAGTCATGCAGAGTTATTAATTATTCTCGTAGTAATTTAAGTTTGACGAAAATTTTGCGACGCGCTTAGGTGCGAAATTTTAGGTGTTTAAATACTGCACATAAATTAATAAGAATATTTTACAGTTGCGTTCCTTAATCTCTGACCGTTACCGCAAACAGAACACGTATATGTAAGACTTTCATTGTGTCTGACTTTTTAAATTAATTGAATCTAGGGGGTCATAAGCGCTTTCACTTAAGCCTAAGTTTGTTGGAAACGGTTGAATCGTTTTACTTGGTGAATAGCCCAGAAAAAAGTTACTATTTTAAATTTAAGGATATAAGCGTAAATTTTATTTTAACGAGAAATTCGTTCTTTAGTTTCAGGTTTTCTTTTCTTTTCGTCTGTAAGGAATTCCAAATGTTTAACAACATATAAAGGTTTTGATCATATCGCTAAATACGAAAAATTAATTTACCAATGATTGTGGGAAAAATAGATTAAAAGCAGGAAAATGTAAATTTGAACTTAATTTTATAGCTTAATTTAAGGCTTTTCTACCCTATTTTGCAGACTTACAGCAATCTTGAAAAGTTTTAAGGCATTCTTTATTTAAGATGGAATTGTGTCGAACAAAATATTTAAATGACATCGTGCATTTGGTAGAGCATTTGAATTTGACTTGTCATTGTTTTCTTGCAAATTTTATAGAAGACAAACAAGATTTGGCCCACAGGGAAGATTATAGTGCCAAATTTTGTTTTTCTACAGACTGACTATCATACATTTAATCATATTAAGAAACAATGCCGCAAGCATAGCAAGGGATAAAGTCTTTTGCTCTATTTCTGTTACTCCCAGAGGTCTGTTTGCGGAAGGCAAAGTGTTCATTCTATAAATATCATTAGAGAACTAAAATTCGTCCCGGAGAAGAGATTCACTTTAACAGTCAACTTTTGCTGCTCCTTTGAAGGCCTTTATAAACAAGTAAGTATATGTTTTTATTTATTTTGAAAAAATAAAAATTTCTGGTTTATTACATGATTTGGTCGGTGAATTATGAAAAAATTGCAAAGTACGGAAACGTTTTTAAATTGTGTATTCTCATTTCAAATACAGCTAGCTTATCTAAAAAATGTATGTAAAAATAGTTTTGTGTTTAGTTTTTGTTTTATATGTTTAGCTGTTTTGTTAAAGGGGTACTTTTAAGATTTGTTATTAAAAAGTTTCTACTAGGATCCATTAGAAGCCTTTTTAGAAGAGTATATTTATTCCAAATGTTTATGGTCTTAAAATGGGAATAAAATATTTATCCTTTTTCATCTACTATCTGTAAAATTTTTAGTAAATTTTTTTAATAATGCACTGTTTAATTACTTTATTTAGAAACTTTAAGTAGTAAAATTATATTGATACTGCAAAAATTAGTACGAATAAAAAATATAAAGCTATGAAACATTCTAAAATTTTAAAAATACAATCTTTAAGGGTGGTGAATTACAATTGCAATTTATTTTTGACTCCTTATTTTAATTAAGATTTCATTGTTATATATTGATAGTTAATCCAGTAAAAACCAACCTATTGATTAAGACAAGAAAAAAACGTGAATATCAATGCAGTAAGATTTTTAAATGTATTTTTTACTTAAATATTTATCAGTAGATTCATTCTGTTAGGTAATCCAAATTTAATAAAAAAGTTAGGATTTACAACTCAATAACACCACGATTCATAAAATTCGTTAAAACAAACTAAAAATTTTTTGGTGTAAAAGATTTAAATATCTAAATTCTATTTTTGTATGGTCGCTTTACACTTTACATAATGAAGAGGTTAACGTAAAAATATGGTTTGGTTAGTTGTGGTTTTGTATATTTGTATATATTTTTTGTATATTTATTTGTATATATTTTGTATATTTGCTAGTTAATCATGTTAGCAGTGCTGAAATTGGAGAAAAATATTTGGGGGGACTCACTTTTGTAAAGAGTAGATATGACTAATTTTTGGTACCTACTCGAATTGATAATCAAATTCTTGATTACATAAAATTGCATAGTACATAGTAAGGAGAAAGTGGGGGCTAATGGAACATTTTTTAAATGCTAGGATAAAAGCACAAATGCTGTTATTATAATTTTTATAACCTTAAAACTATGTAACACTTAGCTCTTTACAAATATTGATGGAAAGTAAAAAAAAACCCATTATTCATATTTGTGTTAACATTGTGCATTGGCGGATCCAGGATTTGGTTTGGGGGGCTAAAAATTTGTGAATCGAATTGAATCATCTTGCTCAACCTAATGTTAAAACAATTGTGAATAATCGAGTTCCAAGTATGAAAAGGGGGGTCTGGGGGTCCTCCCCAGAAAGTTTTTGGAAATTTAACCCTAAAAATCCGAATACGAATGTATTTGCGAATCGAAATACGGGGAGACTGCTGGCACGCTGATAGGCGAATCCGAACACTCATTCGAATGGGAATTTAGGTCCGAAAAATAAATTTGCTTTCGTATTTAAATCTACCCTTAAATTTATAATTGTTTTTAGTGGAAACAAATATTTTAGGGAACGGGGACGGTAAAAATATTTCGGGGGACGGTCCAATCATTTCGGGGGACGGCGTCCCCCTCAAATTTCAGCACTGCAAACTTCATTTGAGCCAAGAGAGGTGGTAAAAATACGGATATAATGTGCAATGAAATTACTGTTTGATTCCACAATTTAAAAAAGCGCAAGGAGATAATTACAGTATTTCATCCATTTCATTATCAATTTAATGTTCAAAAATTGTGAATAAAAATAATAAATAAATAATTATCTAAACCATTTTAGGCTTTAGGCGTATTGAGTAAGTTATAAAGAGGAATAGTATTCGAGTCCCTTCGCAAGTAGGTGGTAGAGAAAACATGCGATGTTTACTTTAAAGCAAAATTCAGTAATTATTCGAAAGTAGAAACGAAATAGAAAGCAGAAATCAAAATTAATGGTAGATACAGAACAAAGGTGAGATCCAAAATGGTTATTCTAATTTTTTATATTTATGAGACTAACAAATGTAAGTGAAATAAGTGTGAATACAAAAAGGATGTAAATAAAAATAGAGATATGCACTGTAGTCTTAATTGGTTCAGACGTTCTTTAAGACAATAATAGTGGGATTGATAATCCTAGCTTAATTGATAATCCTATAATTGAGCCTAAATCAAATCTGCACCGATCTGAAATCTTGCTAGATATACATAGTAATCAAAAAGGTAAACAAGAGTAAATTACCACGATTAAACTTTTCGAGTATTGGCTTGGAAGGAAATTTCGGAAAGTGAGTAATTATTTTTGTAGATCCATGTTGTAATTTACCTGCCAGCATATTTTCTAACATTTTAACATAATATTTGGGATAGTTCTGATTGGTTTGTCAGAAGGATGTCGTTCCTAACACGGGATAGGGTCGGGTGGGGTACAATGGTTATAGCGGGTAAAATAGGTATAGGGATTTTAACAGCTTAAATTTATAAAATGGATTACGTATTATCCCGTCGACTGTGACGCTTAATCCTAAACGTTATCAAATCCCATTGACTTTACTATTACTGTGCCGCTGAATTAGACGGCTGCTGAACGGTCATCGACGGGATAGTACGTAAGTACCATAAAAAGTAATGTTTTTGGTATGCTGATTTTTCTCGAGCCTCAATAAAAACCTGACCTTAACCAGTAGTTTTTCAAAAGCCCTGATTGTTCCTTACGTGGAGGTGAAAATCTTACCATGTAGTATTAGAAAATATGCATAAGAAAAATAACATTAACTTCATTTGATTTCTTTAGAAAAAATAGGTTTGATTATGGGTATTAGTTAACGTTTAAATTAAAAAGTATAAAAATGTTATAGTCAACGAATGGGTAAGGAAAAAATCGGTTAGTTTATTTTTAAAAACACCAAAAATTTCGTTTGGAAATTTTACTTAAAAATATTCATCGCTACCAGCACGTAAAAATTAAAAGTTATGAAAATATTACGTAATTTCCAATTTAAAAAAAATATGTTATAGTACCTATGAATAGATTTTTGACTCAAATAAAAAAAGCAGTTTAGTCAGTATTCAACTATTTGAGTTGAGTAGGGTTCTAAAAGGAAGGGTTGGACTTACCTAAGAAAGGAATCACAACATGGGCGGATTACATTTCAGACGTTCTTTCAGACACAAAACCTCGTGGGATTTACATCTCTTTTCAGAAGGGAGTCTGTTATAGTGATGCTATATGACCATCTTAGAAACTTCTGACAGCAATTTTCGGGGGAAATCAAGATCCTAACATTAGCATAATTTTAGACTTCTATTGTAAATATCGTTTCAGAGCTTCTATGGATACTTAAAAACAATTGCAAAAGTATAAAATTTTTTGAAAGAGTTTAGTTTAGATTATTTATTATTAGAATATTCTTACTCTTGATACATTTTACAGGTATAATATAAATTAAACTGTATTTAAAGATCGTTTGAAAACTTGATATTTGTGAATATTATTTAAGTTATATTAAGGAAAATCAACGTAAAATAAAGTACAAATATCAGTTGGAAAGTAACATTCTAGTTTCCCGATTCTTCCTTATTTTACTTTGCTTTTCCTTAATATTTTGTTAGCCCAAAGTTCATGACTAGTATCTTTCAACCTAAGTTGTTAAAAAAACATCCATGTGCATGCTAATAAATTATTTATTTTTATACACGGAGGAGTTTTTGCTCAAGTGTAAGTTTAGAAACTCTCATCGCCAAGTTATCTATATCTTAATTTAGGGAGAAATTAAAATCCAAAAAGGAAGAAATTCATTTTCACTTCAATTGGTTATCCCTTAGTTTACATAGCTGCATAAGTGAGCGCACACAGCTGAAAATACATAGTTTTAATACCTTAGTTTTCACGTTAACATTACTTGTCGTATGAGAATTACTTATCAAAGTGTGGTCTTTATGAGAATGTATTACTGTGGGGCTTAAAATTTTGATTTTATGAAGCTATTTTTTTAAACTTTCAAGTTTAAAAAACTTCTTAAGAAGGTAAATATCCTTTAATAATATATTAGTCTGAATAATTTAGAGGGTTCTTTGTTTAATTTGCATCGTTTATCATTTTTGAACGGAAAATGGACCCCTATTTATATTAAATAAAGTAGTACTAGAAAATTTGTTTTTAACTTATCGCTCTTACAGCTGTCGGTTCGATTGTTCTTGTGTTCTTTTTGTTTTTAAATTAATAAATAAAAAAAATATTTTTAAACTTAATTTTACCAATAAATGCTTCTGATAAACTAGTAAGGATAATTTAAATCTGAAGACAACTGAAAAAAAAGTCCTGCTTTTTAAAAAATTAAAACATCATTAGAATTTGAAGCATAATTTTACTTTTTATATTTAATAACGCATGCAATCAGGTTTAAAAAATATTTATAAATTAAAGTGAATTATATAGTACATATAAAACGGGAAGGATTAGTAAAAAATCTTCAATTAATGGCGTGCTTAAAAATTCGTTAAAAGTATTTTATTCCACTAAAAGTATGAAAAATATTAAACATTTGTCCTTATTACAAAGAAAAAAAAAAGTTAAACTTTCCTAGGAAGACAAATTTTTCTCTCTTGTTATTTTTCTAAAACTCAAAATTAAGGCTGTACAAACAGTAGAAATACTTATGTTTTTGTGTATTACTGAAATATTTAAACTTTTAAACATTCTGTGAAATTTTGAACAGTAGTTTTAACAGGCTAAACTATAAATTGCTCATTTTTTATTACAATTTAATACGTGTTATAAAAGCCCGAACTTCAGCCATCACGATTAAAAACGCGATCATCAGTTACGAGACTGTTCAGAAAAGTAATAAAAAAGAAATTGTTTAAGTGTCTCCTGAAAGAAATCTGATGTTTTTACTTAGATAAGCCGAGATTCTCTTTTAAAGAGTAACGAGGCAGGCGATATAAAGTGTTCAAGACCTCGGGATGTCAAACACACATAACAATGGGCGGGAAGTTCTTTTTTTCTTTTAGAGGAAATTGAATATTGTTCTGGCTTTACAGTGGTATCTCTGTCTTGTTTCTACTATTAATTCTCCGAAATATTTGAGGTAAAATGTGAATTTTGTGATTTGAATTAGTACAATTTAATTTATTAGTAATTAATTCACCAAATACTTATTTTTAAGTTTTTAAATTATATATGATCTACATCTTATGTGTGAAGCTCAACTTATGTTTCTAGTATGATTAGTTTGACATAGAATTAGCTTATCCCTTTGAGTATGAATTAGTGGATTTGATCTTATCACACTCTATGAAATTTTAAAACCCATTCATTCTATATCTATAAGTAATAAATTTTTTATCAGAAGTTCTTAAATTACGACCCGAAACATGTATCGTTGTATCCGGTACTTGCAGAGGCTTTCACTTGGTCATGGGAATTTCATTCAGAATTTTTTGAAAAATTATTAAGTAATTAACTGGTATTTTTTGATAAACTTTATAATGAAATGCGTTAGGAACCCCTTCTCCCCAAATATACAAAAGAAATACCTTTACGACCTATAGTTTTCGAGAAAATCGCGACAGAAAAAACTTATAATGTCATATCAGGTTTACAATAAAAAAGATTTGCGGAAAACGTAAAAAAAAATGGTTATTTGGATATTTTAGCACACCAAGATGTTAAATAAAAATATCCACATGCATGCGCTCACCGTGGAATGAAATAATTAAGTTTTTATCGGATACGAAGTAAAATTTTTCAAAAAATAATTGATAGTATAGGTATAGTTCTTTGGGAATTGTTTTATGAACTCCACGCAAAGAATTTTTCAGAACAGAGTTAGGGCAGACTTGTTAAAACACCCCGCCTGTATAGGAGGTTCTTACCTTTTCCATTTTTTTTTTCTCTTTTACTCTCTCTCACTCTCCTTCATTCAGAGTTATTTTCTTACACTTTCAATCTCATTCCCTCTAGTTATTCCTCTTTTCTTTTTTACTCTCCTTTTCCACTCTATCAGTTTTTCATTCTTTCTCTTTTATAAATCGCATTTCCAATAATCTAAAATTCACTTCCCCATGCTCTCCTCTCCATCACTCTGTTAAATTCCGAAATTAGATGCGAGGCAAAAATGCAGGGAAATTAGCATTTATGAAAACGCTGTTATGTGGGGCACACATTGGGAATACGCTGTCCGTAACCAGACTTTTGTTTAGGGAAGAGTTTTGCCCCAACATTAATTCTGAGGCACTTCCTTACGAGTACTTTCATACATTACGTGTTAGATGACTTCCACATACGATTTTATTTCAGTGCATTCAATTTAAAAATGATGTTTACAATGTGAATCCCAAGTAAAATTGGGGGTGGGGGGGGGGGGTTCCTCCCCGATAAACGTTTTGAAAATTACCCCCGGACAACAATAAATTTTGTCGCAACGCGCATAGCCAGCCAGTCTTGTCTCCCCCATGTGTCCCAGGGACTTTCTCAAGTGAATGACCCCAAATGGAAAATGGCCCAGTTTGTGTTTGGCGTAAATCCAAATAAGTAAACTGAAGGTCATGGATACATTTCTTAGTTAGAGTTTTTGAATGGTGGGAGGAGGGTTAAGAAAGTCCCTAGGGATTTGTATTAATAATAATGTTGAATAATTACTGGGGAAAGGAACCATTTCAAGGGTCCTAGGTAAGTGTCACGTTAACGTGTCATGGAACTAATTTTGTTCTCAAGAAATAATTTCATTATTTCAAAGAGATAAACCATATTACTAACTTCTAATTATGTTTATTAGTCATCTATAAAGGTATAAAATATTTATAAGCTTTTTTGCGAGTAAAAATCTTAATTATAAGTAAATAAATAAATGAATAAACTATACAAAATCAATAAGAAAACAGTTTCGTATATTAAATAAAAATTGCTATTTTTCTGTAAAAATTTGCTCAGTCCTTTTTATTAATTATTATCTTTTTTCTTTGCAGAGGCTTGGCAATGCTGGAAAGCATACCCCAAACGAGCGTGCCTTACTTGGTGCTTTTATTTAATACTTTTATATTTCATATATTTCGAAAACTTTTTCTTAGATTTAGTCCAATTTCAATTCAAATTGTCGTCGCTGAAATCATCGCAACGATAGAGCTTTGTTCTGCATGTGCTGAATTAGGTATGTGTGCTTTAAAATGTATTATTAGCATGTATGTATTTGTAAATGTATTATGATTTTATATTGTGTGATGTCCATACTCACTGTGTAAAGGAATTTTGCATGTGTGTGTTGTACTCATTTGAATTGAAATGTGGTATTTATGTTACGGGCAATGCGATAAATCCGGGCATTTTTAATAATGCCCGCGCGTATTTCGGGCAAAGTGATAAATACTCATTGATAAATTCAGTTGAATTTATCACATTGCCCTCCCCACTTCGGGCATTATTAATAATGCCCAGTTTATCACTTTGCCCATAACATTTATATTAGATAAGTATAATTATCTACTTTAATATTTGTAATAAAAATATATTGAATCACAGTAAATGATATTAATAACATCTAGATAAGCGATTCTCAAACTTCTCCGAGGAGTATTTAACATCCCAGCTCATTTATATCTTTCTAACACTATCATGGAAATTCCCCCATCCCATAATAAGACGGATTTTTCTCCTGTGGCTGCGAGACTAAAACGTTATGGAACTGCAGTTCAATATAAATTAATAAATAGAAGGAAACATGTGCCGTTATTAAAGTAGAGTTCACGATTTGTCATTCGTGCTGTTAACCATTTACTATTAAAATTGTCCACTAAAAATCCAGTTAAAAGTTAGTAGTTGTTAGTATGAAAAGAATAATCAAAATGAAGGAAAGTCAAATTTCTGTGAAACATAAAAACTTTATAAGTTATTAATACTTTCGTTACTTTGCTATTAGTATTATTTAAACAAAATACATAGGTACACTTTGATTTCCTTATGCTTAGAAATCAAATTTTCCATACAACTGTCTGCCGTTCAATTTAATGCAGTGGGGAGGATATACGAGTAGTTAGATTTTATGTAGAGTCCGTTTTATTTTAAATAAAGTTTAAAACCTTTAAAACAATATTAAAAAAAAAATACATATTTTTTATAAACGATATTCCTCGCTTATATACGTTTATATTTGAATTTTAAAAATTTTCCTGTTCTCTAATATACCAATACATTTATACCGATTATATCTATCGTAATTATTCAGCATAATGCATTGTGAGAGCTATTTTTATATTATGTGAACTGTCCTCTTCAAAAAAGAGGATATATTATGATTAAAGTTTTCTAAAGTATTTTTCTTTTAACATCCATCAAATATAAGATGAACTGAATTGAGGATTGAACTTTCTTGAGATTTTAAAACCTCAAAAAGGAATAAAAAATAAAATAAATAAAAAAAAGGAGTTCTCAAAGTATCCATTCTTTAAAAAAAGGATTTATAGCTTTAGTGTAAGTGTGTGGGGACAGTAAAAATATTACCGAAAGTTTTGCCTTCATGTGTTTTATTTTCTTTATTTGCTCATGTTTTTAACTTTTTTACGTTTGTAATTGTACTTATTTATTCCGGCATCCTCATGTGTAAACAATTTTACAAGTAAAACGACCCCTCACTAAAACTATATTTAGAAGAAAAATATTTACTAGATAATTTACATAGTAAAACTAGTAGAGTAATTTTATTTACTTCACCATTTTACATAGAAAATGGCTTTTGTGCGGGAGTATTAAGTAGGAGTTTTTATCGTATGCGTTTTCTTTTTCAGAAGTAGGATAACATTTCTATTTCAATAATTTTAAATAATAGAATGTGTTATCATTTTAGGGATTTTTGTTACGGAAATCGAACTTAAAGAAATTCCTAACTATATAAAGTTAATATCCTTCCGTTTTGCGTCTCACTTTCATATTTACCGAATTTTGAATTTTTACCTTATGAAAAGAAGCATTTCAAATCGTTTCACTGGAAATCTTATTTAATATTTTTGAAACTTCTGCTTTAACATCGCCAATTTCTTTTACTAAATTTTGAACTTTTCAGTGTGTTAAATACAGGAAAGTTGGCGGCCGTAATGGTTTTATTTGTATTTAAGAAATACAAAATTATAAATAAAATAAGCAATTTTATAATCGTTAAAAATAAGGATAATATTTTAGAATTTTTTAAACTTTAAAACTAAGAAATTTCAATTGATTTTGCCTTTTTTTTAGGTGTTTGTTATGAAATTCATGGTTACATTGGGTTGGGTCTTGGACTCTTATTTATATGCTTATGGTGGTGTGCAGTTTGGGGAGACGCCGAAGCTTGTCCTTGTGGGCCTTTTGAAGAATGCATATTTGGAACGATAGACTCCATGGTATGGAAGAAACTTCTCGGCCAGGCAATAGGTGGAGCCATCACCACAGTGTAAGTTTTAAAATAGTTGTTCCTCTTAAATCTTCTCTTAATATTTTCGGGTCTTATGATAAATTTAAAAATTTTCCTAGAATTGTTTTAAATTGTTGTGTTAATGTAATGTAATGTTAATGTTAATGTTGTAAATGTTTGATTGTTGTGTTTTAAATGATAAATTGAGGGAGAAAAAAGAACAAGGCTTTTTGACATTATTTTTGAGGGATTCAATTTCTTTAAAAAACTGGGTTTTCAATTTGTTGTTGCTTCGCGACTTAATAATTGGAAAGTTATTTAGAAACTTTGTAATGACTCGTAAAATAAAATCTTCCTATTTTATTCGTAAACTTAAAAAGTAGAATTTAAATTAGTGCAAAACAGTACACCTTTTTCAGGAGCAACAACGCTAAAATTTAATTACATAATTTTTTTAAAATTTATCCTTCCAATCGTTATTAAAAGAGAAGAAGAAAAGAAAGATAATAACATTTATAAGTTTATGTCGACAACTTTTAGGTCTAATTCTATAAAAAAAAACTGTAAATTTACAGGAAAAAAAACAGAGTTGATATCAGTTTTTGTACAGAAATTCTCAGTAAATTTTTAGACTTTCTGTGTAATAACAGATATGCTACAATATAATTGGATGTCAATGAAACCAAGTAAATTCCGTTACATTTACAAAAATATTCCTTAAAACACAAAACAAATCTGTAAAAAATTGCAGATAATTTCTGTAAAATTAAACTAGCCTCCTGGCTGATAGCTTTTTCTGTTAATTTTACAGATTTTTTTACTGAGTAGTGCTGTTGTATTATTTTTCTATATATTTTACTCTTCACACACAATACCCAGTTTCATTCATGTAATTGTAACATTTGTCTGCAAAACTACTAAATGCTATCTCTTCTCATATTTTTTAGAATGTGCTTTCGATATTTTTTTTTCAAAGAAGCACTGCGTAATCTGTACGCAAATATAAACACATTTAAGAAACTTTTTGTCCTCAAATTGTTGTTGTCAAGTGTTGTCGGGTAGAACACTTTAACACCTTATTGTATTGAAGAACCCATTTTCTATCTCTTTAATTTTTAGTGTAACACTTTTACAACACTATCTTTTTCTCACACAACACAATCACAATACTTTCGCAATACAATCAAAACGTTTTGGGATAGAAAGTGTTCATTATTGTGTTTACTTAATAGTGTTTCACGCATTTGCAGTGAGGAAAAAATCATGAACATGATTGCAATCTAACGTATAAGCTATTAATGCAATTACTGTAAAAGAATTAAATTTTAGATTGAGCAAATAGCTTACCCCTTCTTGCCGTGGTTGCGCCTACTATAACACATTTTCTAAATAGGGCCCTGTCGTATAATATACATATCAGCACACATCTATAACTTCTGCCCATTTGTGCTAAATGAAATGTAGAAATTTCAGCATGAAAATCAAATTTATGCAAATTTTAGTACCATAAAACTTTTTATTACTGTAAAAGTAACCTTTTGAACATCAGAGGTCGATCCAGGTTATATTTTTTGGGGCCCTTTTTTTGAAAAAGAAAATATTTTTGTGAAAAAGCAAATTGTTTCTGTGAAAAGCTCATTTTTGATTTGAAACAAACAAGATTTTGTGAATGTTTTCTTGCAAATAATCTTTAAAGCTAACTTGAATTTTGTAAAGGGGCCTTTTTTAGGAGGTGGAATTTTGTGAAAGGGCCTTTTTTAGGAGGTGGAATTTATGAAGGGGCCGCAAAAGGGCCCCAATTTTCAGCTGGATCGACCCCTGAACATGTATAAAACCCTGAAACATAAGTTTTTTAAATTAAAAAAAATCCTTAACGCATACTGTCTTATTTAAAAAATGAATCTTACTAATTTCAGTTGGATAAATTACGTTTGGTCGTATCATATGACCCCAGAGCACGAGGCTTTGCACTCGGCTGCTGAATGTTATGCCGGATTAACGGTAAGTTTGTTCCGTAATCCATATTGAAATTTTATTACAATTTGACTATTTTTATTTAAGAACTTTTTATGGGCTATATTGGTTATTATTTACCATGTTCAATCCACCTAAATGGTTTTATGTTAAAGTAATATCTCTGTGGTATAATATATTTTGTAGGTTCACATGGGTATCGGAGCTTTGATTGAAGGATTTATAACCATGATCAGCCGTGTTATAGCATTGGAATCTATTTATTGGAAAACTGAGATGAGCATAGTTGCCAATGCCGTTGCAACAACAATTCTCGTTTTAATAGGTGAGTATTTTACGTGTTAAGCGCTAGACAACAATTTTTTCCACACATTCATTTTCCTTAAGTGAAAATATGTTTATTGTTTATGTTTAATTTAATATATTTTAGTCTTTTTATTTTTCTTACTTTTGGCTGTATATATTAAGCGAGAATAAAATTTATTTTCAATTTTTATTCAATGAATAATAGACTCCATCGACATTCATTAAACGTACTTATAGTGGCAATCATTTTCTTTTCACTTACTAGTTTGTATTAGTCTTTCTCTTTTCCATATTTGTGAAATAAACTAAGCGAAAATTCTATTTAAATTTATTTTTTATCCTGTAATGTATAGATGATTGAGTAAATTGAAATACATCATATAGTACATTAACTTAATTTTTTATTTAGTTTAGTATTTATATTTAACCCATAAGCATTAAACTAAGGAGAAATATAATTTAAGTTTAAAAGTGTTTACCATTTTAACCCAGGAAATAAATCCATAAACTCTTTAACACTCTACAAAATATTTTAATAGACTTTATTTTCTTTTTCATTTGATGTTCTTTACTCTAAAAATAAACACGTAAATTTTTAGTAAAATTCTGGTGGTTGTAGAAACGAAATTTTATAATTAATTCAGTTTTTTTAACTTGGCGTTTGGACTTATTCCCTTTTACACACTGACGAGTCAATAGATATTTCGATATTGAATTATTTTTGTGAATAAAATTCTTCAACGCAGTTAATATCTTCAGGTTTATTTTTTTAAAGAAATGCATGTGATTTTATTCCTGGCACAGTTGAATAACCATGAAAATTGCCTCAAAATTACTAAAATTAATGTTTTTCCTTAATTTTAAAAGCTAATCAAACATCTTAAAATGGATTTTAAGGCGCAAGTAATTATTTCAAAAACTTATTTATTAAAGTATGTATCTAATAAAAATTAATTAAAGTACTTAAATCAAAAAATAAATGGTTAATAGTTAATACCGTAACTATTATCACAACTGGTACAAAAATCAATCGTACACAATTAAACTAAAAACAATCCACATTATTTCTTTTCCTCGGTTCGGTAAGGCGGAGTACTTCCAATTGAATCCCTTTTATTGATTAGATAATTATCTAATACCATCTATTAGTTATAACTCGATAAGACTTGTACGGTGTACGCTCATTAGTATAACCGTCGTAAAAACAAACCATCGTTGAAACAAACAGTCGTAATCGTTTTTCCTGCTAACAGAGTACTATGCAGGAAAAGGTCGTTTTACAGGCTGAAACTGTCCAGGGGCAATAACAAAAAGCGTTAAGCGCTTTTTGAGGATGGGGTTTATATTGGGTTAGGGGGCAGAAAATGGGTACGATTTTCAACATTTTTGCATGATAAGGCTCATTCACACTGTTTCACTTTCACTGTTCATCCTGTGAATCGCTGGTTTGCAAAGAAAAGTGAAGGAGTAAAGAGTGAAAAGACAAGTTACACTTTTCACTTTGGATGATTCCTCCAAAATGAAGTTTTGAAGATTATAAGTGAAAATTCTGAATGAGCCTTAAGGCTTATTTAACTGAAATAAATTTTTGAAAAAAAAAATTCATATTACTACGGACTATTTTTTACAGATAATTCTGATTAATTTTTTTTACACTTTCCTCCCTTTCAGCCACAAGCACTACTGGAGGCTTCTTCAACCCCATTCTAGCATCAGCTCTGAGTTTAGGGTGCAAAGGCAATACTTTCATTGAACATTTTGTCGTCTACTGGCTTGGATCTCTTTTGGGAGGATTCTTGGGCAGATACATATTCGAACTTCGACATCAGTATGACAAGCTGAAAATGGCTTAATGATTGCAGCACGCTGTTAATGCGACATCTTCTCATCCCTACTATTTATCGATTCATAAAAACAGAAAAAATCGATATCTGAGTACTTCCATATAAAATGATGGGTAGGAATCACTTGTTGCTCAATGATTTCCTATACGATAAACTTCTTTTCTATTAATAAAAGCCTCTAATCCTTTTTATATAAAATTAGAATGTGATCTTATCGAACTTATCGTTAATTTTCATCTTGTTCTTTACATTCTATATCAAGGTAAATCGAAAGAAGCATTAGATAAATTTATTAAATAACAACTTTTGAGCCTATTAATCAGGTCTGCACAACATACTGCACATGGGCCGCATATGACCCTCAAGGCCTCTTTTTGTGGCCTGATAAGTCTTTTAATGTTTAAAAAGAATGAAGAAATTTAGTTTAAAACATTTAGAAATCGATTACAGATAAATCTGAACTGTTTAGTGCAAACATTTACTAATTTGAAAAGGCATATTACGGTAGTTTATATATATTGAAAACCTGTAATTGTCAAAAAAAAAAAAAAAAAAAAAAGGAAATGCCATTATTGTTCTATATAAGATAGCGTTTTTATAAAAGTTTAAATAAAATAATTGGGGAATAAATCAATTAATAAATTTTTCTAAGTAGATATGATAAAAATTATTTTTAAGGAACCACTAATGTATTTCTTGAACCGGAAAGAAGCTTTGTTTAAAATTTTATTAATAAAACAAAAAAACTTACAACTAAATTATTAAATTAAGATTTACTTAAAATACTGCATGTAACGTCAAACAATGAGTTAAAAATCAAGAAAAGGAAGAAAAAGGCGCATTTGAACAATTCAAATGTGTTTCAACTTTTGGTGCTGAAATGTGCTTCTTCTACCATCCTAATGTTTAAGTGTAAATAATATAGGGGAAATTCGTGTAACCTAGGGCCACCCCACTTTATTTAAATAATATTTAATTTTAAGTGTTATTTCTCAGCTGGGTGAGTGGCAATACCAGTTGTAATGCTGTGAGCCATTTTAAAATCTTGCAGGAGAAAGTTGTGGCTAGTATTTGATAAAAATAGTTTCTCTTAGTTATAAAGTTATATTTTGAAGTTAGCTCTTTTATTATTTTACAAAAATCAGTCCAATACTTTTCTTTATATGTTATTAATAATGTAGTTTCTTAGGTTAGGAACTAAATGAGACATTAGAGAAGTTCCAACTCCATGTGGATCTATCAATTTAAGACATTTTATATAAAATTTCTTACTTTGTACCTAGGGCCAAGTTAACAGATTCTTTTCAATACAAACCTGTTTCTATATGATACCTAAGCATGGGACTTTTAAGTTAGAGAGAAATAAATTTAATTTTAGAATCACCAAAACCTTAGGTGTGTTCGAGTTTCTGATTATTTATCCAGAATTAGCTTTATCACAACAATGTTTGAAATTTACCAAAATTTTGTGATTTTTTTTTCATCAAAAGTAACTTTAAATAAATTATTACATATTAAAATTGAAGTGTGTCACTTTTATATCATTATTTTTAGAGTAATTTTAAACTTTTATGAAGTGGCCCTAGAAACAATTACAAAATCAGTGAGGTTTGGGGTTTAAGGTATATTTGTAGTATAAATCCTTATTCCACGATTTGAACTATTCTGAGCAACTATACAGAGCACACACATCTATCATTTCTAGGAACAAAAGGATCTTACATTCATATGATCCTCTCCAGCCATTAGGAATGGAAGTAATTCAGGGTTTTTTTTTCTACCCTGATAGAATAAATATTTGGAAAATAAGGGCCTAATTATTTTTTAGGTGTCAAATTTTAAATACAGATTGATGCATAGTTCAAAATGATCGAAAATTGAGTAATGCCTTAAACTATGTTGTAGTAGTATAGAGGTTTCAGTGACTGAGAGCGTTCAAAAATATTTTTCATGGTACGATTCAGAGCAACGACTGAATTAAGTTAATGAAAATCAGGGCCATAACAAGATTTTTCCTTCAAGGAGGGCATCTTAAAGATGTTAGTAGGCCTTTCAATATGTGTTACATAATGTATTAATCACAGTTGTAGTTTTTCACACATTTTAAAGTAATTTTGAACTTTATTTTATTTTTAAAAATTTCGTTAAATACCAAGTTTTAATCATGAAAACGAGGTCTGGTTGTCCTCCCTAGTCCTCCCCTGGAAAAATTTTGGAAATTTGTCTCTTAAAAATATTTTTTAAACATCTTCTTTGAGGTCAAAACTGGGGTCATCCTTTTGGAGTCTAGGTTTTCATCAAAAACCTAGGGGACCACCCCTTGTAAACAGAGGGAAAAATGTTTCATAAATAATAAAATTTTAAGGGGGTGAACCCTATAATCATCTTGGATACGACCATGAAGGAAATTGATTTAAAACTACTATTTGAAATAAATAAATATTCATTATCTTAATTTGATTAATATGTTATCCTCACTAAAATATAATTATCTTTATCTTATTCCTAAAAAAAATTAGGAAAAACTAATTTGATAAAACCGTATGAATACATCTAAACAAAAGATGAAAATAGATAAGCTGCATAAAGGAGTTATATTTTTAATACATTATTATTATTAATATTCAAAAGTAAAGAAAATACGATACATTTATTCTATTTCCCCACATCGATAACGAAATGCATTCACCTAATAAAAATTTCATCTATAGAACAAGCAAATCCTCAAGACACTTATAACAATGCTCAAAGATTAAATTTATTGACCCATCAACATATTGTCCACACAACAGGCGTTCGTTTCTTTTAGAATAATTGATGCGCTTTCTTATAAAAACGCAAAAATCAAGAAACGTCCTTTTGTATTTCCCAGCCCTAATGGAAATTGCCCTATCACTCGCCGCTCCTTTTGATGAATCTAGAACATCAAGTTCAATCGATCTTACATTCACGACAAAGAGCTCTTCGATAATGGAGTGGAGGGAAAAAAACAAGCATTGAAAGTAAAATCGTTTCCCGACAGTAAATTGTTGACGAAAGTGCTCTCAGGTTCTAAGCGCTAACAGACACCAATCTTCGAACATGCTCTAATCGATCAGTATTACCAAGGTAACACGGTGAATTGACTCAATAGGTATTGGTTAAGAACACATGGACTGGAGTTGCTTAAGTAAAACAAACTCAGTGGTCTAAGGGGAAACATTTCCATGTGGGATGAAAGCTGTTTGAAACATGCGATGCCGCTCCAAGTTTCTACAACATTTGTCATGGCTCTTTCGACTCATCCAGTTCCTATGACCCACAGTTAGACTGATCCACATTTTTGGATACCCACAAGTACTTCAGACAATAAGCAAACTTTTTAAAGTGTCAACACAAAGTAAGTACTTGAGTGATTTGTTTCATGTTAAGATTCAAGTGTCAGTTCTAAAGTTGAGAAAAATTAGTAATTTTAGTAGTAAATATAAGTGATAAAAATAGTAGATATAGTTGTTGTACAAAGATTTGAAATAAAAGTACCTAAGATTCAGTTTGATGGTTTGTAAAATCAAGATGCGCGAAGCAAAGCTTAAGCAAAAGATAAATGGGTGATATAGGATGTTCGAATAGTTTTAAGACCACTTTCTTGTTTCTGTTCTTCCAAAACCTGTTTGAATTGCTTAAGAATGACGAATTGCTTAAGCTATTAGTAATATAGTGCTTTGGTGAACAATACAGAAATATGCAACCTGGAACCGTAAAAAGTAGCAAAAAAATATATGGGAAACAATAGGTAACTTTGTGCAAATAAATACTGATATAATAAGAGAAAAATCTTACACATAATTAAAAATCTGAGTAGTATTTTGTTCTCAATTCATAATATTCTTTTGCATGGAAAACTTAATTAACTAGCATTTAGTAAAAATTCTCTTTTTTGTATGTGAGTGTGAATGTCTTAAAATTTAATCTTTAAAAATTAAAATAATATGGTATTTAAATGTTTCACTTCATTTTACGTAGTATTCTTTTGTATTAGATATTCTAGGGCTTTAACGGAAAAAACGATCAGGCATCTTTGAGGTGTCAAATAAGAAAACGAATTGTAGAAATAACAGATATAGTTAAAAAGATCTTATTTAGTTTCCCACACAATATCTTTTATTGTAATTATAGTTTGTAAACATTGCTGACATATTTCTGATTAATTACTGAAAAATTAAAGGATTATTTGGTATACCTACTAATTATGTTTTGGAGAAAGGAGTACGTTAAAGAGGCTATATTGCCCTTTCACTTTTATGGAAAAATTAACCATTAAAAGAGCAAGTCTTTGTCCATAATTTCCAAAAACTAAATATTTTTTTTTTTAAATTATGATGGGTCCTATTGTATCTAAGTTCAAAACTTTTTGTAACGTTCTTTTCCATTAAAAAATACAGACTTTAAGAATTAAAGTGTAAATATATGAAACCCCAAAAATAAGCATGGGAACCCTAGTTGACGGTAATGTGTTTAAAGTTAGAATAATGTTGTCCTAATGTAATAAAATAATGTAATGTAATAAAATAATGTAATAAAAAGATCTACACTTGCCATAGACAATCCTGAAGAAACTAAGAAACTATTTGAATTTAAGAAATTTGAATTTTAATAACTACACTTACTTATAATTAAAAGATTATTCACGAGTAAAGAAAGAAACTTTAACCAGTTTTTGTAAAAGGGAAAAATAATTTGCAGAAAGTAAAGCAGTAAAACTCTAAAAAGTAAAAAAAATAAAAAATAATAAGAATCTGTCCGACAAAAATATTTTGTATGATGCATATTCTAATAGAAATCCTTAAAAGGGAACTACAAAAAAACTCTTTAAACTTAAACAAAGAACTTATACAATACCTAAGATATTTTTAAATACTCATGCACTTCTAATATAGCCTGTCCTAGATTATTACCTTACGTTTTACAAGACGAAACTAAATAAAAAAAATTCAAGCATTCTTATCCCGTTTTTCCCTCACCAAATAGGACGCGTGCCTTATAGCCTAACCCATGTACTATAAGTTAAAGCTTTTTTTAAACAATCGTCTCTTTTCCTTTCCCGTACCTTTGACCTGGGTCTTCACCCAGTTGTGTTTCCTGTTATTGAACGATTCTACAAGATTCTATTTCATCACTTACCTGTTCCGAGTTAAAAGCCTTAAAGATGTAGGGCTAGGAAAAAAATACGGTGTCTATTTTCTAGGGCAGTTCTTCAAAAAATGGGCGCCCTGGGGGCGCCGTGGAGTGTTCCCAGATTTGCCGCGAATTCTACTGCAAATATCCTTTATCTACTTCTAATTTGGAATAACATCCCATGTAGTCTAAAGCCTTTTTTTACAACTTAAATTTCAGTCTTGTTTTCCAAAAGTTGTGTGATGGTTGTTAAAGTTATGAAACAGTGATGTTTTTTTTTTTAAATCATCTCCTTGCATATTTGCATATATGCGCTTCCATTTATGGCTACTAAAAATGTAATATTCGAAAACGTAAAAAACGTTTAATAGTTTGAACGTAAATAATTTAAAGGGAAATTTTAGGCTCAATTTATCAATAGAGTTTAATTGATTTTATTCTGATTATTCTAAATATCTTCAAAGATGGTTATGAGGGGTGGTTGCTAAAAATTAATAAAAAAAAAGTTAGAGAAAATTTGAAGATATTTGAGAGTCTGTAGATTTCTTTTGCTTTTAATTTAATGGCATCACCAAATTAACAATGGAAAAATCGTTTTATGACGCAGTCCAAAATTAAAAAAAAAAACTTAAAGTTTCTATTTTTCAAAAGCTTGCTCTCTTTTACAGGAGGGGTGTCCAGGAAAGATTTTTATTCAGTAGGGGCACTGCGAGTTGAAAAAGTTTGGGAACCACTGTTGTAGAAAAACTTGATTACTAAACTAAAATTTAAAAAAAAACAGTGTTCGTTCATTTCTGAATTTTAAGGCGCAAGTCGGTAAAATATATTGTTGAATACGTCTGAAATTTTTTTACAGCTTTCATTGACGGTATTTGAACAATATCCACGCTGACCACACAGAAATACAGAGATTTTTCAAAATTTGAACGGCATTCGAATGCAAAAGGAATTGTCTTATTTAGATAAAATTTTAAATAATAAAATAATTATTTTACTGAAAAATCCGCATTTTCGAAAAAAATACATATTTTTTTGGACCACCTTACTAAACACTTGGGTCTAATAAACTGCTATCTTAAATTTTATATTTTATTTTTAATGCATTTGATTGAGTTCCTTTTTTTTAGTTCTTTAATTTCCAATACTTCGTAAATATAATTTATCCTATTATAACATATTTTCTAGTTATAAAAGAATAGGAAACAGAAGATGAAAATAAACGAAGGAGAATGAGAGAAAATGAAAGAGAAAGCTTTTCTAAGCCACTCCTTTCCAGCTAAAACATAGATTTGCATTTTTCATAAAGTGTTGTTTGATTTGCATAATAATTAAGGGATGGATACATACCTACTGGTTCAGTAGAATTTCTTCTAGATTTAAAACCCGTGGTCTCACCTATAATAGCCTATATATAATCACCTAGGGATAAAAGGAAACAAAATCAGAATAAATACGAAGTGAGTAAAGCGAAATACGGTAAAGATACCGCAAGATGGTGAACAAATAAATGTAAGAGTTAAACATAGTGTAACTTATAAGTAATCACATAAATCACTCTATTAACATTGTTCAGTATATTTTTTCCAAGGTTGAATAAATTAAAACCCATGACTTATTAGAATACAGGGGTAAATTTTCTTAAAAGTTTGTAAAAATTATAAGATATTAAAAACTAATAGGATTCTTCAAACCCATGGTCTTTATACATCAGTTGTTTTTACAAATATACACGTAGGTTTGTAATAACGATATTTCTTATTTTAAATAGTTGTTCTTATTTTTTAAATATTTATTCATCTAAAAAATAACTTAGCATTTTAGGATAAAAACACAACATTGCTAAAACGAAGGCTTTATGTAACTGTATCTGTATACACAAAGGGATTCTACACTCATTAATAAAAAAACTACTCCTTTTCCCCCCAAATCGCCAACACTTAAGTGGGACACTTAAAAAAATTAAGAAGCACCCTTACATAAGATTTATCCACTGAACTACTTCAAGACGGAAGTTCAAAAGTGCAGTATAAAGTACACAAAAAATGAGGAAAAATACCTGTTTTTCAAACTTTTTAAGGCCAAAAACAATTCTTTTAATTGCCCTCAGAAACCAGGTGTAGGATTTTTTTTCACCCAGCCTTATCACTTCTGTTGGGTCACAATTAATGGGGTACTACTTTTCTTCTGAGGTTGTAATCAACTACCAACTGAAAGACAATAATTTCTGAAATTTTTATCTCAAATGGGTCAACTATTGCTATAGGGCCTTCTGATAAAGATGTTGTTCAGGTAAGATCCCAATTTTTCGACTGACTCTGGGTGAACTATTTCCGAAATGCGGAACCTGATAAAGGAAGGGTTGATTCTAACCCGAGGTATTAATGAAATGATTACATCACCCATATCAAGAGTTTAGTTTGTTCAAGAAGACCTACAAGATATTTCTTTAATAGAACAGGAAGGGTTAAAAATATTATCTTAGAGGAAACGTAAAAATGTGTTAGAACTGTTTCTAATAAGTTAGATATTGCAATTAAGTCTTTTGAAGAGGAAAGTTTGATAAATATGGAGTTATGTAAGTGTTGAGAAATAAATCTCTGCCCAAGGAAATAACTTCCTCTCTTTCTTCCTTCCTTCCGAGGAACCACTTTCCTCTCTATAACCATATACACAACCTTGTATTAAGTAAAATAATGAAAGTAAAACTAAATGCATTCTTTTTCTCTTAACTTGGGGCACGAGCAAGTTTTCCGGAGATCACTAACTGGAAAATGTATCTTATTTGTAATTTATAGCAATGAGTGGTCCTCAATGATTTCACCACCTTGTACTACATTTGAGCTGCTTAGAATGAGAGCAGTCTTAAGTCCATCGAACTTAGTTGCGAGTAATTTAAGATTTTCTGTAAGCATACCTATATGTAAATCCTAGCGAAAAGACACTTTCGGGGCGGCATTTACCAACCAATCGTTGAAATTTTGACCTAACTAACAACTACCATACGAAAAGAAGAACATAAAAAGAAACCCACAAACTAACCTAAAAAGAAAAATCCATGATACTTTCAAATTTTGTGGTTTTGGTCTTAAAGAACTATATCTGATCATAAGGGGATATTATATTCTACTCTCTCCTACCCCCTTCCTCCCCAAGCACACAAGATAAGAAATAACTTTTTTCTCAATATAAATTTTCTTTGTATAGGAAATCTGTATTTCAACGTTTAAAATTTTCAAATGACAAACATTGAGATGGATTTGTTTTAACTATTCTACTTAAGCTAGCTAATCAATACACTCCAATTTTTTCGATTGACTTTTCAAAATGACCAAAGTAGGTATTTAAATGCAATACCCATTTTATTAAGCTCGACCCCAATTCATTTTTTGTCTTTTTATTGACGTCTGAAATTTAATGATAATTTGAAATTCGATATTAACATTTGCATTTCTTTACATTTTACTTTTTATGTAACACGTAAATCCTTGAATCCAGGTATGTAACACCGTTCGGGACATTTTCACAATACACTCACATATCAGAATTAAAATATTTTTCAAACTTCATAATTTTTAATCGAAATGCGCATAGGCGTTTTAAAGTTTAAAGTACTATATGGAAAAACAATTGGTCATACACTTTTTTCCGATATTCAAATGTAAAATGCTACTCTATTACAATACGTCAAACCAGGTACACCATGCATAAAATATTTCAATGCAATTTTAAAGAAAGTCTAATTTATTTCTAAATAAATTGAATTTTCCTTTCTAATTTTAAATGTAAGCAAATAAAAAATACGAAGAAAAAAACAGAATAATCCGAATTAATGGAAAGTGAAATAATACCACTACTTTAATGTAATATGGAAAATCAATTGGTCATGCACTTTTTCCGATAATAAGGTGTAAAATGCTACTCTACTACCAAAAAATATAAATATACTACTACTTTGAAAAACGAAAATAATATACCTAAACTAAAATATTCCGATGCAATTCTAAAAAAATGCATTAAATTCTAAATTTTTTATGTTTTAAATCAGAAGAAAAATGCCTTCTTTGGCCCTTTTCTAAGTCATATTATATCCCATTGTAAAAAGAACTATCTCTTCCCTTGTGAGTATGTAAAGTAATATGTGAATGACCCCTTATTAGCTATTTTTCATTAAATTTTATGAATACTCATAGCAATGAAGTCATTAATCATCATTCCTATTCAAATTTTACCCTTTATCCCTTTGTCTTGGGATTTACAAGAAAGTAATAGCTATGTCTCTCAACACAGTCTTCCGAATTCAATACCCATCGAGAAACACAAATGAATCCTTGGAAGGACCAATTTATGACCTCCTTTCCAAAGACCCCTCAGAATGCATACACGTCCTAGGGCCATCTAATCAAAACTTCCACACGCCACATGTCAGTTAACCAATGAAATAAAGGGTCCACAGAACTTAATTTATTTACATGAGAAGCATATATCAGAGAGTTTTGGGCTAGCACGCAAGTGGTACATACATTGCGCCCAAAGAGCTATCGATCTTTGTATCAATATACAAAAAACTAATATCAGATGCATTGGCCAACAGACCTGTCAGCTTGCACAGCGGGCACCGAATAGTTTTGATCTAATGTCCATTACATAAGCTTCAGTAAATAAAAGCATACGACACAGACGGGTACCGTCACCAGGATACCATATTGTTTCGGAGTGCGCAATTATAGTATACATATTATTCTAATTTAGTTGATTCAATCGAAAGTTTCTAGGTTTATTTTTTAGGTATATGTGAAAATGATTAAAACCAGGCAATTTTCTCAGCAAATTACAATATTTTATGGTGAATTTTCAGAGAAGTTTAATAATTCTAGCAGTATTTTTGGCTTAGAGTTAAAGCCACCTAATTACGTTAGTACTTCTTTTTAGACAAAAAGCTATGAACATCAATTTCATGTATCATATTTCTTCTTCTGCAAATCTTTTTTGCAACATAAATTATGTGGTATAGGAAAATAAAAGGAAAAAACAGACGTCGCGTCTGACACATACTCTAAAATGATAAGTGCACGGAACATAAACTGTAGCCTAAAATTAGTAATTAAAGAATGTTTTCTAAATATAAGACTACATCCACTGCACAAAAAAAGCCTACGATTGGAAACTCAGAAACAGAAATAAGGGATTGGCAAAGCAAAAGACTAATACTAAATACTCGTTAAATTTTAACTTCTCTCTTATTATATATTAAAATTTGGAATAAAACATGTGAGATATAAAAACTAGCAATTTTATTTGGCATAGTTAAATCAGAGGGTATGAATTTTTGCCCATTCACATAGACCAAGATTTTCCAAACTACAGTCCACGAAACATCTCAAAGTTCTGAACGAAGATATTCTTCGATTGTTGGCCCAGTCAGTACAATTTGGGAGGGGTTCTGTCCTAGCTTCAGTCGCATAACTAGACTTTATTTTTTTGAGGGGGTTAACTCACAAAATTATTTTTTTGGCCCCCTCAAGCTTGCATTATATAGGTTAAATGTATCCTTTTAGAACACTTACAAAAATACAGTACTAGCGTATATAGAAATTTTTCATGGGAGTGCAAGAACAAAAGGGGTCTGGAGGTCCACTCCCAGAAAGTTTTTGGAAATTTGACCCTTTAAAACAGGAATTAAATTAGTTTTTCCCACTTTCCCGAATAGGCCCTTGCAGGAACGTTTAAATCTTAGTGTACTAAATGTAAAACTTGTGTAAAGTTTCCTGTACAAATGGGGGTCTGGAGGCCCTCCCCCAAGAAAATATTTGAAATTTGCCTCTTGAAAGTAGTGTTTTGACGTATTTTGGACCCTACACCTGGAGATTACGTGCTAAGGCATGGCCACCTAGACTCATAAGGTCAGAGAAGCTGGAAATCGTTAGTAGGGACGTCCTCACTTTTCAACTGCGCTAGGAATAAGAATTCAGACTGGAGTTGCTCTGATGTCCAAAAAACCTAAAAAGAGTGACGTCTTGCCTACTATTTCGCGTCACGATTTCGAGCTTTTATGGCCTTATGAGTCTTGAGATGGCCGTGGCTAAAGTCGGTTGGCGCAGAAATATTAATGTGTTGAATTTGTTTCAGCATTCAATGGGCTGTGGCGCCAGCGTGGAAGGTGACTCAGATTCTCAGGCATCGCTAGAAGAGTGGGAGAAGGCGCCAAAGAGAAGGAGATCCGATGCATCGGACGTATCAGATGCAGATTCCGATAACAGCCTGAATTTCAGAAAGGACATACCCGACAAAGCCATGCGAACGTCTGGATTTCAGGTAATTAATATCATTCCTTCAAAGAAAACGGGTTTTCAAACGCATTTTTGGATAGCTGAAACACTACTAGACAGTTTGGGAATGTTTGCAATAATTCCCAATATTATATAAATAATATTGGAAATAGAGCAAGGAAATTTGGTGATTCAATACTGGTTTCATGAAAAGAATACGTTTTTGTTTTATAAGAAATATAGACTAGGCTGCAATTTTTGGTTTAGCCTATAGGTGGCCCGAGGTTCATGTACAATCTCAAGCAAAAATGAAATGCACAAAATCTTTTATCTTGTATATAAATTCTACGAATTGTACAATTCACCTATTTTGTTCAAAGATTTCTTCGAGGATTCGATGTCCCCATATAAGTAAAATGACGAGTTACAATTTTACAATTTTTTAAACTATCTTGTATCTAACTCTAGAATGAGAGAATTAGGTTGAACTATAGAGGAATGAGAAAGATGGATAGAAAAAGAAATTCCGAGAGAATGATGAAGAGAGAAAGAGATTGATGGAAAGAGAGCGAGATAAATAAAAACTCAAAAAAGGGGCCGCGTAAAGTTTTCGATAATTTATATTTAGAGGGAGTATAATTACGCAGTTTTAAAAGATGGGATTGGGAAATTTAAATTGTCCTTTCTCCAATTTAGTTGCATTCTAGTTGTTCTTCAAAATGTGTTAAAAAACGGTTTTGATCAAGGTGGGACAAAACGATTTTCATTCCTTCTCTCGCCATTCCGATTTTTATCGAAATTCTCCCACTCTCTAAAAATAATCTTGATTTCTCGAGGTTTTCGTTTGCATACTTTTCTGATAAATATTAATTAAAGAAAATCTGTGTTCTCTGATTTAATTGAACAAATAACTATAGCATAAAAATATAATTTTAATATCAACGTAATAATTGTTAAGAATATTTTTAATGTAAAAATGTGTATACCAACGGTTTTAAAGATGCCAAAGGTGTTTAATGGTAAAAAAGATCACTTGTATCTTTTCTATTTAAATCTCCTGAAGTTAGCAACTAACAGCCATATTCACAGCCATCAGCGTCAGTGTTAACCAGGAGCTAAAGAAAAAAAAATTAGCTTTTCGCTGACTCTGATTGGTGGAATCCTTCTTTGACCAAGAATTTAACACCGACGCTGATGGCTGTGAATATGGCAGTAAGGGGTTTCATTTTTCAAAATTTTGGGGGAAATTCTCCCAGAACTCCTTTTTCTAATACGATTTTTCTGGTCATGAAAAATTTCTGAGCACATCACTCAGATAACCCGCAGTGTTTTTAACAATTGAATTGCTTTTATCAGTCGAGTAAAATATTGGCAAGATCAGCTATTCTACAAGTAAGTCTTATTTAGAGCATTTCTGTTTAACCTAACTTTGTTTTGTTAAATTTCTTATTTTTTTAGTACAGTTTCAATCGTTTTGAGAACAGTTTTTAAGATTAAGTAAATAATTAGACCTCACAATATGTATACTTTTACTATCAATTACACTCTTAAAACGTCATTTTCAAAATTGAGTAAAAAAATACTCAAATCTGAGTATTTCACAAACTCAAACCCGAATCAAATTTACTCAAGTTTGAAACATCCACAAACTCATTTCTGGAAATATGCAAGTACACAAAAATGATACATCATGTCCTCATTTTTGAGGAAGTTCATGTTTCAAGAACATAAAGCATTGGCCAGTATCTTTCTGACAATGTCGGCCTTTGTCAAAACTATCCCCATTCGATGGTACAGTATTTGATCAGAATGTGACTAGTCCATCATGTATTGACATAATGTAATGACGAATCTACTTGTAATTGAATCGTCATTTAGAAGAAGGGAATAAGTCCAAAAAAATGTCAAATTGACTTTTTATGCGCAAAAAAAAATCTCCAAGCTTCGCTCTACACATGAGTGCAAAGAGGGAAAAAATAACTACCCCCTATCGGCAGATATAGCCCCTTGAATTTGCGAAATCAATGTCAATTCATTGTATTTTTTTTATTAAATTTGAAGTTTAACTTAATTTGTCTTTCTTTTCATATTCTTTGGCCTGTAAACTTAGCCAAAATAAAATTTGATTTTAATTTAAAAGCGTTTTTCTTTTTTTTAAACCAATTAATATTTGACTCCATTGATATTCACTTACTCCATTGATAGCGCTATTGATTGATGGGATAAAAATTCCATTACTTATACAGTTTTTTTTTTCGATTTTCTCAAAACTTCGTTTTTGGGCTGATTCCCTTCCTGTAGCTGACGATTCAATTTGAGTGTGATGCCGCAACTGGGTGAAGCGGGCTATCACGTTTTAAAATCTAGGTGAAAAATTAGAAAGACAAAGACCATAAACTGTAAAGTTCATAATAAAACAAAAATACATATAATTTAACTGGTGACTGTTGAATTGGTCGAAACTGAGTATTTCTGGTATTTCAAAATTAAAAGAATCATGTCTTCATATTTGAAACAATAAGTTTCATATAAATTTGAAACTATCGATGTATATTCAGATTTGAAAACCTCATTTTCATTTTTATAAAACAGTAGTATAATGCCCCATTCAAATTTCAACTTTTTATAAATAGGGGAGGAAATTTGTGATTCAATGCAGGTTTCATGAAAAGAATACGTTTTTGTTTTATAAGAAATATAGAATTGGCTGCAATTTTCGGTTCAGCCTATAGGTGACATATTTATTAATCCGCCACTACTTGCGGTACCGTATAAAGGTTTTATTTAATTCTTCGAACGAATAATTCAGTCAACCAAGGTTCATGGCCTAGTATATTAACATTTTTATTTTACTGTTAATGAAATGTGTATTTTTAGGGATTTTGTATTTATTGAGACTACTACTTAAATGTCTGGTTTCCAATTTCAGCTTTCACTGTCAAAATAACTTCGTTTTTATTAAAAATTATTTTCTAATAAGTGTTAGAAGAAAAGTTAAGCATTTAGCTATGAGTTAGCACTTATGAAACATCGGTTCTATTAAACGTTTGTATAAAAGTGAAGAACCAAAGAAGAGCAAATGTTTATCTGGATTGAAACGGAAAAATGTTTTCAGTGATACTATGAATAACTAGCAGATACTATGAATAACTAGCAGAATAATAAGCAGAAAGGAGATTTATGTGTCATCTGTTCTTTATATATAATAATTTTTTTATTCTTATTTATCTTCTTTGTTTAATCTTCTATACCTAAAGGACAGATGTTTCAGTTAACTATTTTTTATGATTTAAAATAAATTCTAAAACATATAAGTGAGATTTATATTTTGTTACAATTTTTAACTAACTGTAACAAAATATGCTACAGTTAGATTTAAATCAATTTAAATTAGGAAAAGTGCCACAACTCCTAAAAATTAATGATGTTCGGAAAAGTCAACAGAATTCGGAAAGAAAACAGAATTATACCTATAGTTAAATAAATTTAAACATTTTAATACCAAAAGTTTATTCGTTCTTTCTTTTTGTGGCAAAAGAGTATAAAACTTTTGAGGATTGCATTTTTTGAGTTGTGTCACTTTTCCATTTAACTTTTCTTGTTACATGATTTCGAATTGTAAGCTGTATTGTCAAATATAATATTTCTGAATTGTGGCAAACCACTAGTGACTCAACTCAAAATTTGCATTTCCCGATTAATTGGTTAAACTTTACCTTAAAAATAGAAGTACCATGCTATAATCCGTCTTAGTGAATTATCCTAAATTTGTAATTAACAAAAAATTGCTAATCTAAAAAATTTTAATTTTACATTACTTATATTGATTAAATAGTTAAGCATCTATGGTGTTGGTCACCGTCGACAGCTACGCAAGAATTTTGAAAATGGGAAAAAAGAAGTGCAAAGCCTGTTAAAAATACTGTGGCTCATTTTCGAATTTTGCTTACAATGCTATCCCAAATGAAAAGCATAAAAACTAAACAAAAAATAAATACATTTTTGTTCTAAGTAAAGAAGACTAAATGAAATACTTGTGGTATTTAATAAAAAAAAAGTTTAAAAATTTTCGTAAGAAAAATCTTTAAAATATGAAACTAGCCAAAAACTGACAAACATGTCGAACCGCTTGTCCATAACTAGTTTCATGAAATTAGATGTCATTTTTTTCATTTCATTTCATTTTTTTTTGAAGGAAAATATTATTAATACTAAAAATACGAATTATTAAAAAGTTAAGGAAATTTTAAGTCCAGAAATATTTACTAGCGATATTTATAATAAGATATCTGTAGCTTTATTTGAGTTTTTGATAGTGAAGCTTGTTTAATTCGATGATTTGATTAAAATGTCAAGTCCCGTTACCATCCGTGCTTTAGTTTAAGTCAACTATTTTAGTTTTGTATGGAAACGAGGACATGACATTTTGTAATGAAATAGAATCTTGCAGAAAAATATTATACATAGAATTGTTTTTCCACAAATATTTTAAACATATTTAAAAACACCTATGATCATTTTATGTAAAAATTATGAAAAAGTTATTTGATTATAAATTATTTCAAAAAATTGTTTATTTTTGAAATGTAAGCGTATGTTGAAAATACCCAGTTGTTTATTCAAAGAAAAAGCTTTCCCTCTCTATATTAAGGTTTGTTGTGCGTGACTTTGGGGAACCAAAAGTAAAATTATTTTTGAGAAGCTTTGTTTGAGGGGTGGTTTTTCAAACATCTTTTCTTCATCGAAAGATAAACATTTATTAAGAAACCTTTAATTAATGGTTTAATGGAACTAAAAACGAATCCTAGAACCGCAGCTCCTTTATTAAAGTCCTTAGGTGCACAGAAATCTATGATTATTTGCTAATAGAGAGGAATAGTCTAGTGAATATATTTCATTTTTTTTTAAAATTTATTTGAGCACTAGATGGGTTTGGGAATCAGGTTAAAGTAACTTTATATACTACAGTGAAATCTGAATAGTGCATCTTATTAATAAAAAAATGAGTTTTGAGAAATGAAATAAAGACATTCGCCACTGCTTTAAGTAAAAAAGGGGATGGCCTGCAGTTCGCTCCATCCTTGCTACAACAAAGTAAACTGTGTTTTGGAAGTGGTCAAATTGATTAGGATAGATAATTACAATACAAAGGATAAATGTAAAAGAACCAAAAACTACCAAAGTTTCTACGCAGACCTTTTAATTCGGTCTATAAATGTTACTGAGTAGAAATATCTATAACAAAATCAATTGTTCGTATTCAAAAATAAAAACCACCTCTGAAAGTCATGTCTTTTATACGTAACTTATGGGATAATACCATAAGATTTTTTTTTAATTCATTCATGTAGCGTTTTCGATTGTTTTGATCATTAATTGTTATTATTTCACGCATCCATGCCTTTTCTCTATTATAAAGATGTAATAAAATATAACAAAAGCAACAAATCAGATATTTTAAATGGGTATTGATTTTTCATTACGCTGAAAAATATGCAAAGTATTGAGTCACTATTGGCTTGAACCCACAAATAAATAAGTTTTTATTGCGAGCTATTTATTTTCCTCAATCCGTTTATTGTCTTTCTATCTATATAGTATGAATCTCTTCCGACTCCTTATAATTAAACCTGAAGCAACTAAGAAGGTGCGTAGTATTTTATTTTTTTATTCCTTAAAAAGATCGAAATACCTTCTAAAGTATTTAAATTATATCAAGCAATATAGAATCATTAATATTTTTTGGTTTCTTCAAAACCAAATTCTATTTATAATTTTTAATATAATATTTGTTAAATGTATCAGAGATTAAAATTTTATTAAATTGAGTAAATTTCCGCATAAATTAGATATGAATTCTTAAGTTGTGATGGGAGAAAGATACGTATCAATTATTTTTTGTGTCTTGCGGTTTTTAGTTTCCATTGAGAAACTTTTAAAACATGAAATTAAAAAGTGTTATGTTATTTTACTTTCCTTCAAAGATAAATTCTACTACCATATCTTTATATATTTTACCCTTATTCCTAAATTCTATTTTAATTTTTATCGTTATTCTTCACTCCATTTCTAATTAAAAAATTGCTGTTACTCTTTTTCAAGTAAGTGTTCAGCACACCTTACACAAGACAAAATACCACATTGGCAATGGCGTCCCAATTTACGGATCAAAATTAAAAAATTTTAAGCATTGTGAATTCACAATTTTCAAAACATCACACTTAAGTGTTGAACTTACATTATATAAAAAAGATGGCGAGGAGAGGAGTATTGTAACTTAGTTTGAAAGTTAAATTATTTTTCTCTATGTGTGAATTATATTGTTAAATATAAATGGATTATTCTTACATATCAAATGTTCATTTCATACCAAAAATTAACCTGTACGAGCGGAATAACTCCCCAAAAATATCACCATCTAGATGCGTAAGTCCGGGTAACACTGCAAAAATTATGGATATTGGCTCCTAAATAATCTTGAGAACGAAAATTCTCTAAACTACGTAAGGAGGAAAACTTAAGTTGGTGACCGCATTTGTCGTGTGTCCTTATTAAGACAGGATTTTAATTCTGTATGCGGCTTCCAATCTAGCTGTGTGCTCCTAGTACATAACTGAAATAAATTTTTCTGCTTAAAATAGAAAGTACTTTTCACAATATGCATCCATAATTCTGTTTCATAAGGATTTTTCCGTTTCTTTGTTCTCTGAAAGTAGGTAGGGGAGAGTAGCCCAAAACGGGTATGTTAACTTTGAAAGCTCTAAAATCTTAGTTATTGTTTGATTGTAGTAACAGATTTGGTTTTATATAATAGGGAAGTTATCAAACTATAAAATAAAAATACACGATATCGTCGGATTGTGCCAAATAATGATTTAATTGCTGGAAATAAAAAACTCGGCAAAAAACGCATTGCCCCACTTGGGGGGCCCAAAGCGGGTAACCCGTTTGAGGCAAAGCGGGTAAGAATGAGTCCAATGAGAATCACTCCAAATGAGAAAAATCCTGATCAGTATTAATCATTGAGTATTAGTATTATGCATCATAACAATTAATTTAGTTTTCTTAAGTTAATTTTACAGTCAGGAACACATTAAAAATAAAATACTCTATGAATTCATGTTAACTTTAAATTCTGTAAGCCGAATTAATAAAAGAAAAAAATTTACATCATAAATTATTTATGGTTTTTCTAATGCTTCCCGATTGTGTGTTTTCTATCGAAGTTGGAAAATTTTTAACGTTAGTATAATCTTTTAAATGATTTATTAAATTTTTCAGCAACTCCTTAAAAGAAGTTTTTAGATTAAAAAAAAATATGAAATACTTTGCACTTTTATATGATTTTAAAAAAAAATTGTTTAATCTTTATCAATACTCAATTTTTCATCTTTTCTCATTCAACTTACTGTTTCTCCTGAAAAATCAACTACAGCTATAAAATTCGTGAAAAAATACCTGAAATTAATGGTTATTGGTATAATTTCTAAATTAGTTTTCTTGCGAAACACTACCTTTATACAACATTTTCTTTTAAAAGAGAGCAATGTATGTTTAATATAAATATTCTTTTTATAGATTTTTAAATTAATTAATTATCTGGGATTAAAGAAAGCCTCTTTATTATAACATCCTTACTAATTAAAAAAAAACTTGTTTAATAAAATGCCTAATTTTGAATGTACTTAAAGACAAAAAACTACTTTCTGGTGTGTAAAAAATAAATAGTTGTCTGATAATTAAAAATAAAAGGTGTGGGCTGTGGTTAATAATAAAAACATTTTACATTGAAAATAGGGGTTGAGAAAGTAAATATGATTAATCAATGGTGGTGAAGACAAATAAGTCAAAAATACCTTAAATATTAAAACTTAACGTATAATTAAAGAACAGTTTTAAAACTAAAAAAAAAAATATTTCTCTTGTTTTTATATTTTTAATAGGATTTAGTTATAATATTAAAAGTGCTTAAATTCCTGTATTTTAAAAAAATTTTAATCACGAATAGCTATTTATATACTTTCAAGAAAAATTTGTAAAGTGTGCTTTTAAAAAGTGTTTTTTATTTAAATTTAACTTTTATTTTTGGTTTTAATATATTTGATCAAAACAAGCACATTTTCATTGAAATTGCATTTCTGTTCGAAAAAATTCAACCCAAAAGGGTTCAGTGCAATCAATTTTAATTTTACTATTTCATTATTTTAGTTAAAAAAGTGCATAGATTATTATTTTGAAAGTTTTAAAAATTTCCGTCAATTTGTAAGTGTGATTTAAATACCCTTTAATTTAATGGATTTTCCCGCAGTTTAAGGAAGTTTTCGTTAAGTACGTGGTTATAAACTATGTCCCTATGTTAAAAAATAATAATACTAATAATAAGTATCAACAAAAATACTGAAAATTCTTTACTTTATGGGAAAAACCAAACCTTTTCTAATAGACATTTCAGAAAACTTATAGAGTAGAGAGGGGCACATTTCAATAAAAAGTACATTTTATATTATTTCTCTACATATTTATCAAATATTAAAACAGAAATTGATTTATTCTTAAGTTTACAGATTTCCTGAAATTTTGGTACTCTTTTTAGAAGAATTTATCAAAAAATTCCAACTTGAATCAATATACTTTAAAATTGAGAAATTCTGTTCAAACGTGCAAACGGTAGAGGGGTACAAACGTTTTGCGTTCAAATGTGCCTCATCTAACCATCTCAAACTTTAAGAGTAAAAAATAGATATTTATAATTGAAATTGGGAAACACAACCTTTTTTGGGTTTAACTTTATTAATGCCACAATAGAATGCAAGGTAAAATTTCACTTTTAAAAACTTGCTTGATTGAATTTTTACACGAATAAAACGAGAAGAAATTTTACTTTGCACCTTCCAAAGCAGGCAATTTTAATACACTAAGAGTTCCGATGGATCCACTGCTCCGAAAATTCAGGCAAACTATGATACTAATACAGCTAGCTATTGATATTGTTTCAGATTTTTAATTTGAATTTAACATAGAGAAATGTGGGTTGTTCTAATATGCCCCATGTACAAATGTGCCCCCATTTCCCTAACCTTATTCAAGTTTTTCAAAATTATAATTATCCCAATCATTTACTTCCAAACCGAGTTCGAAGTCAATAAATACATTAATTAGTAGAAAGAGATGCTTTTAGAAAGTAAGTTAAACCACGAGTGGAAAGTTTTTATTGTGAAATACGATTGTGCTACATAGATTGAGATTTAGAAAGGTATGAAATATACGTCGTATAAGTTTATTTTAAAGAAACATAAATAGCATAAACAGTGTTATCTATAGATAAGGATTTGGAACCCTGTATCTAAGTTAACTTTAATTAAAATATCATAACTTTATAAAAACTTTCATATTAAACATCGCCAGTGTTATCTACTATAAATTTGAAATCATTAATACTTTAAAGTTTCCAAAAGTTTACTCAATTGCTTATGAAATTCAATAGATTACCTTTTATTTACATACTGGTTTGAATTAATGTGGTTTTTTTTTTTAGGATGTTTTCCTTGTTTTTAAAGGGGAACTACTTTTTAAGGCTATCTTTAAGCAAATTTTTATATGCAATGTATCGACATCATAAAAATGAACTTACAGCAATTAAAATAATGCAAGTAACCCATTTCTTTTTACTTAGCAGGGAGCCAGTATAGCAATAATAGACGAATCAGCATACCACCCTCCAAGAGAGAATAGTTCAATAACGAATGCAACAGGAGATGGACTTTTCCTTGACAGCGACTTCCCACCATCGGAGACGACTTTGTATCACAGCAAAAGAACCAGAGATCCCCAAGTTATATGGTTGAGGCCACATGTACGTTAAGTAATGTTTATAAATTAAAGCTTAGAAAATATTGAAAATACTTCATTATTTATTATTTTAAGTTTATTATTATTATAAAAGTTTATTATTTTAAGAATTAAAAGCATGGAAAATATGCGTGGAATTATATACTATTATATCAAAGTAAGTAATGAACCGGAAAATGAATGTCAAGTAAAAACAATCTGAACTACTATTTTTGAATTCTATGGGTATTTTCATTCGGCCAAAAATGCATAATTTTGAATTTTACAGTAAAGAGTTTATTTCAATACTTTCAGATAGAATCATCTCAGATTTATACTAACAGACAATACCTTTAAAAAATTTATTGATAAAGTGAGTTAAAGCGATTGTATAACGTTAACCTAAAATTACAATAATATAATAAATTATTCATACGATTTCAATGCCTCATCACAAATTGCTTTTGTGAAGCATACTAATTCTTAAATACAAGCAACCTTTGAACAACTACAGTAGAACCTCTATATCTAGAAACAGAAAGGACCCGAAAAAAATTTCGAGATAGCGAGTTTTTGAGATAACAAGGAAAAATAGAAAAATACTTAATTGCAAGGAGAAAATATTTTTTCGAGATACGAAGGTTCTCGAGATATCAAAGTTCGAGATATACTGCATAATAACTTATGTTTTATCTTATTAAAAAAACTATATTTTGGGTTCAAGAAAATGTTTTCAGCATTAATTATTATAATAAAATATCATACAATCATTATCGAAAATACTATAAAATGTTTAAAACATAGTAGGAGAGTGAGACACCTTTCACTCACGTCAGTTTAGATTTTTAATTCTTTTGAGATCAAATAAATTAATGGTTAATAAAGCATTTATGTGTATATTCCACTATGAACTAGTATATAATTTTATCAGTTTTCATGTGAAAGTTTTAAAATTAAAGAATATCTTTCTTAAACAGATCTACATTTCAACAGTTGAAAAGGTAATTTAAAGTTTTTAAGCATTTAAATTTAAAAAAAATTATTATATTGTAATTTACACTTAAATAATGCTGATTTTTAAAACTATATTTATTTATTTTTATTTACAGTAGGTAAACCATACTTTGGTTATATCTGCATTATAATTGTTTTTCTTTTTTTTCTTGATTTCTAACTTATATTTATATTGGTTTGTTCCAATTTGAAAATGGGGGTATATTTAGAAACCAAAAAGTCAATTTTTCTAAGAGTACAAATTCGCTTCCATTAAAAAAAGTTTTAAAAGTTTTTCAATTTAAATTTCAAAATTAAAATAGCAGTTTACTTTTTTGAGTGTTAAAACAGATTTCCAGATTTCATTGAGTTACAAAAATAAGCTAAGAAATGAGGGTTATTTAATGAGCAGATTATTAGAAATATCTCAAAACATCAGTGGGTCATTCAAGCAACATTAATAAAAATAAAAGTATTTAAAAAAAAACACTAATACCTCACATACATGTTACATGCAGTGTTCTTGAATATAGTATTTGAGCACAGTTGTATTAAGTTTAAAAATATTAGAATATCACCTAAAGTGTCTCTGAATACTGAGTTAAAAGAATCTAAAATAAAACTTAGAAATGTGCCAGAAATATTTGTTGGTTTTGTAATTCACAGGTTAACGATTAAATGTTGTACTATGTGAATAATTGTAATTAAGATTGAACTCTTGTAAAAATTGTAGGATTATTCTCAAATATCTAAAAAAAAGTTTTTATTGACAAATTTTAGATATTCATTAATTATCCTAATTACTAATGGACTGGATGCAGAAGGAATAGTGTATTGTATTGTCACAATGTCATGCTATTGTTACATTGTCACACACAAATGCACACTGTGTATTTGTCTGCTAGGAATATTGCACAGCTTAAACATAATAAAAGCTTTTAATGATAAAAATGAGTTATTGATGAAAATAGTATTTGATTTTATCTAACCATAGCAACAAATCTAAATTTGTAAATAAACAAACCAAAGTTAAACAAATTTTAGAAACATCAAGCGAAACAAACATATGGATGTGTTAAAAGTGGGTTAATTATTCTCGAACTAACATTACGTTTTCCCAAAACAAAGTTGCCAATAAATGAATAATAGGCGTTACTTCAGGATTCGCCGGGCATAAGCGCAGTTTTCTAAAAAAAATGGCGGAAAGTATTGAAACATTGAAATAAAATAGATACAATTTAAATATAAGGGAAAGGAGAGGCACAAAAATTATTTTGGGCTATAAAATTGAGAATTTAAAAGCCAGAGCCTAAAAAATGTACTGAACCTAAGTTAATTTACTCACAAATTAACTTACAAAAATTGAAAGTCTTAGCTTTAGCAATATTATGCTAAAAATCACAAAAAAAAATCGAATGCGTACTTTTACTCGGCGTGGAGGTAAAAACATTATATAAATAGGTTTAAAATTTTCAAAGGAGGGTTGGGGGCACTCTCTTACTCAAAAAAACGTTTGAAATAGTGGTGATTTATCTTATTTAGAGACCCTTTGGGTGAACACGAAAGAGGACTGCGATTTGAAAGCAACAAATTTTCCAGAAAAACATTATTTATAGGCGTAAAATTTCCAGGGGGGGTTTGGAGGTCTTCCCCCAGAAAATATTTTGAAATTTTACCCTTAAAAGTATAGTGTTTTTAATCCATTTTAAGACCCTTTGCGTTAGACCCAAAGAGGATAGCTCCTTTGTTAAGTTGCTGAATTTTCAATGGAAAACAGATACAAATTTATGTCGAAATTTCGGGGAGGGGGAGGGGTGAAAGCCTTGCTGAAATATCTATTTCCACTTTTCGTATTGTTTTATAGGAATTAACTGTTAAGCCTGAGCTATTAGTGGATGGAGTTAGCCGTCATGATATAGTCCAAGGAATATTAGCTGACTGCTGGTTTCTCTCTTCTTGTTCAGCAGTTGCACAGAGACCAGATCTTATGGAAAAGGTGAGTACACGGTGGGTATCGCCGTAAAGATTTAGTGGTTTTGAATGGGATTACTAAAAAAAAAAAGAATGGAAAATTTGACGGGCAGGTTTCTAAAGTGGGATGCTTTATGCTATTGATTTTACTGATATTAAAGATTTTGAAGTGCAAACTGTGCATTTTATTGCAATTGAATTTTTGAATTGAATTTTGGTGCGATTTTTAAATTATTAATAACTAAATTAGTTAATAAATACGAAAAAATTAAATTAAGTTCATAATGTGCCCAAAGTTTTAAAAGTATTAAACAATTAAATTCAATAATAACTCTGAGTACCTAGCATTTTATAAATTTTCAGCTCTCCGCTAGCTCATTTTTATGTAACTTCTTACTAAGCATTGTGGATGCATTTACCTTAAAGCAACTCAGAAATAATTATCATTGCTTCTTTCCATTTGGTCATTTAGTACCTGACATATAGGATGGAAATTTAATTATATACTTGAAGAAAACGAATTTTTATCGTTGAATATATGTAGTAAAATTTGAATTAACTCATGAAATGAAAGTTTTATTTTAGGTAATTCCTTCCAATCAACCTTTAAGCGGGGAAGGTTATAAAGGAATAGTCACTTTTCGGTTTTGGAGATTCGGCCACTGGATCACCGTTTATGTGGACGATTTACTTCCAACAAAGAAGAAAAAACTCATCTTTTCTAGAAGTTCGGAACCCAGAGAGTTTTGGGTGTCTCTTTTAGAGAAAGCATATGCAAAGTAAGTAATAGAATGGATCTTCCAAAGTTTAAATATGCAAAGCTTAGAGGGGATTTTTAAACCAATGTTATGAAAATTATTAAAACATACTAGGTTTTTATAAATTCCGCAAAAATGATTAGGAGAAATTTTCATCATTTTGTAAGATTGTAGAAATGTAAAAATGTTCATTATCCCATAAAAGATGATATTTCTCCCCTTCCTTTTTTAAATCCGTTTCATCTAAATCTTAAAGAGATAAACACATTTTAATTCGATTTTTCACGCTTTAATTTGAAGAAAATAAATCATATCTAAGAAGACTTATTTAGTGCGTCAAGAAATGCTGAAAAGTAATGAAATAACAGGGGGTAATCCTAAATTCATATAGTCCAAACTCTAAGGGTGTGCCATACAGAAAAGGGGAGACCTCAAATGCACACCTGAGTCGCTCTCCTAAATCCGACAATAGCAAAGCTTTTAGTGTCGGATTTTGAAGACGACTTCTTTTCTTCGTGTTTATACTGTTTTTATATAAATAAGTTTAAACATTGCGATAATTTGCACAGTAGTTTCATTTCTCCTCCATCCGTCCTTTTTCCCAGCAACTCAGTGAAACATTTGAGTCACCTCTTTCTTATGTGACTCTACAACCCCTCTAAGTTTGGACGGTGAATTTAGGATCATCCCGTATCGGTCTACAAACAGCTTACTTATTTATGAATTTTTTTGGCCGAGTTAATACCTTTTGAAATTTGTATCTTCACTGTTAATAAACCAGAATCTGACTGTAGACTGTCTGACATAGACTTCACGGGTCATATGAAGCCCTAGAAGGGGGCCAGGCCATGGACGCTCTGGTCGATCTCACCGGTGGATTAGCTGAGATGTATGTCCTGGAATCCGCACCTCCCCATCTTTACAGTTTTTTACTACAGGCGTCAATAAATGGAGCTTTTATTACATGTTCCAGGAAGGTAAACATGTATTATGGTAAATCAATTTGTGATGTTGATAGATGTTTTCAATCTTTGATTTTCGGAAAAATGTAATGTTTCTTTTTTTAAGGGTGACTGGACCGAATCAAGAAAGGCTGACGCTAATGGTCTCGTCTCAGGACATGCGTACACAATTAGTGCAGTGGCAACTGTAAGCCCCTCAATTTTGATTCTATTTATTTTTTGTCAAGAAGCTATTTTTAAAACTGCATTCAAAGCATATTTTAATATCCTTTAAAATTAAAAGAAAATATTGACTTAAATAAGTAAAATAAGGCGCAGATAAATTTTAATGGATAAATGTATTTGTGTAGATGGTTTGAAAGGTGTTCACACGCCATCATTCAATCCGTTCATCACATTAATAATTATTTATTTATATTGTAAAAGACAGAAAATATTTCACTAAAACAGCTCAGTAATTAAAAGTGTTGGTTTTGAAATCGAAGGACCCCAAGCTCAGTTCCAATTTTTCCCCTTCCCTTCAGATACATGGCTAAATTGTAGAGGTGGCCAGAAGTTGGACTCCTGACATTTACTGGGCTCTCTCTTTCACAGGAGCTGCACCCTCTTTCCCTTAAATCCTTATCCTTAGCCTCCCCTTAATTCCCTTCAAATTTCGGAGCTTGGCCCGGCAGCAACAATAAATAAAAGAAATAAAAATTGTCCTGGTTCATAAAATTTAAGTACTTTTGTGTCGTTGTTTTTCTTTTTAAAAACCAACATAATAATGAAAATGTTTTCACCGCTCTAATAAGAATAGTTCACGTAGGCTTACTTTTCGTTGAAACTATTGTGTCGAATGTACTTTTGCATGTATATAGGTATTTAACTAAGGGTATAACTTATGGGTATCTAAACTTTTTTAAAATGGCATCAATAAAAGTAAACATTTTATTTAATTTAATACTTCCAATAGGAATGAATACCTGTGTATTTTGTAAATACCTAGATATATACACTTAATTATGCGAGGAAACTTTGAAAATGAAAAACGGAGCCTTGCGAAGTTAATCGATAAGGTGTTGCTTATTATACTTGGATTAAATATTACAATTTAAAGTTATTAAAAAAGTGTCTTTCTAAGTAAAAATTTTAAAACATTTTCCTTTCGTTTAATTCCAGTTAAATCTTTTAAGTAGTAGTAATCATTTTATTTTTAAAATGTATGATTTTTCATTTGCAGTTCCACTCCATAATTTTTTCAACCTTTAGCCTTTCTTTCTGTAGATTTGACATATTTCCTTACCCACGTTTCTAACAGTGTTTATAAAGTAAATGATTAGAAGTGCTTCTCTGTAGGTGAAATTGAGCACAGGCTCTGAAGCTTATTTGGTCAGAATAAGGAATCCGTGGGGAAATGATACAGAATGGAACGGTCAGTGGAATGACAGGTAACTAATACGATTCAAATCAGTACTCAATGGGAGTGTATTATTTTTCTTCCTAATTCCTGATATATGAATGACCAATTTTGAAAAGGGCCATTTCCAATTTTTTCGGAATTAGAAAATTCTATTCGTTTTCGAAAACAAATAAACTGTTTGACGTCCATGTATTATTACTAGTTTGGTTAAAAATGTTATTCTTTATGTATTTAAGGCATCGATCCATCCCGATAAAAGTCCAATATTTTTTTAAACTAAAGGGGACCCAAGAAAACAAAAATTCTATAGAAATGACCCTTTTTTCCCAAATGAACACAGGTTTTCAAACCTAATTACTTGCAATGAGATAAAAGGCTTAAAATCTTATATGTATAATTCTTCGTTGCTAAAAAAATACCGTTAACTATTTTTTTTAGTTGAGGAAATGGACGTAAATCAAACTGGGAAGAAATTTGTCGGGTAGAGCCAAATCCAACTTTTTAACAGAGTTATTGATATCTTCAATTGAAATGTACGAATATGTAGTTCTATGATTGCTTTAACATTCCCAGTTTCTATAGTAATGAATACCTAATGAAAATGATTACTTACCAAGTCAGTTCAGTGATTTACACCTTGTAGAGACGCGAACTGGCACAAAGTGGATTCCAACACCAAAGAAAAAATCGACTACAGCAAACGAGGAGATGGCGAGTTCTGGATGAGCTATCAAGACTTTTGCCGCGAATTCGAAGAAGTCACGATATGCAGCCTCACTCCGGACCTCTCACAAACAGCCACACTACGGAATGCATCACTTGCTGTAAAATTCCATTATTATTCATCTATCAGAACTAGTTTCCCTAGTTTAATAAATATTTCTTTTCAATACAGTAGAACCTCTTTATAACGACCCCTTCGATACAACGACTGGTAGTTAAAGTACCGATTATTTTATAATATAGAAATAATGTTATTTTTAATTCGTTACAGCGACCCCAAACACACGAGTTTTTCGTTACAGCTACCCCAAATTTCAGTCAGAATTCGTAAAAATCGGCTTTTTAAGAGGCTAGAACAGAAGAGAAGGGATATTGGGAGCATTTCTTATAGCCGAATTACTTCAACTGATCACATTCTTGATGTTTCGGAATGTTCGCATAGATTGCTTTACATTTTGCACCTATTGAGATGTGTTATTCGAGTAGTACCTACACATTTTTTATTTCTTTGTTGTTCTGATTATTTTTTTTTTAAATTCGTAATAAAGGCACTATTTGTAGGTCCCGGAAAGGGTCGCTATATCGAGGTTCTACTGTATCTTATAATAATAATACATAAAAGGAATTATTTAGATAACAGTGGTTTGGTGGGTTGTGACTAATTTTCATTACCTTTTCTTATCGTAACAAAAGGTCTTAATCATTTCTTTAGCACACCTCACTGTCTGAAAAACGCTACACTAATCCTAAAATATTTATTCAGACGTATTCAAATGAAGGAATAAATAACCGGTGAAGATTAATTGTTTCTAGCAGTAATTCAAAGTAACACTGCGAACGCTCCACACAAAAATAAACGCATTTAAGAACACTCTTTTGTCCTCGGATTAACAAAACTTAATTGTGTTGTTAGGTGGAACACTTATACACCTTATTGTGTTGTGATATTGTATTGAATATGCTTGAAAAGTGTTAGAAATGTGTTCTAAAAATGTAAACTTTGCTTGGAATCTGAGTGATCTTAAATTTGGATTGAAACACTACAAGAACACCTTTTCTGTCTGTGTGTAATATTTTAGCATCACTTTTACCGCACAATCTTTTTCTCAACACAACCAAACTTCATTTGGTTATGAGTGTTCATTGTTGTGTTTGTTTAGATTGCCAAGTTTTTCATTCATTTGCAGTGTAAGTGTGTACTTTTTCCCCAGGAAACCCCCCAACCAGCGACTATAATGAAAACTGTGTACGGCAGGTGGGAGGAAGGCAAAAGCTGCGGAGGCTCCCGCAACAATTTGGTCTCTTTCGCCACTAATCCACAGTTTTTACTGACTGTCTCCAGTAAGTACTAAGCAAAGAGTCGTTAGGAAATCCTTACTTAACCCTCTCTTAATGGTAATTAGCTGTATTTCGTCTAAGGCTGTTAAGTAGGCTAATTATTAAATTAAAATAAAAATATCGACTGTTTAATAAAATTTCCTACTAATGTAAATTGCGTTGAAAAATTATAGGCATGAATTGAAAACTTTTTCATTGAGAATTTTTATCTAAATAAGAGAAGGAAAAACTTTAAGAGTCAACACCCCTTTCTACGGCACAAATTCCTCCCCCCAAAATTTTCTTTTAACTCATCACCGCAGTTGGGAAATTTGAAGTGTAAAATATTTTAGATTACAATGCCCCAGAACATTTGACACAATAAATGAAGTAGTAAGACAAACATAACTACGCTTATATTCTACAATTTACAAAATACCAAATGCTATAGAGAGCTAAGTTTTCGTCAGGTTAGAAAGCAATAAAATTATCTGGTGTCTGATGGACCATTTTACTATTTTTATCTAACTAAGTTGACACAAAAGAGAGACACCACACTTTCTATTATCAGCTAACTTGGTTGCTTAAGTTAACATTACCTATTTGAAATTTGGCCATTACTATAATATTATTTTCGCGTGAATCCCTTTAACACAACCTACGAACTCTGAATTACACTTGCAGTATAATACTACACTTAGTGAAGGATGTATGCGTGTTTCACTGAATGTGAAATAGGAGATAGGAAGAGGTGAAAATTTTACTAAATAAACCCTATGGAAATTAATGATGAATCAACCGTGTAGTTAAATTTCATTGCTTATTTATCTCTTTTCAAATTCTTTAGCAAGGACTACTGGAGGGGCTGATTCCAAATGCAATGTTGTAATAGCTCTAATGCAGCTTAGGAGAAGATGCGTCAGGCACCCACGAAGAAAAATGTTGCAAATTGCGTTTGTGATTTTCAAAGTGAGTTTAAAGGGAATAATAGATTTTCCTTTCCATAGTTTCGGGTATAAATAAGGAAGACTAGTGTGCATGTTACGGACAATATGATAAATCGGGCATTATTAATAATAATAATGCCCGGATTTATACACGCCACACACATGATAATTTTAAACGTTACTATTATTAATTTTTATCTCGGTTATTCTAATCACGCACGTGATTGAATAATTTTAAGTTGTAAAAGTATGCCCTTTATTTACTATCAATTTAATACACGGTTAGTAAACTTATAAGTAAATATATTATTATAGGTGAAGGAACCTGTAAGACAAACTGTGCAAAACTTTTTACTAATAGAGGAAGTTGGTAGTTCAGGTCCATATGTTAACTACAGAGAAGTATTTGGTCGGTTTCAATTAATACCAGGATACTATATGATTGTTCCGGCAACTTTTGAACCGGCATCACCCGGGTCATTTTACATTCGTGTGTATTCTGACACTCAGATATCTTTAAGGTATGTATCTTGTAAGTTAATTACTTTTTTACCATGAAAAATTAAACCCTAAAATGGAATCCATTAATAGAGTTTATTTTTAATAAATTGAAAAAGAGTCGATAGGGAAAGTCTGATATGAGTCATCTAATTTCAAAACCAGATGTCACTTTTTCCTAATTTTTCAGGAACAACAAAAACTATGCTAACAAAACTATGGAAGTAAGGTAACGGTATTGTAAAGTGTCTAATGTGAGCCACCTCAACTTCAACGAAAAGAGATAGAGCAAAAATTTCAATGAGAAAGTTGTTGGCAATATCGTAAAAAACGCGTAGAAAAAAATTTAATGAAAATATCTCAAGTATTCAAGGAGATATTAGCAAGTGAAAATAGCATTTTTTCAGGCCTCAAAAAAGAAAAAGTTCGAAAATTTACAAGTTTTTCAGTGTTATCAAGTAGTTTTTGCTTATTTTAGCAATAATAATAATTTAAATAAAGATAAATGTTTACTAAAAAATCAAAGAAACTTACAAATTTAGGAACTTATTCTTTTCTGAGGCCTGAAAATGCTATTTTCGCTTGCTAATATCTCCTCGAATATTTAAGATATTTTTATGATTTTTTTTCTACGCGATTTTTACGATATTGCCAACAACTTTCTCACTGAAATTTTTGCTCGTTCTCTTTTCGTTTTCGATTTATAATGGTTAACTTCCAAAGTTCGCCACTAGAGGAGCTTCGGTTGCTCGCATTAGGTCTCACATAGTCACTTTACTATACCGTTACCTTACTTGCATAGCTGTAGCTTTCTCCATTAGCAAGTATTTAGTATTTTCAGGTTAAAGGGACTTTACTATGCACCCTGTATATACGAGGGTTGGTTTTTTTTCAACTTCCGTTTTGCTCCTGAAAAAAAAGTAGTAGGACTTTGGAAATAATTTCGGTACTGGTAGTTAGGCATCCTTCAGGATCAATTTGCATCTTTACTGCATAAAAATCGAACATTTTTTCTGTTAGTTATCGAATTTACAAGCGCGCTCCTCGAACTTATTTCCCGCCAACCCATAGGGAATTTCGCTTTCCCTCCTGTGATTTTCACCTGCTCACCCATTGTTTAATGTTAAATGCCAGGCGAACGGAGCGGTCGCGCGAAGAAGAAAGCGAAATTCTCTATGGGCTGGCGGGAAATAAGTTCGAGGAGCGCGCTTGTAAATTCGATAACTAACAGAAAAAATGTCCGATTTTTATGCAGTAAAGATGCAAATTTATCTTGAAGGATGTACCTAACTACCAGTACCAAAATTATTTCCAAATTCCTACTACTTTTTTTTCAGGAGCAAAACGGAAGTTGAAAAAAAAAACAACCCTCGTACGTACTTTGATTACTTTAATAAGAAATTTTGCAGTATCTAAAAAAGGTTGAAAAAAGAGAAACCAAAAATATAAAAATCTGATATTCCAACAAAAGGAAGTTTTACTTTCACTTTCTTTTACAGAGAACTTTAAAGAATCCATTGTGTGTCCTGACTACGTGCAACGAACCTCATCAATGTAAATATTGTTTTTAATTGCAAAATAAATACTATTTCTGTGAATTTAGTGCACTTTCTTTAAAATAGGAATTCAGGTAACGAATTCCATTAAAGTGAATTTTAATAGGGAGGTAAAGAAAATATTTTACTAAAAGTGTACATTAGGGTCAAAGATGGGGAATATGTTGCAGCTTCCGATATTTTTTTTTCTTTTTGCTACCGTAGGATTTGGTGTAAAATTCGAAATCGATGGCAACAGTTTGTGGTTATAGAAACTCCACCATTATGGATAAAAGACACATTTAGTGGCCGTTCAAATATTACTTAAGGGGAGAGGGGGGTTTTCTCTTTCTTATTTTTTCTGACAAGGGGGAAGGGAAGTATGAGTGATGCTTACGTAAGATGTTACAAACACTGCATTTTAAAAAATGTCATGTCTCTTGCATAAATAATTTCAAAATTCCAACAAAAATAAATTTTGTCTAAATTTTTTTTTATTTTGTACAAAAAAAAATCAAAGAGAGGGTCGGACAGTTTTCTTACGTAATTATGGGGGGGTTGCGGTATGCTTATCTTTGCTGACAAAGGGAGAGAGGGGGGTCAAAAATGATCAAAAACATGCTTACCCTATTGGAAAAATTTTCCCAGTGTTTCATAAACCAATATCAAATCATACTGGATCCAGTATCATTTATACTGGATCCAGTATAATTTGATACTGGTTTATGAAGCACTGGGAAATTTTTTTCCAATAGGGTAGTTAATATTTGAACGGCCCTTTATATGGGGGAATCTTTTGATCACATTGGTTTGTATTCTAAATATGACTAATTACTGGAAAAAGTAAAATTTACAAGCAAAAGTTAATTACTGTAAACATTATCGGACGCCATATTGGAAAATCCGCCATTTTAGAGGAATGATTCAAAGTAAAAGCAAAATATTCACTCTATTGTTTTGGCATCTAAAATATAATAATAGACAGCTAAAATTATCACACTAACAGTATAAAGGGGGGGGTTCGAGTTGCCTGGTTGGGTTACAAGAAGTCAACCACGCTAGAAGTCTGCGCACTGTATCGGCCGTCGGTTCGATTCCGGCCTAGCCCTGCGGGTGTACTTTCTCTCTCTCCTTGTGTCAGTAAATATTCTGTTGTGTCTGTCTTACTTGACGAAGGTTTATAAGCTGATACTAGAGATCAAGCACACAGACCGGAAAATATATGTAACTAAAATCCAAAACAGTATAAAGGGGACAGGGTGGCCTAGTTTGGATTACTTCTGAAACTTCAGTAAATATCTGACCTACCCAATTTAATATCTCAATCTTAAATGGATTTATATGCCGCGACTTTTTCAAGCTTATTTTAGTTAGGGTTTAAGACTGAAGAATTACCATAGGGCAGGTTAGATATTAACTGATGTTTCAACTCTTCTTTTGGTTGAGAGTAATAAATTCCGGAATCGAACGATTTTACTGGTTTTAATACGATCTAAAAGGGTTAAGTGTCAATTTTCGCTCAGGTATATTCAGCCTCCCATGGCCCCTTATAAAAACCCCAATGTCGTTCATTAGGGTTGTATTTATAACCCCTGTTCCTATATGTGATTCCGATTCGTCTACGTATACCCTACCCCTTCTAGCATTGTTTCCCTCTAGTTTTAAATAACTTGATAGGGTCAGGTTGGGAAATATGGTTATAGCGGGGAGCTGATTTTTATCGCGGCTCAATTGCAATCAGCATGCCAGCAGAAAACATTAAATATTATTAATATATTAATTATATTATTAATATAATAATTAATATATTAATATATTAAATATTATTAATATATTATTATAATATTATTAATATATTATTATTAATATATTATTAATAATAAGTTAATTAAATAATATATTATTTAGTTTTTATGAGCATATTGTACTGTTGTACTACAATAATTTGAAACTAATTGTTGCTTGTAATCTCAAAGAAAAATAAATGGATACAATTTTTCATGAACTATCCTTTTTTATAGCTTTAGAAAGAGTCCACCAGCCGCCATGTTTACCCACAGCTCAAAAAATAACACTTAAGCATGTTGCAGTCGGAAATGGGTTACATATAGTGACTGGAGGACTCTTTCAAGCTGTTCCGCTTTATTAATTAAAAAAGGGTTTAAATATGTGAGTGAATGGTATTTTTTATTTTACTGTCATTTCCTGTAAAAGTTGCCAAGATTAAGGTATCAAACATAACCTCCCTTGATAAATTTAGAAATTCTTTTTAGGAACAGCTTTAGAAAGAGTCCTCCAGTCACCATGTGTAACCACAGCTCCCACAGTAACGTGATTAAGTGTTTTCTATCTATTATTGTTAGAGATCTAATAGTAGGATGGTAGGTGGGGGTATAAAGCCCCGCAATTTTCAGTTTTTTTAACATTGTGGTCAAAAGAGTAGATAATCCCAAAATTTCACTTGGAGGTCTTAGATTAAGATTTTACCTATAAAACTAATCCAAGTTTTAGCTCTTTTTTATGATATATAAAGAGAAATTTACAATTAAAAAAAAATTTCGGGGCCATCCATGTTTGCGGGAAACATGGATGGATTGAAATAAACGTGGATAAAACCGATTATTTCAGTATGTAAATACTAGAAAAAATTTTTGTAACATTGTTTTGTTATTCCCAAGTTAACCCAACAATATTAAACATAAAAATAATTTATTTTAATGAAAATTGCCAACTTGTTGAGCTCCATTAAGGATTTCTATTCACTAAAAGGAGTTTAGGACCGGCAAGATCCCTAGAAAGGTGAATAAAGGTGTCGATGATATTAAACCTCTACTTTAAACCGTCCTTTCCCCCTATTTAAGACATGGAGGGATGTGCAGCCGTTTAGCATCACGCAGAAGTCATCATAAATCCAAGTGGAAGGATGAGCATGAGCATTTTCCTCCTTGTTAGTCTCGGATAAGTTTTATCACTGATTCTCGAAGTGGTCTTGTATAGAGAGAGCCAGAAATTCTCTACTAGTATTTCTAATGATGGTGAAATTGACATTTGATGGTCTGAGCAGGAATGTGTTGGAAAGTCATTTCTATGTCCCCTATAATTTTCAAAAGGAGAAAAGGATAGTTTTAGGTGGAGGGTTGACATCTCTGAAACCTTTATTCGCCTTTTTAGAGATCCTGTAAGTCCTAATTTCCTTTTGGAGCAAATCCCCAAACTTTTTGAGGCTGCGGGGATTTGCCCCGTTTCACTTAATTCGGAAAAACAAGCCATTTATTTTTGGAGTCATGTTGAGGCAATTATTTCAAAACGAAACTGAAGTTTAAGTGCTATTATATCATGGGTTATTTTTGGTTCTTGTCCTCAAGCCCTATTTTATGCAATGTTAAAGTTAGGGGTAAGAACTTTCATGCTTAACAATGGGTCACAATAAGAAAGTAGCCAAGCCACCTAGATATCAACTTTTGTATCGATTATTAACAATTAAAAATCGCGGTGCGTGGTTTTGCCCCGCGCGGGGTTTTAACCCCACCTACCCTACTATTAGATCAATTTACTAATTGCTATTATTTTAGGATCTTATAATAATAGTACTAATAATTAGATCTCTATATATGGTTGTCAGTCATAATTGGAACTGTGGGTAAAACTTTGTTTAGAAAACTCAAAATCTTTTATGTAACATTAAAGTTAATTATTCAGAAAATGAAAATCATGGGAGGGGTGTTATGCCTTTAACGTCAAAGATGGGAGAAAGTGATGAAGTCAAAGTCGCAGAGTTGGTCCAAAGCCATAGGCGATAATCACGGATTGATTTATTGATTTTGATGTTGTTCATGGCATTTGATACATGCAGTTTATGGTAACATTACCTACTATACTCGACAGCAACGTTTCTTGAACCCAATACGTCACAAATGCGGAAGGAGAAATCGGTAAACACAAAGCCTGATGGGTTGCTAGGAGGAGTTTCGGTACGCAAATCGTGATTGAAAAGCACTATATAGGGTAGGTGGGGGCAAAGCCCCGCACTTTTCAGATTTTTAACATTGTGGTCAAAAGAGGGTAGATAATCCCAAAATTTTAAATGGAGGTCTTAGATTAAGATCTTACCTATAAAACCAATCCAAGTTTTAACTCTTTTTGATGGTATATAAAGTGAAATTTACAACTTAAAAGAAAAAAAAATTGCAGGGCTTTGCCCCACGAAAAGGGCCAAAGACCCGCACTTGCGAGAAACATGGATGGATTGAAATAAACATGGATAAAACAGATTATTTCAATATGAAAATACTAGAAATAATCTTTGTAACATTGTTTTATTATTTCCAAGTTATCCAACAATTTGGAAACTCCAACTCTCAAGCGTCACCTCCAGCCATGGACCGGTTTCGTCCTTAATGGTGGTTAACGTCCTACCCAGATGGTGGTAGACTACTCAATGGTCACCACTTTCTTCCATTATAGTCGGCTTGACTAAAAGCCTTCCTCCAAGGACGAAACCGGTCCATGGCTGGAGGTGACGCTTGAGAGTTGGAGTTTTCAAACCTTTCCCGAGCCAGTGGTTATGGTGAAAAATTACTCCCTTTCTTATCCAACAATATTAAACATAAGTATAATCTATTTTAATGAAAATTGCCAACCTGTTGAGCTCTTTTAGGCCCCGTTTACATGGACCCCTCTGAATCCCGGGTTTAAAGCCGGGTTAAGGGATTTCTCGGGGAACCCAGAACCCGTGCTAAAAACCCGTTTACAAATCCAGTCCTCAAATCCCGGGGTTAGACGTCATTGTTCACGTGATGAAGTGAATATACGTCATAATCCATCCCGTCATTCCTTGCGATTTGTTTACTTTACTTGCTGTTTTGATATTTTGCACAAGAAATAAAATCTAAATCATGCACTGTTTGCAAGTTCAAGTTCTTTCGATGTGAATTTGACAACGATTTCGTTGAACGAAGTAGCGCTATTACGCTTGAATTGAAATGTAAACTAACATGGCGGAATTTTGAACCGAAATGCATCATGGGAAAGCCGGGTTCAGAAATTCCAGCTTTGAACCCAAGCATCGGAGGTGGAATTGTAAATTCCACCTTTCGACCCGGCATTTTTCCCTTTCGTAGGGAATGCCGGGTTTAAACCCAGCTAAATCCCGGGATTTGTGTCCATGTAAATGGGGCCTGAGAGTGGTCCATGTGAACGGGGCATTAGAATGGATCATGTAAAAGGGGCCTTTAAATGGGACAGAAGAAACGAAAGAATCAGAAAATGACATGCAAGACATAGAGGATCAGAATTCAGAATAACAGGAACAAAGGAAAATAATCAACACATTAAGATAAACAATAATTAAATAAAATCAATAAAAATAATAGGGAAGAAGAAGGCGTTAGCGGCTCCTCGAGAGCAAGCAGAATGCCTCTATAATACCCAACTTGAACTTTACCATCACCATCTATAGCCGCACTGTTAAAAACTATGTCAACTACTAAAGCAACTAACAATGTCAAGAGAGTTTATGAAGAAGTTGATGATGAGACTTTGCTCACATTGGGCTACTTGTATGAGAAAGAGCTTTCTGAAACTGCAGATCTGCCGTCTCAGGCCTTCACACTAAGAATGCTGCGTGAGGTAATCAAGGCTGTGCGATACATGTATCTAATTAGTAGTGGCAATAGATCTGATGATAGAATAGAAGAAATCCAACGTGAAATGGGGACTTTTTTAGAGGAAATAAATCCAGATTATCTAAATTTAATCGATGACCATCTGGTGGACGAATGTTTCCTTCTTTATCAAGAATTGGAAGATCTACCTGGTGGATTTCTTGCAGTATACCTGGCTTATTTACATCGTGATATGTTATTTCAAGCACTGTGCTCTGAAGATTCTGATGAAGATATCATTGAGAAAATTTCGTACTCATCTAAACTCATTGAAAAGTTATATCATGAGATAGCGAATTTCAGAATTGAAGGAGAGCGGATTGTACATAGATACAGAGACTTGAGGTATCAACTATTGTCATCTGTAGTCGAAAATTGATCGTTCTTTTTAAGTTTGGAATTGTTAAGGGGCCATTCCCAAATTGCATTACTAAAGTCAACAACACTGTAACCCTTATGTCCACTTTAGGTAATCTACAACCTACAACGGCCGTATTCAGTTACGTAAACTTGACATACTTGGTATGAACTGTGCTACTAGCAAGTAACTGTATTTCTATGATCATCCACTCAAGTTACCAATTTTTCGAAATTTTTTTACCTTGGGTCATTCGATTTTTTTAACTTTGCACACTTGTATAAACGGTGTAAAAACCAGCAGATATGAAATCTTATTTTTTTATCTATTCCCGTTTCTGATTTATGAGGTTTCAACGTTCAAAATTTTTAAAAATTTCAATAACACAAGTCCATACCATTCTGTCATATTTCCGTCTAGAATTGTTTCCATGGTATAAACTAGGGTACCTACTATTTTAGAGGGAAACCAACTTTAAAATTGTGTGAGCCATGAAATAGTTTTTAATTATTTAATTCGAATTAAAATTCGGGTTCTTACGTATTATCCCGTCGACCGTGACGCTTAATTCGAAAACGTTATCAAATCCCATTGACTTTACTATAACTGTGCCGCTGAATTAGACGGCCGCTGAACGGTCGACGGGATAATACGTAAGTACCGTATAGAAAAACTCGTATTATCATGAAACTTGTTTTTAATCACCATTTTCCTAATAAGAGTGAATAAAAAATAATTCATAAAAATTTAAAGACTGCTACCTGTTTTACAATTAAAAAAAATTTTGAAAAAAAGAAGAAATTGGAAAAATTTGAATCAAAAATGAACTTTTTCCATGTTTGAACTGAAAAGAATTGCAAATTAAAATGTTTCAAATAAAATTCAAGGTAAATAAACAGGCTTTCTCTATAGAGTAGTTTAAGTCGTTTTCTATGATGATAAGATAGAAGTTCTTTATTCAGGAACGTATCCGAGGGGAGGTCCCCTGGTCCGGACCCCCCTTTGGGCCTGACCTAAAACTTTTCAGACCCTATTTTAGGTGTTATAATTATGATTAGCCACTCAACAAAGGACGTCTATGCCCCTCAAAAGTGTCTGAAAACACTTTTTTGCTTGTTAAACTTTAAAAAAATTAGGTCAAATTTCGAAAAATTTTCTGGGAGAGGACCCCCTTTTTACTTGGATTTATATACTGCTCACAAATTTTTACGTCCAATTTTTTTTAAATTAATGTACTACCTGTACCCCTTTCTCCACTATATAAAGTTTAACGTTGACGTGAGATTTTATTTAACTCCCCCATGTTGATAATAGGCGGATAACCCATGGATAACCCGAAAAAGTAGCACCTCTGGAAATGTCCGAGCCCAGAGCCCCAGAGCAGACGTTTATGACGTCAGCAGCAGAACGCGGGGATAGCTTGGCGAATTTTTTGGAGCATACTCATTTCGTAACCGGTAACCGTGGGATGAGTTCTTACCGTTCGTACAGTTCCCATTCAGTCATTGGTTGGTTAGATCTGTTGGTGTTGTGTGAGTGTGTTGATGTTTGATCCGTGCGGGAGCATGGTGCAGAGCAAAACCTCATAATTCGAAGAACTTTGGTTTGTTTTGAATTTTCCATTTAATTGGGCACTGAAAACGAATATTTTGTGTACTGTCAATACGCTGGTTCAAAATGACGGATCGAGAGCTTCCAGGATTCCGATACGATCCTGTTAAAAAAAGATACTTTGCTCTCACTCCTCAAGAAGTCCTATCTCCACGAACTTACAATCTTCCTCAAGAACCTTGTCAAATTCCCATAATTCGCACAAGATCCAAGCATCAGAGATTTCGAAACTCACCATACTTATTGTCTGGTAGACAGCTTGGTTTCACGAGCCCCACATCTTTTGAAACGGACTTATTAGACATGAAAGTTCTTAGTATCAGATTATCCGAAGAGATAGATCTAACAGAATTTAGCCAAATGGATGCGGTGCTATTTCTAAAGGCTACTCCTCATTCTATAATTCTTCATTACAAAAAAGATCCGACTTGGAAAACTGTTCTTGCTGAATACCACCATCGCTTCACTCCTGACAGATTTCAAGAAAACAGCTTTGATGACACTGTTTTTGGAAGTTATGTCAAAGTAAACGATGTTTCTGTAGGCTTTAAAAACTCTGACATTATCATGTATGTTGGTAATAATATGAAGCTGAATTTTGGAATGGCAACCAAGTCTTTTCGTCCTATTCATGAACATAATATTGCAAACGACAACAGAGGATTCAAGAGCAGTTCACCCATCTGGTGTTGTGCAAGCAATGACTTCACAGAAAAGTTTGCTATAGGAATGAAAAGTATGTTTACCATTCATGCACTCTCAAATACCCCTCAAATTCGTGACGTAAGGGGCAATGTTCATGGCATCACTTTTGACAAAATGGGAAATCTTGTGTACTGTGGCGTTAATTGTGGAAGAGTATCTCTTTCTGATCTGAGAATACAAGGATCTTCAGCTGCTGAAATATCAATATCCAAGTATGGAATTGAAGAAGTGGTTCTTTTGGAAGATGAAAACTATTTAATTTGTGCAGATTTTGTTGGTGCATTATGCAAAGTAAGTAGATTTTTAGTTTTTTATCTAATTATATTTTATTTGTAGCAAAAAAGTTGCATCAGGTTTTGTATGTTCCTATAAGGGTTTTTTAGTACTTACATAGAGATGGAAATGGATAGGAAAAACCCAGAAACTTTCGGAAAAAACGTTTTTTTTTCTGAAAGGGGTTTATTTCTTTCTGGAAAAATTTAAAATTTTAGTTAATATATTTAGAATTATATCACTGATGATTGATTAACTAAAAAAAGTTGGGAAAGCTTTAGAAAGAGTTCTCCAGTTGCCATGTTTACCCACAGCTCAAGTATAAGCTATATAAACAATTTTCATACGGTCAAAATATAGGAATTTTGCCTACTTATTTCCCACCAACCCATAGAGAATTTCGCTTTCTCCTTCGCGCGACCGCTCCGTTGCCCAGCATTTAACATCAAACAATGAGTGAGCAGGTGAAAATCGCAGGAGGGGAAAGTGAAATTCTCTATGGGTTAGCGGGAAATAAGTTCGAGGAGCGTGCTTGTAAATTCGATAACTAACAGAAAAAATGTCAGATTTTTATGTAGTAAAGATGCAAATTGATCCTGAAGGATGTACCTAACTACCAATACCAAAATTATTTCAAAATTCCTACTACTTTTTTTTTTCAGGAGCAAAACGGAAGTTGAAAAAAAACCCTCATATTTTAGCCTTTAAACAGACACTATTTTTCCCGATACTGGAAGTATGGATCCCTATTTTCATATGTTTACAAAAACAGGTTCCTGATTGAGAAAAGACTAATTTACCACTAACTTCCAATTAACAAAATGAATATTTTCAGTCACAATTTGTACAAAAACAGGACCCTTCACAAAAAGTCTGGACAGACCCCTGTAGTGCTTAAAAATGAAGTTTTAACCAGATAATAAGCATTTTCCTCCAAAGAAGTTTGATTGCATGGAAAGAACGGAAATTTTGAAGTTAGTAATTAAAAAATGTTTTTAGAACTGTATCATAGTTACAAACAATCCTTTTTCTCCAGATATTTTTTACGAAGTGGTTATTTTCATGTAAGTTAAAGCTTGTGCAGAAATGAGGATATAAAGAAAAACAAATGAGAAATAATTAAGAGAAAGATTTTGATAAATGAGGGGGAAAGAGAAAAATGAAAGTGAATGAGTGTAGAAAGGAAACATAAAGGAACAAGAATTATCAATAAAAGGCAAGTAAATGAGATAAATGCAAAAGATGTTAGGGAAGAAACCAAAAAGGACAAAATGTGTGGAGAAAGGCAACAGAAATGTCAGATTTAATTCTCATTCACTCTTATTTCTCTTTCTATCATTTCTAAATTTTTCCAACATTCTTTCACTTTTTCATCCTTTTCTTCTCATTCTTTATTTTCTTCTCTCAATTGTGTTCTTTCCTATTTATTTCTCAGTCTATCGTTTAGGTTTCCTTCATTTTTCATTAAATTTTTTGTATTTATTTAACTGAAAAATACAAAACTACATAACACTGCAAAAACTTTCAAATTTGTGAACTTTTTTTTTTTTTGAGGCCCAGAAAAGTTCACTTGCTAATAAGCTCCTTGTTTGCTCTTTGAATATATTATATTTCTATGAAATATTTTTCGGTGCATTTGTTGCTCACAATATTTTAGCTGAAGTTTTTATTCTATCACCTTAGTTAACTTTAAAATTAATTAGTATTTTAAATACCCTATTTTGCCGCTATGGGCACTGTAAGTCATTAATAGATTCGACATGGTCACTTTACTACACAGATACTTCTTATGAAGTGTTATTTCAAAACTAAAGCCATGATTTGAAACATCCTGTTATGTATATGCAAAAAAAAGTATTGTTAAATTTAATCATATTTCCTTTATATTTCCATCCACTCGTTAAAGATCTAATTGTATTGTATTCCTTTATAACAATCACTTTTGTTAGATAAAACAGTTTTACCTAATATTAATTTTTCTTGATGTGTATCTTAGTTTCATATATAGATGTTAAGTTATCTCAGAAATTTTCTTTATGAAACTGGTTGTCTTACAATTTAAAAAAATGAATTTTAACATTTTTGAAATATTAGAATTCAAAAACAGGTATTATATGGGGCCTCTTTACTGTTCTTTTTAGTTGAGTTTACACAACCCCTCTAATGTTAAAAGTGATAGTTTGTGATTCACTATCATGTATATCTAATGATTTTTTTTTATTTTAGATTGATTTACGGATGCAGAAGAAGATCATGAATTATGTTGAACATTCCTATATGCCATTAAAAACTTCTCTTAGTGTAAACGAAAAGCACAATCTTTTGTGTGCTACTGGAACTGATCATATAACAAGGTTCTGGTCATTATCTAGTGGAGATTATCCTTTGAATCGTGTCAAGCCCAGCAATATTGCTGTAAATGATCTAAAAACTAGATCATGCTTTATAAGTGATGGTTATAAGCTAAGCACATTTATTGTTCACAATAATATAGCTTGGATTTATGATATATTTTCTTGAAATCTTTATTAAGTGTATTGTTTCAGCTGTTAACTATGATATATTTATTATTCAGTATATTTATGGACTAATATACAGCTCTTGAGTAATCTAAAGTGATTCTGATGTGCACTCTTTTAATTGTCTGAAGATCATCTGTGCTATCACCTCCTAACTGTATTTGTAGTCACAAAAGGCAAGTCTGAGACAAATGTTTACCATCCGATGGTGTTATGTCTTGGTGTGGATTTTTGTGACAGTGAGCAGTACAGTTTTTATTATTTCAAAAGATAATAAATATATAATTTTCTCAATGAAAAAAGTAAAATTATGTACATCCTGGAGAACATTTTACATTAAGTTTGCATCTTCATTCAGAATTAATAGTAAAAGATTTTAAAACCTGTTTAGTAACTCAACTATATTTTTATGAAAGTGTTCATTGGGGTGTTCCTTAAAATCAAAGGCCTAGGAATTTTGTGCAAAATTTGAAATCATTCATAAAAGTAAGCCTTTCCAGTGCCTCAAGTTAATGAATTTTGTCATTTTTCTTCACATTTTTAGAAAATTAAATTTTGCAAATCAATACCATAAGCACATCTAAACTTTTTTTTTCGTTTTTCATTGCCAGACAGGCTTTAGATGACATTTATAAATTACAAAGGCGTTTTCTCAAAATTTTGATCCTTCTCCTCATTGGGAAGATTTAGAGACTGGTGACCCCATTTCAATCAGCCTCTCCCTTGAGATTTAATCAACGAACAACTTTTAAAATGTTTTAGAGTACTTAATATCATGTTTTAAAATGTTAACTGTTTAATCTTGGTTGTTGGTCAGTGTAAATAATTACATAAAAAGCAGCATAAAATGGCATTTATTAATGAGATTAATTACATAAATAATTAATGTAACTTAAGATTTATAAATCTGGAAAAACAACTAAAGGGGGAAAACCTGAATATATTTTGAAAAGTACCTTTTGGATATAATATTTCATAATAAATTTATTTGAATTATATGTGGTTGAATTACAGAACTGGAGTACTACGTACTACATAAAATTATTGAAACTTTAATAATTAAGATTATTCAACTTTTAGTTCTTTTATGAAACTGTACAACAAAAATTTTATTGTATATGCATGCGAGTATGTTCTATTAAAACAAAATAATGTTACAGGAATCAAAAGTCAAACAAAGTGGTGTCTTCGGAAACACTGTTAATACAAGGTGATTCAAAACTAATTGGCAAAAAGATAGGGATGTAAACTATCCAAAGACAATTCAGAATCACCCTAGTTAGGACAGTCTGTGAAGTAATCCTACGGTACTAGAATGCAGACAAAAGTTGCCAAATGCAATAAAAATAGGTTATTGTGAGCAAATTGTTAAGGGTTAAAAAAATTCCAATGCCAAAACCCCTATCATTTCACTCTTTTGTTTTTAATCACCCTGTAATAGTAACAGGTGATAGTATATCTTGAAATTTAAGTATATCCAGATGTGAGATGGGAATGAGACATTCTCAAGCATAAGCACTTTGTACATACATTAAGATGGACATAAATTAGAGTTGAGGCAAACAGCCACAAACAACTGTAGCACATGGAAATGTTGTTTCCCATGATGTTTCAAGGAAACTGCCATCATCACGAATGCTTGCAAACTCAGCATAGCATGTTGTAGAGCGTGTACCTTTGCTACTCGACTCTAATGTTTGTACACCTTTATTCATTCCTAAAAAAAGATCTCCAAACTTTTTGTCCCAATGAGTGAGTTCACTATCTCATCATGATCCATGGGCCAAAACTTACGAATCTCGCATTATAACCTACCATGGTTTGGAGAAATGCACAAAAATAACTGCATGTGCTTATTTTTGATTAAGTTTGGTTAAGAAATTTCCCAAATTTACAAGCATTTCAAACTTTACATAAAGACTACAGCTCTTGTATTTAGGTTGAAGCTTTGTTAGTAATTAAACAATCAAAATTACTTTAAAAATGTATGTGGTTACGAATAATTTATTTCTATTTTCATTTGCAAAAATAAAAATTGTAGTAGTAAAAACACTACTTACTGTAAAATTAGTTGGTGGTATTAACTATGAACAAACTTTTTTTATTAATTGTTATTCTTGTGCAATAAAATTTTTTATGTGATGTGAAATATCTTTCTATGTAACTGCATGATTTTTTCACTAGCACAAATGGCCGTATTCTCTGCTACCTTACCAGTGATTTGGTTAACCAGCAGTCTAAGAAATCAACACCTGATTGGTAGAGTCCTTCTTTGATTTCTGGTTAACCATTGTTCAGGTTGAAGAAACTAAGGCCAAAAAACTTACTACCACATTTTCCTCCTTTTAAAACATAATGAGACAGGCCAGAAATCAGAAAACTTTGGTTTACTGCAGAGGGCTTGATTTTAGACACTCAAACCAGTCAAGTATGAAAATTGTGTAATGTTAAGAAAAATTTAATTTTTAATAGGTGGACAGCAAAAGTTCTTATTCAGGTGATTCTCTAGAAAAGTGCAATTTTTAATCACATGTTCCTAGCAACCTCATAGTCATACTCTCCAGAGAATGCCTTGTTTCTCTGATAATTCCTTTGTCATATTCTAATGATCAAAATAACATCCATTTAACTGATCTTCATTTAAAATGTCATTACCTTCCTATGTCTCTTGTCATAACTTTAACTTTTTCAGGGGTGCAACTGATTTTATTTCAAAACAACAGAAAAACATTAGAGTATTAAACCTTTTATCTGGAATCCCAAATTCAGGAATCCTCCAGAATTTGGAACTTAACAGATAATTTTTTTTTGTTCTGAGGGTATTTTTCTCACTAAATAGTGCTGCTCTTTATTTTAATTGGAGCTAATTATGCACCTTCTTGGTTTAGCTCAAGATATTTGATAAAACCTAGAATTCTAAGATTAATGCTGTTAAAAAAAAACAGTAGCACCTGCTTTTTATGACTACACTTAAAAAACCACCACACCAAAACACAGATAAAAAAGGTAGATTTTTTTAACAACTAATGAGTTCATACTCAAAACTAGTTACTTTTTACCTTAAATAGAAGGTTATTAATGAGACACAAATGTTGAGCCTTTAGAATGGCCTGTTGGTATGCTCTACAATACCAATCTAAGCTAATTAACCCTTTAACAGGGAACAGACAACACAGCTCAGGTTTTTTTTACTATCTGTGGAACTTGTTTTGCCTACCCCCTCTAGTGAGGCGCCACTGTCCATTATCTGCGAAAGAAATCTTAAGAGCCCTGTTTCGACAATCACCATCTGCTTGCTAACTGTTGTCATAGCATTTCAATACAGTAACCTCATTTCAAATTAGCACCATCACTGAGCCCCGAAGGGCAAGCGTATACTGTGGCAAGGGTCTTGCGCTAATGACCAACCGTAGGAAATCTTGGCCAACGGCCTCCAATGTTTGTGGCAGAATCAGCTTTTCGAGGATCAGATCTTAAAGATTTAAGGAAAGAAGTATTTAGATATGTCTTCTTTTCTTAATTACAGAGTTATATTGAGCTTTGGTTTGATTTCTTTAACACCACTCATTTTTATCCTCAAAATCTTACCAGATTATTTAGTGAAAATTTTAAAATAACACAAAATTATTCATAACATTTATTTCAAATCTGAGCATTACAAGCTATTTAGCATCTTTTTTATAGGATAATGATTTTCTGTTGGTTTTCTGGATTGTTTCATTTTGTACATTTGCAGATGATACATTTTAGAAATCACATATTCCATTGCAGTTTTTAATCATGATTTATGATAAAGATGGTAATGACATTTTAGGTCAAATTTAAGTCATTATCTACAGAATAAATGTAGATATCTTGCAAAATAATGTAGTTTTACAAAAATACATAACTACACCTCTAATAAAAAGTTGAAATTCGGTATGCAAAATTACACTTATCTATAAAATCATCCATACACAGGTCACATTGGATATAGAATAATTCAAAAATTCTTTTCTAAAAATGGTAACTAAAAAAGATTTTATACAGAATTTACGAAATTTAACAATCTTATGAAGTTTATTATTTTCATATTATTTATTTAGATAAATTCTTGAACCCTTATTTGTGAAATTAACTACTTATTTGAAAAATACCTCAAAAATATAAAAAATTCTGCTTTCTAAGAGTCCTAAAATCAAAGCTTTAGAAAAATCATTCCAAGAAAATTACATTAACTCCCTCTACAGAACAGAAATATTCAGCTATTGCCAAATATCTGTTCTTCACAGAAGCACAGTCAGAGGGTGCTCAAGATAGTTTTCCCCTATAGATCAGTATTCCCAAACCTTTTCACATCACAATGCTTTCTCAAAACTTGAATGAATGAAAAATTTAAGATCATAATTGAACGAAGTTTCCTGATTTTTTCTAATCAGAAAGAAACTATTTGTAGAGGTGAATAGCTAGCTGCTCATTTACCCAAATTCCTCAATATTTGTTCTTTTTAGTAAATCAGCCAACAGAAAATTCTGAATTAGAAGAATTTCAAAATTGAAGTTGAATTAAAAATTTGCAGAAAATCTATAAAGTTGAACATTTATGTTCTCACAACTCAAATTCTGATGATAAAAAATTTAATGAATGTATTGCATGTTTTTCATGCAGGGTGCTATGGCTCTCACCCAAAAATTTTGATAAACCAAACCTTGAAAATGGAGTTGTACAATGATTTTAAACTTATAAAATGTTTTCCTAGGTGAGGAAAATGGATAAAAATTTGCAATGGCTTTCTCATTCCTTAAAGATCTTGTGGTGCTTCATGGCATTGTAGAATACCATTTGGGAATAACTACTATAGATTTTAATGTATTTGGTTTGTTAAATTTCTTTAGTTTTGGCAGTATGAATTTAGATCAAATACTTTTTCAGTTAGATTTAGCTATTATATATTTTGTGTAGAATACTTTTCATTTAGGAAGGAAATTATCATGAAACCTAATTACTTAAATAAAATCTGTAACTACTAGAATGGGAGCTGTTTTCAAAATCTTAAGCTCCTTGATTTTAGATGTAATTAAGATTTATAGACTGATAAACATTTTTTGGCCCCTCAAATTAGGTTTTGGCTGCATTTTAAATTCCCTTTTATAAGTTTAATTGTAAATATTAATTTAATACTACCAAAATTAACGATAATTATTGTAATAAAGAACATTTAAATGAAATTTTTTTAGAACCAAATGCAAAAGGTTTAAAAATCATTCTGTAAAGAAATTAAAAACACATGTGAACTCTTATTTATAATTCAGATGTAGTTACACTTAACCACATCATTTTTCAAATACATTTCTTATCTTTCATGGAACATTCATAGTGGAAAATCATAGTCTATACAAACTTTGAAGTGGAATCAAACTACTGCTTTAATCAATTCAAACTATTAATTACATTTAAAACTCCACTAGAGAACTGAAACCCTACTGAAACTCATGTTGCTGAATAAACAGTAGAACCAATAAAAAGCTATTTAACAAAAAAATAAGTGCTAACCTTTTCGGGAAAAATAACCAAACAAGACTAAAATCAGTTTTTAGAAATGTAAAACTGAATTATTTGCAATAAATTAAGAAAAATTTAAAAAATAACATACATTTGTTGAAAACAGCATATTAGCATTCGTGCCAACATTACAATCAAACTCTACACACTTCATGATTGATATACTAAAATTAATGCAAACAGCATGTAAATATAGAATAAACTTGAACTATAATTTCAAGAAAAGGACAAAATACTTTGCATGTTATTTCTCTAATTAACTCATATCATTATCAATTATGATAATCTACAGTGTGCAGTGGTACAAATAATTCTTATTATACGTAAGAGCCTATGTTGATAGCAAACATAACTTTGAAAATTACACAACAAAACTTGAAATGCCATCCTCCCCACGATGACAACCTTGTTCACATATCAACCTATTTTAAGAATGCATCAATCATTCAAGATGGGCACAGATTATTTATTTTGCTATTGAAATGCATCATCCAGTCTAATTCTGGACCCGAACACATTAACTTTCAAAAAAGACTTTTCTTCCTGCTCTTCAAATACAATGAAGACATATAACTTGAATCAAAGACATCTGGAGGGAAAAGGCTCATCAGCCAAAACTAAGCTTATTGAAGCAGCTTGTTTCCCCCTTTCCACCAAAACATCGACCAATTTCTATAAGTACCAGAGGCTGTAACGTGGGCAGGTCGGAGTAATTAAGCCTTCATTTCACATTCACGAGCAATATGACCAACCTCTCCACATGTGTAGCACTTGTTAGGTCTGCTCATTCGACAGTTTCGCGCAATATGGCCTCTTTCATTGCACCTATTGAGAGCAAAATCAATTCAATTAATCAATCAATTGCTTAATTTCAACAGATAATACAAATTGTCTCAAGTGCTATCGAATTTTCCCCCAACTGGCGACATAACATTTAAAAATGGTAGGTATAAATAGATAAATTTTTGAGTATTTCTTTCAAACTCAAATTACAAAATGGTTCTTTTTAAAATTATTAATACATAAAAGTTAAAATTTATGTTTATCTTTTACGTATTCCATGCAACTATCTGTTTGAGGCTTTGACTTGACGAATAAATTCCATTTTTATCTTTGAACCAAAATAATTTGATTGTTTTTAAGGTGAAATCAACAATTGGAATGTTCATTCCTTTCATTTTTGGCATCATAACAAGCAATGTTTTTTCTTATTGGGGGTGTTCAGCTATCTTGAAGAATTTATGCAAAGGAGCATTATTACCAGAATTTTTATTCTTACTTTTGGTAAATTTTATTGTAACCAGCATTGGTCAGGATTTTCTTTTTCATATCCATAGATATTACATTTGTGTATTTTTTCAACTGGATTCCTAATGCTTTTCTAATTTAATTTAATTCTAATTTAATGTTACCCAATTTTCCTCTTGACTATCGAGATTTTACAGATTGATAAGTCCAGATTAATATGATCACTAAACTCTCTTTTGTTAATTTATTTGTTTAAATTAACAATTGACCTGATTCAATAGTCAATTAGAATTCTTCTACCCACCTGGCATCCCAGTATTTCATACAAAATTTATGAAACAGAAAACGCTCTTCAGCTCTGTTTACATCAATCAAGCCAGATAAAGTGTGAAAAATGGTTCACAAGAGGTTTTTAAAAATTTAAGATCAAAAATAGGAATTGACATTATGTAAATTCAGGACCAGCTTACAACAAGTAAAAGTAAGTGTTTATAAAAATAAGTGGTTGCTAAAAGGGAATGTTGACTGTTCAATGGCTTCCTAATAAGAAAACAATCAGCTTAAAAAAACTTGGAAATCAAATGAAGCATTTACATAAAAATGACCTTTGACCAAATTACTCTGCAGAAGTTTTCAGCAAAATGCAAGGATTAGTTTACTTTTGCAATTCAGAATTCAAGTGTGGTGGGGAATCTTAAAGGATTTCCAGCTAGCAATGCTTAAAGTATAGGGCTGATAAAAGATAGAAAGAAATACTATTTATGAAAAATCCCTTACCTATAGCAGACAGTTTCATCATTATCGGTGGAATTCACACTTTCAGGACAGTCACGGCTGATATGACCAGTATCACCACAGGAATAACATTTCCGATCATCTCTTTCACCAGGACATTCTCGGGATACATGTCCAAATTTTCCACATTGATAACACTAAAAGAAGACTTGTTATCTTAAAAGAACCAACAATGAATAATTCTTTAGTATAGAGCAGGGATTCCCAAACCTTTCTTAGCATCAAACCCTTATATTAATTTTACCTTATTTATTGACAGTCTCATTTACTTATCCTTTTTTCCAACAATGTTATGGGTCACAAACTTTTTACTTTTCAATTGAATCAATTTATTCCTCCTCCTATTCACTAGTTCCTTCTCAATTTTGATATCAATCAAATCAATTTATTAATTAATCAAGGCAAAATAAACTCATTTAACCACTTAAATGTTTTCTTCACATTGACTTAAGGAGTTTCAGAACTAAGCATATTTTCAGTCCACAATTTTCATCTTTAAATTGATGATTTACCCTCTTTAAAGGAAGCAGAATGGGAAGCTATGAGGATGATACTATGAATAAATGCAGAAAAAAGTAGGACCTAGTCTGTACCTAAAAAAAGCTTTTGCACAACCCTGTATTGAGTTTTAATAATTCCCTCCACAAGTATTTAAGGGCAGTCTTAAATACATCCTTTACTGCAAAACGGCTATTCTTTTTAAGTAACAACAAATCTTGGCAAAAACAAATAAGTGTAAAATGTTTGGTTGGATTTTTTTTTATTGTTGTGACATGAATAAATTCAGTTGATTTAGTTCACATGCAGAAGGTTGAATAATCGAGGTTTTAAACTAAAACTCATTGACTTAACAACCCATGAGGACGAAGGCCAATGATGCCCACTTTCGTTTTCATGACCATAGGCCCGTAGGCTGCAAGATGTTAGGCATATGTCCTAACTAAATGGTCAGCCTAACATTATTTAATTTCTTCAATAAGCCAACATGATGAGGAAAAAACAGAATACTTTCCATGTCACTTACTAAACATGTAAGTTCACTTACCTTTTCAGTAACAATTAAAAAATTTTGCAGTTTTTCTAATTGACAGTTGAATTGCTAAACATAAATAATTAAGATAAAAAACGTTAACAAAAAAAAATGTTTTCCCTTTCAATGTGCATTACACATTGCACAGCAACACAAAGGAAAGGATAAAGTTTTAAAAAATTCCTTGGATTAGCATTTTCTTAAGTGTTGATTATGTAACCTTTTGGGCATCTTTGATTTATATGTTTTGGTAAAACTTTTTTTTTATTTCCAATGGCAGGGAATACATACAGATGCTTTATTTATATGTTTTGGTAAAACATAAGCACAAAATTTTTTTTGCAAAATACAGGACAAATATCCACAATCAGACAAGAAAGCATGTGCACAGCTAAAACTGAAAATCGTCCAAGTTTACTTCCTGGACCAGAAACTACAATATTGTTGCCTTGTAACTGGCACAGACTTAAGTTTGTATCAAGCATGCATGCAAGCTAAGCTCTCCAAGAGCAATGATAAGTGGGAAAGAGCAGGCAGATTTAAAAGGAAGAATCCTTTTATTGTGAAGAATAATCAGTGGTGAAATAATATCTTTTACAATTGTAACTTTGTCTTTTACTTTAATGCATATGAAAATCGGATGCAGACAACTTTTTACGCAACCCTACTGTAAAAAAAAATTTAATCTGCTTTCAGGGGAAAATCAGATTATTGGAAAAAAAATAATAAAAAGTAGGGCTAACTCTAGTAAAATCGGAGTACTTAGCTATGTCCCAAGCATGCTTGGTCCTCAGTTTATTGATCCACTTGAAGGGACAAACAGCAGAGTTGACCTTACCAAGCCCAGGAATTTAACACTGGACCTTTGGACGCTGTGCCAGAGTGGTAATTTAGGTAGTAATGTAGGTATTTTTGCAATAAATGGTAAAAACAAAATTTGAATAACTAAGTGCAGCAATTCTCTTAGTGTGAAAAGGATTCAAAATAAATTACATTGAAATCTTTGCAAAAATAAACAAAAGCACCTTCATCAAAAAGATTTTCACATGTACCACTTCTCTTTGGTCAAGTCAAAAATTCAAAGTAAGTTAAAAATTAGATATGTTCCAAAAAAAATTTGTATGTACTAGAATGCTATAACATGAGGTATTTTTATTAATAAAAATGAAAGAGTAGAAAAATATCAATAGTTTGAGGAATTTTTAAGAGAATTAAATCATCTACCAAATCTTAAGAGTTGTTTTCCCAATTCCAAAATGGACAAAATCGCTGATTTTCTAACTATGAGTGTGGTAAAGAACTGGGCATTGACTACTGGTATTGAACATCCTAGAATTGTTTGTTTTTAGATTCATTAGTGCTCTAGCATTTAAAAAACATAAATTTTCATATATGCTTTTTACAAGTTTTCTAAAGAGTTGAGAAAATGTCAAATATTAGAGTAGTAAAAGATGTGTGATTTTCTAAAAAGCCAAAAAAAGGGACACTATCGTACAAGTAGTAAACTAAAGGAAATCCTCCAAATAAACAGCAGAGGGTTACAGAAGAATCTCAATAATGACATTGCATTAGCCATATAGCAGCTGCATGTGTTTACTTGATCACTAGATTTAGCAACTGACTGCTCAGGTCTTTTTTCAGCTATTCTTTTCCTTAAATATTCCTTTGCTCCCGTACCCTGCTTAAAATGGATGGATCCCAAGGTTATCCAGACAAACATTATTATTCTATCTGTAAATCAAAGAATCTGAATGATATCTTACTGTCACTTTGCGCTCATCATGTTCACATTCTCGACTTATGTGGCCTGATTTCCCACAAGAATAACATGTCTTGTCAGATTCATGACAATCTCTTGCAAAATGGCCACCTCGTCCACAGTTATAACAGGAAGCTTAAAGAATAAAGAGTGAGACAATCAAAATGAATAGAAAGAAATTTATATTATGGAGATTAGAGACAATTATGTAACTTTTCTTCTAGAAGTAAAGAGAGAAAGTCACTCTTAGCATTGTAACACCTCTTGTGATCTTGAATCATAAGTGTTATATAAGTTACCAAGAGGAAGCAATCTTAGTATAGTATAGTAAAGTATTAGTGTCATCAATAACACTGGATAGAAAAAAATATGGTCAAAATGCCAATGGCACAGTTCCGGCTGATTATGTAAAATGACCTTATATGTTATAATAAAAAAATTACCTCTGTTTTCCCCTTCATCCTCAGGTTTACGAAAAATGCCCCCTCCCCTTTTTTGCACTTTTTGATGGTTTTATGACTTTGATTTAAAGGTCAAACGCATTATTTGGCCTGAAGTTTTTTTTCTTGAGGAGCTAGAAAGGGTTAAAGGTTAAAACCTTGAAAACATACCTTGTAATTCAAATTCAAAGTCATAAAAAAGGGGAGGGTTTATTCTCCAAAAACTTGAGGGTGATGGGGGAAACTGAGGTCCTATTCAGATTCAGGTTATTTTGAAAAAAAATCAGCCAGAATTAATAAACATTTTGACCATATTTTTTGCTGTCTTGCGTAATTAATTACTAGGAAAAAGTTAAGAGGTCTTGCTTGTTGGAAAGTACCGTATATTTCCGAAAAAATAAGAAAAGTGTTTGGAAAATTTTTGAACGTTTAAGTGGAGAGGTCAGCTCATATTCAGATCTCAAGAGTCATAGTCATTTTAAACGCTATCACCTGTATCTCAAAACTGGCAGAATAGAAATATATGTTTGTTTCTGCTCATCTTTCCATAGGTAAGTAAAATACAGCAACAGAGCAGCAAATAGAGTGGGGGTAGAAAAAAGCAGTATTTTGGCAAAAGCAAAGGATTTTGTGGGCTTTCTTCTAAGAATTTCATTTCTTATCTTGTGCAGGTGATGCTGGGTAATTTTTATATCAGCCTATGTTGGGTAATCGGGAAAATTTCCAGTCAAATTTTATAGGAGTGTTGACTATCAAAAAAAAAATTAAGAACCGCAAATTAAGGATTATTAAGGATTGCACACCAACTTGTGAGACACTAGAGAGAGACAAAAGTTGTCACACTTTAATGATGACCAAAACGGAAACAACTTTACAATTTTTATAAAGAATAAAGCATGATAATTGGCACTGAAATTTTATTTGTCCCCCAGCCATTAGCCTACAACAACCAATCATTCATTGGCAACTTTAGTTGTATTAATGTGTCAAGATTGTTGTTTGCCAACACCACTTTCAGTCTGGGATAGTCCACTCCCTTTTAAAATTTGGCCAGGTACTTTCAATCACCCTGTATGCAGGTTTTGAATTTAGGGTTCATTTTTTGAAGGGCTAACATTCGGAAATATATGGTGTAAAAATAGATTATTTCAATGTTTGCTTAGTCCATCCATCATTTTAGACTAGTTATATTAAAGTATGATAAATAACAGATCATAACATTATTTAAAAGTAATATAACCCATTCTTACAATAAGAATAGCTTTTTATAATGTTGACTTTTCTTCCCTTTTTGCAAAGAACCTTAACTGCATTCATTAAACCTTTTCTCGTCATTAGAGGAAATTAATGTTCCCTCTGAGGTTGAAGGTAATCTTACATTTTTAACACCTTATTGAACAGTAAAAAGAAGGTACCAAGAGCCAAGTATTTATCTACTTTTTTCATATCTTTTCTACAACCAGTCTTTGGCTTGTCCTGTTAATGTTCAACATCTTTATTGAAAAATGAAAAAAAACTGAGCAATGTCAGCTAAAACATATAGAGGGGGCAGTTGCAATTCAAATTTGAAAAATTAAAAACCAATATTACTTTTCATACACTTAATGCTACAATAAACTTCCTTTCAAGGCAAAATAAAAATAGGACTGGAGGTATACCAGTTAAATACAGACATGCTTCAATTATCAATTTTATTATCAATTTTAGCATATAAAAATAAATAAAATTTAGGTCTTAAAACCAATACTTTATACCTATAGTACAATGTAACTGTGAAAATTAAATATTTAAAATTACAAAATTTATTATAAATATTTTTATACACATTTCAAACAAGTAATAAACGTAATCCATTATACTAAAATAAACGAAAGAATATCAGTAGCATTCAGGACTATGTGTTTATGACATGGAAAAATTCACTTTCTTATTTACTAGTTAAGATTTCAATATTCTATTTTGGTGGAAGTCCTATACTATCACATAAGGTGTCCCTATAGTAAAGTGACCCTGCTGAATTCATTGAGATAGTTTACAGCACTCATATAGCCAAATAAGAAAGTTAAAAAAATACTTAAAAAACAAAAGTCCGAAAAATAGCTTCAATTAGAAAAATGTGTGCAATAGGATAAAAACTAAAAAAAGAAATTCATAAAAATATCTTTATTCTAAAAAATATTTAATTGAAATGTGCACTTATTATTCAATTTTCAGTACAAATAATCAAATATAGTATCTATCTATCTACATAAGAATAAAAAATTAACTCTAAACAAGTAAAACTTAGCTCTACCAAAATGTGTTTTGATTTCTTTTAAAATTCAATTGAAGTTACTGTGAACTGATTTTGTTCCAAGGGCTGTATACAACCTGCCACTTGAAAACCCCTTATTATAATAGTACTACAAATATCTTATTAGGAATAAATTGAGTTAATAGAATTTTTACTAAATGAATTGGTACAAAGAATTAAAATTACCTCGAGGAGAAGACCTAGAATCACCACGTCCTCCCCGATAGCCACTACCTCTATAGCCTCCACCACCTCTTCCTCCTCCACCTCGGTATCCCCTCCCATCACTGGATGGACAATCCCTCGCAAGGTGGCCAGTCTTGTGGCATTTGTAACACTCACTTGAACTCATCTGAAATGCAACAAAAAACTTAGCTTCTAAAGCATTTCCATTGTACGAGGGGTTTTTTTTAACCTCCATTTTGCTCCTGGAAAAAAGTAGTTGGAATTTTGAAATAATTTTGGTACTGGTAGTTATGTACATCCTTCAGGATCGATTTGCATCTTTACTGGAAAAAAAATCGAACATCTTTTCTTATAGTTATCGAATTTACAAGCGCGCTCCTCGAACTTATTTTCCGCCAACCCATAGAGAATTTCGCTTTCCCCTCCTGCGATTTTCACCTGCTCACCCATTGTTTAATGTTAAATGCTGGGAGAACGGAGCGGTCGCGCGAAGGAGAAAGCAAAATTCTCTATGGGTTGGCGGGAAATAAGTTCGAAGAGCGCGCTTGTAAATTCGATAACTATAAGAAAAAATGTCTTTTTCCAGTAAAGATGCAAATTGATCCTGAAGGATGTACCTAACTACCAATACCAAAATTATTTCGAAATTCCAACTACTTTTTTTTCAGGAACAAAACGGAGGTTGAAAAAAACCAACCCTTGTACTTACAAGGACATACACACAAATTTATAGGTAGTACAAAGCAAGGCAGTTTCACATATGGTGTCAAAGAGTCTTAGGCAGATTCTCATTTGTTCATTAGGGGGAGTTCTAATTCATTATTTAAAAACTAAATTTACTTTACAGGTTAAAATACACATGTAATTTAGGGTTGTATTTCCTTCCCCCCGCTCTATAAAAATCATTTATTGATTTTGTTTTATCTAATGCAGGAACTGGAACAATTGTTAAGTTTCAAAAGCATTAGGAAATGGAAAGCGTAAGGAGCCTAGAGACAGCGACACCATTAAATTAAAAGCAAATGAAATGCACATACTTTCAAATATCTTCTACTTTTCAAAATAAAAAAAAAATTTAAAACACTCATTTTTGAATAAATTTTGCATAATAATAGTAAAGTTAACTAAAATCTATTGATAAATTGAACCAAAATTATTTCAGAGTGAAGAGAATTTTATAAACCAGTTTCTTACATTGCCCCCAGTCACCCCATATTGCAAGTTCTATCGGAGTTGATTGAAACTCAGTTGTTTTTGGTTAATCACGGCATACACATAACATAACACAAAAAGGCGTTCCCTCGGTCCGACATCCCCGTTCCAAGGAAAAGAGGGTACTTACGTATTATCCCGTCGACCGTGACGCTTAATCCGAAAACGTTATTAAATCCCATTGACTTTACTATTACAGTGCCGCTGAACGGTCGACGGGATAATACGCAAGTACCGAAAAGAGAGCTTAGGCAGTATTGCCCATTGCTCTATCGCCAGTTATTTCATTTGAAAAGCATTGTTTCAAATGGTGTGATCCTTAACTTAGTTACAGCATACACATACTTTGACAATAAAATATGAGCAATGTACGAGCCACTACCCCCTTTGGGCGACTCTCCCCTACCTACATACTTGTAAAAATAACTTTAAAAACTAAAGGTATAAATGAAACTAAAGGTACTTCCCTTTTTACTTACTTCATAAAGAGAAACTAATACATCAACATAAACCATAAGAACCAAAAATAAACCCATCTAAATTTACTTAATTTCTAGTTTACATGAAAAACACATGACTCATGCATGATAATGTCTGATAAACTATATTTGGTGACCCTAAACACATAGTTTTGAAATAACAGGTTCAAAGATTAGGGTGATTTCATGATAAGCTGTTATGGTTTTCTTAGTGAGGAAAAGTGATAATGAATGGGAATTTTTTTTCAATGATTTCTTTTTCTATAAATTTATTTTGTCTATTTATGGTTCAAACTTTTAGGGTGCCTTCCCGATTTACATTCTGGTGTACAACAAAAAATTACATTGTAATTAATATCACTCCATACTGAGTTCTATTATAACTTAATGTGATCACTTTTGTCCAAGAGTGGAATAACAATGTCCGATGGATAATAATATGTGATTCTATACTGTACATTGTTTCAAAATTATAGGATAAACCAATATATTCTTCTAAAATTTTAGATTTCAGTAAGAGTTCTCGAAAAAGTTTCGAAAACAAGCCCCAAAATTTAAGTTTTAAAAAAGTTTTAGATTATATTGGATATTGTTTTAAATTAGAAGAGAATGTGAATATTTGCAGAAGAGTTTGCAGCACCCTTAGAAACACTTCAGGTAGAACCAGGGTACTACAGCTCACAGTTTGGAAACCACCTGTTTAGTGTGAAAATGCCAGTTGATTGCCCAAAACCACGTTTTATTAGTGAAACTTACTGATCCCGTCACGGATCGTTTTTTTTCGGCAAAGATCCATAGCTTTTCGCTATCGGTAATTTTACCTAATTTCCGTAGAATTTCGAGGGTATGATACTGTCACCAGCCGAGATATTTGCTACCAATTAACAAATTGGATTTGTAGTGTTTTTTCTTTTTAAACTTGGGAAAACATTTCCCCAGAACTTCCCCCGAACATCGTTTGGACATATTCTGCACCCCTGTGTTTTGGTACAGTAATGCAGCGTTTCCCAACCTTTTTACTCCCACGGAACCCTTTCGACAATGCCCAAGTTCCGCGGAACCCTAGCGTCTATGTAACAATATTTTTCTTACTATTTTTTAAATTATTACATAAAACGGAAAATAAGTAACGAAGAAATCGTTTATTTACTATATTTATTTATTAGAATACAGCTGTAAGGTTTTGAAAATACAATTTTAAGTATTTAAACAATTTTAGTAAGTTTAAAAAAATAAAACAATTATTAAATATTAATTAATGTGATAATTTGAGTGTTTTTGGCACATATATTTTCAATTCTGGGTCTTATTTTCGAAAGGCATACCCGCATCTCGTCTTCAATAGAAAGAAGACTATTTCTTTCTTTACTTTTTATGTTTTTTAAACAAGAAAAGGTTGGTTCACACATATATTATGTGGAAAACTGCAATAGTATATTAATTGCTTTTCTTTGAATATTTGGATAATCCTTTTTAACGGCCCTTGGACATTTTAACCATTGGAAGGCCTTACCCCTGCCCCCCCCCCACTGTATCTTAAAACAGGGGTCTCCAAACTTTTCAGCCCGAGGGCCGCATTAACTATCAAACAGCAGGGGGCCAACTACATACTCGAGGTATTTTCAAGAAAAATTTCTTTCAGGAGGGGCCCAAATATCCTCTAAGGAAATTAAGTAATTATCAGGCCCAAAGCTAGATTTTTGCATCGGGAAGGAAGCCTAAAATTATCTCTAAGCCCTAAGCCCATCTTTTGCATACTTAATAAGTTTAATGTACCTTTTTAATATATTTTTATGTAGGATTCTCATTTTGCTGAACTTAATATGAAAATTAATTTAACTAACCGAGTTTAAAGTACAAAAAGGGGGGTCCGGGGGTCCTCCCCCAGAAAATGTTTTGAAATTTGACCCTAAAAAACAGGGTTTTTACTCATTCTGGTACCCTTAATCCGAATTTCGGGGGGATCTTGTATCTTTTATTTTTTTTAACACCTTTTTCGAATTTCTCGCGGAACCCTTGAGGAGGCCTCGCGGAACCCCAGGGTTCCGCGGAACCCCGGTTGAGAAACGCTGCAGTAATGGATCCCTAATCATGCTACCCAAACACCAGAATGTTCAAATATCCAGCATAGTTTTATAAATCCGAATTTGCCGCATGCAAAGAGATTTATTCGATTGTGGCCGCTTCAGTGCTACGAGGAAAGAGCAGCGAGTTCCGATTCCGATGTTTGATTCAGATTCCGCTTCCCCCCATCTACGGATCCCTTCAGTCCCCTGGCGGCGGGTACACCGAGACCATTCTTGGAATGAGGACACTATCGTTTATTATCAGCAGGAAATGAGAGAGGAAAGCCTGAATAGGGCCGATTCTATGCAATTTTTATTGTAGGGGTGAAATCATTCTTAGAATTTTCTGATCGAAAGAGGGAATAAACATTGTTCAGTGGAATGTATTGTTTTCACGCAATCAATCTATTGATTTCTGAGTGGGCACATTAGTTTTGAGAAAAATGTGGAGATTTTGAAATAGTTAGATAGCATCACAAGAGTAAAGTCCATGACTTGAGAATATGGAATCAACTGATTAACTATATACGACATAAAAATGCAAAAAGAAACATGAAGTTTTACACCAAGAACAGCGATACTCCTAGGTTTATGGAGAACAAGTAAAAAATCAATAAGCCAATGAATATGGATATGGATTAGGTTTTAACAGAATGGATAAGTTAAATTGGTGACTACTCTAGAGCCATACTAATCACCCCGTCTCCTATTCTTGGCAAAGCATCGCTCTTTTCGCTATGAAGGAGCTGTTTCAAATCTGTCACATATTTAGACAAAGGAATTGATGCCCACATAATGGGAAGAAGGATTTGTCTGTCCAATTTTTGAAAAATCAGACAAGCTAGAATGTTGTAATTAAAGGGAATCACTATTAAATACAGCATATAATCTACTCCACCATTCTTTACAGGCGAATGCTTTCGTAAATCTCCTCCTTCACGAATAAAATTCCAGATGTTAAATTCAACAAGACACTTACTTTATTAATTTGAATTTTGATTCGTTATTTGGTGATTGAAGTAACGGTTTGATTACAATGTAAAATCTTCAAAGCTTAACCATTGGTTAACTGAATAACAGGAGATTTTCAAAAGCAAAGAGATGGAAGTATGTTTTCCTTATCTTATATAATAGGGTTCAGGGAAATTTAGAATACTAACCTTGCGTTAATCTTATCAGGTTAAAACCTTGTATTTGGAATTTTTAGTAATATTTATTTAAGTTGAGTTGAGTTGAGAGAGAGAAGGATAGTAGAGGTATTTGCTTGCTCCACGGAGCCGCTCTATGTATTTATTTAGTCACAGAGTAATGTGAACTAGCAATAAGCTTCAAATCTTGTCCGCAAGGTAGCGGATTGCTGATATGAACGGTTAAGGCTTCATTAGTAACAAAAATATAACTGTTAATTTAACTGTTGTTAACGTAGTTCTGAATCTGATCTGATTGCATCTGATTGGTTCTGTCCTGTCCTGTCCAGTTCTGAGAAGCCTAACAGCCTAACTTTTGTGTTGGACTGTTAGGTAAAATCACTAAATAATAAAATTTTTAAGTAAAAATTTAGAAGCACAACATATATTATGATCGTCGTGAACTCCGATGCGTTAACACATTTTCTAAACGAAGAGTTAAAATCACGGTAATGGCTTTTTCCTTTTCATGTTCAGTTCTTGGAGAACAGTTGGAGCTATTTCATCTTGTTTCCTGTTGAAATGTTACTTTTTCTAAAACAATTAATTGAATACAAGGTTTTATATGAATTGACCTGTTTTTCGTATCACATTGCCGCTTAAAAAATAAATACCTGATAAACCCCTTCACCTTTTTTACCTTTCGCCCTCATTTTTGTCAACAAGTAGGTCATATCATTCATTAATCATCTGATTATATTATATATTAAATGGAAAATAGATGAAATTGCATTCTTACTGATGAATAAGACCCAAAAGAACTATAGGTAAAATCCAAAGAGTTTGCAAAATTTTGTGTTACCAAAGCCATTTCGGCACAGCTTCGATAAGAGTCCTCAAGCTCCAATGTTTATCCCCAGCTCCCACTGCAATATGCTTAAATGTTATCATTTGAGCTTATGGTTAAACATGGCAGCTGGAGGACTCTTGTAATTTCTACTAATTATAGGAATGAAATTAATTTTTAATCAAGTTAATGGAATATCAGAGCTGTGTCGCTATTTGTTAAGCAAGTAAACAATTCAACTTCTATTGAACAGCATTGCCTGAATCCACTATTTTGGTGCCAGCCCCGGACACTTTGGATTACTGAAACTTTAAATATAACACCAGATAAAATTAATTCCTCTGGGTCACTTTTTCAGGCTGATTTAAAGTGTTCTGTCTGCATGACATCAGGGATTTTTAATATTGAGAAATGGGAACAGCTTTGGAAAGAGTACTCCAGCTGCCATGTTTACCCACAGCTCAAATGGTGACCGCTGAGCTATATAATCAACTTATAACAATTTTCACAAAATGTTAAAATATAGGAAGATTTCACTCCAGGTTTACATATAGCTCAGTGATGATGACAATACTGTTATTTCTTAGGTTAAACCAGGGTTGGGTAACATCACTTGATTTCATAATAAGAACCATCAGGGAAGGTAATCCAAAGAAACTGGACCTGGTGCAAAAAATGGCAATGAATTCTTGATACCCAGTTCTATATGCAAGTTGAATACTGACTTGGCAGCATTGGCAATTCCATATGTCACCCAGGCCTGGTTTCTTTGGATTTGCCCATCAAGACTGTATTTTGGCATGTGCTGTACAAGAGGGTGAAAAAAAAACACAGGAAGTTAAAGATATCTGTATTCTGTGTTTACTAATAACTAATTTCATTAGAGTTATTTAGAAATTTTCTTTCACATAGTCATGTTAGAAGTGCTAGCAAGTGTCCTAAATTCTTAATCCAAGTATATCAGTTTTCTTATAAAAGGATGATACAGCTATTTGTAATCTATGAAAAATTATAAAATATAGTTTTTTGCAGATCCAGGCTTATATTTTATAGAATTTGTGACTATTGCGAGTCATTCCATATAAATCAGTGCAGTTTTAAAAGATTTTAGCATATGATGTCTCAGGGCAGTTCCATATATTCCATGGAACATCAATGACCAAATTTTTGTCATAGTACATATATGTGTATCAATTTTTAGTAAGAAAGTTCAAAGAAAAATAACTGCTATGCACTTTTTATCAGAGGGTTACTTTTCTTTTTAAATAGGCCACACAGTAGTGTCTTTTAGCAGCTAAAGTATACGAAAGTGTTTTGCATAGCGGTAGTAACGGACATTAGTATTAAAATTAAACAAACGAAATAATAGTCCAAATATTGGGTCCCAGATTCTTGCCCACATTGTTCTTATACAAATATCCCATACTGCAGATTCTCCAAGTCCAAGGTTTTCCAATGACAGGGTTGGAAATAAACCTTGAAAATAACAGGGTTTTTTTGTTTTAAACAATTTTTTCCTATAAATATAAACATTTCTGATAGTTTTCTGTTATGATGCATTGAATAAATAATCAATTCAGCTATAAACAAAATGGACTTAACTAATTTATTAATTAAAATTTATTTTATTTAATTTTAAAAAAAGGTAAAATTATAAATAAACCATCAGGGTTTTTTGTTGCATTAATTAAAAAGCCAACTGGTTTTATAGCATGGAAAAAGACAGTAGTTATGTGCAATTTAGTAATAAAGTTTTTATTAATTTATGAATAAAAACCATCTGTCGTATCTGGTGTTAATATAAGATTTTAAAAAAAATTGCTATTTTTTTTTAAGTTTCTTTTCAAAGCTTTTAAAACCAATTATTAATTATTATTTTATATTATTATTTTTATAATACGTATTTAAACATCCAGTGCTTAATGGATTATAAAAACCAATTTGTTTTTATGGCGCATTCAAATATCTAGTTTTTGATAAATTTAGAAACGAAATAGGTTTTTAAAATAAAAAAAAACAAGGAGTCTCTTTTTAGAGAATTAAAAACCAAATGTAAGTGCATAAAAATACCTGGTGGTAGGTAATGGGATTAATAAAACCAAAATAATTTTATAGTGTATTAAAAGAACATGGTATTTATTTAGTAAATAAAAAAACTGTTGCTTTCTAAGAAAATTGCAATTGCCTAATTAACAAAAAATAGCTTGACAGCATTAATTACTGAAGAATTTAATATATTTTGTTCAAAAGGCAATATTTAGTAAAAAAAAATTTAAATTTAAATAAAATTTTTGAAAAATTTGTTTGATTGACACTTAGTCCTGGTCTGTCTTAAAAAATAACGTTTTTTTAGTATTACCAACTTTTCTGAATTAATTCCTTTTTTTTTTTTTTTCATTTCAGGTGTAATGCCGATCCACAGTCGCTGACAAGATATGTCATGGCTTTGTTGAAAAAAAAGCGAAAGGAAAAAGAACTTCGCATTTGTCTTTTAGATGCCCTGGACGTGTTTCTTGGAAAAGAGACAACATCCTTTGTTGAGTTGCTTTTAGAAGCATTAAAAAGTGAATCTTATGTATCTAAAAACAAACCAGGGGAGGAGAGCCCAGCAAATAATCAAGTCGCTGATAATTTTCCAGAAACAGGGCTGGGGATCAAAAAAATCAAACTCCCACCTGGGGTGAATGAAACGGTGAGTTATGTTAATATGTAGTTAGTACTTTAATAAATATACAATCAATTCTCGTTTTTACAAACTTGTTGGATACAAAAGTATCATTCTTGACTGACAATATGACCAAATTTTCTCTAAAATGTTCACAAGAGCATATTTCAACCATCAAATAATACTTTTTATAAGCCCTAGGTTTTAATAAATAATAATATGTAAATAAAAAAAAAATCTCATTTTTTTAGATAGAGGTGTTTGAAATTTAAAAATTCAAACTGCCATAAAATTTGTCAAGAAATGAAATTTCTCCCCTAAAATAAGTTTTTATTCTTAATGTTTGGCTTTTAAAAACTAATGTTTTGACTTATCCCGAAGCAACCAGACTTTTAATTGCCATTTACCTTTGAAAATTACAATTCTAATTTTAATTTCTAAAAATGCATTCTTGGAAAATTTTGTTTAGTATACTTTCATAGTTTTACAGAAAATACCAAATTATATGTTGGAGAAATCTGATGATATCTAGGAGTCATTAAATTGTCTGGGATTTTTCCCCTACACTATTGTACTGGTTGTACTATATATCTCAATGTCATGAACAATCAATAGAAAATTTTAATTGCTCCATTGGGGCATTGGCCCCTGAACATCAACATGATTTTCGGCCCTCTGCAATTTAAATCAGCAAAATTTGACCCACATTGCAATTAAAGTTGTGTAGGCCAGCTCAAGGGAATATATGCCCACCCCCAAAATAAATTTCTATTCATGCCACTGCTCGTGTATAGAATAAACTTGCAATGTTTTAGGATTAAAAGTTATATGTTAATATCTTATATTATGTTTTTAGAAAAAAGAAGACCTTCTTGGGGGACACAACAAAAACAGAGAGCCAGATAATGATAATGATAGAGATAGAGATGGTGTGTGTGAAAGAAGGTAAATATGATGGAGGTCTTTTTACTCATTTTTATGAACTTGCTTTCTCTATCTCAGCTGTTTTAGATGTGGAAGAATAGAAGCAAATATATCGCCAAAAGTTGCAAACCAACTGATCTAAATTACACAGTTATACAGGGGATTAAAAACTCATGGGGAAAAAATGCTAGTGATTGAAGAGTACCCAAAAGCAATTCAGAATCACCCTGGTTAGATTGAGTGGCAAAGCAATCCTGAGGAGCTAGAGCCCAGGCAAATGTTGCCAAAAGAATGAAAAATGGGTTATTATGGGCCAGTTGTTAGGGTTAGAAATAAAATTTCAATGCCAATTATCATGTTTTAACATGATTGTAAAGACTAAAATTGGTTTCCTTAAGGATCATCTTTAAAATGTGACACTAAAAAAGACAACAGTAATGAATTATTATCATGTTAACCTTTAATCTTTCTAGCCCCGCTGAAGTCAGTTAATGGTGAAAATAATGCTTTTTGACTGTGTAATTCAAATTCATTAAAAAATGCAGGACAGAGGAGTCTGTTTCTCCTTCCACTGCCCTCAAAGCAGTGAACACTTAATAGCAATGTCAGGATTCTGCTGAAAATTTCCACTGAGTGTGCCCAGACCTTAGATTATAATATCAATATTTTCTAACATTTCTTTTTTATTTTTTCCTCAGGGATCCCGAAAGTGCACCCGAAGGAAGCTCTAACCTCTCTCTTATCCCTCCTCCAATGTTGTCACATGAACGTAAGTGTAGTTTTTGTTATTTTTTTTATGTTCCTTGTAACAATCAGAATAAAATATAAGTAAGTTGATAAAGTTAAAATTTCTGATAAAAATTAATTCTGAGAATACCTAAACTGAGGAGGGAAAAAATGCATGTTTACTTGTTGATTTTACTCATATTTGTTGAATTCAACAACTAGATGTTACAATAAAGAAAATTTTATGTTAAAATCAATTTAAAGAGCATTAAAATGCCTCAGATTAATAATATATTTTTTTCTGATAAATCTAGTTTTGAAGAAAATATATGGGTCATTTTGTAGCCTCTTAGTAAAACAAGATAAAATTTATAATTTAATGAATGTAATGAAATTATCTTAAATAATTATTTATTAATACTTGGTTCCTTTTAGAATGCAAAGAAATATGTGTATGTTTCCATTGAAATTGTAATATGTATAACATACCTGTTTTTGCTGTTATTTTGCTTTCTTCATTCATGTTTTGGTGTATTTAGTTCTCTTACATTATAATTTAAGTAAATAATCGAAGGAAAAATTTAAAGAATTATTTTTTCACAATGCCATACTTGCCAACTATTACGGAATGTCTGTAATGGTTACGGAAATTTGGTTTGTTCTACGGAATTACGGATGCGGCTTAATTTTTACGCAATTCCGAAAATTTTCAAAGAAAAAATAATTTTTACGATTTTTTCCCGACGTTTGCCTGTAAAGTTGGCATTTTGACGGCGTGGATGCGGGCAGAAAAAACAACTTGACAGACGGTTCGCGATCGTGTTTTTCTTACTTTGCATCAATATCCTAGGCTTCAAATGCTTGTTTTTGGAGAAAGTGTTCTCTTTTTGCAGTTCAAATGTGTCCAATATTTAGCTGGCAAATTAAAAAAAAATATTAGAGGAATTTCTTGTTTTTGCAAGAAGGCAAATAGAAATTTATGGTTTGAACTTGAGAGTTCAAACAAAGAATTACAAGGTGTGCAGATAATAGGGTGTATGAAAAGTTTAATGTAAATAATATTATTTAAGCATTATTTTAATCTTTTATAATAAATATAAATTATAAGTGGACCTTAATACCCAATCAACACTGAGGCACCATTATGCCTCTTATATTCATTTTAAAATATTTTAAAAGTCATACATGTAATTTAAATTTTTGACCCCTTGGTAACTATTCAGTCAAGAAAACATTTCAATGTAGAAAAAATAATTTTAATATAGGCGAAAGAACTATTAAATGATTTGGTATAATTGTTTCCTCATATGTAATATTGTCCTCGCTGCATGGAAATTTTGTTTAGATAGTTTACTTTTTTGTCTTTATAGTAAAATCACTTACTTTGCTTTCACATAAAAATATAGTCATTTTAATTATGCTGTAGTTTAATTGTCTATTCTGTAAGTTGCCTTTTGTATGAATTTGTGCTTTGCACGTTCATTTTATTGAAATATTGGGTTTCCTCTTTTTTGCCTTTTTGCCAATCACATCCCTGAAATTAAACCATTTATGTTTATTTTCAATTTAATTACAAAGTTCTTTGATTCATGAATTTTTTTCATACTCTAATTTCACATTTAATATACTTTTTTTTAACCCCTTTTATATAACTTTGAATCATTAGTTCAAATTGTAATTTTGAGGAATGAATTGCGAAAAATATTACTGATGACAGTTTTCAAAAGTTGGCAAGTATGCAATGCGAGAGGAACTTTTGTACATTTTGGAACATGCTACATGTACTACCTAGTAATGCAAAATGCAAATGGACCCCCTAGCTAGACTGTCTCTATGTCAGTAGTAAACATGGATTTATTTTACATTTAGAGATGAAACTTCAATAATAAATTTCAATGGAACAATTTTGCTGTCAAAATTTGCAGATGTAACTGGGTATTAAATTGATAATTTCACTCTAGCTAAAAAAAACTATCAATCCATGCTTTTTTATAATTTTCTCTACTAAATAAACATATAAGTAAAAATCACTGATTGTTTTTAGTTCTATAAACTTTAAGCTTACATCATTTATGACAGATTAACGGCAGCATGGCAAAAGCGGCCGCAGTTCCCGTCTTGGTCTTAGAGCCTGATAAGAAAAAAATCATTTTGTAAAATATTGTTGAATTATTTCATCATAACTGGATGGCAGCACATATCCTAAGTCAAATTGACAGCCATCTAGTCTGGGTTTACAAGTTGGGTTTCATTAAATATTTTACTCAATTTATCGGGACACTGGTTATGCAATAGCCCTTAAATATCAAGGAAGTACAAATTGATGTAGGAAGATGTTTTTTTTTTTTTACATTTCTGTTGGAGAAATCCAGACACAATGAAACTATGTCTTTCTTGTGGGAATGAACTCATAGCTGCCACTGACCTACCACGATGGATGTGTAGCTCTCTTATCAGCTGCCGTTTTCGAGGCCTCCTATTGGTTCTTTTGAAAACTTCCTCGGCGCTTATACTCCAAACCACTTTTTCCGCTGTGCTGTAAATCCTCAAATAAAGTATTGCTAAAATTTATTATCTCCTTATAGAGTTGGTCTCTGTGTATTACTAAATTTTTAAATTTGGGTAAAAGATAACTTAGTACTTTTAATTGAAATATAAAGTAATTTTTTTTGGCTTGTTTTTTCAAAAATTCACATCATTGCAGGCTGTAAGGCTTATGATGAGGTGGGGTATTGTATGGCTGGGAGCAGCTGTTCCTACTATCACGGTGTGGATGCCTTGGTTGTGGAGGATGTTCATGATATCATCTTTCCTCCAAATAAAAATACAGTGATGGTCCCCCCACATGGTAACATGCTTTTAATTACATATTTATTTTAAAGTTCTTCACTTTATAAGTTAAGCTTGATGTTTTCGACACTTACTTGCACTCTTAATTATCATTAGAGCTAACCAGAAGAATATGTAATAAAAAAGTGCTAATAGTTTTAAACAAACTTTTCAGACATAATTCCTCCCCCTCTTCCAACACAATCTTTTCAATTGCCTCCTTTGCCACCAGAACCTCCAGTTGTCTATCCCCCTACACACACAACACGTAAGTAAACACATATGTATATGCATCTTATAAATAAAATAAAGGATCCCTCATCCGGCAATCCAAACTTTGTAATGCTTCAAAATCCAGCAGGTTTTTGCGAAGTAAATTTTTTAAGCTTTAAATTTTACATGTTCTGAAGGAATTTTGACCTGTTTTAGATGTTATGTAGAACTTTTGTTAGGTCTTCTGTTTTAAGAGCATTAACATTCAATTTACTAATTTTATCTGAATTTATTTTCTTTTCCCATGTTCTTATTATTTTGAAATATTTTGTTACGTACAAGCCGTCTATGTGGGTTGTCCGTAAAAAAAATTACTAGTTCTCTCTTATATATCACTAGTACGATATCGCTACCTCAGAGCTACAGTGGGACATCTTCTATGGACATGCCATAGAAGATGTCCCACTGTAGCTCTGAGGTAGCAATTTATAAGAGACTAAGAAGGGTTAACCAGAGACTGCATAAACCCTCTGCCTTTGTTATTCCTTTATCAGTGCAGTTTAGGCAGTAAATTGACTTCTATGTTGTATGAATTTTTAAAAATATTTTTTTATAAAAATTTAAGCATGAATAATTTTTTTTAAATGCCTCATGTATTCAATATATGCTCATTTTATAGACCCTGTTCCCCCTGAAGCTTACAATCCTGAGCACCCTGGTATTGAATTAGACACACACTACACAAGAAAAAGAGAATTAGTCGTTCTTCCTACTAATACGACCATGAATAAAGAAAGTAAGTTTTTTTTTGTTTTGTTTCGCATAAAAGTTTTGTCAAGTTTTACCTGTGATATTCATTTTTTTTAATTTTTTTTTGCATAGGAAATGTGAAGCGGAAAGCTTTTGACTACAATAGACTTGGCCCGAAGCCCCCCAAGTTTGTTAAACTACCTGAAACCTGCTCCAACAATACAATACAGCTGAAAAATGTGCCACCAAGTCTTAATTCTATTTGCAACCTGAATTCTTTATTTGCCAAATTTGGAACTATCACAAATATTGAAGTAAATAACTTTTTGTACCTCTTAACATTTAAAGTAATTCATTAGTTGAATATACAAGGGTTATCCAGAAAGTAAGATCCTTTTCATTATAGAACTAAAACACAAAATATTTACTAAAAAATTATTTGTTGCTTTGAACCTTTCTTCACATCTATGTAATAATCACTCTCATTAACATTTTTGACATTTCTTAGCAGCTTTAGAATTCCCATACTGTACTATACTGTTGCTAGTCCATAAATCCTGCTATCAAAATGAAGCTACTTGTTTTTCGTATGTATGTGTAAAATTTGTGCCAAAACACTATGTGATCAATGCAAATTGAACATCTAGAAATTTATAGTGAACCATCCAGGGCCACAAGGTATGCTTCTCTAATCTGAAAAAGTTTCTAGATAGTAGAATATTCTAGAAGGATAAAGAGTTTGAAAATGCAGTGATCACTTGGCTCTATAAACTGACAGCAGACAAATAAGGATTCCATAAATCACATGAGGACCCCTCCCTCCTCCTAAATTTTGATGATTTGCTTTTTTTACTATTGTGTGCATTTTTCCTTAAAACTGATTTTAAAGATCAAAGAAGAAACGTATATTCTCTAAATTAATTGTTGATTTTAATTGACTTCCCCCTTTCTGACCTCACGTAATTTATGGATACCCCCAAAACAAAATAATTATAAAGCTTGAAAAATGATATTAGTATTTTTTTAATAAAGAGAGTAATTTTACGGAGTGTCCAATGCTAATGGTTATCACTGTCATTGACTTTGTAGCACCTCTACTAAAAAGTAATAGGTTTTAAAGTATAACTCTTAAACCGTACTTACGTATTATCCCGTCAACCATTCAGCGGCCGTCTAATTCAGCGGCATGGTAATAGTAAAGTCAATGGGATCTGATAACGTTTTCGGATTCAGCGGCACGGTCGACGGTATAATACGTAAGTACCTCTTAAACTTGCCATAGAGGACATTGAAAGTGGTCTCATTGGATAGAGCATAGGCTTTTTATTAGGCCTAGACACCATGGCAGTAGAGCTTCTCGCATTCAACAGTTAAGGCTGTGATAAGCATTAGCACTGGACAGTTTGTATATAGAAATGAAGAAAGCTTCAATGTAACTGAAAGAATTGTTTTTCCTCTTTTAAATGCTGTTTTATTTTTTATTACAAAAAGGTCTTTTGAATGACTCTTGGCTTGATTTCTGTTACTTTGGATTACTCTATTAACTGGAATGCCAAATAAGAATTCACTGTATTAACTCAGTTTATATTGTGCCTTCAACTGTATTATGACTGGTTTTTTTTACCCTATAACTTTTTTATTTTTTCAGTATTACTATACTCCCGATATGACTTAGTCGATAAGACAGGTAAACAATATGGAGATATAGAGTTTTCGACGTGACAAGGAAGACCTTGAGAACTTAGAAAATTATGAAATATGGTTTTAAAATGTCGTATAAAAAAGGGGCCAAGTCTTTCTCACTATCTTCATTTTTAGATTGGAAGTTACGTCTAAAACAATGTGCTCCTTAGTTAAAAATTAGTTTAAACAATAATTTTATTGAAAAAATTTCAACATAACAATGGTAATTAACATAAAAGTAATACCTTATGTCTAAGGGGAATTTTTTTTTGGGGAAATGGAGGTTTTCAACGTAATGAAGTTCATATCGAGAGTATACTGTATTTATTTTTATAATTAACGCTTACTGCAATTACATTTCACACTACTGAAATTTTGGGTAAAAAAGCTGCATCAGCATATAAGCCACATAAAAAATTTAACAGGTAAACACAACTGAATAGATAGCAGCAAAAATTACTGGAGTATGAGAACTTGGAACAATTAATTTGCTTGAAATCCTTTTTCTTATTAATATAATTGTAATTAATAGAATTTTGTAATGTTTACAGCAAAGCTATAAATACAAATAAAATAGTTAGAAAATGTATAAAATTGTTATGCAGTAATACTTAAGTAGGTTTATTATTAAAAAAAGGATGTAAATGACAAGGACCAAAATTGTCCTGGAACAAAGGGAAAATATTTTTAAGGTAAACTTTAACTTTTTTCATAGTTACTGTCTGCAAAAAAAGAAATATCCATCAGTTAGCTACCCTGGCAGATAAGCCTCGGAGGTCAATGTTTAATTTTTTAAACTTGTATAAGCTGCAGCTTATCTACCCAAAATTATGGTACTTATATTCGAAATAATGATCCATGATTTTTTTTTACAGATTGGTCCAACATCTATTATCAGGTTTGAAAAGCCCCTTCAAGCTGAATATGCTTTTAAAAATACACCAAAATGTAACTTCGACATATTTTATGATGGACAAAAGAGAGAAAACCATACTCACACACACACATATGTTCAGGAAAAGAAAGAAGAACCGAAACCTCTTTTAAATATCGAAAAGAAAGACAGAGGAAAACCTCCTCATGTTATTTTTAACAAATCAAATCCAAAAGAAAAGGCTTTGACAAAGAAGCTTGACATTCTTAAGAAGAAAGAGTTGCTTCTAAATGCTAGAATACAATATTATAAGATTATCGTTTCAAAACTGTCCGCAGCAAAGAATAAGAACAAAAAAGAATCGAAATTTTTAAGAGAAACCCTGGAGACAGTGTCAACACAAATTCTGAATATGAAGACTGAAATTAAAAATGAGTCATTGGAGCTTAGAAAAAGCTTGTCCACAGGGACAGAGAGAGCCCCAGGAAAGAAGCCAATGATGTACATGCATAGTGAAGTAAGTTCTAACATTAAAAAAGGTGGTAATTTTTCGGGTATTGTTAAGTATAATAACAGTGATTGAGTCTTAGGATACATGTTTCTTAGGGTGGTCCCAAAAATTTAAGTTTTTATGGTGCAACCCCCTAAAAAGTGCCAAAAGCCAAAGAAAAAAAAAGATTTTTTAAACTTGAGCGCGATCTAATATTAATATGTGCTGCATTGGATCAAAGTTTTAAAAAATCTGAATTTTTTAAAAAAAAAGTCATTTGGTCAGTAATTTCAATAGTTTTTCTAAAAAATGTTCTACATAATCGTAAAAATCATTTTATATTAAATTTTTTTAACCAACTTTTTCATAATTAGATTTCTCTTGGACCAATTTTCAGCATGTTATTATGGCCATTTCTACATAAAAACTGTTGGAAAAAGCTCTTATTGTAATTTGTCATGGTTCACACTATTTTCGATGTACTGAGGTAACAAGATAAGTGAAGTCTTTAAATTAAGAAGTAGAAATTGTATGTCCCTTTAAAAGGGTACAAATGCACTGGATTCTGGATAAAATGACACTTGATGTCACATTTGATAACTTTTTAAAAGGCTTTTGAGGATGAAAAAGTACTGTAAAATTGGGTGAATTCAATAATTTTTCAGCTTCAAACAAAATTGGTCTAATCAAGATTTAAAGATTACTTTAAACATATTTAGATTTGCAACCGGTAGTTTCAAAACGCATTGAAAAAAATTAATGTATCATGAGTGGTTGTTTTTGTATGTATTTTTAAGTGTGCTGATCTCATTCATCCTTAATACATAATGAATTGGATCACTACCAGATTTTGTCCGAAAAATCCATATTTGATATCCTAGGGCAGAGTGGTCCCCAAACTTTGATGTGTGGGGCTACTGATAAAATATTCTTCCATGGCTCCTCTTTTGAAAAAGAGGGGGAAAATAAAAAATTGCCAGTTTTTTTAAATTTTAGAGTGCATCACAAACTGATTTTTCTATTGATAAATTAATGATACCATTAAATATACAAACTTATAAATGCCTTCTTATTTCCTCAAATTTTATTGTTAAAATTTCTCTTATCTTACTTGTGTCAAAATTCCTACTGTTTCAAAATTATGGGATAACCAAAACACTCTTGTTTAAATTAAGATTCAGAGTTCTCAAAAATTTTTGGAAATTTAGGCTCCAAAAACTAAGTAATAAAAAAAGGTTCTGGGTTATATAGGATATTGCTCTAAATTAAAGGAATATTCCATTAGAGTTCATGGCACCCCAGTTTGGGATCCACTGTCCTATGGTGATATGAATAATGAATAACTTGTTCTAAGCATAGATAATATTAGTACCTCTTATTTTAAATTATTTTCCAGGTAATTGGTTTCTTTAGTATGATAGAAAAAGAATGTACGGGGCTGATACACAAAAAAAAAAATTGTTTAAGTCATAACTGTCACATGTGTCCATTGCAAATTCATATCCCTATGATACACCTGCTGAGAACCTGATTCTCACTCCTATGTTCACATATTCCATGATTCTAATAATGCCCCTGAGATTTATGATGCCAAAAATGGTAAAAAAGCTATTTCATCTTTTGACAGGCAAGTTTTTGTGACTTTTTATCTTCAACTTCTAAGTCATAGTGTACAATATGTATGTTTATGAAAATAGTTTTTGATAGTTTACACAGCTTCTAATGCATGTGAGACGAATGAATCAAATGATTTTAGTCCCAATTCCGTTACCTAAACACAATCGGAAGTTTTGAAGGTTTAAATAACTTTCCCCAAAAGTATTGGTCTGTTTTACGGTATATTACCCTTCAATATTTTCAAAAATATCTGATGTTTGTAATGTTTTAATAATCATGGTGCCCCCCCAGCAGAAGTCACAACTGGATCTCAATCAACAAGTCGTTCCCTCGGTCCGACATCCCCGTTCCAAGGAAAAGACAGCTTAGGCAGTATTGCCCATTGCTCTATCACCAGTTATTTCGTTCGAAAAGCATTGTTTCAAGTGGTGTGATCCTTAACTTAGTTGCTCTAACTGCCGTATTCTGTGCTTTCTGATAAATCGCCCGATCAACAAATCAACAAAAATTTGTTAAATTCATGTTTGCTTGATTCGGCATTCTGAGCGCAATGATCAACTAACAAACGTTTGTTACGTTTGTCAGTGGCACCAGAGCTGGCGAACAAGCGAAACCGTTGGCGATAAAAAAAGCTCAATCGTGATTGGTGGAGATCTTTCAGTTGTGAATAGGATAGGAAAGAAATTCGCGAAAAAGCAGGAAATAAAAGCGTTTTGACTGTATTACTTTAAAAGTCGATGATTTTTAATGAAGATTAATTAATTTTTTATTGTTTTATAATCTTTTATAGCTTAAAAAATAACATTTTCTTTTAATATTAAACTTAATTATTATTCTTAAATATTAAACTATCTATACAAGAAAGAAATATAAAATATTTTTATTATCTCAATATGGAAATGTCTTAAATTATAGAAATAATTTCATATCTTTTATAAAACGTTACTGAATTGAAACAAATTCTCAAAATAATAATTAGTTCTTCAATTAAAGAATAAATTTACTCTATTGGATTCACTTTTTACATTTAAAAAATAATATGTTTTATAAAAGAACTCAACATTTATAATCATTTGAAAAATCAGAAAACTCAAGAAATTTATTTAAAGGTGATCAGAAAGATTTCGAAAAAATTATTTGCTTTTATTATATTTTGTTAGCTGATTATAATGATCGCTTAGCTATCATTATAAATTTAATTAAAATGGAAAATATTTTCAATAAATTTATTTTTAATTGGAATTTATTATTCTGATTCAATACTTTGATGCGAATTTTTTGATGAGGGTAGTTTAATTCTAAGAAAGAAACAGGCTAACGATAAAAGAAAAATATATTTTTGTGTCTTATTTCTCTAGAAATATTTGTAAAATTCCAAGATAATTTTCTACTACACACAAAAAAAATTTCAATGCTCTGAAAGAATTAAAAAAAAACATCATTTGCTGGACCCGATCGCACAACCTTTGGGTCCGTAGTCCAGTACCATAACCACCATACTACGTTAATCTATGTCGAGGGAGAAAGTTTTAGTATAAAAATATTAAAGAAAAAAGTAGTGCCAAGAGTTTAGATTACTTTTAAGGTTTTAGGAATATCTTAAACGGTTCCCTTAGTTGTTTATATGAATTTCTGAAGCATTTAAATAAATCGTTTTGGAGAATGTATTTTTTAGTGATCTTAGTTATGAAATAGTTCTTCTATCTGGGCGGACTTACACGTTAGAAGAGAGCTGTTCTGCGGATTTTAATTGATGTGATTTAAGAATATTTTAGCTCCGTCGTGAGTTCGATTCTCACCTCGCCCCTGGGTGTATTTTCCTTCTTTGTGCCAGTAAAAATTCTGTTCTCTGTTGTGTCTGTCTTACTTGACGAAGGTGTATAAGCGGATCCTTGAGATCAAGCACACATACCGGAAAATATATGTAACCAAAAACCAAACCAAACCAAGAATATTTTAAATGTTAATTCACTGTTATACAATTGTAAAACTATTTTTTCTCTAATCATAACACTTTAACAATGAAAAAATACTTCCAGAGTCTCAAAATGAAATGTTCACGATTTTTCATAGGCCTAGGAATAGACTGATGAGAGGACGCCATTTTTTCTATTCTCGATTCTGATTGGTAGTTCAACTTAAATCACTCGTTTGTTGGCTGATTTGTTAAGTAACAAATATTTGTTAATTGAAGTTGATTAACGGTGGTCAGAATACCAAATCAAGCAAATCAATGTTTGTTAGAGGTTGCCAGAGGCTCAGAATACGACCGTAAGTGGATAGAATCCCCTAGTCCCGTTAGTTGTTTAACGTTAACACAACTGGATCTACTCCTGTATAAATTGAACTTATAAATGATAAAAGTTGTGTCTGTCGTAGAATGACCTCACCAATCAACCACCCCTGTATAAATAAATATGCCTAGTAAAGTTGAAAACCTTGTAGGCAATTTGTGCTTGTTAAATTTGTTAGATTATTATTACAAATGGGGATTTTTTTTCTTTCAGAAAGCTTTACTCGATGCAGAGATGGATTTTTATCATTCGAAATCCTTGCTACGCCCTTCTAAGAGTTCTGAAGAAACTAACAAAAAAGATTTACTCTTTGAAGTTAATGAATTAAAAGAAAAGGTTTGTATATTGTTACATCTTAATGAACTCTTTATTTTAATAAAAGAATTTCATTAAATATGTCATTGTGTGAGTAAAAAATGTATATTTTTAACTATTTCTTACTTCCTTCAGGCAAAATGGCTTGGTTTGTTTGAGAGAACTGAACCAAATTCAACTGAAATAGTGGAAAAGAATTCTCTCTCTGATGAAATAAATTTAGCCACAAACTCAGTTCAAGAGGAGCAGCAAAGTACTGACATCTCAAAATCAGATGCTGTAAGATATTTTAATTGTTTTCTGTACAAAAATAATTTGGTATTATATGTACAGTTGAGGGGAAAAAACAACTCAGTTGAATTTCTGGCGAACCACTTTGGTTATGAAAACAAGGTGTCTTTTTCATTATTTAAAGTATTCTTTAATATCTATAATATCCTTAGGGGTCATATTCATATTAAATAAAACACTAACTTTTTTCTTACAGAGATCATCAAATATTATGAGTTTTTCTGAAAGAGCACTTTCACAAAGCCTCTAAACCTAAGTTTTCATTTTTTTGTGTTATCAAACAGACCCTAAAAAGGATTTTAAAATTTGAGAAGTTGTCTTTTCAGTTGGCATTCAAATCTGAATGCATTTGTCGATTTATTTATGTGCATTTGGTGGTTCTTGTATTACTAGGGGTGATGTTAAATGCTAATACATAAAATAATATATATAGGGAAAGCGCCACATAAATACATGATCCAAATTTTAAAGATTTTAAGAAATCTAGATTTAACAAAATCATACCTACAACTTCTAATACCATGTGAAATTACAAAATTCGGAATAAAACTAAAAAAAAATTAATCTTACGATCCAATAAATTTGGTATACAGCGATCAGCTTCTAGCGCTTTCCCTATTTAAAACTCATGTGTCACCACTTTAAAAGTAAATAAAAATAATAGTTTAAGGGACAAGGACTATACAAAAAATGATGGGTCCTGAATTTCTGCAAACTTGTGAGATAGCATCAGAATACAACTGTGTATAATAGTATATTTTCTTAAAATCTAACTTAAACAATAATGTTTTCATTATGTTGTTATAAGGAAGTTAGTTAAATTTCTTTCCAATTAAAACTTTTTCAATTAGGAAACTTCCATTATTCCTAATTATTAAATTGGTACATTAAAAATATTAAACTTATAAACACCACTAGGCTTCATAACCATAGGTTAGTTTAGTGGTGTAGCATCCTTCCTCTAGTTCTACTCCAAGCCACCTGACTGAATATGAATTGGAGTTTTTTTTCTTTGTCTAGAATCTGGCAATGGGAGAGGAATGGGGTTTTGGAGCTTGATGTCGGGAGGTGTTTGACATTCTTGATAAATGTTCCTATACTTGGTTGCAACGTTTCTTGAACCCAGTACGTCACAAATGCGGAAGGAGAAATCGCTAAACACACGGCCTGTAAGGTTGTTAGGAGGAGTTTCGGTACGCAAATCATGATTGAAAAGCACTATATATACCTGGGTTTAACAAAATAATCATATTTTTAAATTGACGTTCTTTATTTCACTCAAAATTCAGACACCGCGATGAGAACTACTTTGTTTATTAGTGACGTCGTAGGGTCAACTTAAGTTGCAGTTTAGTATAGTTTGATTGTTGTGTTGTTATGTCCTGTGTGTAAATTAAATGTGAACATTGTAGTTCTACCTCTGTATACACCACAGTTGCGAATACGGCTAAATAGATCAATTGAGGCTGTTGGTGCAAAAACCAGGTATCTCCACTTTCAATTCAAATTTACTTTAGATGATTTTTCGCCAGGGTTGTTATGTTTAAAACACTTGTTTTAAACATGTTTAAAACAAAGCAAAAAAAAACATTGTTTAAAACACATGTACTTTTTTAGCAATTCTTTATCTATGAACAGATTGCATTAGTATATAAAACTTAGTATTTACTTCCAACTGTTTTATTTTATTTTTTTCTAGAAAGTTATTTAATAAAAAATACAAATAAACTTGTTAAAAAATCATACTTTTTATAATTGACCTGTTCTTATGTTTGATTTTAATATTTTAAACGATCAATGCTGCTAATGTCGTCAAAATACGCAATGAACTGAAAAGGACTGAAAGGAATATGAATAGAATAACTTTTGAATGTTCAGCTCGTATCTTAAACCTTTTAGCAAAATATATCAAAATTTCTAATGTTAGTAAAATCTGAAATTGTTGACATAGTAACACAGTTCCAAAATAATCATTTTGCTTCAGCCAAGCTTCAAGAAACAGGTGCTAAAAATTGCTCAAGATGCCATCTAATATCAGGGGAAGCTTTGTTAATCCATTTTCAATTTTAAAAACTTGATTTAATTATTTTTAAATCATGGATTTTTTTAGAATTTCTGTATCGAGGGTAAAAAAAACCAAATAAAACATTTTAAACAAAAAAAACATGTTTAAAACAAAAAAAAAACATGTTTTTTGGGTTGTTTTAGAAAAAAAACATGTTTTTTTCCAACCCTGTTTTTCGCTTGCTTTAGGTTTGCTGTATAAACTTTGCGTAGGTTCGAATAAATACAGGAGTCCCAAAACAGCAACCCTGGTGTTTGTACTACTATGAACCCTCTGTATAACAAAAAACTTTTAGTTTTTTATTGCATTTTAAAAGCTTCAAGCGGTTACATCCATTAGGTGTGGTCAGCCCCAATGATATCGACCTCCTTAGATTTTTTGAAAAAAGTGGCTATTTATTTATTTCCTGAACCTTAAAGATCTATTACCACACTGTTTTTCTCACTTAAGTCTCTATGAGCCTGAAATGAGGCCCAAGGTTTTTTTCCAGACTTGCAGTTTAAGAACCCATATCTGGACTCGGGCAAAGACCGGCATTTTAAGGCAACAATGATTGAAAGTGTAGATACCTGGTTCTTGCACCAACACAGCCTCAATTCTTATCTAAAACTATTAACTATTGGAACCAAACCTATTTATACATGTACCCTCAAATATAGTCATAACTGCTAATTCTAACTTATGTTTATAGCTTTTGCTTGGGGATGATGAAGAGGAGGATGAAGAAGAAGATAGTGAAGCAAGGTCCTGGAGAAGATAAGACTTTTGTATATATGTTAGATGTTTAAAGCAATTTTTTTTTACTCTACCAACTATGAATTTTTTTGTAAATTTACATTACAAAATGGAAGACCAACATTTATTATTGTAACTTTATTCTGGCGGGGCGATCTTTGAAACGGATTATCAAATGCAGTGATAATGAATTTTGTTTAATGATACTGCTACTGTATAAATACGCTCCTTGTTTGTTTATGGTCAAATCATGCAAGATTGTCATAATTTCTGTACATATACTATGCCTTACTGAATCTGGTAGATATACTACCAGAATATATTTAACCTGTTTTCATATTAAAGCTCATACATTTGTAACATGGCATTTCATATTTTGTAAAAATAAATTATACCTTCTTAAAAATTTTAACACCTGCATCTTTTCTTTAATATAACAAGCATAAATAAATGCCTTGTTTGTATCAGGGTTATCTTGAAAGCAAGTTTAGTCGGGTTTTTTTCCTTCAGAAATTTTATAGAAAGAAAAACACCGTAGCATCATGAACTGTATTCCTTGCTTTATTTTACCTGCATAGTCCACTCAGCTTACAGCCCTAATCTTGCCGCATTGAACTTTCACCTGATCCTCGCATTGTAAGCCACCACAAGCTCTGCAACAAATCTCTGCGTTTTACCAGAGTGATTTCCTTCAAGCATATTGCAAACTACAACAAATGTCTCAATGTTGGTGGAAGTTGCTGAAAACTTATGCAAGGTGTAAGAGTTCATGATACCATGGTGTATTTTTCTAAATAAAGTTTTCACGTAAAATAAATAATAAATATTGTTTTCAATGGTGAAAAATTAACAGTTAAAGGTTTCGGGGTGAGTTAGTGAATTCCTTTTGGCATAGCAAGGAGTTATGGGGCGTAGGTCAACCTTAATCACAAGAAAGGCCAAAATGAGGCGAAATACTATGTTTGGAGGAAATTTACTAAATGAAGACCCCCCACTCTTAACTAATATTCAGTATTAAAAGATGAATAATAGGGCCAGAAATTTGTATGTTCTCCGAAATTTTTGAAAATATAGGTGTACCCAAGGTTTGTAGAGAGAGAAGGTTGGCTCATCCGTGACATCACCCAATGGGAAGAGGGGTCTCTGCCAAAGGCAATGCTCGTTCAGCTCTGTACGAGCATTGCCATTGGCAGAGACCCCTCTTCCCATTGGGTGACGTCACGGATGAACCAACCTTCTCTCTCTACAAACCTTGAGGTGTACCTTTACAAAACCTTTGTCCCTCTCAGGGGTGTCATTTCAGTTTTTGGTTTGGGGGGGGCAAGGATTTTTTTAAGTGGGGCTGAGCCACGCCGTAACCCAGACTTGTTTTTTTGGGGGGGGTGACTCAACATCATGAGCTCTAAGTAAAAAGGGGGGTCTGGGGGTCACCCCCAGAAAAATTTTGAAATTTTGCCTCATTTCTTCAACATTTAAGTTACATCCGAAGAGAACAGCCCCTTCTAAACCACATAATTTTCTAGAGAAAAAAGTTACTAATAAACGTCAAAGTTTCAAGGGGAGCCGGAAGTCCTCCTTCAGAAATTTTTTTGAAAATTTCCCTTAAAACTAGTGTTTTATCTTTGCAACCTCATTGGGGAGCACCCAGAGGGAACCGCTTCTTGTAAGCGCAGAATTTTCAAGGTAAATATACTGTATAGCATATATATTTGAAAGGGGGGTTCTCCCCCAGAAAATTTTTTGAAATTTGCCTCTTGAAGTAGTGTTTCAGCTCATTTTGAGGCGCTTTGGGTTACATCCAAAAAGAAAAGAAATTCGTTGTAAAGTATGGAATTTTCAAGGGGAAAAAAGTTATAAATAAACGTCAAAATTTCAAAGAGGGGCGGAGATCCTCCCTCAGTAAAAATTTTTGAAAATTCCCCTTTAAACCAGACTGCTTGGGGCTTCAAACTCTTTGGTTCCCAAAGAGAACTGCTTCTTGTAAGCGGCAGAATTTTCAAGGGAGAAGCATTGTATAACAGACATCAAAGGTATAGATTAAATTTCGTAACATGTCCCTTTAAATATCGCCAAGGTGTAATATTTTGAGGTGCATTTAATGTAAAAGTTTTGTGTAATAATGCGAGCTCGAAATAAGATGGGGGTCTGGGGGTTCTCTCCCAGAAAAATTTTAGAAATTTCTCTGTTAAAAGTAGCATTTCAGCTTAATTCCAAAGTTTGGGGGCTCTCCCCAAGAAAAATTTTAAAATTCGACCCTTAAAAGAAATTTTTAACACATTCTGAGACCTTTTGTGGGTTACCCTCTCCCCAAATAACCGCTCTTGAAGGGGATTCCAAACCAGAAAATACCCAAACATCACAAAATATTGGGGGGGGGGGGCTTAGCCCCCCTTCAGCTAACATTAGATGGGACTCAAACCGGTAATACTATAGTTTAAATGGGCGTATTTGCAAAAATTTTCAGGAGAGGACCCCCGGCCCTTTTCAAAATTGGGCATCTATTTATAATTTCATCCTTGAAAATTCTTTGGTTTACATGCTTTTACAATGAGTTGAAACTTTATTTTTAGAGATAAATTTTCAAAAAATTTCTAGGGGGCACTCCCCAGACCCCCTATTAATTTCTCATGGTTACTTATTTACGGTTTTCTCCTTGAACTTGTTTCTCTCCTCTCCTTTTAGGAGTACAAGAAGTTACCCTCTTTAGGTGTTATCCAATGGATACCAAATGTACAAAAATGAGTAGAAAAACTTCTATTTGAAGCCAAATTTCACAAAATTTTCTGGGGGAGGACCCCCAGACCCCCCTCACATTTGCTTTCGAGCTAACATTATCTGAAGAAACCTTTATAACTTTAACAAAGTTTCGCATTTTATTTATGTTATACTTGGAAATTTGGAAGCCAAACACCTCGCGAACACAAGTATTATTAAGAATACAAAAATGTTTCACCCTCCCACTTTCTAAAACAATGGAATAAGTTACTATAAACCCCTAAAAAGCTGCTTGAAAGCAAGCACTCTTCAAAAAATTTTCTGAGGCACTGAAAATTTCGAATGTAATACCCTCCGACTTTGACATGGCCCCCCCCCGAAAATCTGGTCTTGAACCGCCCTTGAGAGGAGGGATACTTGTGAGCTATTGCAGTACTGTTGTTTTGTAGCCCTGGGTGAGGTATAAAAGAATGGACGCTGCAGAGAGGCTAGTTGTCTTTAGACAGCACCATAGTGGATAACCTTTTGTATTTTCCTTCACTCAGAGATACCAAGTGTGCAGGAGGCATATTTCCATTATCTAAATCAGGTTAGAACTTTTATCCAATGCGCATGCTTGTGAACTTTATTTCTGCAGCTGTTTTTTGAAAATTTTAATAAAATAGTATCTGGGGATAGAACCCACGAACTGCCGCAGGCTATGCTAGCGCGCTACCACTGCTCCAGCGGGGCTTACAGTAACATTAAAACTTTTTCGACCTTATTCCTTCTTTGGGTCCATGCGCATTGAAGGGCCTGTATGTGAACCCCGGGCCATTCAAAGACAGAAGCTTGTTGATTATGGAGGTTCCAGAGAAGGGGTAGACAATGAGGAACCCTCTGGGCACCTGCTAGAAAGACTAGAAGTATAAAGAAACGCGCCTCCCCTCACCAAATCAAAGAAATAGTTCTAATTACCTAGTAAGGAATCAAGTTTCTATACTTGTCACCAGGTACCCCCATGTCCTCCAGATTGCGTTGCTATTTAAAGGCACCCTGATCCCTGAACGTCCCAAAGTAGTCAAGGCTGTTTGAAATGCTGTGGAACCCTGAACAAAACTTTCAAGTAGGTGGTGGACGGCGTCGCTGCGTGTGCGTTCCACTTCCTCTGGAAACCCAAACTGGTTAGCATGGATGACAGAACCTGCATATAGCCAAACATTAACACCGTTATGGCGGCTTTACACCACGCGATTTGCTGCAAAAGCGACAGTTTTCCAGACACCCGCGATTCGAAAGAACCAATAGGAAGTAGGAAGCCTCGAAAACTGTCGCTTATGAAGCAAATCGCGTGGTGTAAAGCCGCCATTATTCTGTTCCACGCGGCAACCCCATGGGCAACCCTTGAACCGAGCCAAACTCTGTCTTTTTTTTTTTGAGCTTTTGTTATTCCGTGTCACAAGTTTTGAAAATACATGGGGTATGCCTTGTGGTAGGGGCGCTGGGATCGCATCAAACCATAGCCATCTACAAAAGCAGGCTGGGACGCGTATTTCAAATTCCCACATGGATAAGGAACTTAGATAAAATGCGCATGCGTCTGGACTTTATTTTTGCTGTTTTTCTTGAAAATTTTAATAAAATAACAACTGGGGATAGAACCCGCGAACTGCCGCATGCAACGCAAGCACTGCTACACTGGGGTTTCAGAACCCTTAAAACTTTTTAGACCTTTTTCATTCTTTTCGTCTACACGCATGCGCATAAGCGCTCGTTTTATATCCATGTGGGAATTAGAATTACGCGGCCGGGCGTAGCTAAAAGCAGGAGTGAGCCATCGAAGTATTGGTTGAGGAGCGGAGGAAAACATGGAGAAGTGCCCGCTTATTCAAGGTTCGCCACCTTGAAGACGGAGGTGATGACTCATCGAGGCGAAGTGTCCTGGCCTTCTTGTTCTAGATTCTAGATGGCTGTGATCAAACTCACGCCTTCCTTGTCGTCACGAGAGGCGGAGAAATACAATCTCAATCCTCTATAATACCGTTCCGAAAAATACAAATTGAATGAACACGTCACAGCTGTTACCTCTAAATTGTTCTACCCTCTACGGGTCTACGGTAGTATTTGAAAATAGCGTTTTGGACCCTCTGTTAGACTTTTTCTCTGTGCGTTTCGAACCCTTCTACTCTGTGAGTTGACAAGCACTGACGAGGGAAACACTAGTGTCTCGATTGTCACACTCTGTTAGATGTATACTCTGTGATCTAGACTTCCCATTTCTTGAGAAAATATACTTCTATTTCTTCCTTTAATGCGCATGCGCTCCTTCTTATTAACATAGAATTGACGAATTTTCGGGAGGAGTAATATTTGTGTATACATATTTGGATTCAATTTCGAATTCTGTTTTCATTTGTAGAATATAGTGCAAAAAAAGCCTACCGAATTCCCGATGGCTGAAGATATAAATGAACAGAACAGTGACACTATGGAAGTTCCTGAAATTGAATTAATTATAAAGGTGAGATGAAAATACTACTTAGTAACGGTGGATTCATATTAACGGAAGTGATAAGAATGTAGGTCATAACTGAATAATTCTAAGACTTTCGGATAAATTTTAAAGTTACATTGAATTTTTTTACTAAAGATATCTGATTCAAGATGTCAAAACCCGTTTGGCACGTGTCCGATAAACATTTGTTTAAGAATTAAAAAAAATTTTTAGCTCTTGTTAAAATGAATCCATCCCCTCATTTTTTGGTATTTTCACCATTCTTCAATTTAAATACTTATTTTGATTGAACAATATATGTCTCATTGTGTGTTCTTAGATTTAGGGAATAAAATTGTGGTGTTTGAAGTATCAGATGATTAAAAGCAACATAGTTTCTCAAAGCTATGGGTGATTGTTTTGGGAGTACCCCTGATTTCCAGGTTTTTGTTATTGTTATTTTTCACTAAAGCTCAGTTCTCTGGTGCCTAGATCGTGTTCGACCTCAGACTAGAGGGATAGTCCCAATCAGCCATAGGCAGTGTATTGACGAATTTGAGGTTGATAAGCTTAACTTTCTCTTATAAGTAGTCACAGATCCAGCTGGGTCTATGATGAAGGCACTTACACAGATCACTTCTTCTACCTTACATCTTTTTCGAACTATGGTTGCAATCGATCAGAAACAAAGAATTTTATACTTTATATTTTAATTTAAACTAGAAATTTTCATTAGAGAGTATAAAATACTTTCTGATGATGTGCAATACTCTGGGGGTCCTCCTCTGTAAGATACCTATTTTATGCCAAATGACATTTTTAATTGGTATATATTTGGTTACCATACAACAGAAGTCTAGGCAGTTCTAATGAATTTTCAAATTAATCAAAATGAAGACTGTAAAAGTGTCTTATGAAATGAAATTATGAATTATGAATGAAAATTATGGAAATTATGAATTCATGGAAATTATGAATGAATTTTCCCTTAAACTCCTGAAAATCATCTACCAAGAGAAAAAGGAAGTTTTGTTAACAGTTTGGTGTGAGTAATTTTTTTTAAAATTGTTAAAGCTTCAAAATAATTCTGATGCTGGCATTAAAGAAAGTTTGGTACTTACATCTTAATCATGTCAACCATTCAGCACAGACTCGTCAATGAGTTTTGATAACGTTATCGGATTCAGCGACATGGTCGAGGGGATATGTTTACATATAACATGTTTATGTAGTACTCAAAAAATGAATTTTGGGAGGTTTTAGCTTGAAAACTGTTAATTTTGTTCTTGGATAAATATCATGATATTTATAGCCTGATATATATCTACCAACCCTGTTTTGTGTGTAGTTTTTTGGTTTCCTTTTGTTTAATGACATAATAAATATAGAAATTGGTATTCATAAAAAAAATTTATTTTCACTAGGCATCTACAATTGATGGACGTCGTAAAGGAGCCTGCTTGTTTTGTCAAGAATACTTTATGGATTTGTATCTGCTAGCAGAATTAAAGACTATATCGTTAAAGGTTAGTAATTGAACCCTTTACTCTTGTTAGTCAATAAAACCAAAAACTTACTTCACACATTAAAGTCAGATAAATTTTCTGCAAGAATACTACTAGACTACAACAAATCTGGACAACAGATTAATAAGCTGAGAGCAAACGGGGGAAGTAGTTCCCAGAGCAATGTCCGAATTTAGAGTGAAATTAAGCTCATATTTTAGAAATGGCCAATTCCTTGTGTGACTCACTTCACTACAAATAAACTGAATAGAAATATTACTATTATTTTCTGACGAATGGCAAATTTTTTGAACTTTTTCTTTTTTGAGACCTGAAAAAGTGCTATTTTCATTTGCTTACATCTTCTCGAATATTGAAGCAGGGTTTGTACGCCTCCCTGAAAAACTTCTGAAATTAGCTTGAGAAAAAGGAAGTTTTAACCGTTTGGTGTGAGTAATTTTTTTAAAATCAATAATCATATGTCATAGTGCTAAGAACCAATGGTAGGACCAAATTTTAAATCAAATCAAGGAGAAAGGAAATTTTCCCTGTGACGTCGCGGTCCTTTGCTTGAATCTTTACATGTAAATCTGCCTTTATTTAGAATCTGTTAATCTGCTGGGTTATCTTATTTGCTAATAAAATTGTTCCCTTGGCACCACCTTGGCCTAGTAAGTCTGTATGCAAACCCTATTGATGTTTTATGGACTGTTGTGGGAGAAAACAAGAAATTCCATAAAAACCACCTAAGTTCAATGTATGGTAGAACTCATACAGATTTTCTCTGGGAAAAAAATAATAAAAAGACTGTACATTTTTAATTAAATGTATAACAAAATGTGTAAATTTAGTCATTTTATAGTAAGGATACCAGAGGAAATATTAAATGTATTGAAATAATTTGTAAAATATCTATATTGGTTTTCATGAATGATTGAAAGGCCTCGTATCAAGTTTCCCCATCCAGTTTATTAATTTGAACAATTTGTGTTCTTAAACCAAAAATATAATGCATTAAACTGGGGTTCCCTAGTACTTCAACATAGTCACAAGAGTAAAAGGTTGGAAGGTTAATAAACTGAGCAATTTTTTTTCCACTGATGTTTTTTTCCTTATTTTCTTTTCAGGTTACAACAGTTGACATGCTGAAGCCTCCTCCTGATTTTCGTTCTAATTTTGATTCAACCCCTCCCCCAATATTAATTGATAGAGGACAAAATGTATTAGAAAATGAAAAAATTGAACGATACATAATGAAAAATGTTCCTGGTGGTCATAACTTGTTTGTTCAAGATAAGGACACTGCAACAGTAATAGAAAACTTGTATAGTGTGAGTTTTTCTTTGAATTCATATTAGTAACTTTTCTGTCTTTAATGACTTTTAACTGTATAATAACAGAATTATAAATATTAAGATTAATACAAGTTTTTGGAAAATGATAAATGCTATGTTTAGCTCCTACAAATATTTGAAGTGATGCAACATCCTTGTGCTTATTATGAAATTGGGTAAAATTTGCTAAAATAGTGCCAAAATTGGTTAACAAAATTTTCCTACTCACATTATTGTTATTTTAAATATTTATTATTTTGGTGATTTACTACCAAATATTGTTAAAAATTCTGTTTTAACTTGTTTGGAGGGTATTCCCTTGATTTTCATGGCCATGCGCCATAAAAAATCAATTCACCACCACCCTTGGTTTTCAATTTAATAAGTTACCTAATGATTTAACCATCAATTATGAATTTTTCAGTTACATAACTATATCACTGGAATATCCATCATCAGGAAATGATCTTGGCAAATGCCTCAAAAATTTATCAACACAAATTTTAAAAAAATATTTATTTTTTTTGACAAAAGAAGGAAAATCTTTAAAAAGATTAAACTTTTCACTCACATTTGCCTTTTTAAGTCATTCGAAGGAAAACTGTTGGAACATAGTACTTCTTCTGCAGCTTTAGAGCAATGTTCTAATTTTTGAAATTTATGAAGGGAATTTATGAATTATTGTTGCTTAGTGAGGTTTTACTGTGTTTGAAATAATTAAAAAATATTTTGTGCTCTCTCATTTCACATAAGGAAAAATTTGGATGGGAAATTAGCTTATTGATTGTAATAGATATATTTTATCAATCAATAAGCTAAGGATTCTTTACAAAGCTGTAAATGAAAAAATAATATAAGAAATGTTTAAGATTTTTAGATATAATATTACTCTTAGATCCTAAAAAAATATTACAATTGCAGAATTTTTTAAAAGATAGCATTATAATGGATCAAAGAATTTAATATATCAGCTTATATGCAGGATTTGAATTCAAGGTAAATTTTTGGGAGAAAAACAGTTCTCTCGGTTCTATATTTCAAAATATATGGGGGGGTATATTAGTTTTCCAATGATTAAGTTTATGTGAACTTGTAATGATTTTTATTTGATATTCATAGAAATTCAAATTAATGCTGACAAGAAGAGATGAGCAATCCAAGCGAGCTCTATTAAATCAATTAAGAAATATTGATGCTCATATGGAGAAGAAGGAAGGTAGATTTTTGACCGGAGATACCATGTGCTGCTTTGATTGTGAACTGATGCCTCGTTTACAACATATTAGGGTTGCAGGTAAGTAAATTGTTTGCATAAATATAAAAAGTACTAAAAAATACCTACTTTTTAAAAATCCATTTTTTTTCATGTAAATTCATCTAATATTTGAGTAGTTCATTTATTTCCTTAAAATCTTAATGATTAATTCATGATCAAATTAATTTAAATAAACTATTAATAGTTATGCCTTTGAGAAAATTCACATAGGAAAAGTGTTTTTAATAAAAATCTGGTCTCTTGATTAAAATCATCCATCAATAAGATTTTAGAGATAAATTATGTAAACTTAATTAGTTTTATTTATTATAATCAAGTGTTTAAAACCTTGTTATGTATCCATTTAATTGTCAGTTAAAAAGGATTTAGGAAATTGATTCTTTAAATTAAGATCAGTTTTATGTTAAATGTATTAAATTAAATGCAACTCTTCCTGTTCCTTATCTAACAGAGATTGATCAATTATATCCCCTTTTTAAAACCTATACATTATCATTTTTTAAAATTGGGATAATTGAAATTTTTTATTTGCACATTTCTGCTTTAAAAGTTGAATTTTGCTTCTCCAAAATAAGCTGTAGAACTTCCCATCCCATTCCTAAAGTAATGTATGTGTAGCTTACCAATGCTTTGTGTTTTTCAGGGAAATACTTCGCAGATTTTGACATACCTGATGATTTGCGTAACATGTGGTGCTACATGGCCCGAATGTATCAGTTGGATGCCTTTACCCAATCTTGTCCTGCAGATCAAGATATAATCAATCATTACAAACTTCAACAGGGCACAAAAATGAAAAAACACGAGGAATTGGAAACGCCTACCTATACTACTGCTATTCCGGAAGGAATAATGGAATAAGGTCCAAGTTTAAATTTTACTGTTAGAGAAATGAAGTTGCACACTTAATATGCGGTCTGAGTTCTTGACTCCTAGAAATGCCACTAATGCATTTTCTGTGTTGTGATGTAAAATTTTCTAAAATAATGCCATTTGGATTTTTAGTGTAGAAAAGGCTATTTTGAGATAAAAAGCCTGAGAATATCCATTTGTAGTTTGTGTTATACACAGACGTTTTTTTTTCTCGCATTTCATGGAACTAAGTGCTTTTAAGTACAGTCATACAATTCATCTTTAAAAATTGAATTGTGCATTTATGTAATTTGCTTATACAGGATATGCACAGAAGTGGTTCCAGCTTTAGAATATAGTTATTAATTGTAAAATAATTGTTTTATATAACTTTTATGAATGTCATCAAAATGAAAGACTGCATAACAGATGTATAGTGTTGTGATATATTTTTGTATATGTGTATACAGATAATTTCAGAATTAATAAATATATCTCTTAATCATACTCATGCTACCAAATTTATGTTTTTTATATTTTTCTCTTTTAACTCAAACTCCTTTTGTACTGGCTGGGTGATCAGAAAGGATATACATTTTTAAGACAGTTCTAAGTTCTTGGTTAACAGTTAATGGGTTTTGCTTTTTAAATATATCACATTTTAGTAACTGCTGTGAACTAGAGGACAGCTAATTATGTAACTTATCCGCATTATGAATATTGTAAATATTCTCCTATTGTATTGTCTTATTCTTAAGTGAAATAGTATTCTTTGTTTTTTTACCTCTTTATCAAACAGCACTAGTCAGCCTTTGTTTCTTGTCTTAACCCATGTGTGTCAATTTCATGTGATAGAAACAAAGACTCGAGGTTTTAAGAACATAATAAGAGAATATGCCTCATTATTTATACTTGCACATCAGGTGAAGGCAATTCAAGTCGTTCACTTTATTTGGTGAATCAGTTTTTTATAAGTTATACTGTATGATGTGAATGCAAAACTCGCAGTTCAATGCCAGAAAAAATTACTAATTAATTAAAAAAAAAATTTTTAATTTGAAAATTTGAGGGTTTTAAAAATATAAATCCTTTCTGTCTCATCTTGTATTATTTCCTTGTTTGTGCATAGCTGTATAAATATTTCTTACACTCGTACTGTAGTGCAGGGTGCGAAATTTCTGCTCGCCAACTCTCCATAGCCAAGTAAATATTTAAGGCTGGGAGTAAATTTTTGTCTTTAAAAATATTGTGCTCCAAATCAAACTATATACTCTTAAATTATAGTGGCGAGTAAAAAAGTTTAGTTTTAACTAGTACCATTAGAACTGAAATTTCATGCCCTGTTAAAGTGTGTTTATATCCCATACTTATATTTTTTATAGTGAATATTATTTTAAGCTGTGGGTTGCAGAATCTACTAATCTGTTCACTTAGAAAAGGCTGGTAAAAAGTACTTCCTTCCTCCACTCTATTTTTACTACCGATATGATACATTTTTCCTACTTCAGTTAAAAGGCTAAATAATTAGCAAACAGATTTTTGTCCTTATCATTTTCTCATATTTTAAAAGATCTTCCCAGTTTCTTGAAATTATGTGTAACCCAGAAAATTCTTAAGATCCCAATGTCATAAATGTTTTACATACAGTAACCTAAACTTTTTAAGTCAAAACTTAATATATTTTAATTTAAATTCATTGTTCATAACCAAGTTGGAAAAATAAGAAAACCAAGAAATTAAGATCTAAAAATAGTCTCAGTTGAATCCCACACAAGTTTTTCTGATCCTTAAAAACAATATTTATTGAAGAATTTTGTTTTTCGCACATCCTGTTAGAGTAAAGCAAACTCTCAGTACCAGTTTCAGTATGGTGTCTAGAAGCCTGCATGCATGCTACAGTAAAACTATCCCTGCAGTGCAATAGATGTGCAGTGATTTGACAGCTGTGCACTTATCCTAAACTGATTTTTTTTACTTTTACTCGCACATTTTCATATTTTTTAATATTTTAACTGAAAAAAAATAACCGCTACACTAAAATATTGCCACTGCATGTAAGGTCATAGGGTTGATGCAATTAATTGGCCGGGAGCCAAAGCATTTACAAATTTTATTATTTGTAGATGCATTTTAGTTTTATTTAGTCTTCCCTCTATTTTAAATTGTTAAAAATAGATAATGGAATCTCGACAAAATGAAAAAGTTACTGTAAATAAGAAATTTGTGTTTTCGAGGTTGCTTTCCTTTGAACAGTATATACCTAGTTAGCTATCAAGTATGGGGTAAAAATGTTAACTTTATGGGAGATAAAAACTTCCTGAAAGCAGAAACTCAAATTCCTACAAAAAAAACCCATAAAAGCCAGAGAAGATTTAGGTTATCAGAATAGTGAGTAATTTGAAAATTCCACAATACACTCATTGGTGAATTGAATAAAAAATTGACCAAATGAAGACTGTTTGAAGTTAAGGAGATCACTCTAATTTTCATGCATTTAAAAAGGGCCAAACCTATCAAAATGCAAAAAGAATATAGACAAAAGTGAAATACATATAATGGCCCCTTAAAATAAGTGAAATATCCAATTTTCAATTTAAGAAAAGTGTTTAATTTTTGTTGCAATTGTAAGAAACATGTTTACATACATATGAAATGTCAAAATTATAAATAAAAAAAAACATTCCAATTTCAAATATTTTTAGATAATTTTATTTTTTTACTTGTATGTATTTTATTATTTTACAGTTATTTTTGAACTATTTATTTGCAGCAATAATACTTATTTTACTATTTGTAGAACTATGTATAAAATTTCTCCCCTTGTTCACTGCTAGGAGTGATATTTTTTATATCGGTCATATCCACCCAAACACTTTTCATGGGGTGTTAGTGCAAAAACAGAACAGCTGGATTAAGATTAATGTTTGTGATTCAGCTGCATTCTTAAGTAAAACAGCCTGTGGCCAGGCACAAAATTTTTTGTTCAATGCTTAAAAAAAAATCCTGTTCAAATGAAACTAGACAAATGTATTGATTAGGAACCTCTCAATAGTTTCCTGCTCCTAAAAGAGAAATTAAAAAAAATAAAAGCTTTTTAGCATCAGATCCACTGAGACTCTTTGCTGCGGCTAGTCCTCTTCCCTCCACTGGTTGGAGAATTCCACTGTTCTGTTAACTCTGGACTCCCTTTTTTGTGTTCTGTGCACCTCAGTACCCAAAGAACTTGTGCTACAGTGATAAAAAACCCCAGTATTCATGGCAGAAAATCAAAAATATAAACACCTGTCCAGTTAAATCAAGAAATCCAAAACAGAAAACCTGAAAAACACAATTACCCATGGTAAGCTTCCTGCAATGCTCTTGATATGAATTGTTATCAAAGTTGGGGGTCGAAGAAATATTTTCACTGGTCTATTCTAAATGAACAGTATAGTTGTGTAAATTACTTATTAGCTTGCCAGATTTATTTTATTTCAGAGCTGTTCTTTATTTTTTTATTTATTCCAGCCATCATATTTGTGAAAGAATGTGCTGTGAATAGTCAGTTATGACGTGTACACAATTTGATTTAGCCAAAAGTCACTAGACGTCAGACAATGTCTTCAAAAACTAGATGTGTAATAAATACAATATTGAAAATTCTTTACACCACGGCATGTTCTAAGGCTATTGTCTTCCAACAGCTAAAAACATTAATATTTTAACTTTAAGTATATACAATTTTTTTATTGACTGGGTTCATTTTATATAAATTAAATTGAGGTTTTAGTGAATATTCCAATGCATAATGCTATGTTTCATAATGCTATTCAATTTTATCCAAACACATAACTAAATTGAAATTTGCTAGCTTTTTCATCATGAATCCTTGTTATCTCGTAACTTTGCCTGCTATCACTCAATTATCTGACATTTAGTGATCATACTTCATTCAGTGTTTCTATTTTTTATATACTTGCCTGAGACACTGCTTTCCTGTTCACTGGGACCAATTTTAGCATGTTTTTATTGGCTTTTTACTAGTCTGGGTGGAATTAAGCAATCAATTTTTAACCATTGTTAACCACCATTGCATTCAAGAATTTTTATATTTCTGCGTACCTTTTTCTTGTATTCAACATATATTTATTTTTTCAACATTAACAGATAAAGATTGAGGAAAGTAGTAGCTCTGAGAAACTCGCAGAGTGTAGCCTGGTTCCTGGCCAGCAGGACCAAATTGTCTGCAAATTTTTTTATTGATTTACAGTATTCCGTCTCTGGGGTCTAATAGAGCCCATACAAGGAAAACGTGACTTTTCTCCTAGGATTTTTAAAAAAATTGAATGATACCCCCTAAAAAATGTTCACCTGTTGTAAACATGCTGGTATTTGAGGAATATACTAGCATTGAAAACCATCAAAATCCATGGGAGATATTACATGTCAAAGGCCGTTTTGGGGGGTAGAAAGGTTAAAGGGTTTTTGCATTTCTAGGCCTGATACAGTCGTCAAAAATTATCGGAATTCTTCGAAATTTCCTATGAAGGATCCTTGCTATAGTATTTTGAAAAACAGTTTACAGATTTTTTATATTTGTACACATGACTAAAAGGCAGAAATAATTAATGAAATGAAGTGTTTTTGAAATATTAGTTTAAAATAACTTATCCTCATAAAAAAAAATGTATGGCAAATGCAATAATATGGGCAAATAAAATACTGCAAAGAATAGATGAGTGATAAGTTGTCTATTACATGAACCCCACAGTTTCGTTTTAAAAGGATTAAGGAAAAATTATTTTGTACTATTTATTCCATTATTAAATATTTTCCATTATTGCTGAGAAGTCTGAAGAATATCAGAGGCTCAGGGATTAAATTCTTTTGACTAAAACATTTTTAATCTCAAACATTGCTTTCTGCAGGGTTTGCTGTCATAAAAGCTAGTGTTTTTTAAAAATTAATCACAATCTTACCTTTTTTTAAATTTAAGCTAAAAAACATTCAGTGTTTTCACTTTTTTTAGGGGTAAAAAAGTTGCTGTTAAGCTGTGAAATGTTTTTGTTGACTTCTGGTATAAAATTCAACCAGACAGATGTTTGCTAAATTTTTTTGACATGTAACAATGCCGAAGAGATGAAAGTAATTTTTGTCTAGAAAGAGTTTGTATTTATTTTTAAGGGGATCATTTTGTTTACTGGGAATGTTAATTTTTAAAAGTTTTTCCTTTTTTATATACTTAGAATTGCAAGTATTTTCTTACCCATGTTTGATTTCCATTTTTGTTCTGTAGTTTTTATATTAAAATACAAACAATTTAAACCTTATTAGAAATCAGACGAGGCTGTGACACTATTTTGATCATTTGGAGTGTTTATTGAAGTACCATTGAGAATGAAGGAAAATAAAAAATTTGAAAACATACTCAAACTAACCATGATGAAGGGTCAGCTAGAGCTATTTTAAAGTGTCTGGTGACTTGGCTAAATAGTGCAAGTGCTCTTTTCATACAAATTAATTTTCCTTGTAAAATTAACTGTATTTTTTGAGTTTTGAAAATTAAATGTATTTCTATAAAAAACTTTTTATTCCAATATTATACTATACATAGCTGAATTATCCTTCTGCTGCATTTACTGGAAAACACTAAATTTAATAATCACAGACCAATTTTGGTGTTTGAGAAGGAATCATATTTATTTAAATGCGGTAGACAAAGGTAAGATTGTTTTAAAATTACTATAAACATTATCATTATATCCAAAAAATTAATCAAGGCGTGAAATACAGAGATAAGTTGCAATAAAAGCACATTAATAAGGGTAAAAGTCAGCTAGCTTTTAATTTGTTATCCATCACACTGGAGATAGACTAGCTGTTCACTCAATGGCGAAAATCTTCGATGATAGTAATACATTATCAAAAAAAAAAAATGTTACCTACACTAGGATTGATTGAAATAAAGATTTTTTAAATAACAGTAATTGATTGTTTAGAATTAGACCGGAGCAGTGTGGCCAGTTGTCAGAAAGGTACTGGTATATATCGATCGATCACCAGTACTTATAATATGTTCTGGCCAGCAAGCTTCATATATGAAGCAGAAAAGGCTGAGCAGTGGCCACCCTTTGCCACTTGATTTCAATTGAACTTTCTATATTTTTTCTTATTTTTTGAGTGGTGACTAGGGTGGTCGTTAAAAAGAAAAGTCCGATTTTCTTTGGGGGGGGGGGGCACATCCCAAAAAGTTGTCATTTGGTGCATAATATTTCAAAGCTTTTAGGTCAAAAGAATAATATCTAAACAAATCCAAACCAGTCGTGGTAAAAAAAGGTTGGACTCATTTTATAGATTATTTATTTAGCTTTCACTTTTATAATTGAAACTTGTTTGTAAAACTCTGATAAAACGACACAAGGGGTTTCACTAACTCCCACCTCTATATCAATTTTTTAAGGATTGTCTGAAAAATTTTTAAAATTTGTCATTCACTTACAGGTAAATAATGAGGTTTGACTGAATGGGTATAAAATTTAAGAAATTTCTTAACTATCATAAAATAATTCAAATGAAACACAAAATTAATTAGACTACTTGATACTAAATTTTCTGTTTTTTGTTCTCATTTCCACGAATGGGAAATTTTCTTTTCGTCACTGTCAAGCAAGGATTAAAGGGGAGGCACCACGGAAAGTGCCCCTTCTTTGGGCTAAAAGAGAAAGGGAAGAAGAAGTAAAAGGTGTAAAAAGAAGAAAGTAGATTCTGAAAGACCATAAATTTTTCAGTAATTTAGGCCCCTTTACAGGGGGTCACTTTCCCCAGATTCTTCATATTTTTTCGTTCACTAAGTGCTGTGTGGATCAAAAATGATTTATATAGGAACAAAATCATTCTAATAATTAATTTAGTAATCATTCTGTACATCATCCTTCCACACCCTGAACCTGCCATTATCACAAATAAAAAACATAAGGCAATCAAAGAATATTTAAAAGCTTAGATTGAGAAGAAGGAAGCTGAACTTAAATATATTTCCTAGTTTTCTGAGTAGTGACTATTAATAGATTCAAAAAATTTTATCTTAAGCTACATTTACAAGAATGTAGTTGGACAAAGTAATAGACAGCATGGTTGCTGTTTCACATTAGAAAAGGACACTATAGGATAGGATCCCCCAGCCTAAAAAAACAAGTGGATTTATAAGGGAGCAATGCCCCACCTATCTCAAAAATTCACACATCCACCCCCGATTTAATTTCATGTAGTGCAAGCCAACAAAAACCATGATTAGGTATTTAATTGTTGGCATATTAAAAAAATTGCTCAAACCGAAGATTATAAAGAGTTACAGAACAATGATCAAAGTTTGAAAATATTTTTCAAAAGTAAATGAACTAATATTTGAAGGGCTTTGGAGATGAAGGGGTTATGTACAAAACGGGTAATATTCCATAATCGAGGTTTTCGCCAAATTTGGGCGATAACCATTTCAATGTGAAAATGGCTTCTACCAGCACAGCAGGGATTTAGATGTAGGTAGTAAGTAGTAGCTTGGCGAGATCCTATCTCGCTAAATTTGGCGAAAACCTCGATTGTTAAATCTGTCCCAAATGTAACATAGCCCCTTCATCCACCAAACCCTTCAATTGTGTGTAAATCAGCTAGTTACCTCATAGAGCTATGTAATGAATGGCCGTGACTTGATAGAAATTAGGTAGGCAATAAAAAGAAAAATTCTTAACTGTAATGAATTTTATAAAGAATATTTAATTTTACAATTGAAATTACACTGGCACCTTTGATCACAAGCAATATTATTTACCATCATTTTATTAAATATAAATAATAATTTATTTTTCCTATAAAAGTACTAAAATATTTCAGTTTCTATGATTGCTTATATGGATTAAATATTAATATGTTCTTGGAGTTCCAATAAATGTCGGAGGAGTGAAAAACCACAGACCATAAATAAGGTATAAAAAAATCTTCTGGTTGACCTTCTTCAACATACTTAAATTTCAATTCAGGTAACTTTTTCATTTTTTCTTTGGACCATTGATCTGATACTGATTTTATGACCTCAGTTACTTCTAACACAGAAACATTTTGTTCCATTCTTTCCAAATGAGGGGTGTAAAAGTTCAACACAATATCCAAATTTTGCATTATATCTTGAAAGTTTGAACTAGACCGAAACATAATAAAAATGTCTTTCTTGTATAAAATTGTATAGAGTAAATTGATATTATTTTTTAGTTGAAATGTCAGACAAGAGTTCAAAATTTCCAAAAGCATTCGAAGTACTTCATCTAATATAGAGGCATCTTGCATCAGGTCTGTTGGAAGCATATCATCCATTGGTTGAGTACTAGTTTTTGAGTTTTCAGTTATGCGAATGTAGCGTTTCCCCATGTTTTCTAGTAAATTCACATATTTATCACATACGTAAGTATGTAAATTTTGAACATGAGCAGACATATTAGCCAGAGCTGCAAGACAATTAGTATGCAAATATTTATCATGCATTCTAGTCATGTTATACTGTATAGTTCTGATAAGAATCAGAACTATTAAACTGCCTGCAGAAATCTCAGAAAGCATTCTTTCTGAATACCAGGAAATATGCTTGAGTTTTAGCAAATGTACTTGCTTATCAAAATATTCTTCTTCACTTAAAATTAATATTACAATTAATGCCATGTAAATTAGATGAGAGTTCTTATCTGGAGCATCATATAACAATTTTAGTAATGGTATTACAAGCTCTTGAATATTTGATGAATGAATAATGAAGTTTTTGAAACTTGCATTTTGATGAAGCAATAAATATGTTAATAATGCTGTTTGGTCATCTTTCAAAGTACTGCACAATGTATTGAACAGCACTTGATAATTAAACTTAAAAGCTTCTACAGAACTACTTGAAGCTTCGCCGAATGAACTATCAGAATCTTGAAAAGAAAATAATGCAGCTCTGTAAGGATTTTTTATTTCTCTTTCATTTGTGCAATGATTAACTAATATCAACAACAACAGTAGGCTTTGGTTGGCCAAAACCATTAAGGAGGATGAATCTTTTGAAGTTATTTTACCTGAGAGATTGAAAGTTAAAGCATTCCAAAGACCAGATGCAAGACCAGCTATTATACTTCCTCCTTCAACACTTGAGATGCAATGAGGGCACACATCTTGAGTACAGTAATGATGCAATAAAGTTTTAACAAGTAAAAGGGAGTGGATAGCACATTTTCCTTGCATAACAATTGAATATACTATCGAAGAGCTTGCAGGCCGGGAAGAGAACATCTGAACTGATAATAATACCACTAAAGTGTGAACAGCTTCAACAGTTATAGCATAAGTATTTTTATCAAGTGATATATCAACAATTATTTCAAACAGAGCGTTAATCACAGACTCCAACAACTTCTCCGATTCTGATGCATTCTTTGGATCTGTTTTGTTGAGTTGAACATCCTCTAACTGTTTCAAAGTTCCTTCTTCCCCTAATGTCTCAATAAAATATTTTAAAACACATCTGAGAATAAAGAGGGAGTTGTAAGCTTGCCAAATGAAAATCTTATTTTCACACTGCACAGCAGCTTTAAGCTCTGAAGCATGAATGAGGAAAACTTTGATCAATGCTGCAACATTGCCAGTGATGGGATTACTGTTCAATAAGGCATCAAGCATAGGACGAGTACTGTCTTCTAACAGACGACAGTCAGCACAGGAATGAGGAGGCGCAAATGTGAAAGACAGCAGTTGATTCCAGAAAGGATCATTTGGAGATATTGGTTCTTTGCTAGAAAACAGCTGTAAATATTTGTTGTCACGTAGTTCATGTAAGCTGCTGCTGGATGTACCCATTCTTTGATCTAAAAATATAAAATACCAGAAGTGAGAGGAAAAAAATAACAGTGCTCCCAGTAGACTTTTAGTTTGTCTTAAGAGAAAAAAAAGTTACCGAAATTAAGTCGAAACTTAAGAGTTGTGTAAAAATTGCAGGCAAGTAATGCTAAAACAAAGAAATGCAAGCTGCGGCACACTCAAAGCATGGACATGGGAGGCCATGAGCAGCAGCCGTAAGGAAGAATTTTCTTCCCAAAACAGCTCAATATCTGAAGCGAATTTCTTGGTTAGATGTCCAGTTGAAGGCAAAAAAATTCTAAAAACATTGAAAGTTCACAGAATTTTTGTAAAATTTTTTCTTTTTGACGTATAGAATAGAAGGGAGAATGGAAGTTCATCCTGAATAGGGTATAAGTTATAAAGGAATTTTATTACTTTTTCAGTTATTTTAATAGGTTGACTTAGTATATTTTAACTGGGGGTTCACGTACTTCTATGGACAAGCTGCCACTGGTCATAGACCTCCTGGAGGGAGAAACTTAAGAAAAGGGGGTGTTCCCCACATTTATTCCCTTAAAACTACTAGTTTGTGAATGTTAAAAATCATTAAGAGCTTTTGTGACTTTAAAAAGCATGTTATCCAATGGTTTTCTTCCTTTTTTAAAGTAGGCAATTGTTTAAAGTAGTTCAAATCCATTCGGGGACCCTAAAAAGTTACCAAGTGGATTTAGTGACAATTGAAAGTCACTGTACCTGTAGAAAAAAGCTGTTCCGAAATCAGTCACTTTAAATACATAACATCTTAGGTTGTGTTAAGTATAATGTTATAATTATGACGTAATGAAGTATTTCAACAAAATAACTTTACTCCACGGAACATAATGACAGAACTGCATTTTTTATTTAATATTCAATTCAATTTATTATAGGTAACTCTATAAATAAATATAACTAAAAGTAGTAACACTTACTAATAATTACAAGTGAGGACAAGGATATCAACTAGAACTTGAATGCTTTTAGAAGTGGCTAAGTTTTAAGAGTTGAATCGAATATTGTTTATTTCGTTTCTGGAATAGAGATTTTGTAATAATTGTTGTTGACATTACATTATTGTATAGGTAACCATGGAAGTAAGGATAAGGGGAAGTGCTTTTAGAAAGTAAACAGTGAAGTCAGTATCGCGTAGGGATACATCTATTCAAACTACCCCGCTTTAAACAAATTCAAATTTGAACAAAATTGTTTTCAGCTTTACAATGTCACGATGTAATAGTACAGAAATTTTGGGAATGGTTCCTTATTAGCTACTTAATATCCTGCTGTTTAGTCCTACTCCTTCTTTAAGGTATTTATTGTAACCAATGCGCAATGAAACGGCATCATAACCAAATAGCAAATCCTCATAGGGCACTTTCTTATATTCCTATTCCATGCTACACTGTCGACATTAGGCAATGACAGTAGAAAAATTACTTTGCTTTGATAGTTTCTGAGATATGGTTCTTAAGTTTACACCTTTTTTCATTTTGTGTAAAATTCAAGATTTCAATTTTCATAAAAAGGTTCTATGTGGATAAAATTTAGATTTAACTCTCTGTTTAAAAAATCACAGCTCTTGATCACTCATCACTGTAACCACGCTTACTTTGTTGTTATTTTCGAAACATATTAGCTGTAACCGTAATTATAAACTTTTTATTGGAAAATTTGTATAAATAAATTATTGTTCTGTTAAAACTTGATGTAATTATGGCAAACTCTCCCGATACATCAAAAGATAGTTTCTCCATCAAAGCTGTTTATGAGGGACACACGGCTGATGTTCGTGTAGTTACTGCAGCTCATGAACCCGAAGGAGGTTTCATAACCGGCTCTCGTGATTGCTTGGTTAAACTATGGGTTCCTGTGAAGTATGAACTTTCTGGGACTATTAGAATTTGGAATAGCTTTAGAAAGAGACATCCAGCTGTCATGTTTACCCACAGCTCAAATGATGACCACTAATAACGATTTTCATAATGTTAAAGAATAGGAAGTTTGCACTTCTGGTTTATATATAGCTCAGTGATGATGACAACACTTAAGCATGTTGCTGTGGGAGATGTGGTTACACATGGTGGCTGGATTACTCTAAATATGTTTCTAGAATTTTTCTTGTTTGCCTCTTTTGACTAAAAAGTTGCTTTTGGTTTGATATTATACTTTAGGGGGGTACTTACGTATTATCCCGTCGACCGTGCCGCTTAATCCGAAAACATTATCAAATCCCATTGACTTTACTATTACTGTGCTGCTGAATTAGCCGGCCGCTGAACGGTGGACAGGATAATACTTAAGTACCTACTTTTGTAGTAATCACATTTTAAGGCTGTTTTCTAATTTTTCGCAAAGTCAAACTCACCTCACCTGGCGTATTCGCTCGCGTTTATTCTAACTAATGTGGCAGGTGAAATGGGCGTTGATTTTAAGTCTCCGCTTATTGGCTGATCTCAATGGCGTCACAACACTGCGAAACAAAACTAATTGTTTGAAAAGGGATGTAAAGTAAAAATTAACAAAAAATCAACAGTTTTTAACTGAAAGCAAAAAGTTAGAAGGAAAAAATCAAACGCAGACGATTATCTTGCAAAATTGGAGCAGTAAGATTGAAAACAAAACAAACCCTCTCAGCCAATCAGAGACTACTTCGATCGAAATTCGCCGGACTCCCCGAGCCAAGTGGTGGCGAACCCACTTGTGTCGAATTCGCTTGAAAGCGGAACGAAGAAGAAAATAGTAATTCCAGCGTTTTCACCCGGGGAATTCATTAAAGTGGACGAGTAGAATACATCTCTCGATTTGACTATTGGAAGACTAAATCTTGAATGTTCACAGAAGTACTGTTGAATATCTAGCCCATTTTCTTGGTTCAAGTATAATGGGGCTAAAGCATAAGTTTCCCGAAAAATCCAACTTTTAATGTCTGATTTCTGGCCTATTGAGACCTGTAGTATAATAAATAGTAATAGAGATGTGCTAGTCGCTAGGTTCCTTCTAAAGATGATATCCGGGGGATGTGTCCCCCTAATAATTAAGAGCATTTTTGCACAGCTTCGGTAAGAGTCCTCCAGTCGTCATGTTTACCCACAGCCACCTACTTAAGTGTTGTCATCATTTGAGCTATGGGTAAACATGACTGCTGAAGGACTTATTGAAGCTGTGCCACATTTTTTCATTAAAACTTAATTGCTAACTCCAGGGGACCTAATTTTCACTATATATGCCAATGACTCCTTAATTTTAAAGGAAGGTGCGGTAAGATCATAGTACACGTTACATGCTTGGCGCTATTTTGAAAAATGTTGCAAATCACACCACAAATTTCAAAATGCAAATGCAAAATTGATGAAAAACAATGACCTTATCATATATATTTCAAAAATGTAATAATTAAAAGCAATAAGCCCTCCAAATTTTGTCATCAAACATTGCCTTATCTACAGTGCATTGTATACTTGGATTAAGCCGAAGGTGCTAATTTTCCAAAGTCACAAATATCAGGGGCGTTTATCACGGGGAAAAGGGGAGGGACACAGACCCCCTTATATGCTGCCTGATTTAATTGGTGAGGATATACGTAAATAGATTATAATAAAAGTCAATAAAACCTTATTGTTTCTTAAGTTGAAATTTTCCATCATGAACAATTAGGCCCCCGTTCGTTTTCGTTTACAGAGTTTCGTTTACACACTTACAAGTAATTTTGCACTCAATAATCCAATGTTGCCAACTCTAGATGCAGGGGTCGATCCAGCCGGAAATCGGGCCCCTTTTCCTGCCCCTTCACAAATTTTAAATTCATAAAAACGACCCTTTCTCAAAATTAAAATAAGTATTAATCATTATTTGCAAGAAAACATTCACAAAATCTTATTTGTTTCAAGTAAAAAATATGTTTTGGTACTTATCCATTAACCGTGTGCAATCAAAATATCACCAAATAAGGTAGAATGAATTAAGGAATTCTCTATTCAACGGTCGCCTCCTGCAAAAGAACATCTGCCTCTGGCGCATTTGTTTCATTGACTGTTTTGTCATTTGCTTTGCTTGGCGAGTATTTGGTTCACAATTTTCTACATTTGCGCCTGGCTATCGGATAAGTACATGCATTTTTTACGATAATTTGAAAAATTATAATATATTTTGACTAATTTTTCACAAAAATGGGCCCCAAAGAATAAAAACTGGATCACCTCCTTCCTCCTATGTCTATTACTTTCATAATGTATTTATGACTGAAGACTTTTTTGATAATAAATAGCTTTTGTAGTGTTTGGGGAACTATTTAATGGAACCAAAAAAAGAGTGAAAGCCCTCCCACTGGTAACATGAGATATGAACGAAACGCCTTGGGACCTCTAGTCTCAAATCTCACCTACGTAAAACCTTTTCCGTTTTGTTTACGTTAGGTTAGGTGATTGTTCTTTTAAAGCGGAATGTGTCCTTTGGTTCCACTTTGGAAAAAATGAGGTCAAAACAGTTCATGGGTGGACATCCCTTGAATGCAGAATAAATATTTTATTTCAAAATATTATTTAGATTTTTTGGTACTTACGTATTATCCCGTCGACCGTTCAGCGGGCTGTCTAATTCAGCGGCACAGTTATAGTAAAGTCAATAGGATTTGATAGCGTTTTCGGATTAAGCGTCATTGTCGACGGGATAATACGTAAGAACTGATTTTTTTGTTCTGGTTTAGTGATTAATAATAATTTTAATTAATTAATAGTAACTAATTTTTGTCAGGGGCATAAGGGGAGATATACTCTTTGTCCAGACTCAAAATTTGTTAGCCTCTTAGGTGTTATAAGAAACTTATAGGTGCTTAGGTGTTATACCAGTGGCAGTTTTAGAGAGCCAGGCTACCCAACCTGTTCCTAAAACTAGTGCAAGTATACTTGGTGCTGGAAGGGATTATCATTGACAGAGTACTTGCTAGTTGCTGGTGTATCCTAAGCTATAAACTACTAAATTTTTAAAATTTGTCTTATAATTTTACAAAATTAATAATGAATGCTTTGGACTGTCCTATCACTCCAGAAAACTATACATAAAAAACCTAATGAAAATGAGAACCTATTCTTGGCTTCAAGAAAGAGTTGGTGGCAATACCAGATAAGATCTGTGTGCATTCCCTGCCATTGGAAATAAAAAAAAATAATTAGATTATCTAACTCGAAATGTAAATCCCTAAATGCTGATTTGAAAATTGGGAGCCGTATTAATGCCGTCAACCGTACTGCTGAATCCAAAAATATCACTGATGTCAGAAATCAATTAGGAGTAAAAATTATGGCCAGATGTAGCTTCTTAAAAACAAGGCAACCCAATAAATAATGCCTCTTTATTTTACTTAAAATAGCTGAATATCAAAATCTGCTTATGGGATAAGTAGAAAATGGGATCTGAGAATTGAAATGATAAATGAAAATGAGCTGCATCTGGCATATAACTTTGTTTAAACTTCATAAGTATTGTATTTGTAAGGTTGATTTTTCACATTTTAAAATTAACAGAAATTTAATAAAATTGTATCTTTATTTCTAGTGAAAATGAATATAAAGATGAACACATTTTCATTGGACCTTCTAAGTATATAGCAAGCTTATGTGCTCTTCCATCCAGTGATCAGTACCCTGATGGTTTAATATTAGCTGGAAGTAATGACTGTTCCATATATGGATTTTCAACAGGTAGTAGCGATCCTGTGATGAAGCTTCATGGTCATTCTGATGTCGGTAAGTTAAAATTGTACTTTTTTCTGCAAAATAGGGTGGAGCGAAAAAAAAACCTTTTTATTCTAATCAGTCTGTGGCTAGAGCTCAAAGTTTGTGGTTGGGAGTCCTTATAACCAATAATTTTCAACTTGATTGGATGATATCTTCAGACTGCTCTTTGTAGCCAAAGTTTGAAAATTTTGTGAAAAGTGTCAAAAATTAAAAAATTTCCTGATACTAGTTTCTAAATGTTCTTAAAGTTATTTTATGGCAAATAATTACTCGTATTACTTGTACATTGCTTAATATCAGCAAATTAGGATATTTGATTCATGTAAAAAGGTTTAATAGTTCATCAATAGACTATGTAGTGTTATAGTGGAGCAAAAGAAACAAAGTTTGAATATAATTCAAACGTAATAGCACGGATCCTAAAATTATAGACCATTCCTTTAATATCTTTTGCCACCCCAAGTGAGCTAAAGTTTTAAAAAAAATTATTTTACAGAAAAAATTAAAATTACCCAAATTTACCAAACTATTTTCTAATTAGGCACACTGTTCAGCAATGAGTCATTTAAGAATGTCAAAAAAAATTTCAGCCAAAAATGATGTAACAGTTCTAGCTTCAGTTTGGCAAAGGACCAAATTGTGCATAAAAATGTATATTCCATAACCTGGGAATCTTTTTTTGAGCTCTATCAGTCCTGAACTTTCTAGTATCCGCTTCGCCAGCAAAATGTATCTATACTAGAAGGAGTACCAAATACAAACCCTCATAAAATTAATTTACTTGCTCATCAAAGTATTTAAACTTAGAAATTTCATAAAAATGAGCACTGTCCCTAATATTTTTGCTATAGCGCTTAGAAACGAAAAATTTTGGTGTGTGTTGTGCAGAGAGAGGAAAAACATTTTTTTTTTAAACAAAAATAAGACATGTTTTTTTTTTCTCATTCTTGAAACATTGTATCATGGTTGCATGCACAGAGAATAAGAGGTTCATTTATGATTATAGAGGTGTTATGTATTGACTGAGATGAGTGGTTAGCCTTTTTAAGTATTTATTTTATTGTAACAGTGTGTTTAGTAACTGTAACTATGACGTTTGTTATTCCTATTTAAGCCTGCATTTGATAATGACGTTGTGATTTATGAGATCCAACAGGAGGCAATGCTAAAAAAGTGGAATAATTTAATTATCAGTTCTTTTTTTAAGGCTTGCCATATTTTTTGGGGTCCTATCTGGGACTTGATTTTAAAATTACTTAACATTCTTGTAAAGCTTTAAACTTTTTTATTATAATTCCTTCATCAGAATACTCCAACATTCTTATTGACTATTCACTGATTTTTTGTTACCTTTTAGTATGTTCTCTATCAAGTGGATTTGGGCTTTTTGTCAGTGGCTCATGGGATAAAACTGCTAGAATTTGGTCTGGTCAACAATGCACAGCTGTTTTAGAAGGTCATGATCAAGCAGTTTGGGCTACACAAGTCTATCCTCAACAGAATATGATTTTGACTGGTTCAGCTGATCGTACCATTCGAATATGGAGGCATGGAGTTTGTGAAAATATTTTATATGGTAGGTGATTTACTATTCATTCCTAGCAAACTGCACTGTTTTGTAATAGGGGTTTTATAGAATATCTCAGTCTAGTTGCAGCGCTTTGTAGATATCTTTGCTTTGTGTTTTGGTTTTCTCAGTTTTAACGGTTTTCAGCATTTAGGTTATTGTAAGTGTTGATGGTGTTTTTTTTAGGAAACAAAAAGATGTGAAAGGGAAAGAATTTGAGCTTTAATTTAAAAATATTTCTTAAACTATTTTTTAAAACATACTATATTAAGTATAAAACGATTTTGCCTAACTCTTGTAAAATAAAAATGCAATTACTTCAAGTATCCACAATTTCTTGCTTTTATTATTTATAATTTTCCTAATTTGTTAAAATATATCTAGAAAAAATTAAATATTGCTTGTCTAACATAACTATGTAATTTGATACATTAATACTAATCTTGTTAATTATTGTAGGATTTGTTTTTATTTAAGTGTATTTAAAACAGGGTATGAATAGGATAAAAACTAAAACTATCTTGCTTTTTAATGTAAAAAGGTTTGGTCATTTATTGTGTAGAAAGCATGATGAATTTTTAAACCATGCATATAACTATGCAAAAATGGAAATTCAACTTAATTTTTAACTGAAAATTGTATTGGACTACATCCTTAGTTCTCGCGGACCTGGAAAAAATGCCCGAACCTACGAACCTGGTTCGGGGGAAGCCCCTGCCAGCTCCATAGGAGCAATACATTAGGTTCGGGTAAATTGTATTAGGTTCGGGGGAAGGTTACAACTTTTTCCAGGTCCGAGTTCTCGCGACCCTAGCATCTCTTCTCGGGCACCACTGTTTTATAGTTTTTAACTCGTGTGTGCCACAAACATTTCTGGAAAATTTAAAATGTGCCATCTATAGTACAATAGACCCTTGATCGCAGTGCTAAGGCTTCTGTAGCCACTCCTCCACAATTCAAGTGTGCTGTCAACCAAAAGAGGTTGAGGTACACTGTTATGGCTTATGGGGAAGTTGTTTAATAAATCAATTTAAAAATTCCATCCAACAGACAAGTATGAAAAAAGTGAGCTATAGACATACTCACTAGTTCAGCACTTGTCAGGTAATGGGAAGCTTGTGTGATTAGTAACTAATGTAGTTTTCTTTTGTTTTAGGTCATGAAGACTGTGTCAGGGGCTTGGTCGTGTCTCCAAAATTGACATTTTTGTCTTGCAGTAATGATGGTACTGTACGTGTATGGAATATTCAAGGCCAGTGCTTGAATGTTTACAATTGCCATGATAATTATATCTACAGTGTTACATTATTAGAGAATGGAAGTGATTTTGCAACATGTAGTGAAGATGAAAGTGTCAAAATTTGGGAAAAAGGACAATGTGTACAGACCATTGAAATTCGTTCTAAAACCTTATGGAGTGTGGCAGCCTTAAAAAATGGAGATATAGTAGTAGGGAGTAGGTAAGTAAAAGTATGCTATATATCTATGAATTGTTTAAGCACAACAATACATAGTTGAAAAACAAAAACATGAAATCATGAATAATTTTAAATCATGGTATTAGGAGCTTTCTAGACAGTAAGACAAAAAAAAATAATAATAAGGCTTTTGTCTCAAAGGAGCTACTGCTCACCCATGGGCAAACATTCTCATTTTCTTTGTTGTACCTTAGAGAAACATAATTCTGTTGTTTGTTCTCTTAAATTATGTTGTAATCATTAATTTAAAAACTTTCAAAAACAGGGCCTAAAATGTTTAGAAATAAATGTTATTGGCTTTTGTTATAATGTTTATATGCTATTTTTATTACTAGTTAAACATACACTCTGTATTAGGATTCTTTTAGAATTAACCAGATTAGGATATGGAAATGAATGTTGTTGCCCTCCTAACACAAACTTTCGAAATAAATTTTTAAGAAACTACTCTAAAGTACCTTATGTAGATAATACTTAAAACTTATTGCATATCTTTTAAAGGTTTTGTTAAATTTTTGGATTTGTATGTTTTAGTGATGGATCTGTTTATGTCATTGGAAGAGGGGAGTTCACTCCAGGTAAGAAATGCTTTTTATGGTTTCTAAATTTCTTATAAGAAAGAGTGCAATGTGTTTAGACTGAGTCAGTCACCACAAAAGTTCTTTAAAAAGTGCTTTAAACAAATATTTCAGATTCGATAGAGAAATTAGGTTACATAATCTTTCCCATTACCTTCTTTTAATATAATAATAATAACAACTTTATTTACTGCACAAAATTTTTTTACAGAAACACAAGGAAAAAAACATTTGACGCCAAGGGGAAATTTGACAATTCCCGTTCAGGCGACAGAGAATGTATTTTACATTAAATACAAAATAAATGAAAAAAAAATAACAACTTGAGAAAATGAGTAAATAAATAATGGCAATAAGCTGGATAACTGATTATAAATAGATTGCTTCAATTGAGGGAAAAATATGAATCCAAGTCGTCGATATTTATTATGAAGTCAAGTAGTTTTCTTTTAAAAGTGGAGTATTTTTTCCCCTGAAAATATCATATTGTACTCTAAAAAAAAACTCCTTAGAAATAGTAATAGTAATACTATCGTAAATAGTAAGAGCTCTGTCATGTTGAAAAAATTGATGTCAAAGGAAGGAATAAGATTTTTATTAGTCACCAAGGAGAACATGACTCGTTCAGGTGAGAGATAGATTTAATGTTTAAATACAGAGCAAATAAATGTGATGAAAAGAAAAAAAAAACCTGAATTAGTTTTAGGACTAATGATAGTGGTTTTATAATGAAAAAACCTAACATATTCACTGAAATATATTGAAATTTAATAATAAATGTACTAATTGACAAAAGTCTAGTTACTATAATTACTGTTACTTCATATTTGCAATTTTAAAAATAAAATTCTATGTCCAATAAGTTACATTATTAGATAATGGAACTGAATTTGCTTTACCGATAAGGAGAAAAGGTTTGCACTTAAAAGTAAATATTTTGCAGATATGGGGAAAATTGTTGTAAATTTTGGGTGCTAAGTAGAAAAAATGCTTAAAGAATATTTCTTTGGAAAATCAAGGAATTTTGTAAATTTTATTTGGCCTTCTTTGAGGAACATCTTCTTTTAAGTTACTTGTTGATTTATTTTGGTTTAAAAAAAAATGAAACATGATGCAAGAAATCATTTCTTAAAGGTAATGATTCAAAATTAATTTAAGTTCTCGATGGAAATGCTTTGTTTAGTGTACTGTTTTTTGGTCTAAATTTAATCTAAATAATTTATATCTTGTTAATTAACCACCTTAAATGCTAATGCCAGTATAATATCATGCATTTTTCTATTCTTTCAGTTACATCAAGTCCATTGAAAGACAGTTTGGTTGAGACCAAAAAAGTTAATGGTGATGCTATAAAAGCAAGCAACTTAATCTCCCCTAAACAAGTAGATATAGAAAAGTTGTCTGTTAAGGTAAGTACTATAATATTTGTCTATATAAATTCAAAGAATGGATTTACATGAAGTAATTAGAACAGGACGATGCAATTATAACTTAGAAGCCTCCTTATTGAAGTAAGCAGATGTAAAAGGCAGTCCTTCTACTGCTTCTTGGTGTCACTACATAGTAGCTTTGTCATAGCTATGTCTATATCACATAGTAAAGTTTCTACATTATGATTGTGCTGTCTCTTTCTAATAGCTGATTATGAAGTTCTATGATCATAAGAGTTTAGAAGATAAGAATTGTGTTTCTTGGATACTCTTGATTCCCTTGGTGGTTTTCCCCCTTCAGAGTTGCAGACTAATTACAAGTTTGAGTTTTAGACTTGTTTAAGTTTTCTCTTGGAAACATTTTTAAAATATTGTTATTTTCTTTCTCAGACATTTTTTTGGTGTTTGGGTTTGTTTACAAGTCTTCATGGTGGGTACGCAAGTAACATATAAAATTAAAAGTTTGGGAATTGGTGTCTCTGTGAGAGAGTTGTCGGGTGTGCTAGATGATGTTAGAGACTTCTTGTGGCATGGTAGTTGAACTTGGTGTAGGCTTTCCTACCCCAGGGATATCAGTTACAAGAACGTTTGGGATGGTCAGGTTTGTACTGTGCTACATGGTGACATCATTCTCCCATCTGCCTTCAGTGTTGGTAAACGTGGGAATTTCCATCTCAGTATTTCTCTAGTTTATTATCTATTCAGACTTCATGTTAATTTTTTCTTGTGATGTATTAATGGCTAATCAAAGGCATAATTGATAAGCTTGACTCTCCCAGTTTATGGAAATTACAAGATTTCTTTACATTCATACATAATAATATATCTGCAGTATTACCTCCATTATGTTTCTTTTCTTTAATCCTTTTGAAATTAAGTTTTAGTTTTCTCACTTTTAAATCTATGCATTTTTGTTTCATAGGAAAAAGATTTTGAACTTTACTTTGAAATTGCTGGAGAGGTACGCAAACTAGCATTTAATAAGGATGAGAACCCATCTGAGGTTGCCCAGAATTTTGTGTCTGAAAATAGTTTAGATATCAGCAATGTACCAGAACTAATTCAGTTGATTGTTCAAAACTCTGGTAAGTTTTGTTTATGTTCTCTAAGTAAACCTTCTAATTATCCTTACTACTCTGTAATTTTGGTCTTGTCTGCACTAGCAATAGTTTGAGTGAAGTGTATAAAATTTTTATTTTTTGCTGTTAAAAGCTATGGACTTTCTATGTGAGCTAACTATCAATGATCACAATTCTATTAAGTTGATTCTTTTTTTAATTATCCATGTCATAAATACCAATACAATCAATTTTTTATAGATCTAAAGATGCCTTTTCAACCAAATAGTTATTTTCCTTTGGAAAACTATTACTATTACACTAATGCCAATGTTGCTGGATTGAAAGCCAAGCTTCTAGAATTCAATGAGAAGGTTTCTGAATCAAAGCACATTCCACCATCCAACTTAGAAAAGCTTGTAGAGGTTGCTGATTTTCCTGATGTGGTTTCTGAATCTCAAATGCAGTCCTTAGACATAGCAGTATCATGGGATGATGGTAAGTTTAATTTTATTTTCATACTGCTCAGTAACTGTTCTTTGCCAATCAAGAAATGAAAACTAAAATGATTAAAAACCATCACACTTGTGAGACAATAGAATTTTCCATTACAAGGTTTTTACAATTACTAATTAGCAAATTTTTGAACTGATGGCACCCTTTATTTAGAGCTTTAGATAAAACAATATGCACCACAAATTTTTATTTGCAACTAAGAATGATGGAGCTAAGCCTAATACCATAGTTGATTTTTTCTTGATTAAAAAATGGGCGCTGTTGTTACCATGTTCTTGAAACTCAAGCGATACTTTTTGGTTAGAATCAACTAATTTTGTCATTTCTCACATTTCCAGAATATCTGTTTCCTGTCTTGGATTTATTACGTCTGGCTGTTAGGTGCACAGATGTCTGTAGAAGAATTTGCAACAATAGTTTTATGAACCATTTGCTTGAAATTTTGAAAAGTGAAAAAAGTGTTAATCGTATATTAGTGGTAAAGATTTTGTGTAATCTTTTTGGAGTTAAAGAAGGTGAGGAAATGATAATGAAATATCAAGAAAGAATAAGTGATGCAGTTAATCATGCTTTGTCTATTTCTGATGATAAGATTCATAAATCTTGTATGTCTCTGTGTTTAAATTATGCTGTAGCTTCCCATAAAGGCTTGGCTATTGATATTGAATTATATTGTTGCAATCTTGTTGAGATGCTGAAGGTAGTTACTGATGCTGATTGTTTATACAAAGGTTACCTTTCAATTGGCACTATTTGTGTTGCCAATTATTCTGCCCTTTTAAAATTTCATTCATTAAACGTGGATACAATTTTGTTAAGTTCCCAAAAGTATGTCGAAGAATCTTCTAATACACTGGAGGTTTTGTCACTGTTAATCCAAAGTTTTCAGTCTTAACAAGAATATAATTATGGATGATTGTTTTTATGGGTTAGTGGAATTACAATTATTCAAAAGTATATAATTTCATTTTAAAAGGTGTGGTATCCCTAAAATGTGTGTTTTTAAAGGGGTTTAAAAATCTGAATTATAATTTTGATATTTTTTTTTATGTTTCTGCTGTTAAAGGTTTAAAAATTAGAATTGAAGGCTTTTTAAAGGCTCTTGGGAAAATATAATGGATATATTGATGTTTAATTTTATTTGAATAATTTCTTTATCTTATAAATTCTTATTAAAAAATATTCTGTCATGCATTAAATATTGGGAATACTTTATTTTAAGCATGTTTTACTATTGATGCATTTATGTATGAGTTAATACCAAATATCTACTTCACTTTTATAGTAAGTAATTTGTTCCTATAGTTACTCATTTTTTTATAAAGCTTATTTCTCTTGTATAATAAGGTAATAAAATACAACACCATGATAGACTAGAATCATTTTAATGTTAATGCTTTAATTCAATTTTTGCTATATTTCTTTCATTTAGGTAAATTACTTAAGTAATGCATCTGTGATATCACAATTGTAAACTATTTGCTGCTCATGTTCATCCATTTGTATTCACAGTGTATTTTTCATAAATAAACATCTTGCATATTTTTAAGATCCCACTGTTATCTTCATAATAAATATCATTGTGTTTATTGATTTGGTATTCTAATTCTTCTCATTAATTTTAGTTGTTCATGATTCCCATTCCTTTTGGTTGTCAATAAATAATTAATAAACTGCAGTAAAAAAATACTGGAACTTCAATTTGTGCTGACCCTCCCTATCAAAGTATGCTATATTTTGTGATTGTGTTTCATCATTTGAAGATCACATAAGTTTGTAATGCACCAGTATAGGCACAGGAATTGGCCATATGTAAATAGACACCAAGCTGCTCTCAGACCTTCAGTTGACAGTCAGGAAACTATTTCTTTCCTTTTGTGTCTCCTGATATAACTGTCCCCACTAAACTCTTACCCCCCCCAACCCTCTTCAAAATTAAAACTACCGTGGCTTCATGGCAAATCTCATTAGTGTAATGACAACCTTTAAACCAATAGAATTGTAAGTGTGGTTGGGATGAACCACTCAAGACCCTGAATGTCAGAGAGTAGACAGAAGGGGTAATTTCTTTTCAATTGTAATTCATTTTGTTCATCCTGCTTTTGCTGGTCCACCTCGTAGTTTTTAAAATAAATACAATTGTTATATTCAGACTTCACATCTACCTATTTCTGATAGTATAGAAGGCAGTGCCAACAGTATCTGTCACCACTGTATTCACCCAAACAGTGTAATAAGCCAGCCTTCCCACAATAAATTAAAATTTGCATATTATGTGGACCGTATGTAGTGTGACAAAGAAGTCAGTGTCTTCCCTAGTAGCACAGATCATACCAAATATGTCAAGTTTACGTAAATCCAACTAGAAGTAAACGAAATTTGGCCATACATGACAAAAATTGGATGAATCCTATACATTTGTGCTGCTTGGGTTCCTATTTTCCCGAAAGCAATGCTAGAAAAAGTTCAGTAGATGGAAGTTTGTTTGACTCTGCACCAGTGTTCCTTAGGGCAGCAGTTCCCAAACTGTGCTCCGCGAAGCATTTCTAGGTGCACCATGAAGAAATTTTAAATGAACACTTATTTTTTAATTTCTAATTTGAGTTCTGAAATTGTCAAAAAATAAACCAGATATGGGCTGAATGTACTCGTCAAAACAAGCTCATCTTTCGCATTAGGAAACACTCTTGTAGTATTTTAGAGTTAAACACCTCCCCCCACCAAAATTTTGACACCAATTTTTATACAGTTTCCCCTTGAAAATTCTCCAATTTACAAGGAAAAATCCTCTTAGAAGTGTAACCCAAAGGGTCTCAAAATGGATTAAAACACTACTTTTTGTAAAGTTTTGAGAAAAATTTTGGGGGAAGACCCCCAAACCCTCCTTGAAATTTTCACGTCTTTTAATACTGTTTTTCTTTGAAAATTCTACCACTTTCAAAGCGTAGTTCTCTTTGGTGGTATAAGCTCTGAATAAGTACTACAGTAGTACTTAAAAAGGGGCTAATTTCAAAAGTATTTTGCAAGTATTTTTTAAAGTATTTGGGGGGGGAGTGCCCCCAACCCCCCTTTTGAAATTTTTAAACCTATTTATATACTATTTTTCCTTTGAAATTCCCTTATTGTAAAAACCCCCAAAGGTTCTTAAAATGAGCTATAACACTACTCTGAGGAGCAAAATTTTCGAAATTTTTCTAGGGTAGAACCCCCAGACCCCCCACTCTGGTTACAAAATTTAACATTAAGTGCACTAGTGCACTAAAATTTAAAATCCTTTGTATTAGTAGTAGTACTACTCTGTACACAGCTGTACTCCTTTTTCATTACTTTTTATGTTCTTGTTATTTTTTTTCCATTCTGAGAAAATTACTAAGAATTTAGTAGTTATACTGATACTGCTCAGGTTCTGCCATGAGATGTTTTGTTTTAGTATTAAATAAAACGGCGGGATAATGCCGGAAGTATGGTATTCTCTCTTCGGTGAATTTTAATGATAATGATTTAAAATAAAACTTTTTTTAATACGTAAAAAAATATAAGTTTAAAATTTAAAAAGTATAAGATATTTAATTGTTTAAAAACATTGTCTGCATGCTGTTATTTCTTGTAGCAATAGGTTTTATGTAATCTGTTTTTACATCTTTAAAAATTAATTTTCGGAAAAAGGGCTCCGCGACAAATTTGTCTCTTAAAAAGTGCTCCGCGACTTAAAAAGTTTGGGAACCCCTGCCTTAGGGTGTGTAACAGGTGTTCAGAGATATTTTTAACTCCTCTGAGAGAGTATTTCACTCCTTGAAAATCGGAAATACTCTTTAAAAAATTAGACAGGAGTATTTTCACTCTTTGAATTTTCACAAAGGTTTAGCTTAAAAAATGCATGCTTGCATTTGTTGCCCTTCTGAGTCATTTCGAGGAGTGTAGGATAGGATAGATGAAATGAACTGTATAAATAATATGTAAATATTAATAGTTAGCTTAGAAAATAAACGTAATTAAGTGAGATGTAAGTGGTAAACATTGGTCTCCCGTCTATGAGTGAATTTTAGTTGTCGAAGTACTCAAAACAGGAGGTAAGTGGCCAAAACACTGTATTTTTGAACCCTTTTTGGTTTCAGCCACGGCACCCTAATTGTGTTTTCATACAGCGATAGTAATTTTTTTTTCATTTATTGTTCTGCTGCTTAGAGAGTTTGATTGCAGTTTTCGTGTCTCTGTATAATATGTAGTTTATGCTATTTCCATTTTTCACTCCTCATAATTGAATTTCACTCCTCCTAAAAAAGTCAAGGAGTATTTTTATTCCTCCAAAAAAATCCTAGGAATAACACTGCAGGTGTTGCAACTTGCATGGGCGCCCATATCTTTGAATTCAGGAGGGGGCCAAAAGAAAAATTTTTGCAAGTTAGCCAGTCAAGCCCACCTAAGTTTCTTTTTTTTTTAAGGGGGGTTGATTTATAATTATTTCCAAGGGGCCCCTCACGTGCCACTTAATACAATTATTTTGTATAAAATACTACTGGCAAAAAAGGGGGTGTCTAAGGGTCATCCCCAGAAAAAGCTTTGAAATTTTATTCTTAAAAGTAGTGTTTTAACTTAACTCATTATGATGGTGACTTCTAAAATTGTTTTAACTCCGTCTGGCGCATAATATCCTGGTAAATATGTATTTTTGGAAGTATGTATCTTAAAGGCACTGAAATGAACTATATAAAAATAGTTTCAACTAAAAATTTCGTTGAAAACCCTCGGATAAAAAAACACCTAAAATTGGGGAAAATAGACCAAAATTGAAAATAATTATGCGTTTTGCGCAAAATCCTGACGTATATGAATTTCTTCATTATTTTTCTCGTTATCAGCACAACGAAATACATAGGAATTCGATGAAATTACTCAAGCAGCTTTTTCGTTGAAGACCTGTGTAATTCTTCAATTTTCCTTGAGCTTAGTTACCCAATAATGTTTTAAATAATTTTTTTTCCAAGACTACCTTTTTCGGCATTTAAAACCCTGAGGCTTTTTTTCTACTGGACTATTTCACTTGAAACTTTGCGTATATATTAGATAGGTACAGTGCTTTCAATAAAAGTATGCATTCAAATTAGGGATTTAGAGTACAGAAAAAAATATAAGTGAAAAAAAGTGTTTATTTTTGTGATGATATTTTAGAGTTGTTTGAGACAGGAGCGTCATTTCAGTTTTTGGTTGGGGGGACAAGGATTTTTTTTAAGTGGGGCTGAGCCACGCCGTAACCATACTTGTTTTTTTTTTGGAGGGGACTAGATTTTATTAGATAGTAGTTTTTAAAGAGGCTACTTATCAAATGAACAATTACTTTTTAATGTGATTTGTCATTTCTTATGTTACATTAGTTTTATTTATGTTGCTGTATTTATTGAATGGATAACTTTGTGTGTGTGAGAGAGAGACTGATCCCCAGTCAATCTAATTGCAATTAGACTAACTCCACAAGTCAAAATACCTCAAGAAAATCTAAAAACAATAGAGGTTGGATAACTTTGTAAGTGTCATGGTTAAATATGGAACTGCATGGGTTTGGGTAGATACACATAGTTGGAACCGGCACGAAAAAAAAAGCGCCGGGAACACCCGGATAAAGGCACCGGGAACACACAGGGAACAAAGGGATGAAGAAATACCAGGATGAAAGTTACCGGGAACACCGGGATAAGAAATATTACCGGTTGAGAGAATTTTTTTTTTATTAATAAGTATTTAAGTATCAAAAATAGGAATGCATAGTTCTATTGACAAATTTCTCAAAAACTGCAAAAAGTAAACTCGAAAAGTAATAATTTTGCTTGGGTTATGTTTAAATGGTCATTACAAGTGTTTTGACTCTAAATAACTTCAAAAAATTTGTAAATTAAAAAAAAATAAAAATTTGGGTATGAGTCCCGTTAATAAAAACCGATTTATTATGGTTAAATGAAGATTTTTCATAATTTTTTCCGGTGCAAGGGGGGGGTGCGGACCCACCTTTGCCCTTATGTATGGGCGCCCATGACTGTCCGGGGAAACCCGGTAACCCCGGACATATGGTAAGGTAACCATAGGGGTACGTGTACCCTAGACCAAGGGTCGGCAACTGGCGGTCCGCATCCGGACCGCGATAGGATATTTCCTGGACCACCGAAGAATTTTAAAAATCAATAATATAAATTTTCTTAGACAGAAAAAATTAGTTTGACCTTTTTCAAGGGTCAAATTTCTGAAAATGTCCAGTGGGAAACCCCCTTTTCACTATAAAGCTATTAAAATAATTTACAGGCATTTAAGACAAAAGTTAATTCAATGGTTTCCAATCTTATAAATTAGGAGGAACGCAGAAATGTAAAAATTTTATTTTTTTAAAAACAAAACAATTAGCAAGAGTTTTGTTTAATTTAACAATTTAGTTAAGAAGATAGTGTACGCTTCTCAAATTACATCTTCATCTATGTAAAAATATGCTTTTCTGAAACTAAGTATTTAAAATTAATTTAGTACTTTTTTTTCTCTGGACCTCAAAAAATATTTTCAAAATTATTTGGACCCCGCTTAAAATTACTTGCCGACCCCTTCCCTAGGCCTGGCCTAGAGAGTTCCAAAATCCTATGGGGGAAATGTTTTTGAATTCAAACTCGCATACCCCTTCATTTTATGCCATTTAAATACGGTTTCCAAAATTTTAATTACAGCTGCTCAAGAGCATCGAAAAATCTTATTTATGATTTTTTCTCAAAAATTGCAATAATTGTTTTTGTTGAAATTCAATACGCATACCCCTTTATACATTATTGTGCCCAGCGAAACATTTAAAAATCACCGAAAAATTTTGAAACAAAAAATTAATATTAACACACTGCTCAAGAGCATCAAAAAATCTCGATTTCACGTTTTGCACATAATTTATAAAATAAATGAATAAAAGGAAATAAAATCAAATAAGTGAAGTAATATCTTCAAAACTTATCCAAATTGCACTCAGAATGGTTGGAAATAACAGGTGTAAAGTTATAAGTCAAGTTAAAATGAAAGAGAAGTAAAAAAAAAGTAATTGAAAGAGAAGTAAATTGGAACTAATAAGCAAATTGAAATAAAGAAAATAAAGATATCAGAGATGAGTGTATCACGAACAATGTGGCGGGCCTTGTGTTTTATACTTCGAGTTAAGAGATTCAAAACTATGAATACATTAATTTTAACTAAACCTAATGACTAATTTTGTATAAAAACTTAATTTATATCAACATATAACATATACAAAATTTTTGTTTTTTATTTATTTGACACATTTTTTTTTTGTAAATTAGTCCAAAACGTGAAAAACGAGATATTTTGATGCCCTTCAGCAGTCTGTTAATGTTAATATTTTTACTTTACATTTTTACACCATATTTAATTGCCATTGAGCGCAAATTGTGAAAGGAGTTGCTGATGTGGCCATTTTTCTTCAACGAGTGATTACCAATCAAATTCTTAGATAATTAAAACCTCAAAGTTTCTTTGAATCCTTAAAATTTCTTCGATGTGACAGAATTCTGAAAATTCATTCACTTCATTGCGTCACGCATGCTTGTTATAAAGAAGCGTTTACGAAGCGAGCATCAGTTGTTCTTTTCTGCTGAAGTTCTGATTCAAGTTCTGAAATGAAGCAGTTAATATATGTAAGTACCACCGTAGCTCTTTTAATTTATTTTATTGAAAATTGTGTTTTGCGTGTTTAATACATTTTCAGTGTCTGTTTTCCTGTTTTTCTCTTCATTAAAAGGGTATTTTTTTACTAAATTTTAGTTTATTACATCGTTTTGAGCTCAGTAAAGAACTTGACAAGTTTGTCCCGATTACTCCCCAGACTGGGGGACTGGGCGCTGTCAACCTTTTTTTTTTAGAAAAAGTGGCATCATTTGGGAAAAAAAGTTAGGTGTTCCACTTTTACCACAAAAACAAAAATATAAAAAAGTGAAAACTATTATACAAATTCATAGACTAAATACGAGGGTTGTTTTTTTTTCAACTTCCGTTTTGCTCCTGAAAAAAAAGTAGTAGGAATTTCGAAATAATTTTGGTACTGGTAGTTAGGTACATCCTTCAGGATCAATTTACATCTTTACTGCATAAAAATCGGACATTTTTTCTATTAGTTATCGAATTTAAAAGCGCGCTCCTCGAACTTTTTTCCCGCCAACCCATAGAGAATTTCACTTTCTTCTTCGCGCGACCGCTCCTTTCGCCCAGCATTTAACATAAAACAATGGGTGAGCAGGTGAAAATTGCAGGAGGGGAAAGCGAAATTCTCTATGGACTGGCGGGAAATAAGTTCGAGGAGCGCGCTTGTAAATTCGATAACTAACATAAAAAATGTCCGATTTTTATGCAGTAAAGATGCAAATTGATCCTGAAGAATGTACCTAACTACCAGTACCAAAATTATTTCGAAATTCCTACTACTTTTTTTTCAGGAGCAAAACGGAAGTTGAAAAAAAACAACCCTCGTATATAAGAATTTTAAGCAAAAACATAGTTTCTCATGCAAGTCTGAATTAATCCAAAACTAAACTCATTGGCGCAACAGCTCTAGTGGGCCAAGGCCTACGATGCCCATCTTCGTTCTCTTGACCGTGGGGCATTCCGCGTAGTGACGTCATAGGGTATAAGAAGGTAAGAAACATTGCGACCAAGTAGAGTTCAGGCTCAAACACTTGGTACTTTATTTGAATAAGTAGAACTTGTTTCTTTCTCCAACAGATAATGATTCTCCTGGTCTTACTCCAACAAACAATTGGCGAGAGTTGGAACAATGCCCGTACTTACAATCGTCGTTACTTCTACAAGGCACAAGGTATACCTCACACCCTCACCCGGAATACAGGCCAAACCTACGCGCCGCGGAACAAATTGGTCTGGATCCAGGCTCCAGACTATGATGAATTCAGATATGGCGTACAGCCTAACCCATTTCGCCTAAAATAGAAGAATAGAAGTAAGTTTTTTCTTTTTTTATTCTTAAACTTAGGGAACAAGTCCGAAAAAATTGCTTCCCTATAAGGCAGATATAGCCCACTGAAATTGGTGAAATCGATTTCCATTCTTTGTATTTTTTAATTTAACTTGAAATTAAAATTTGTCGTCCTTTTCTTATTCTTTGTTCTGTAAACTAAGATTTTTTTTAATTTAAAAGTATTTGTACCTTTATTTATCCAGTGAATGTTTGAGTCTATTGATATTCACTTACTCCATTGATACTGCCTTAATGACTCGGTTTCATAACAATTTTTATTTTTTTTTACTTATAGTCTTTCTATTTTCCCCTTTTGATATTTAAAAGTTCGAAGATATACAACAAGTTTCAACAAGTCCGCCCTAACTCTGAATAAAAAGATTCTCTGTGTGGAGTTGGTAAAATTTGCCCAAAAAACTATACCTCTACTTTTATTTTTCAAAAAACATGACGTCATATCCAATAAAAACTTAAGATGCACGCATGCATGCGCAGTGGATACTTTTACCATCTTAATGGGCAAACATATCCAAATCACCATGTTCACGTTTTCCCTTTAACCTTTTAAATAACCTTTCATAAACCTTTTTAGCAAAACCCGGATGTAACGTAATATCTTTTTCTGTCGTAGAGGTCAGAACAGAGAGTCCATGGCCATAACATATGTGAGAATGGAAATCGAAAAACCATTGGGAATGCCTTGTGATAGGGGGCGCTGGGATCGCATCTACTACTCATGAAACTCACGTCACGATAGGCGGAGAAAAAGAGTCTCAATCCTCGAATTCTCTAATACAAAGGGACAGATTGAATGAACACGTCACAGCCAATCACAGCTGTGATCACCGAATTGTACTGTACTGCCTACCTTTCTGTCAGACATTTTTAGTGCTGTCCTCTACCATGAGATGGCATTTGAAAATAGCGTTTTGGACCCTCTGTTCGGCTTTTTCTCTGTGATAGAGGTATAGTTTTCTGCTAATTTTTTATGTACTCCACCCAAGGAATATGGCTGTGTAGAATTTTAGCGGACTTGGTGAAAAACACTGTATAGCACCAGAGTTTAATCAGCAATTCAATAATCTTATTACTTTTTTCTCTAATATTTTTTTTTCTAATTTCAGAGGTAAAGTATAAGGAACTACACTATCCAGGAATCAATATAAATAACTACTGTATCCTCATAATGTTACTTACATTTGAGGAAGAATATGTTTGTGTTTTCTTAATAAAGTAACAATAATAAAGATAGTTAAACTCATTTTTATGTTCCTTATTTTTCTTTATTCTGAGACTTATATGAGTGCTTTTTTTATTAAGTATTCACTTTGCTGTTTATTATGTATACGATGTTTTTCGAGATTGAAAAACTCAGCAAACTGGTTATTGTGTATGCAAGTAAATGGTAATAGCTAAATTAATCCTAATCAAAAGAGGCTATAATGCCTCTCCTTTTCTAAAGGTTTGAGAAATTTGAAAGGTTTTAAGATCAATAGTTGCATTGTACATTCAACTTTTTGTAATTTTCTCTGGAAGAAATAGGTTTAGTCGTACAGCTATTAACACTGAAGTGTTTGATGTTTGATACAGTAGAAGAGCCAGGCAATTTTTTAAGTATGAAAATTGGGGATAAATGCCCCCGCAGTGGTCTATTCCCCCCCCTGCAGTTATGAAAGTTTCCCCAAAAGTGTAAAAGGTAAATTTCTGAGGACCCAGACTTCGTAATGAGCAGGTTTGAATAAACTGCCCAAAAATCAGTGAAATCATGGTCCAAGCTTTCTGTGGCACAAGTGTTCTCATCAGTCCAAATTTGAAGAAAGGGTGTCTCTCCCTTTTTTTTTCGTGTTTTAAGGTTTTTTGCTCCTCTTCACTCCTTTGGCGATGCCCTCATAAAAAGTATCTTTTAATGAAGAATATCTAAACCATTTTTCCTAAATTTTTGCCGTCTCAATTGGGCTAAAAAAAACGCTTTTTTGCATCAAATTTTCAAACTTTTCCCACGAGAAACCCTCAGACCCTCTTTTAACTGGTATGATTTTCCCTAATTATAGAAGGGTCCCTGCATCCCTCTCTCGATACCCCTGAACGTCAATCTAAAAGAGAAGCGAGAGCATTAACGAGAAATTCATGAACTTTTGCCCCCGCACTAAAAATGGCCAGATAAGAGCAGTTATAAAATCAGCTTTTACACCTATGTATTAAAAGAGTTTAATTTGGCGGAAGTCCTTAGTGGTCGCCAAGTTGGCACTGATTATTTAAGATTTATTTTGTTTATTTAAACTCTAGATCGGCACTATAAAAATAGGGCCATCTTGGCTGCCGTTAAGAACTTTCTCCAAAGTTAACACCTACAAAAGGGGAGAGTTGGTTTTTATAAGAGCTTCTGTTGTATAATTAACATAATTAATCATAATGTCATACACTTGTTCGTAAAAAACACCGGAAACACCCATAATTGAGAACACTTGAAAGAGATAAAAAAAATATTGCTCCCCACATTATAAATTTTATGTTTCTATACTAGCCCCTTCAGTCGGAATTTTGAAATTTTAGTGTGAAAATATTTTCTTTTGGTACATAGTATGCTATGATGATAAATATCTCTGTCACAAATTTTGAAGTGTCTGGTATGATAGTTAAAGAAATTACAGACAGAAAAAAGTAGCATTTAAAATATTAAAAATCACTTATATAAATTATTTATTAAATATAATAAAGCAATAAAGTGAGAAAACTTGCATGAATACCGGTGTAAATAAGCTTAAAACATGTTTCGTCCATGTAAAACAAACTACACGATCACGAGTAGCTTTTACTTACGTTCAGTACGATGTCCGGTATAGCGGACATCCATTTTAAAAAACCATTCAGCGCCTTAAAAAGAACTTATTGGTACTCAAATTTTACGTTTAAATAAACCTTGAACAATAGTACAGATGTAGAGCATCAACTACAACAAAATTGGTGTTATTCTAAAATATTTTAATGAAGTTAGTAGAGTTTAAAGTTGATGTCCGGTATACCGCACACCAGGTCCGAAGGGGCTAGACTGCAGCGTTACTTGACCCTGGAGAAACAAAGCAAACAAAGTAGTTCCCAGCGCAGTGTCTGAGTTTTGAGTGAAATTAAGATACGTTGCAGTTTAGTATTGAACCCTCAATGAAAACTCTTCCGTTTAAAAGTAGGTATATAAAGTGTAATCAAAATAGTTACCTACTTTATTAGAGATGTTGGAGAGGTTACTCTTCAAGGTTTGTATGACTCTTTTGTGACTTATCTATAATTATTTTTGACTTATCTATAATTTTAGGACAACAAACCAGATGGTTAGAAAAACCATAAATTGATTGAAACAACGATTTTCATACATTGGTATTTCTAAATTTTCGTTTGTTTGGAATGAGGAAAAATCGTCATCAAACTAAAGTCGGTCCAAGTTACTCTAAAAATTTGTTAAAATTTTTAAACAGTCTGCTTTGCTTGATGTGATCACGTTTAAGGTTACATTCGAATTAGGGTAGGGGGGGGGCAAAACCACGCACCGCGATTTTTGATTGTTAATAATCGATTCAAAAGTTGATATCCAGGTGGCTGGTTTGTCTTATTGTGACTCATTGTCCCACGAGAGTTCTTACCTCTGTCACTCAAGAGTTTAAAAAGTGCTGTAAGTTTGTTTTTCATCACTTAGTAGATGTAATTTTTCTGATCCTTCACTTTAACAGTGTATAAAATTGGGCTTGAGGACAAGAACCAAAAAATAACCCATGATATAATAGCACTTTTACTTCAGTTTCGTTTTGAAATAATTGCATCAACATGTCTCCAAAAATAAAATGGCTTGTTTTTCCGAATAAAGTGAAACGGGGCGATTCCTCGCAGTTTAAAAAATTAGGGGATTTGCTCCAAAAGGAAATTAGGACTTACAGGATCCCTAAAAAGGTAAATATTTGTCTCCGAGGTGTCAACCCTCTATCTGAAATTACCCTTTTCCCCTTTTGAAAAGTACAGGAGACTTAGAAAAGACTTTTCAACACACTCCTGCTCAGACCATCAAATTTCAGATGCCATGACGTCAATTTCACTACACACACAGTACTGGCAGAGAATTTCTGGTTCTCTCTCTCAGTAGTAAATAGTGTTCGGCACTAGTTAACTAGAACTAGTTGCAACTAGTAGTTAACTACCGATCAACTAGTAGTTTAACTACTTTTAGTTTAAAGTAGTTCAACTATTAGTTTAACTACTTTTTTTATCAACTACTAGTTAAAACTACTTTCAAATTTTCAACTACTTCAAAAAAAAATTTATTTAAAATTTAAAAAGATATTTAAGATTTATATCAAAGGTAGAGTACTCAAACACCCTAACCAGAAATAAAGACCATTTTTGCTCGAAGTATAAACGTTTTTTTGTGATATAGAATTATATTTTCTATACATATAGATATATTTTTGTGTATTAGAATTTTGCCAAAAAGTAGGTTATGAAATTAAATAGACTAGTTAACTAGTAGTTAACTACTTTGGGAAATAGTTAACTACTAGTTGCAACTGGTCCCGGGAAAAAATAGTTAACTACTAGTTACAACTACAATTTCCCAGACTAGTTAGTAGTTGGTAGTTAACTATTTTTTGACCACTAGTTGCCGATCACTAGTAGTAAAACTTATCTGATTTAATTATCATCTGAGACCTAACAGGGAGAAGAATGATGCTCATGTTATCCTTTCAATTGTACCTGATTCATGAAGACTTCTGGATGATTCTAAACGGCTACACATCCCTCCATGTCTTTAATAGGGGAAAAGAACGGTTTGAAGTAGAGGTTTGATATCTTGGACTCCTTTATTCACCTTTTTAGGGATCTAAACTCCTTTTAGTAAACGGAAATCCTTATTAGAGCTCAACAGGTTGGCAATTTTCATTAAAATAGATTATATTTATGTTTAATATTGTTTGGTAACTTAATAAAACAATGTTAAAAAGATTATTTCTAGTATTTTCATATTAAAATAATCTGTTTTATCCATGTTTATTTCAATCCATCCATGTTTCCCGCATTTTTTTTTTCTTTTAAATTGTAAATTTCTCTTTATCATCTTTATATTTTTTACCACCAAAAAGAGCTGAAACTTGGGTTGGTTTTATGGGTAAGATCCTAATCTAAGACCTCCAATTAAAATTTTGGGATTATCCTATGTTATCAAAATTGACTGGTCCTATCACTTCCACTTAAATTAACGTAAAATGTATCGTGTCATGTGATCTAAACATCGTTTAATATTAAAAAATTAATCCATATTCTCGACAAAAATGCCTTTCTTCCAGTTTCGAAGGTCTGTTGTTACTAAGTTATTAATTTATATGAACTAATAAATTATCTGCATTAAATTTTTCGTAAAAACAATTACGTCACAAAAATACATGCTAAAAAATCGTTTTAATACCTTAGAATAATATAGTCATTATTTTAATGCAAACACTCTAATTTCACTGTTTACGACTTGTTAAAAAATAGCTTATTGTTACTAAAGATAAATTATTTTTCAAATTTATCTTCATTTAAATGGTATTTAAATTTCTGTAACAATATCTAACCACATTTGGGCTGGAAAGTTCATAAATTCTTTGATTTTTCTTAGCCATAATAATATTTACGATTGCTCTGATATAGATCGCACAGTTTATCACTTAAATTTTTTTTTGATTCTCGCATCCGTGATTACATAAGATCACAGATTAAATTAATTTATTATACATGAAATTTAAAGCGGCTCATTCATCCTGGTTACATTTTCATTTACCATAAAAATAAGATTTTGCAAAAACTTGTTGGACCCCTTCTGTATTAGAGTAGATCGAAAGCATGACCTAATAACAAGTGAAACCCCGATTTAACGTTTCCCGCATTTAACGTCAGATTTCATTGGTTCCAAATTAGTTCCTATACATAACGCCAAAAAACTCTTATTTAACGTTATCACTCTGAAAAGTTTCCCGTATTTAACGTTTTTTCCACTGTCAACTAGTATGGCGCCATGAAAATTTTCCAAAACATTCTCTCTTGTGACAGAAAAAAAAAATTCTTCTCTCAATAGCTGTGCGAAAGCTTTGTGCGTATGATAGTGGAATTTCAAAGATTTGAGGAATTCTCGGTAATAAAATTCTGTTTTTTTATTAGCTGACATCAATTAATTCAACAGCGTTGCAATGGATGAACGGCGGAACTAATTTTAGTTTCCAAGAAGATTTCAAATTAAAACGATTTTCGGAACCAAGTCTTTCGGGTTAAAACTTAAAAGCGCATGACGACAGGTTTTGAAATTGTAAAAACAAAATTTTTCCTTTTTCTTCTACCAGTAGGTATTGCGAATGAAATTCTTACGAGAATTACAAACTCCAAAGTTCTTTAAATCTTTAATTGGACTGATTTCTGAAAATTAATTCATCGTATTGCGTCACGCGTTCATATTTTGAAGAAACGTTGATGAAACTTACCTACTTTTCTCTGAGCGATTTTTCTTGAATTTTTCTTCTAATTATGAAATTATTTTCAGGAATTTCTGAAATGAATAATACCATTGTAATTAGCAAAAAGCTCTTACTTTTGTTTTTGAAATTTTGCAACGATTTATTATGAAAATTCTTTTGAATTGAAAGTAAATTTTTATGAATGAGCTTGTTTTATGTTTATTAATTTTTTTTATCGGCTTTAAACCCACAAGATCAAAGGAGGTATATAAAATGCTGAACAGAACGGATTTTCTGTTCAGCGGTGCCGTTTTACGCGATGGTGCTGACCTCTAGCGGAGGACTGTGGAAGCTTGAACTCAATAGAAAGGTGTTAAGTTCTAAGGAAAATTATTTTTTCAGTTTTAATTTTATTGAATAGATTATCTCTTACAACATAATTTGTAAATGTGTGACATGGGATCATTTGATTACAAAACTGAGAGATACAGCTATGGTAAGAAATTCGGCGCAAGTTCACAACTGCTGATGGTTGGCGAGATTTGGGTTTTTAACGGCACAATTGGCGTTTTAACGGCACTTTTAACATTGTTTTAGGGTTGCTTTTATCGCTAAAAATTGGCGCATCAGCAGTTCTAAACTTGCGCCGTTTCTTTTTTTTTAAGGGGAGTTGGTTGGTTCATAATTATTTCAAACCGGCCCCTCACGAGTACTTAATGCAATAAAAAATGTATAAAACAGTGGAGTTTCAAGCAAAAAGGGGGTGTCTAAGAGAACCAGAAAAGATTTTGAAATTTTATTCTTAAAAGTAGGTGTTTTAACTCATTTGGGTGACTTCTAAAAAAGAATCACTCATGCGACTAGCCGCAAAATTTCAAGTAAGAAACTAGTACATATGAATAGTGGTCAACATTATTAGAAAAACTACAACAAACAACATTATTATCAAAATAAAAAGATAAATATTTTAATACAAAATTTAAAATGGAAAAAAAAAGTTTAACAAAAACCGATTTATTAAGGTCAAAGGAAGGTTTTACGTAATTTTTCTGGTGCAAGGAGGGCCCGGGCCCCCCTTTGGCCCTTATGTATGGGCGCCCATGGCAACTTGTAATTTTTTTTATTTAAAATTTTTAAAAGTTTTAGTTCATAAATTATAGGGGTGCTACTTTTCCTGGGTAGCCCCGGAAATTCCGGGTTTTATCAAAAATTTCGAGCTCAACAAAGAGGTACAAAATTAGGTTCAATAAAAATGATCGCAGGGCTGAAGCATTAACAACATATCTTATGAAGAATCCGGTCCCACCATTGGTTCTAAGCGGGATTACATAGTAGCTACGTCATTCAGAAATAATTTTTTTGCCGTCGCCGTAGCTACGATCGAGTTGACCGTACTGTTATATGGGTTCATCGGGCGCACCGTAAGTTTAGTGGAAAAAATACATACCTTTAGAACAAGAATTTTGTTTAAATCTGAAAGTGTTCCGGATTTTGGGATTCTGTTTTGAGTCTGTAGCACCCCTGTAAATTTTCACAGATGGCGCTTATGAAAATCAAATATAAAAAGAATTATTAAAAAACATAGATTTGAGCCTTTGATACCAGTAATACATTTATTACACTTTCCTATCATCATCGTACATACATTATTAATAAATCCTGGGTAGTGGCAGATTTTATCATGCCGGAATTATTACTACCAACGTTTTATTATAGCCATTTAGTTCAAAATCAACACATAACAAGCTGATAAAAAATTGTTCTTTGTTAAAAAGTTTGAAAAGTTGTTTTGCCAAATTTAGAGAGCAAACTCAACGACAGAAGGAATTCGAGCTAAGCTTTTTAATACATTTTATTGGAGCCATTTGAGTAAAAATCCGTAGTGTTTTTTACCCGGCTTGACTCATTTTTTCCTCCAATTTTCTGTGACTTTCCTCGGTGGTACTGCCATCTTCCTTACAAATCTGTAATTAAATTTTGGCCCTTCCTCCCTACACGAAAAATTAAAATCAGAAAATCATCATGAGTTGGTGCACGAGAAATTGAATTATTTTAAATAAAAATGAAGTTCGAAAAAAAATTTGAGACTTAGGATACATGTTTGTAGGCTATTTATTAGTGCTGAATATAAATATTCCATTTGATTGGAAAAAATCAAATTACTATCAAGTCAAAAATTAGGTCATTGAATAAATAAAAGTATCGCTCTAAACCCCCAAAAGAATTCCAATGATTTTCCTTCGAAATGAACTAAAACACAGGACTTCCCAAACGTTTTTTCACTGTGGACCCCTTGATGATTTTTTCATACACTCTCCTTCTCCTTCGTGAACCACCAAAAACAGTCAAAAATGTTAATATCTTTATTAAATACGCTTAAAATTTCAGAATTAAATATTTTGTAGAAAATGACAAAGTGTGCTATGGTTATTTTTGCGGCTAACATAAAAAAAATTTTATATTACAATTTTACGCACTGTTTTTTAAATTTTCGTCAAGTCTTAATAATAATTTAGGTAACTTGAACAATATTCAATCATCAAAACGGCAATTTTCAAGTAATTAAAGAAATTAAAGACGAATTTATGCAAATTTTTAGGTTGTCATTTAGATTCTTGTACATAAAATTTCTGATACTTGTAAACGATATTAAGCCCTGAAACTTTGCAGCATGGTGTAATATTCATGACAATGCAATATTCAATTATCTACTAGTCAAAACCTCCGTAATTAAGGTAATTAAAGAGTATTTTTGATTATCCGATTAACTCGAATTTAAGACACTCCAAAAAGACCATGGCCTCCAAAACTTGTACAATAGCGTATTATAAATATATATTTGAACCATATTCAATCTTCAAAACGGGAAATATTATCTTTAAATTAAGATTATTAACGAAGTTATTAATGAGAATTTAGAGTGCTTGGAAATAGTGTTCTAAAAGCTTGGAAATACTTTCATTCGTACCTTTTCATTTGATGGATAAATGGGAGTTTTGATGACAGTTATGGCTATTCATTTCTTTTTGATTTCGCTTTCGTTCAGATGGAATTATTTATTGCTTAAACATAACTTTTTGAAAGTCTTGTGGAAATGGGGATTGAAATGCATAAATTATTTTGTATTTCCTCGGAAATAACCATGTTTTAATGATTTCCAAGCGATTATATCAGCTTCGGGTGTTGTGCCTTTTCAGTAAAAAAGAAATTACAAAATTTCTTTTTTGTTTTTAATTTTTTTTTAATTCATCCCTGGTGTTTGGAAAAATTAATTACTTACAAATTACTTACTTTGAAAAATTTTATAAGAAAATAGAGAATAATGTTTTAAATTTTTAGCATTAAAGTCTAAGGGGTTTCACTAATCATATACCAACAATTGGAATAAAAATTAAGATTTTAAGCAAAATTCTATGACTAAAAAGTAGAAAATAAAATAAGTAAAAAAAAGCTTTTTAAAAAAACGCTTTTATTAAGATGTCCTAAAAATTCAAAAATAATTTATTGGGATTTGTTAAATAATTTATTGGGGAGTAGAAGACAACTTTCAGGTAAATAAAAATTAACTGATTTTCTGATCACTAAAAATAAAAGCGTGGGCGCTTGTAATTTATAATTTTACATAAAAGAAAATGAGAAAAGAGAATTTAGAATAAATAGTGAATAGAGAATTACTAGCGCCCTCGCTTTTATTTTTAGTGATCAGAAAATCAGTTAATTTTTACTTACCTGAAAGTTGTCTTCTACTCCCCAATACATTATTTCACAAAACCAAATAAATTATTTCACAAAACCAAATAAATTATTTCACAAAACCAAATAAATTATTTTTGAATTTTTAGGACATCTTAATAAAAGCGTTTTTTTTTAAAAAAGCTTTTTTTTACTTATTTTATTTTTATTTTTCTAACATCCAATAATTTAACTAGGTAAATAAAATGACCGCGAAAAAGAACCTTTCTAAGAATCCATTGATTTATTATTTTTAACGCTTTTTGTTTAAATTTCTTCTTTAGTACCAATTAATTGGTAAAATAGGCATTATTTGTTTCCAATTAATTTGCATTTCTATTAAGCAGGATCCACTGTAAATAGTGCCTATCACCACCGTATGCATCGGTCAAATCAGATTTAAGAGGTTGTTTAACTCCAAAAACAAACCCAACGCAACGGACTGAAAGGTATAATTTGAATGAAAGGGAGAAAACGAAAGGAGACCGTTTGCCTCATGGGTGGATTCATGGCCCTAAACTTGAACTTCAACAAGACACAGGATTGATAATAAATTTTGGAATTTGCATCAGTCATTTTTATGGAAGTTATGCTATGTACAATGCAACGACCTTGTTTCATTCTCTTTCTTTGGAGAGCTACTGGAAGAGGGAATTCAACTTAGTGATATTTTTCTTTCCTTGTCTACGCCTATTGTGTTTGAGAAAAGTCTATTGTACCCTCAAATTTGTTTCAAATGCTTTGAATGCATCATTTCCTCGTTTAAAATATATACTGATGAGTTTTGTAGAATTTACCGATTTGGATTGTTGCAATTTATGGATCACAAGAAAACAGCAACAACTATTGTATCTCTCTCTCTCTTATTATAAAAAATAAGAAATATTTTCAGTTTGGTTAGAACATTTTGATGGGTTTAATTTTTTTAAAAATAATATTGTAATGTCACATATGGAATCTCTAAAGAAGGATACAAATTAATTGAAAGTGCGAGTTAAGTTTCCTGGTATATACGTAATAAGCAATTTTTAAGATTCCTCCTGTATGACTCCCTGGAAATGCACTATGATATCTCATTGTGAACTCTTGATAAATAGCTTAATACCTATCAACTAACAACAAATGAAAACTTTAATATGAAATTTATTAACTTTTAAAAATTAATTATTTACTAACTTTTAAGAGTAAATTGATCGGTGTAATTTCCTGACCTAGAAAAACAGCACATGGAATAAATTCCTTTGGATAGGCTTCAATAGCTCGTCGTAATTGGTGAGATAATAAAATAATGATGCCAAGGAAACCTCACTGAAGGTAAAATTCGACAGTGACAAGCACAAATAGAGTTTTTGAACCACGGAGAAAGGTCAATACCAAAGGTATACACTTTTAATTTGTGTAGGAATATATGACACAGACCAGTGATCATGGTTTTACTCATGGTTCCTCATGAGTGAGTTCAACTCAATACTTAAAAGAATCTGGAGAGAATTTTCATGACATAAGAACATTTAATTGCTCTTCTTCCAATACTGTTGATCAACTGAATATTTCTGATTTGCTTAAATTCTTCATCCTTCTTTTTTCTGTCTTATTTAAGTTACGATATCGGTTCACTGATTCAAACAATGTTGTTTTTAATTGTAGTTCCCTCACCCTTTATCTAGAAGTTTGAATAAACGCATTGAAATACTAATTGGATTGGTAATGAAAAATATTCGGTGGGAATGAGTTTGGGTTATTTTGAACTTTGAAGTTTTTTCGACTTGCTATTTAATGCATCACGCTTAAGCCATAAATAATTGTGTAACATTATTGTTAAAACTGTGACAAGAAACTAGAAACTAAGCTAACAGTAAATTAATTAGCTTCTTTTTTACCGAATTAGAATGTTCTCTTATCTTCACCCAACATTTAAAAAAAATAACTAAATTTAAATACTCCTTAATTACGCATAGAGGAGACTGAAACAACCCAGAAATAAATTTTTGTGCGACAAACTACAATTATTTACGCTTTAAACTCAAAATTTTATGTATCTTTTGATTTTCCATGGTACTGGCGGCCACCTTGAAAAAACACACTTTCGGTTACCCGGTTACCCTATTGTGGTAGATTTTTTTAGTCCGTAAGTAAACCAGGTAGAGTCAAAAAGAAAACAATGAAGAAAACTGTTGTTGCAATTTGATGTGGATTAAACCCTTTATCTTCCCACTATTAAATCATATACCTATAAAAGTGTCAAATGGAATAAGGTTGTATGAGGAAAGGGGTCGAAATCCTAATTTTGACACTACCTACAAATCCCAAAACCTACAAATTACTACCCACAATTTTTTTTTTGTAAAAAGTGAAGGAGTGTTTCCATGATATTGTGAGAGTTATTTTATTGACTTACATAACGATCGTAAGAAGCAGGATGCAACTTAAAGATACACAGCACGTTCCTTGATTCTCTGTTAAAACCAAACCCTGCCACTAGAGCAATGAGATATAAAAAAAAATTGAGGTTCTTTTTTTATAAACCTTTCAAAGATAGCTAAGATTTATTGTTTCCAAAATGAGTTGATTTGGAAAATAATTGCTTCTCCTTTCCGCCTCCGGTATTCTAGACACATCGGTAACCTACATAGTTCATTATTTTTGGGTAATCTGCTAAAAGTCCTAACCTACATAGTTCATTATTTTGGGTTATCTGCTAAGTCTGTTTTTGGCTTTTCGATCTGAAAGAATAAGTTAGAATTTATTTAATGGCATGAAAAGAAAAAAATGAACAAATATGATAATCCTATGTAGGTATATTAAAAATCACAGTAAATAATATTTATATTTTGTTACATTAAGGGATGTGATACAGTACATATCATGAACAAGATAAAAAATGATTACATAATACATACAAATATTATAATAGTAAATGAAAAAGTGATGAATATGAAAATTTATGTAAAGCTGGCAAAACAGTGTTGGGTAGGTAGTATTTTGATTCAGTCTATTTTAAAGAACTGCTTAATATTTGTAAATGAAAACAAATTGAATTTTAATTGTTTTTCAAAAGTTTTAAAGTTATACTGTTTTGAATAGTTAGCTAATTGTAAAATTTTGGGCCAAGGTACTAAAATGTTTAGCGCACGATTGGATATAGAATTTTGTAGATTTCATTAGTAGTTCTTATGCTAGTAAATAGTTTTCTATCGCAAAAATCGGGATTTTTATATACGAATAGACATATTTCAAATAATAATAAAAATATCGTAACGGTAAAATGTTTTAATATTTGAAACATGAAAAACTGTATGCTCTGTAGAATTTAAAATAATTAAAAAAATTATTGTGAACTGAGTATGAAATTGAATAATTACGAATGTAATCACCACCCCATGTATCTAAACCCCATGTATCTAAACCCAGGAACTAAACCGAATGAAAAAATGTAATACCTCGTAGTTATGAAAGTAATGAGTAACTAACTACTGCTATAGGGGACTGTGCTGTATTTATTGAGACGGCTTACAGCTCACTGCGAAATATGAAGGCAGTTAAAATTTAATTTAAGAGGTTAAATGGGGTATAACACAAAATTCAATCAGAAATATAAGTAGTACATCAATTATTGTTATCTTAAAATAAAAGCCCGAAAAGCTTTTCAGAAAAATATATCTGTAATATTTTGAAATATATTCGTGACTAAAATTTACTATTGTCCTGTTCTTGAAAAAAGAAGTCAAAATCTTCAAGTTTAGAAATTTTGGGTTTGAATTTAAATTTTTATTAGTTTAGCTAAAAAAGCAGAAAACGTGTATTTTCTCTGAATAAATTCTGAAGAAAACTAACAAATCTAGATATTAAGGGAAATGCTAGTTAATTCAAGGAAAAGATTAAGGAATATCGTTCAGAGAATTTAAGATACAGTTGCAATCATTAGTATTTTGACACACACACATTTTTCTGAATTTCAGGAGAATTTAACCTAAAGAAACCTTTTCTTTGAAATATTAGCAAATGAACGCAATACCTTTAGCAATACCTCTATAAATTCTAGTGCTTTGAAGCTTAAATCAAGCATTTTCCATATTTTGGATTTGGGACTCCATTACATTCAAAAGTACTATTTTGACAAAGTCGGTTTTCTCAGTACAGAAGCAATGAATTTATGACACATTGGTAGGTTATAAATGGCTGTGAATATAATAAAATCAATATTAATTAATCAAAATAGTAGTAGTGTGACGTTTGTTGTTTTTCAATACCTAATCATTTAAATATCCTAATGGTAAAAACACGACATTATATTTAAAAAAAAACAATTAAAACTTTTTCATAGCATTCTTGTTATAAAAAAAACTTATTTTTTGTGTATTGTAAATTACTTTTTCTTATTTTTAATTATATCTTTGTAACGAAACATTCATGCTTCTTAAGAAAAATTCAGAACAAATTAAGAAATAAAAACACATAAAATTATGAAAAATAACACTATTTACAACTTTAAACTTTGGAATTTGATGTGAAATATAGATTCAATAAAATTATTTACCTTCAATAACTCTAGATTATTAGCCCAGTCAATCGGTGCATAAAAGTCAAATTTTTAAAACAAAAGTAGGGGAGAGGGGGTACATAAAAAATACCAATTAACTAAGTAAAGTTGATTAAAATTTAATTTAAATGTAAATATCTGAGAAATTACCAATAGATAGTAACAGTATCAGAACCATCTTGCGCCTGAATTATCAGAACAGTGGGTTAATTGGAACCCTTCGTGTTTAAAACTTGCCTGCATTGACAAGTGAAAAAAAATTAATTTAAAATTTCTTTTCATTTTATTCGTGTAAATTTTAAATCAAAGTAGTTTTTAAAATAGAATTCCTGTATTACATTTTATTGTGGCAATAAATAGGAAATTAAAAAATCCTCAAAAAGGATCGTTTTTCAAGTTCAATTAGAAATATACATTTTTTCACACATAAATGTTGTGATGGTAGATGGGGCCCATTTGAACAATTAAAACCTGCCTTCTAGTTCCTTTCCTTGATTTTAATGAGTTGTAAAACGTTAAAAAAAATAAACGTTATTAAACGTTATTAAAATTAATTTTAATTATGAATTGAAATTATGATAGTTAAATATTATAATATATTACATCTATTAAATATTATATTATATTACATCTGTTAAATATTATATTTTTATACAATTAATATTTATATGATAATAAATATATAATATGATTATGATAATTAAAAATTATAGCTATAATTTTTCACATATCTACTAAGAAACATTAATTGATTTATTCCCTGAAAAGGTTATGTAATCTTTTTAAGAAAAGCTATCTGTTAATATAAGAATTATGAATGACTTTATGGGTTTAGATTTAAAAAAAAGTATGGTTAGAATACATCAGAAAAAAAAACCTGAAAGTAATTTGCAAAATATCCTTATTATGATATCCTAATAATAAATATTCCCATCACTTTTAAGAGATAGTGTAGATAGTTTATAGAGGGTAGTGTAGTGAGTTGCTAGCTGGCTCATTTTCTTTAAAAACTGAACAAAAATAAAACTTTTAAAGCTTTTCCTCATTGTTTTTTTTCTTAATGGGGAGTTGATTTTTTGCATCATGATTTGCACCTCTGATAACTTTTCCACATCAAAACAAATGGATACCAAAATTTCAGGATCACTGTCAATTTACATGAATCAGTTTTTATTTCAATATCTTATCAAAACATGGAGAAGTGGTCTAAAATATACTCTTTTTTCAAATGTGACCCCTCTCTAATAAGTAGAAGGTTGTTTTATCAGTTTTTCAGTTTTGTTTCTAATAACGCGATAAATATTTTATTAAAATCTTCAGTTTTTTTATAATGAATGCTATCTCTTTAACACTTCTGGTGTATATTCCATAACAATGAAGATGAATCGTATTTCTGGTTTGCACTATACAGTCGGAAGTAAATGCGATTTATCTTCAATGTTATGGAATATCGGGCAGTTCTGCCAACTTCCGGTTACCGGTTAAACTAATCTCTATTGGTTTTATTATTCATTTAAAATTATCTTCACCTATTTTCACTGAGCTATATAATAACCTGTACTGCAAACTCAACGTGCCATAATGAAAATGTACCATTACGCCAAGGGGGCAAAGCTTCAAGTTCCCGCTATTGCTTTCATGTTAACAGAATCCAACTTAACGCGGTAATTTATTTGATGAAATGGAACGCATAAGCTATAGAACAATATTATAAAATTTCTTTTGAAAAACGATGAAAAAACAACAGAGTTAAATAAATATTAGAGTTTTTTAGGGAACTATTTTCAATAAACGCTTATCTGGCTTTAGCATTAATGTTTTGCGATTAATAGCTCAGTGCCTAATTTATTTGTTTTAAATTATATTTACTTGTCCTGTTGTGGCAACGCGAATCAATCCATGCACCATTTTTGAAAGAGTACTATGACGATACACGAAAATTAAATGATGCTGAAAGAATATTGCATTATAGTTCTTGAAATATCTGTAAAAGTAAGGAACTATTCTATAATCTTATCTTATTCAGAATTAATATTTAAAATTGCGCTACTTCTTTAAAAATATGTTTGGTAAATTTTAGTTTCAATAATTCGCTATTTATTTTATAGTGTACGATTTTTTAAATGAAGATTTCATATTGGACAATTTGAAAAGTTGAATTAAATTTCTGTTCCATTTTTATGATTCTTCCTGTTTAACGTGCTTTCATTTGAAAGAATTAAAATGATGCCGTTTAAATAAAGGAAAATGAAAACATTTTTATGTACTAGTGAAAATAAATTTTTAAATGACCACAAGTTAAAAAATTAATGTTAATAGAACATAAACAATACTGGTTTTATTTGAAATTAGTAATCTTTATATGCTTTATTGCTATCTTGTTAGGCACTGAATGTATTAATATGGACGTCGTGCCATGAAACTCCAAATGAACGAGACATTGATTTAAATTGGTAAAACGGGTTAGTTTAAAATTTATAGCAAACTTCAAATTTTTATGTAATTGTGCTTTACCCTTTTCTGAAAAAATTCGACCCTAAAGTGGTTTATACTATCAATTAAAAGTAAATACTTATTTTTATTTTATATAATGGAATATGTTAGTGGGTCTTCATATTTAATACATTGATCAAGAATATTTTTTTTCACTCGTGCATTGTAACAATGAGTTAATTGTTTATATGAAATATGTTTATCGTACATGAGAATAATATGGCCATACACAATTACACAGTTTTTTTTTATCTTTGTCAAGTTTAGTGATGGTTTTACCAATATTTATATTTTCATATATTTGTCCTAATAATTTCAACATTTTTTTATTCGTTCAAAAACGTCAGAATTAGTGTCGACTGAATTATTTAAAAATGCAAAAGCTCTTGCGAAGTCTGAAAGTAGGATGAAAAAAATACCTTCAAAATACTGCTTTAAATAAAGTCGCAAAATTTCATATAAAATACATTATTGTTTCTTCTTAGTTTATCTCCAAGTTGATGGATTTGCATATTGTTTGATATTATATGTGGGACTTGTATGAATATTCGGTATTTAAAAAGACATGAAAATTTCAGTTTTAATACTAAATGCAAAATGTCGTTAACTTAACTAATTTATTCAAAATTAAGTTAAAATACGTTTGAGTAGAATGTTTTGAAACTGTTAATAAATCTAAAAAAACAAGTGTTCATAGTGTGTCTGCTCTTACGTTTACTGATATTGATATATAATTTTAAGACCATTATTTACATGAATTTATAATAACAATATAAGGATTTTAATTAATGTGACATTATAAGTTTAAGCTTTTTTGATAAACTGTGTTAGCATTTGAAACGTTGATTTTTGTGCTACCCGTCGTTTGTATCATTTACTCACAACATGCTGTTACACATAATAACATAAACTAACATAAACAAGAATAACATACTTACGGATTATTAAATGGATAATAATAAATAATGGATTTTAAGAAAGTATATTATAATTTAAATTACTATTAAAAATTTTGCGCAAATTGGAAGCCTACTCCCCCACTAAAGTTAACTGTAGTAAAAATTTTCTATAGTTTTTGAAACATATTGAGTAATAATGTTGAATTTGGTCTGATGCATTTAGGGAGAACATATTTTCGTAAACAAATGACGAAAGGATGTGGTAAGATCCCCAATTTCCCCCAAAATATTGGTTTATTCTTTAATATTTCCGAGAATCGACACATCGTGTGCACCGAAAAATATGACTGGCGATACCTAACCACAGTTGTTTCTTTTCTATGTGGAAACGCATCTTTCTGCTGTATTTGATACTAAATGAAACTCATGATATAAATTCGTAATTGAAACATACCGCTTGCTCTAATATTACTTTTCAAACATTCTGTACTCAAACTATATTATCTTACATATGTTGTAGTATGGATCTAACTTTAATCCTTTTCTGATTCATTTTAAGCTGAATGTTTACATCAGTTGTGTTTGTTACGATCTGTGAATTAAATAAACGCGTACGTTCTAAAATTACGCATTATAATTTACAAATTATTGACTATTATTAATATTACATTACTGTAATAGATCAGGTATACGAATGAAATTGTTTACCCGTTAAGTTGTATAAATTTTTTATCTTCCAATTGTTTTTCAATATTAGTTGTTTACTAAGTTACATTATTTTATTATTTTTATTATGATATAGATATTTTAAATCTAATTGTCTTTCGGATTAATCGTTTTGTGATTGATAGGTCCAAATATTATGATTTTTTCTGAACCAACCATTGAAAAACGCGTTTATAAAATGCTCAGGCTCACCACTTTTTAAGGCTATGAAAATCCCTTAAGCTTGACACCCACCTTATTTAGATTGGCAAACCATCATCTTATAGTTAAAACAGTCATTGTTTTCAAGAGGGTGTAACGAACGAGACCTCGGAAGGGTTCCGAAAACCAATTGCTTGCGGTTACAATAATAATTGTGGTTCCCTCTTCCCTGGCGTCTTTTGGACCTGGCGGCAATTCAGTGATGTAAATAGGCCACGATTGAACTTTATGCACAAAAATCATATCAGTGGATATTGTGTGGTTGGTTTCTTAATTTTAGTGAAAACAATGAAACGTTCATCTTCTTAAAAATGTGGTTAAGTGGTTATACCAGTGGTGAGTGAAATCCCACTCACACACAAGGGTTCGGTGTAATAAGGTAAATGTGGGTATAGTGGACACTGTCCCAATAGTGGCCACCTAGTTTATTAATTTTAATTAATACGAGTTAGAGTTATCAAATAGCGTTAAAATTCATAGGCATAGTAGATTATGCTATCAGGTAATCAGTTAAATAACCACCGATACCACAGATCAGTATGGGAAGGATATTTAAGTCTTTGAAAATAACACCATCGGCCGAGTGACTAAAATTTGATTTTGCTTATTGAATCGCTTTAGGAAACGGTTAAATCGGAACTGATTTTTTAGTATTTATTACGGTTTCACTGACTTTTAAATTCATTTTAAGATTAAGTAGATTGTATACAATCAAACTGAAAAAAATTTATTTGAAAATTTTTACTTTACGAGGATTTAGGGGGGTGGCCACTTTACCAACACAGAATCTTAGATTTTCTAATAGTGGTCACTGCAATGGCTTTTGAAAAAAATATAAATAATTTTTAATTTGAATCATATTTTTATCAGAAACTGTTGATTATGCCATAAAACGGGTGTTGTACGAATTAGGTTTCATCCTGGCTTCGGGAAATTCCTCTCAAATCCCTAGCTACAACGTAGGCTATGGGCCGGAAACCATTAAGTCTGTAATTCTAAGTCAAATAAAACTGATTTTATTTTAATCCAAAATATATTTCGCTAGGAAGCAAGACTTTTTTAGAACTAAACGACCATACCTTCTCAATTTCATGCATAAACCCCCTCATATAGGCAGAAAAAGAGAGGTGTCCACTTTTGATGCAAAGGGTGTCCACCATAGAAACATCAGATACATCGATGTGGCCACTATAGAAGCAATTTGGAGTACTTTTAAAACATTCATTAAAAACACTTTCCCCGATCTAATTACAGTTTTAATTGGTAAAATCGAAAGAAGAAGATCCAGTTGATCTAAAAATAGGATGGTAACCGTTTACAGGCAAATATATTGATATTTATAGAGAGTTTAAGCGAAACTTTTCCTTAAAGTGTCCACTATACCCACATTTACAGGTAAATGTGGGTATAGTGGACACTGTCCCAATAGTGGCCACCTAGTTGATTAATTTTAATTAATACTAGTTAGAGGCATCAAATAGCGTTAAAATTCATAGGCATAGTAGATTATGCTACCAGGTAATAAGTTAAATAATCACCGATACCATAGATCAGCATGGGAAGGATATTTAAGTCTTTGAAAATAACACCATCGGCCGAGTGACTGAAATTTGATTTTGCTTATTGAATCGCGTTAGGAAACGGTTAAGTTAAAACTGATTTTTTTGTACTTATTACGGTTTAATTGACTTTTAAATTCATTTTAAGATTAAGTAGAGTGTATACAATCATACAGAAAAAAATTTATTTGAAAATTTTTACTTTACGAGGATTTAGGGGGGGTGGCCACTTTACCAACACAGAATCTTAGATTTTCCAATAGTGGTCACTGCAATGGCTTTTTAAAAAAAATGTAAATCATTTTTAATTTGAATCAGATTTTCTTCAGAAACTGTTTATTATGCTTTAAAACGGGTGTTGTACGAATTAGGTTTCATTCTGGCTTCGAAAAATTCCTCTCAAATCAGATACAACGTAGGCTATGGGCCGGAAACCATTAAGTCTGTTATTCTAAGTCAAATAAATCTGATTTTATTTTAATCCAAAATATATTTCGCTAGGAAGGAAGACTTTTTTAGAACTAAACGACAATACCTACTCAATTTCATGCATAAAACCTATCATATAGGCAGAAAAAGAGAGGTGTCCACTTTTGATGCAAAAGGTGTCCACCATAGAAACATCAGAGACATCGATGTGGCCACTATAGAAGCAATTTGGAGTACTTTTAAAAAATTAATTAAAAATACTTTCCCCGATCTAATTACAGTTTTAATTGGTAAAATCGAAAGAAGAAGATCCAGTTGATCTAAAAATAGGATGGTAACCGTTTCCAGGCAAATAGATTGATATTTATAGAGAATTGAAGTGAAACTTTTCCTTAAAGTGTCCACTATACCCACATTTACCTTAAAGAGAATTACGAGCTTTGTTCTGTTGATGGTGCATAAATGTCACTTTTTTATCTCTTTATGTCTCTATTTAGTCTACTACTATACAAAAATTAGTATGGAATTCATTTTTTGTTACTTCATGTACTTTTGTTTCAACAAATTCAATACAATTCAAACAAAATAAGTAAAGTTTATATCATTTTTAAGTACACATAAATAATCCAATTTGCAATATCATATGCTATAAAATAACAAAAACAGAGATGATAATTTTATGAAATCATCTCGCAAAAATGATTAACTATAAATATATTCGTTCTAGTTTTTGTTTTACTTTGGAGTAAGTAGTAATTTTATGAAGTATATTTATCTTTTTAGTCTACACTCTCTCCCACTCTCATATGAAGTTATTTCATCAGCGGATAACATCAACAAATGGTTTGAATTCAACAGCATTCTTTAGCCGGTTTTAGTTTTAAGCAAACTATATAACAAACATATAAACAAATAAATAGCAAACTAATAAAATTGAATTAATACTGAAAAAGTAAACGTTGACCACTTTGAACTCAAGATGATGGTTTTCCAGCATGAGAGAAAAAGCCTACTAAAAAAACATTGCATAAAACAATATTGCCTTTTTTATTTTACCATACATTGTATATATAACCATATTCTGCTGCCTGAATGAGTCTGCGACTCCTTGGCAGTGCCATATGTATTTCCCCCCCCCTTCCCTAATTTGATTTGTTTTTGTTCTTTTTCTCTCCCATAGTTTTATGTAATGATGATTTATGAAAATAATAAATTTATTTATTTGATTGTTAATTAGTTTTTTGTTTTCTTTTGAATTGCTAAATTCATTGACCCCCTAAAAAGCCTTTGCTATTGAGAAATTTCTTCTTTTACTTGAATTAAAAGTAATAACCAGAGACATTTTTTAATTCTCAGCTGTATGAGTCTAGCTCATTTTACCCTCTTTAAATGCTTTCAATTTGATCCACAAAAGATGCTTATATTGACAGCTAATCAGGTAATCCCCATTACGAAGCTGCGTAAGGAAGGACGTTTCCATAATAACCTCTTAGGAGTGATTTTTGGCATTTGATTAGAATGAGTAGTTTTCTCTCATTCATGTTGAAACAAACTAGTTAATTTCCTCATACTGGAATCCCTGACCTTCAGCTGTCTATTCGCATTGTATAACAGCCTTCTTTAGCCTTATGGTATTTTTTCTTACGCCGTTTTTCCGTTTGCCGAACGCCGTTTTGGATAATATGTTTCAAATGGTCTCTGATTGAAATTTATTTCTGATGTTTATTTAATCTATTTCTGAAGTCATCACTTTTTGGTACTTAGTTTTTGAGTGGAGTTCATCTTCAGGATAAATTAAGGTGTGTTCTCATATTTTGGTCACAATAAGTTGTAACGTTTTTGTTTCTTATTTTTTGACTAAAAAAAAACATTTTTAGCAGTAGTAAACATTATTGGTTATAATCTTTGCTTTCAGTTTATGTCTTGAAATAGTAATTGAACCATTTATTTCAGAAACAATCAAACACCACTTTTGAAAATGAGTCATTGGTGTCTTAAGTTTTTTTAGGGGTAAGTGCAAATTCTAGCGCAGATATAGTAGAACAAAAATAATGAGGTTGGTTCATTTATCCTATTAAACACTTCAACTCACAGTAAAGGGCAATCTTTTATATAACTTGTTTACTCTTGTAATTTAACTACTTTTTTGGCTAAGCATTCTATATATTTTCTACCCTGTTAAAAAATAATAGTAATGCTTTTTGCCCTCCTGGTTAAAATGTTCCTTGTTCAGTTATCCGGATTGAAGTCGAAGCCGTCTGTGTCCCTTCGTTTACTTAATTTAAAAAGTTGAATTAAGTCCCGCCTGATCTTTTTTTTAAGAATGAACAGTTTAACTTCTTTAATAGTCGTTATATAGTTTTTTGTATAAGGTTCTAAAAAAAAAGTTTTATCGCTAACCCATAAGAAAGATTCCAATCATAAAGTCTCGAAATCTTTGTCTTCGTTCACATTTCTATGAACCGCAAGATATTTTTCATGCACATGCTCCAACAGTGTAACGTCGGATCTGACCGAGATGAGCTTTAACAGCCGTAACTACTGTGAGAGAGAGATCCTTCTAGAAAGTGTTTCGTGATTTAAAAAGTTGCAACGAGTGTTTATCAAATCTATCTATAATATTGATAAATTGGGTAAAGACAAGAAAGTTTTTCAACTTCAAAAACGTAAAAGAACTTCTGTCGAAATGAACTGTCCTTATCATAAAATCCAATTTTTATTTTGATATTCTAGGGCACAGGGGTGGATTTGAGGATATATCCCCCGAAACTCAAAAATTTCCCTTTTTTGACCTTAAGAAAAATACTGAAAATATTTTATATCCTCCTAAGATACCAATACCCTAAAATACCACTGCTAGGGGGCAACTGTTCTCTTTTCTACGATACTTCCTCGTCTCGGTAGGGATTTAAGGAGGAATTCTGAGTTCCGTCGGCAGGAAAGGGTTCGAACGGCGGCAGGTGTTTTGGTGTGAAATGTCAGGAATCGCAGCCAGGTTCCGGCACTTCGAGGTGACCTTGAACACTTTGTTTTGAGACTCGGATCTCTGAGTGATTGGCCCATTGAGGCGGCAGCGCGTGTATTCCACACTTCATGAGGTCATCGCCGGTGTCCTTGCGCATGGATCACCACGCAAGTGTGTAAAGCCTTCCCCAAAAAAATAAACAAACGCCATCGTCAAAAAATCCCAGGCAGGCAGCGATAAGCAGAGCATTCCGTCAGCCCTGCGCACAATAACCGTTTGTGCCGCTGAAGCGGTCTCATTGTTCGGCATTCGCTCTCTGGCCTCACTTTCGCCCGCCACACACCTTCCACGGATCACTGACACTACTGGCTGCCGCTGTCTTCAGAGCGGGGGAATCCCAACCAAGTCCCTCGCGGGAATTGCCGGTGCCGCGCGGCAACCTCATTCGCGATATATACCCCTTCGCCACCTGACGGACCCAAGACTTCGAATCGAAATTAAGCCGCGGCCGATGCATGTGTGGATTCAGGCGTCCTCTGCCGCCATAGGTAAGTCCATATAACAACTCTCCATCATGGTGACATCGCTCTTGACCTTGTGCATCCGATGATCTAGTAGTTGGATATTCAGCTCGAACTCCTTGCATATCGGGAGTGGACTTAGCTTTCGAAATTTTTGACATCTCCGATCTTGTTTTGACTCAATCAATCTGTTGCCGATAACTGCGCCGGTACCCAACCGTGGCACCGGTTTCTGACAACCGGAGCCGGCTGGTTACTGGTTGGGTTTCTAGAGGCTTTCGCTTGCTCTCAAGGAGCCGCTTCTGCCTTCTTCCTCCGTGTTATTTTTAATTAGTTTATTTAATTATTGCTTATCTTAATGTATTGATTAATTTCTTTTGTTTTTATCTATTTGCTCGTAATATGGTGATATTAATTTGTTCGGAAATGATGAATACTATGTCTTAATAGAACTGGTGATGATGAACCGGAGCCGGCTTAAGTCAAATTTGTCCCACGTTTGAGATGTAACCGACTCTTTGTTGTATATTTCGTCCAGTGTGTACTTGGACCAGAACGTCGTCCCAGAATATATTATGTTATAGGTTTTACTTTTTTCTCTTTACCTTTTTTCTGTCCTTCATCATCTCACGCTCTCTCCTCCCTGTAATACTTTCTCTTCTTTTTAATTTTCTCATCTCCTCTCCCTGAGAGATCATCTCCTTTCTTATCTTTAAATTATTTTTTCTATGTATAATTTTCTCACTTTCTTGCTCTCTTTCCTCTCTATAACTTACTCTCTCTTAATCGTTCTCTCCTCTTTCTCTTGTAATATTTCCAATTTCATACTTTAAATATCTCTCTACTCTCTCTAGTTAAATTTTTCCCAAATACTCTCGAACAATTACGCGTTGTTCGTGAAAATGATTTTTCTGATTGGTTTATTTTTTTCTCATATTGTCATACTTTTGTTCTTCCTTGCAAAAAATATTTATTGCCACTCAGTCTTTAATGATGCTTTTTGCAAAGAGCTTTCATCTTCTTTTTTTTTTTTTTTTAAATATTTTGATAAAAATTTCCAATTTATTAAAATTAGTTTTTTTATATTCTTTGTGTAAAAATTTTGGATTCAGAAACGAATGATTATTTTTTGAATGATGATCTATTTAATTATAATCTTATCAAGAGTTTTCTTACTCTGATTTTTTTTGCCTTGAAAAATTTTAGACGTTTGTATTTGTGAAAAATTTGACTCAGAGAATAATTATATTTTGTGTTAGAAGTATAAAATATTTTAAAATGGAAGGGCTTTAGTATTAAAATGATCGTTTTGTGAAGAAATGTGTCCAGTAATTTTATGGCTAGTAAAGGTCCTTAATAGTAATGGTGCTTAAAGCATCCTTATGAATTGCGTTGCCTTATGGTCTCTAATAGGGGGTCCCTAAACTACGGATCTTCAGAGGCCTATGAATCTCTATTTTGCCTTATTTTGTAAAAAATAGGAGTTAAATTTTAGATATTCTTTCACTTCCTTAGATTTTTAAACCTTTTAATATCTTATTTTTCGTGTGTTTGATTTCTTTAATATATCATTTAAAAGTTATTCAGCAAGTTTCTTATTTTTAACGTCTCTGTTTTTAAAGAAATTTTAATAATTTAACTGTCTATTTAGTCTCGAATTCTTTGGTGACAGTTCGGTTAAGTATTTTAAAATAATATTTATTTAAAACAATTGTTTATGCGTTTAATGTTTGAATAAAGCACGTAAGTAATTGCTACTCAAAGTTAAGAATGCTAAATAGACTGAATTCGTTGTTAGTCCAATAAAGTAAAAGTGCACTTTGATAATGCCAGCAAGATTACTCAAAGCAAATTTGTTAAAAACACACATTTATGATAAGAGATTTCCCTAACTACGAAAACTTTGCAACCCTTAACAACTATTGGAATAATATATTTACACAGGGAAGTTTGAATTCAGGAGTAACAACAATGTATATGATTATCTACCAATGTTTCCTAAATAATCTATCTAGATAATGGTAAAATGTTATATTGTATTTTTCTTTTGGATTCTTATTCCAAATCTTCAATTTCAATTACTGATGATACGTGAAACTTGCTTGAGTTTTTTCATACTTTTGGTATGAACTTGAACCATCATCCGATATTAAAAATATCAAGTCGAATTGATTTTAATAAGGAAGTTTTAGGGGTTTTGAAATAGACCTGATATTTATATTGCCTTAGATTGTTTGATTATTATGCATCTTACTTAAAAGAACTCTACAAAAGCTATTCTACCATCAAATTGTTTTACATGCTTTAACGTACTGCGTCTTTTTTTACTTAATTTTAATATCATACAAAATTCTTCTTAAAACCTGTGTGATTATTTTTTCTAAACATTGAGACGTTTGTGCTCGTTTATATTTTCTATTCATTTTCTTTAAACCGTTTTTTAAGTGGTATGATAGAATCCTATTCTTTCATCAGTTTTGACCGGTCTTTGTTCCACTTTATCTTTTAGAAGTCTTACTTGAATGTTCTTAGAATTCCTTATCGATATTAAAAATATGCTGGTTAGTTTTCCTCCAGATTGGCTTAATTTGTTACTATAGTATTTCTTATTAGAAACGCTTATACATATAATATTTATAGTGTACTACCTATTACTTAAAATACAATAATTATCCATTCTAATATAATAACATCGTAATTCATCTTTTTGTAGTGAAATTTTTTTTTTCAAAAGCTTCTTATATAGAATTTTAAATTATCATTTTATTTAGATTCTGAATAAGGCTACAAGATGAACTATTCTGAAAATATTTCTTCTTTGAACCCTAAATGTTACTTAGTAAAAAATAGTGAAAACTAACTGTGAAAAGTATGATAAGCCCTTTGCAATTATAAAAATTATTTCAATGTTTTCGTTTTTATTAGGTAAAGTTAGTTTTACTGAAGTAACTAAATAATAACTTTTAATTTAATTCTAAATTAAATAAATCAGTTATGTTCTCTCTCATGAAATTTTTATGTAACACACCTTCCTTCGAAGAACTTATTTAGTCATCTATAAATATAATACAATTAAGTATAATGAAAGCTTTTGTCGATGAATGCTTTTAAGAAAAAACAATTGTAGTAATAGATATAAAAATGAAGAAAAAAACTAATTTGATTCACACTAGTTTTTAACTTGACACCCACTTACCCTCACTTTTTCAAAATTCTGTATTTTTCAATGTTCTATTTAAAGGTATTCTTAAATTTTTTAATAAACGGATAAATAATTTATATTTAAATCATAATGTTCATTTTCCTAACATTCCTCAAAGTTGCACCTTAACCACATCGAACGTCAACTTATTGAAAACTTGACATTTAAGTCCTACCGCACTTGACTCAAGCTTCTCCAGGAAGCGGTCGAACGAACAGAACAGAAATTCGTTAAGTTATTGTTTTGATATGGTCAAGTATTTTGACTCATCCCTCGATTTCTGAATGAAAACTCCAAAACCCGATTTCATCAATGAATCGCGGCATTTCCTTTCGTTCAGTATTAGACCTACTGAGCTATAGAACTAGATGACTAATTGCTCGTTTAATTTGCTTCCTGCAACATTCAGGCGTCTCTCCCCCCTTCTCCTACTTCCTGCAGATACAAAAGTAGCCAGGGTCAATACTACTGATATCAGCCGACCACGATTCACGCCTTCAGTTTTGGGTCAGCGACTTTCCCGGCGATGTAAGAGCTCTCATACAGGGTATTACGTGAACCTGAAAGCATTGATGGGTTTTCGAATCCTATTTACGGGAAAAGAAAAATCAACGTGAAGAGCCAGGAAGATTTCAATGGTAGTGAGGGTTTCCTTGGGTATGGTATGTTCGTTCAATTTTTATAGTTTTATAGGGGAAAGGAGGAGTTACAATCTATTTTCTTTTTTAAATTTCATTGGTAGTGTTGATGGTTTCCTTGCGTATGGTTTATTCGTTGCATGTTGTTCATTTTTTAAATGATTTCAATGGTAGTGAGGGTTTCTTTGGGTATGGTATGTTCGTTTAATTTTTATAGTTTTGTACAAAGGCGATTGCTTAATCGGGGGAAGGAGGAGTTACAATCTATTTTCTTTTTTTTAAATTTCATTGGTAGTGTTGATGATTTCCTTGCGTATGGTTTATTCGTTGCATGTTGTTCATTTTTTAAATGATTTCAATGATAGTGAGGGTTTCCTTGGGTATGGTATGTTCGTTCAATTTTTATAGTTTTATAGGGGAAAGGAGGAGTTACAATCTATTTTCTTTTTTAAATTTCATTGGTAGTGTTGATGGTTTCCTTGCGTATGGTTTATTCGTTGCATGTTGTTCATTTTTTAAATGATTTCAATGGTAGTGAGGGTTTCTTTGGGTATGGTATGTTCGTTTAATTTTTATAGTTTTGTACAAAGGCGATTGCTTAATCGGGGGAAGGAGGAGTTACAATCTATTTTCTTTTTTTTAAATTTCATTGGTAGTGTTGATGATTTCCTTGCGTATGGTTTATTCGTTGCATGTTGTTCATTTTTTAAATGATTTCAATGATAGTGAGGGTTTCCTTGGGTATGGTATGTTCGTTCAATTTTTATAGTTTTATAGGGGAAAGGAGGAGTTACAATCTATTTTCTTTTTTTAAATTTCATTGGTAGTGTTGATGGTTTCCTTGCGTATGGTTTATTCGTTGCATGTTGTTCATTTTTTAAATGATTTCAATGATAGTGAGGGTTTCCTTGGGTATGGTATGTTCGTTCAATTTTTATAGTTTTATAGGGGAAAGGAGGAGTTACAATCTATTTTCTTTTTTAAATTTCATTGGTAGTGTTGATGGTTTCCTTTCGTATGGTTTATTCGTTGCATGTTGTTCATTTTTTAAATGATTTCAATGGTAGTGAGGGTTTCTTTGGGTATGGTATGTTCGTTTAATTTTTATAGTTTTGTACAAAGGCGATTGCTTAATCGGGGGAAGGAGGAGTTACAATCTATTTTCTTTTTTTTAAATTTCATTGGTAGTGTTGATGATTTCCTTGCGTATGGTTTATTCGTTGCATGTTGTTCATTTTTTAAATGATTTCAATGATAGTGAGGGTTTCCTTGGGTATGGTATGTTCGTTCAATTTTTATAGTTTTATAGGGGAAAGGAGGAGTTACAATCTATTTTCTTTTTTTAAATTTCATTGGTAGTGTTGATGGTTTCCTTGCGTATGGTTTATTCGTTGCATGTTGTTCATTTTTTAAATGATTTCAATGATAGTGAGGGTTTCCTTGGGTATGGTATGTTCGTTCAATTTTTATAGTTTTATAGGGGAAAGGAGGAGTTACAATCTATTTTCTTTTTTTAATTTCAATGGTAGTGTTAAGGGTTTCCTTGCGTATGGTTTATTCGTTGCATGTTGTTTTTGTGGATTCAATGGTAGTGAGGGTTTCCTAAAATCATAGTATGTTTGTTGTTTGATATTTTTATGTTGAAATTTAAGTAAGGGCTTCATTGGGTATAGTAGCGTGTTCGTTGTATGCTGTTTTCTTGATAACACTTTAGTGATAGTAAAATTATTTTTCGGTATTTGTATACTGTTTCTTCATAAATTTCTATACACTGAGAAAAACGGACGATTTCAAATCTGAGAATGTCAGTAGTTTCATTGTGATATATGAAACTTTTTGTTTCAAATATGAAAACACAATTCTTTCAATTTTGAAATACTAGAATTACTAAGTTTCAAGCAATTCAATAGTCACCACTCAAATTATATGTATTTTTGTTTAATGTTTGCAGTTTATAAAATAAATCACTAAAATAGTTTTAAATTGTCCTCGTTTAAAAAGTGATGGCCCTCCTCGCTGAGATGCGGCATCACACTCTGTTAAGTACTATACTTTCTCGAAGGGGGTAATTTTGACAAAGAGCCATGAGGACATGATGCACCCTTTTTGAGAACCTGCATATTTTCAGAAATGAGTGTATGCATGTTTGAAACTTGAGTAAATTTTATTCGGAGCCAGTTTGAGTTTGTGAGTATTTTTGCTCAGTTTTAAAAATGCCGTTTTAAGAGTGTAGAAGAAGTTCAAAACATTCATTAGGCACTTCGAACTTCAAATATTTTAATATTGGCTCGCAAATACAATCATAATAAAAAATCCAAAGAGTTTTAAGTACCTATTATAGTTTTTGCTATGTATTCTTTTTATGAGAACATTATTAGGTAAAATCCTTTCAGCCCTGTTTATTGTTTGTTTTTATTTTGAATTGCTTGAGGAGAATAACTTATTTCATTTTTAAATGAAATAACTTGTAATTTTTAGTATTTAGAGAATGTGTGTGCCAATTGTTCTATTAATCTTATATTCCAATACGTTTCTTAACGAAACAATTTTTTAATTTTTGTTAGAAGATTTTAAAAAAGGAGAGAGTAAATAGTTATGTTTATCGCAAGAATGCAATATTTAAAATCATATTAGTTTTTTTATTAATACAATATTTTAAAGATTTTTTAGCATTTTCAGTAAACTGAAAAAAAAAAACTATTACTTCTTAATTTTTATGTAACTCCAATGATATTCCTTGCTTGAAAAAGTATTTCAGACTCATCTCAATATTTTACATTTCTTATGACTAATGTAAGAATATAAATTTTGAGAAAATAACTCACAAGATTGTTTTATCTACTATTAATAGTTTTAAAATGATCCCTAAAACCTTTTTAATGCACAACTTTAGCAACGTTATATTTATTTGATATTGGAATTCATTGTGTAAATAGTAGTTAAAGCTTTAAAATCAGAAAAATATATACTTCCATGTAAAAAATGTTCACTGAAAATTCTAGAAATAAAGCAAAAAAAAAAAGTACAGCATACCTTTTATGTGTAACTTGTGTTTTGTTTAATGCATATCAGGGTTAGCTGTGATGAACCCATTTGGGTTTTTGAAAGAAAACCTATAAAAACTCCCAATGTGGACTTAACCTTCTATTTTATCATAACAGTTTTCTCCTATTTAAAACAAAATGTAAATGAAAAAGAGACAATTTTCCCTTATTTCTAAAATAAAGGAAGCTTTGTAGTTTAAATAATGCATACAAAATTGTAGTTAGTATACCGTTAGTTTTTCTAAATCTAGGAAAAGAATGCAGTGAAAATTTTGTCCAACAGAAACTTAAGTGTTATTTACTGTACCTAACGAACACTATTAATATTTCACATTCTCCATTTTATTTTCACTATTTCCTTTAAAATACCATCTGGTTTGAATTTATAACTGAAAAAAAGATAATCGAATTGAAATAAGTTTGTTGCTTTATATTTAAATTACCATTGAATTTTATTTTGTTATTAAAACTAAAACTAATTGTATTTAAACTTTCAATTATTCTCAATAAGTAACAATCAATTGCAATTGATTTTTTAATTGTTTAACCAAGCATTTGAAGAAATGAAATTAAGAAATGTTTTAAAAGAATTTATCAAAAACTAATTGGGTAATAAGCATATTTTGTAGTACCTACACATTTACTATGCAGAATACAATTAAACTGTATTGTATTGGTTTCAATGAGGCTGAAAAAGAACTTTATTTACAAAAAGAAACCACTTTATAACGAAAAAACAACTTTTATACAGACAGTTTGTAGCGGTTAATTAGATCTGTACCTTATTATTATTGCTCTTTTTACAGTTAAATTTTATCTTTTAATGGTTGAATTTCTAGATACTTTATCTGGTTATTAACAGTTTTAGATTAAACCTATCAAATTATTACTAATAAAACTGTCTATATCAAAATAAGGATTTAATGCATATTTTATCACGTGGTTAAAGCCGCATTGAATAACAAAATAAAGCGGAGAAGAAATATTCAGCGCAAATTCTTCTACGAAAGTACTCTCATTCCTTGTAAAATCATTTCATAAAGTAAATTCAAAGAAAAAGGTACGTAATTTAGTGATATGTTCGTTTAATTTGACCTCGAATCTCAATGACTTACTGGAAAGCTAACATTAACCTCGTAACAACTTACTCTGGTGAATACTTACCAGTACGCTTCAACGCACAATCAAGTTTCAATGTTAGTGATTATTCTTCCCTTTTTATAACGTTTCTTGTGTAATATTTCAGACCTAGAATGAGAAATTTCTTTCAAAGTACCTGGACTAGAAGGAAAGGCAAGAAAGATTTGTTCCAATCCAAATTGCGTAGAGTTAAACGACTTTATTTCTTATATATCTCCTTTTGTCGCTTTTAAGTTGACAGAGTTTAACTACGTGTCAGTTGTCAATATGTCTTTATATATCTATTTTTTGATGGATATTTCTATTTGAGATAATTGTGTGTAAGCACTATATAATAAAACTAAAAAAACAACTTACATTTAATCTTCTTTATTTAACATTTATTTATCAAAATTAAAGATTGAATTTATATTCATTCGCATGTTTTTAAAATAGAAGGAAAAGTTTATAAGTGCCCTAAGTTTAAAAATCGTGTAAATTTGAGAGGCCGTATCGCAATTTTTCATAAACTGATTTGAAGAGAAACCCACCTTTGCGCCATTGGTGAGATTTCAATTTATTAGACTAACCTCATGATAGTTTGACAGCACAGCTTCAAAAGTGGGGGAATCCTCTACAGACAAAAAATGCACATAAACCGGTGCTTTCACTCGAAAAGTCAACGTCTGGCTGGGCATCATGCATGATCGCATAGCGAGCTATTTTTCCCAGGCGAATGCGATTATGAGAAAGCATAGCTGGGTATTTTAAGATAAATGTCCGTTAAAGACGTTGAAAGCCTCTTTTTTTTACAGGATGAGGTCCCGTCAAGTGGGCATTATGTGCACCTTCAACCTATAGTAGGATCTGAAATATCAGGAGTTCTTGTGAATTTTCTCTTGAGAAGGAATTCCTTTGTTACTTTTGGGGAGCTTTTAACTAGTTCTACCTTATTAGTATTTTTCAATCGAACACTCCAAATAAACAAGTATGCATGTGAATTCCCAAATTCCCTTCCATATCAATGCTACTGTCGACTCTTGTTTTTATAAACATCTTTTTTTACGAAAATACACGCTTTTACGAAATCTAAGCTGGACTGCCCCACAGACATTTTCAGTTCCCATTTACGTACTACTAATAATTTTTAAAACTAATTTCTTAGTGAAATAATTTTTTATTAATTTTACGGCTTGACTAACGTGAGACAAAGCTGAAAAGTTTTTCTTCTCGATTTTATCATTTAATTCATTCTTTAAGCCAGTTCCAATAATTGCAACTAATGGTTACATTTAAAGCATTAAAACTATTATTAGTGTATTTTATATATTGTATTTTTGCATGAAATATTTAAAATTCGTAAAAGATAAATTCTAAACTATATTTTGCAATATGTACAAAACCTTAAGAAAGGTTTATTTTTAAAAGGGGGAAATTTGATAAAAATGAACTCAAAATTTTACATTTTTATACCATATTTATATGTTTTTCTATTTTACCGACTCTATTTTAGGAACTATTTGAGTATATCTTACTATTTAGTTCGTAAAAACGAACATCGACTGAAAGCAAAAAACAAGTATGAAAAATTTTTGATCAATGACCTATTACATGATACTTGGGCAATTAAGCTCGTAGTCTAGATCCGGCTCGTGGACTTCCATTTTGCTTTCAATTATAACAACTGAATAAAGTTTGCGAAAACTAATTGATGATTAACTTTTTTAGATTTTTACACTCTTGCATTAATCTGACCTTCCATTTAAAATAGTAAGGGAACTCTTAATAAAATTTGATTCAATGTAATAGAAACATATTCATTTCATGCGAGTCATTATAATTTATTCGAAAATACGAATTGCACGAACATATTTTCTTTATTTATGAATTTTATTAAAAAAATCCCTTCAAATACCTTTGAAATATAAGTAAAATATAATGCTTAGTTTGTGTAAAGCTAAATTTAAAAGTTTTATGCAAAAAGATTATCTTCTAATTGTATTATAAAATGCATTCTAAATTAAAGTTTGTTGAGTGGTTATTTTTTTATTAAAATCTCTAAACTTATTTATCTTAATAAAAAAAATCAAACTTTTTACAACCTTGACTTAGTTTAAAATTAACGAATCAATAGTAATTGTACCTAAGAACAAAAAATTCAACTTTTTCTAAAACTTTTGTGAAGTTTTTCATGACTGCCTCTTATAATTTTAATTCAGTCAGGAATGAATTTCATTTTATAAAATTTTCTTATTCACCTGTATTCACATTGAGCTAGAATATTTCATTATGACTTATAATTATTCCGTCTTAGTAGATAAGGAAGTTCCTTCAACTATCTAAAAGTTACACCGATAATACATAGTATAATCAACTTTAAATAAGTAGTTATTGGACTTATTATTACTATCTCGATTTAATAATTACCCTTTAACTACTATTGTTATTACTATTTAATGTATTCATCAAACGTCAATTCCTCTACTATGTTGAGAAATATTTTGTAGCTTATCATTAGTTTTGGCATGGCATTTAAGATACTACATTTATGCAATATTTTTATTTTTGTTAAAATTCCTTATCCTTTATAACTTTATTACATCCTATTACACTCTCCTTTCATCCAATTATTTTCCGGAGGCAGTAGCAACTTTTCACTGCTAATAGTCTTTCCAGTCTTACCCCTGAGTGTCATGCTTTACGGCTTGCTCATAGTTATAGTGCACAAGATTTCAAAAAGCATTCTTTCGTGAAGGGGAAACGAGAGTTAAATCTCATTCTCCAAATCTGTAATACAAAGCTATATATCAAATAAGTACGTTGTAGTTCTGGTGAATTCGAATAGTAATTCACGAGTCCTCTTCCATTCAACACTTCAAATTACCCGACTTGAGAAGTGTGGCGACGGAAAGTCTTCGAAAGTTTTGTTTTCTCTTCTTACAATGGCGATTTCTTTATGTTTGAAGGCGGCTTCACTTGGGGAGTTCGTGCAATTTAATTCGATTAGTTTCTGCAAGAAAGTAGATAAATATGTGATGATTTCATGCAAACATACAATACTGTAAACACATTTATATCCTTCTCAAGACTGACGCTTATGCAACTCTAATCTTATAGTTTGTGCAAGATTGTGTAGATGCACATAGTATTATTATGATTTCGTGCAAACAATAACGTCATACAAACATTCGCTCAATTAAACCTTTCGATCTTGTGTTCTCATGACGTTTATAATCTTTCTCTGAAACTGAAACAAAACTCTGATAAGCGTTGCAGGACTTTTACTGATAGATGAAATATTTAAGTGCGGTAAAATAATTGAACTAGTTCGTGATTTTTACTCCTTTTCGTTACGATACTAAGAGACAACTACATTGAATAGGTTAACTGCAAAAGGTTTTTTGTAAGAGTACCAACTATTTTATATGGGTAACCATTCATGTGTTTGAAATTTATCTTTTATAAATTATAAAATGAAGAACTGGAAAAAATATAAAGAGAATGTTCAAAATGTTAACATTTATAATAGGCATGGTTTTTGCTTAGTTGTACGGAATTTGTTTTATATTTTGGAACTTAAGTTCTTTGAACGCTTTTTATTCATATTCCATTATTACTTTATATTACTTATATTAACAGCTACAAAAAGTCCATTTTGAATTTATTTTTCTAAAAACCAATTTCCTAATACTTAGAAAACACTGTTGCTTCTTAGCAAATATCTTGCAAAAATAATAAAGTGGAGTAATTTAGACTGTTTAGTAGTAAAAATACTTATTAGTAAAAAACTACTCTATATTCTTAAAATTAAGTAGGTGATGTATCAGAACTCAGTTATGCAATGAAAGAGGGAAGTTACGGAAGGAATATGTGAAAGTCATTAATTGGAAAGAGCATTTTTTCTTGGGATTTCCAGTTACCTGAAGTTCTTGTTAGGCTTGCTTGTGCAGTTATTTCAGGTTTTATATGTTGCCTAGTTGTAAGCAATCAAAGAATCATTAAATATATCGGATTATTTTTAGTGATTTCTCTCTCGTGGTCTGAAGCAGGGATGGCCAACTCAAATGACCTTGAGGGTCACTTTAGAAAACCACAATACTCCCGCGGGCCGCATATAAAATTTTAAGATTTGAGCTTCTCAGAATGACAAATAAGTAAATTGAATAAAATAGGTATAGATAAGGGAGTTTTTATAATCCTTTGCTTAGTATGACAGTTTCCTAAATAAAATATTCATTTAAATTTACCTTTAAGAACAGCCCCCAAACGCTTCATGCATATCAATAGGTTCAATGTAGTTTTTTATGAATATTTTTAGGTAGGATTCGCATCTGGATGAACTTAATACATAAAAAAAAGGTTGTGAAAAATAGAGTTCCGAGTACGAAAGGGGGGGTCTGGGGGGGCGGGAGATAGAAAAGGTGTAAAGTTGCGTACGAAGAAGAAGGTATCTTAGAGAAAAATGTGTAATCATATTTTTCTATAATACTAAACTATATCATGAAAAATTATACCTAAACATTCTTCCTAAACCCAGCCGTTTACTCACTATGTCCACTGTGACATTTTTTTTCTCAACGGCTGTACAAGCTAGAAACACCATTTTAGGTACTTTTAGCTACCAAAAGGGAAGGGCTTTAATTTTTTATTGCAAAAAATCATCCAACTCACGTACTACTCTTAAAAGAAGAGGTCACGAAGTATCATAGGAACTAAAATTTCGGTCCTGAAAAATAATTGATAAGTCGTTAAATTGCTCCTTTTACCGCTGCTTTCAGTATAAGATAATTTTTAAATATTTTGAGTATGAAATTCCACAAACAGTAAACATTAAATTTAACCCTGAGTTATTTATAAGACTGGGAAATTGCCTGAAGGGAAGACAAAGTTTTATAAATAAACGGTTACGAAGAAAGGACAGACTTTTGATATCTCGTGAGGCAATCAATATTTATGTCAATACGAACTCGCACTGAATCAAAGCCAAGCGAAACCAGTCAGTTGTGTCCAGTCGCTGTTGTCTTTGATCATAAAATTAATTTATATCAGCGTAAGTTTTCCTTCACAAAGGCTCCGTCCAGGAAGGTAAGACCGGAGATCACTATCTTCGATTTACTGCACGAAAGAGCAGAACGTGTTTGGAAACACAACGATGATCTCATTTTTGCCGCAGTTACGTCTTGTATCAATATCCTTGCAGGAAGCGCTCTTGAGGAGTGGTCGGCTATTAGCCCGTTATCAGAGGATTCAGTTCTTGTTGGATGCGTAGGCCATGACCTACTGACAACAGGTGAAGAGGCTAAATATGGGGACAGCAGGGAAGGTCAAGTGAGCAGTTGGTACTGATAGATGAAGAGTTTAGGCTAAGCCCCATTAACAAAACTTAGTACCATTCTTACTTGGCAAGATTAAGTTACCATTCTTACCAACAAAATTATATTATTCCTACTTAATTTAGCTGTGGTAGTAAATTTCACTAAAAAAAGTGTCCTACCTTTCTTTCTTAAGGAATTTCAGTCGATTTATAGTTGCAGTTGTGAATTTAATTTTCCTTCACCGTTACAAAGTGTTTTCTCAAAATTTAACTTGTAACATTCAATATTATGAATTGTTTGGATTTATGTTAATCATAAGACATGGTGCTTTGCATGAGAATCGTCGAGTTGCGATATCTGCTGAAGTGTCCTTTACCGTTTGGTGTAGGTATTAAATTAAAGATAGTACCTCCAAAACATTCAATGTGCTTAAAATGCTAAAAATCTTTTGATTGTAGCGGCTGTTTGTTAGCAAAACTAGCGAAGTTCCGTTGATTTTGAAAATTACATGTCAAAAAATTCGAAACTGATTTCAACTATGGACCTGAACTAAAATAATTCGATGTATTTTTGGAAAAAAATCAATATTTTTTACCATTAATTGAATTTTTATTTTTATCGTTTAACAGAATTAAAACACACGTTAATTTTGAAAATGGTAAACTAAGTCAAATGGTAGTATCGTATGGCTAATTTATCTTTTTTTCTTAAAATAAATAAAATTACCCTTTTGAAATAAATTAACACTATAACTTTGTATGAGAAAAAAAGAATCCCTTTAACAATTTGTTTTGTTCTTAAAATGTACGAAGATAAGTTTTTCGGGCAAAGGAATTTATATTCACTTCATTTAATTCCATGATTGAAGTGCTTAAATTTTAAATTTGCTTATCGTATTTATTTTAAACTAGCTGAAATGCCCGGCCTTGCACGGGTGGAGTGTATCAATTTATTTTTTTAAAGTTTTCTCAAGAGTATGTCAGGAATTACTAAAAAAATTATATATACATCCATCTAAAAATTTTGATTACATTCAGGAATTATTTTTCATGATTATTAAATTGTATCCGTTGTAGTATACTTCTTATTTATAATGAAACATTTAAAAATATATTGAAATAATTTAAATTGATTTGTCTTAAAAGCTGGACTAGAATCTTGACCAACTCTTGGATTAGAACCAACGACTGTGCACATCTTTATAAAAACAGATTGAATATAAAATTTGCTCGTTCAATTAAATTTACTCCTGCTTTAACTAAAGACTTGGTTACTAAGAACAGTAGTGGTGTGGTCATTGGTCAACTTATCGGGGCATTTCTTTCAATGTTGCTCAGTTAGATGTTTTGAAATTGAATAATAGCAACTTTTATTTTTTTACCAAGCTTTCCTTTCCTCACTTAGATATCCTTCTCCTTTTCACTGAAGGATAACTATTAAGCACCTTAGACACATTGATTGGAAAATAATGTCGAGACTCATTGAAGCAGTTTAAATTGTTTTAGTAAAACTGGTTTGATGTCTGTAATAATGTCTTTTTTAAATGAAGATGATTATAACAATAATGATCTACAAAGTAATTAATGATGATTGATCTTAAAAAAAAATATCCGCAAGCCTCTGAAATTAACTTTTTTATCAAATATTGGCTAGAATCGTGACTAACTCTGGACTAGAACCAACAACTGTTCAAGCATTTATGACGTAAGGGCAGATTGAACCAGGAATTTGTTCCAGCAATTTTCGAACCTTCTAATATAATTCATAATTTTACCTGTTTGGAAACCGTGTTCAAAAATACTTTATTCGTCTCATTTTGTATGTAATTTGACCATGCTTCCTTTTTTTTAAAATCTGTACATAATCAACCTCGGCTTGTTTTAAAATTCTTGACCTTGACTGTAACTTGTACGATTGTTTTCAATTTTGACGCTACTTTATGTACAAAATATCGGTCTCCATGTTTGTTGTCACTTTTCAGCTCTGACGAAGGGGATCCAGAGATCCCCTAAACAATTTTATGACCCATCTTCTTTATATTCTGCAAAGCTGTTATGTTTATTAATACAAGTAAGCACAACATTGAAATAATCACTTGTGAATCTAAATTTTATAATTTAGAAATTAAATATGCATTCAATACAGGGTGTCCTTGAATTCAGGCTCAAACTTTAAAGGCAGGTAAAATATCAAAAAGAAGCTATGTGAGGTCATAACTAACTCTAATTGGATATCTTTTCTGGCATTTTTGATAAATTACATAATTGTATTACTTCAAGAATATCTCAATGGTGTATTCGAAAGGGCACACAAATGGCTTGCTAAACACTACACCAGGTCTATATAAATGTCGGTGTGGTATCACATTTGAGAAATTACTGCTATGATGTGAGTAAAGAGGTTTTTTTTTCATTTCCTCAAAATTTCTAATTTTGTTTTTGGACTATTTTTCATTTCCGATCCCTCATTGCTGCACTAAAATGCTTCTTCATTTGTGTGTTATATGTTACCTACCCATAAAAAGGAAATCAGGGGCATTCTGTATTGACTTGTACTTGAACGCATTTCTGATTTACTATTTCTTTCATGGAAATTGTTTTTTTTTTTAAATAATTAGTATTGAATTTTACAAGTACTAAAATTTAACTGCATTAATAACACAACCCTGCGAAATTTAACTTTTTGAAAAATACAAGATAAGTGTTTAGTAATTTTTATGTTATTTGGTGTGCTGATTACGAAAATGACCTCCATTTTCCCCAATCACATCAGGATTTTTTGTAAAATCAATATCAATATTTTTTCTAAAATCCTATAAAAGAGACATTATAGCGAAAAATTGTGTATTTATTATCTAGCAACTGTGGTTTTATCCACTTAAATATGTGTAAAATAGTCAAATCCTTGTTAGGAAAGTTGGTTTGATTATTTATTGACCTAATTTTTATTTTTTATATAAATACAGTTGCCAGATCCCATGACCCACCTCTGGTCGAGAAAAACACAAAAAAAAATTCAAGAGTTAAAATTTTTAATTAAAAGTATTGTTTCTTCAAAATAAAATCGCCGAAATATTATTTTAGTTTGTTTTTATTAAGATATCTTACCAACCCTAGAGAATTTCGCTTTCTCCTTTCTATGGGTTGGCGGGAAATAAGTTCGAGGAGCGCGCTTGTAAATTCGATAACTAACAGAAAAAATGTCCGATTTTTATGCAGTAAAGATGCAAATTGATCCTGAAGGATTTACCTAACTACCAGTACCAAAATTATTTCGAAATTCCTACTACTTTTTTTTCAGGAGCAAAACGAAAGTTGAAAACAAAAAACAACCCTCGTATTATGTTTGTATACATGATAGCTTGAAAAAAAAATTAAGCTTATTCAATATTAATATTTTGGGGATTTTATTTTGAAGAAACAATACTTTTAATTATAAATTTTAACTCTTGAATTTTTTTTGTGTTTTTCTCGACCAGAGGTGGGTCATGGGATTTGGCAACTGTATTTTCATATATTTAAATATATAAAAAATAAAAATATGGTCAATAAATAATCAAACCAACTTTCCTAACAAGGATTTGACTATTTTACACATATTTAAGTGTATAAAACCACAGTTGCTAGATACTAAACCCACAATTTTTCGCTATAATGTCTCTTTTATAGGATTTTAGCTAAAATATTGATATTGATTTTACAAAAAATCCTGATGTGATTGAAACTTTTCGTTGGTATTTTCGAAATCAGCACCAAAAACTACCCCAAGAACAGCTGTCAGACCCCTTGTATTTTTTTCATCGCAGGGTAGTGTAATCTGTAGTTTTTTGTAAGGAAATCTAATTTAATTTACAGAAATAAAATAATTGCTCGATAAAAAGAATTTTAAATAAAAAGATAAGTAATAACTTTAACGAATGTGTAGAATTTTAACCTTTTGAGTCCCGACCATTTTCCATTTTCTTTAAGATTTAATGTCAATCTCGAGAGGCACAGGATTCAAAGGGTTAGAGATGTGACAAAAAAATGGGAGGATAAATAATGTTTATACCAATTTAATATTCTAATTTTAAGTAAAGGTAGGGTATTTTTTATAACTTAACTACTTCATAACCACTCATATCTGTTTATACGTACTAATGTGTCTGCAATATTATGATTGATGAATTTTTACAAAATTTATAACATCAAAAAGTGATGGTTTGATATATGAATGGTTATATGAATATAACTATGAATAGTTATATTTTTTGGTATTACAGAGAAGTTAACTTTTCATGCAGATAAAGTAGGACAAAATAGTTTTATGATGGAAGCCGCGGTGATTTTGAAAGTGGTATATACTTTTGGGATTAAATAATAATTTGTGGGTTTATTTAAAATTAATATAAAATAATGATTAAAATTAACATGTATAACAAAGAGTACCTTTTCAAAATAAACGAAAGGGGTTTATTGTTTTTAAATTATGTCTTAATACACTGTTTTAGCTTCAGATTTTATAAGTTTGTGTTTAAATATTTTACAAACTACGCAAATTTATGTTTCTGTATAGGTTTAATGCTTAGTAATCATTTTGCATTACAATGGTAACTTTATTACAATCGTAATTTAATACTTAATTTTGAAAAAAAAATCCACTTTTTATTACTGTAACAGAAATAAAATTTAATTCTTAAGCATCAATTGTTTCTTAAAACACTTAAATAGAAAGTACCCAATACGTGAAAATTTGTGTTTCAACATAGTTTGTTGCTTGTTAAACACTATGTATTACACAGTTTATGTTAATAGTTAATTAACTTATATAGAAAATAATTTATTTCGAATCAAAATTTTTAAATACACATCCTTTTTAAATATTCATAAAAAGTAAATAATATACAAATTTAAAATGTTGACGAAATCTTTGGAAAATTGGGTAAAATTTTGGTTTAATCATTTTTGGTTTTAAGTTTAAAGATGTAGTGAAAAATCGGTGGAATGTGTGTAGCAAATTTTTTCAAGGGTTCCTTTAATGATAGATAGGCCTTATTATACTAGTAGAATGAAGCTTTGTTTGAACTTTTTCGAAGAGTTTTGGTCTTCTTTTTTTATATGATACGTTAAGTTTTAAGCGCTTAGTTTTCTCTAAATGGCGTTAACAAAGAATAAATAATAAGCATAATAAATTATTTTATAACCTTACATAACTATTTTTTTATTTTCATCCAAAAGAAAGACTTTTTTCTGCTTTTCTTTTATTATTTGAAATGACTTAAATAATAAAAATAAATTGTGCATAATTTTTAAGTTAAAATTTGTTAATTTATTATTTTAAGTGATAATAAAACAGCTTTATACATTTTTAAGTTGATAAAACAAGTTTATGATAAAATTTAATTAATTACAATGACCATAAATTTATTCACCTTAATAACTATATTTGGACATTTTAAATTACAAAATGTTTAGTATATAATTGTTTTTATAAGATAATCTAAGTTATTTAAACTTATTTTCAAACAGTTTATCTGATTTGTTAAAGAGGAAGAGTCCAAAAAACCATACTATAAAGACATATTTAACTTATTTCTCTTTCAAAATGCGATATTATTTAGTAATTTCGTAGAACGATGGAAATAAAATTAACTATGAAAAAAGAAAACTATTTTCATCAAAAGTGCGTTGTAGTTTTAGTTCAGTTTAATATTAGTAAAGATATTTATTCCTTTTTATATTTAATTTTTACTTTACCACTTCTTCAAAATCAAGAGTACACTTAATAAACACTCGAATATTTTGGGTACTGTAATACTATTTCATTGATTGCAAACTTAAAGGCTTATTACACCGTTTGACTTTCAATGTTCATCATGAGTGACCCTCACCGAGGAATCATACATTTGCCTAGGTAATGGGAGAAGTGAAGACTGAAACGGCAATTTACACTTTTCCTTTTGGATGATTCCTTCAAAATGATGACGAAAAGTCTAAATAAGTCTTAAGGACTTGGAAGGCCTTTTTGCATCCATAGTCTGTTTATTCATCTACCATCACAAGAAGTAGATGTGAATGTGATGAAATTCGTAACGAATTCCAATTGAATCTTCAGAAAATTCAATTAGCTACTTATAATGACAATGGCCTAAGTTCACCAAACTTAGTATATAGTTTTGAATAACTGAAGGTTTTTGCAACGGCGCCTATGTTCTTGTGGAGAAAGTGCTATACTCTACCGATTACTGAAATTTTGACTTGGACTAATACCACAAAAAATAAATAAAACCCAAATTAATTGCAAATCGATAATTTTGGATATAAGGTTGGTAACAATAATGATCTATCTTCTCTCTTCTAAAATTAATTTAATTTTGATATTTTTTAACATCCATCGATAAAAAAAGTCATATATATAGCAAAATCTTGTTTATCTGAATACCGGTATTAGATTTGAAGACCATGGAGTAACATAAGAGGAAGATCCCACATTCTCAGAGAGTTTATGGAAAGTGTTCTCTAAAACATGAAAACCCATAAAGAAAAACACAATGCCGATTTTACGATGGTGTTCCACGAAAACCTTCTCTGCAAGTGATCAGTAATTCCAAAAAGGTTAAGAACCACCACCCCAAACTGTCTGAAAGAGGACTGAAGATACCGGATGCGGCTTCCTATGATGTGTCATGCTCCTATTCATGAATCCTAAAAAATCTTCCAAGTCTCTCACCTACACCGCAGTCTCCCCTCAACAAAGACCTACACCTTCTCCAGAGACGGCCTGTGTGATTAGAAATTTTGCCTTGAAAAGTTAGTTTACGGTACCTACCTATATATTTAAGGGTGTTGAAACGTTGCGTAAGTGACTTGTAGACAATGGCGGGTTTTAAATTTCCGTGTGACAGGGCCGAATTACCTATTATTCGCTGGTGGTATCCCCGAGGGTAGTCCGAGCCGAAGTTACTTAAGCGTTGTTTTATTTAATGGGCAACTGCAAGCACCGGAAGCTTTAGAGAAATGACGGGCCATTGGACAGGCTGCCGATCGTATAATTTTCATTCCGTTGGGGGAATAGACGACTTGTATTTGTCTTCGGTGTTCTCCAGGACGTTCGTATGCAGGTTTAGACACGGAATCTCTTTGGCTGACCTTCTCGCAAACAATTGAATAATGAAAAATATTCGTCGGCTCTGTCTTTTAGGAGACTGCCTATTTTCAAGCGTGCGATTCTCAGTACACATCTCTAAGGTGTTTTGTGCCGCGTTTTCTAAGATGTTGCCATTTGAGGTAGGCATTATTCCTTAACTTTTTCGTAGAATTGCGACTTAACTTTTCATATAGGAGAGGGAGTATTTTAAATTTCATACTCGATCGACCCTCTAAAGCTACGTATATATCTTTTTGAAAAACTTCACTAACTATATGTTAGGGGTAACTAAGCTGGAGAAAATAACTTTTAATAAGGGCTAACTAACTATTATTAGTTGATGAAACACATTTCACACTATTTTATGCATATAGTTTAAGTGAATATCCAAAACTCTAAATATCCAAATTTCTTTTTACGTAACCTCTTTTGGTTCATAATCTGTAATTCAATTTGGGGTTCAATTTCTTTTTATATTGATTTACCAAAAAGGATGTTAATAGGCGTAAAACTCCAAATATGCAGAGGTGTGCTAGTTTTAAGACTCAAAGGGGAAAAACTTAAAACGAGAAGTTGTTATCTCTCATGAAAAACAACTTGATGAGTGACAGCCATTAATGAGTGATTTGTAGCTTTTTTTATTTCTTTCTCCCGGTGCACGCGCCAAATCCATACGAGTTCTCTGCGACTTATTGTGTTAATTTTGCACTAAATGTAGTTTTATATTAAATTATAAATGCAGAAATTTTATAATCACGTATACTTCTATAAACAGACTAACATGTAAAAATTGCTCAAAATAAGCTATGAAACAATAAAAAGCAAATTGCGTACAAAGCATCGAGCAACATCCTGCAAAAAAATAATTATCTTGAAGATGGGAAAAAATTCTAAACAGCTTGTTAAAAATAATAACTTTATATTTCACTTTTATACATATGTTACCTGAATTACTTAAGAAATGGTATAAAATGCAAAAGTTCCACGTTGAGTTGAATAACTTTCAAACCTCTAAATTACTTCTGATGTAAATTTTCTTTTTATCAATTTCTAATGTAAAAATAATTTTATTTGTGAATAAAAGGAATTGTTTTTGTTATTTTAATCCTAAAATAATGGTGTTTATTTTTATAAATTTTAAATTTTTTCAAAAGTTAAAGCTTACTAGTATGTAAACTATTCTATCCCCCCAAATGGATCTCTTCTTATCAATTTCTAAATTTCTATCATGTTTAAAATTTAATTACACAATTTAATAAAAAAATCTATTATTATTAAATTAAATTTTATATTTTATCTATCAATTCCTGCTTTAAAATTAGGTCATTTTAGAAGCTTGAAATTTTAGTTTAGATTTAAGAGTAAACTAAATGTTTGGAATGTTAATTTATATAAATTTACTTGATTCACAATCATTTATGATATTTTAATGGTTCTTATCAATAGATAATAAATTTTCTAAATATGGAATGTTTTAATACATTAGTTATTCGTTTAGTTCTTGATAGAACACTTGAAAACGGATTGTTCTTTTAAAGCGTTGATTTTGGAATAAAATTTCATTTTACTTTTTATAACTATAATATAATATCAGGTATTTTACCAGAATTTATGCTCTTTTGGGAAGAAATTTTGTAAAAACTACCCATTTTACCTCACCTTACCCCCTAAAGTTGTAACACCAAAGAAAGAATTGCATCATCAAAAGCTTTTCTGGTATTCTTTTGATTGCAGAGACACTTAAAATCGACCGTGAACTTGAGCTGTCATTGTTTAAAAGGAATCTTTATTTTGGAAACGTGATCTCTGTTTTGAGTCAAATCACTTCAGCTCATAACTTGAGATGCTTCGCACTTCTTAAGTCGTAGCGTCAGGCTGAATATGCATATTTAGCAGTCTAAGATTGAACTTTTTAGCTAAAAATAATTTTCATTTCTTTTTTTATGTGTTACAATTGAATCGTCAGTTTGAAAAAGGGAATTGAAAAGTCCAAAAAATGGAAAATTGACTTTTTGTACGCAAAAGAATTTCCAAGTTTTGCTCTGCACATGAATGTAATGAGAAAAAAAAATAACTACCCCCAATAGGAAGATATAGCCCTTTGAATTTGGCAACAGCGATGTCCTTGTATTCTTTGATGAAATCGAAGTATTAATATGCAAATTAGCTTATGCCAACAAATGGGCATTTTGGCATAGTCGGGAGCTAATTTTTGAACAAATTTAAGGTTAATTAAATGCGCATTAAAATTATAAACCCGGCGTATATATTTAGCCTTAAGTATAACTTCTCCACTCTATAAAAAAAATTCTCTAAGTATTACAGTAAAAAAGTTATAAATATTTAAAAAAAAACCTATGCCAACTAACCCCCGTCTCTCCTAGTAATAGCAATGTAGAAAATACAAATAAGTAGTAATAAAACCAGTTGAATGGCTCTTGCACTACTCCAACATACTGTGGTTTTTGTTACATAATTTTTTACATTATATTGAGAGAAAAACAAAGGAATATGGTTTTGATAGCTTTTTATAGTATATCACTCTTAATAGCTCTTATTGTTTTTAATTTCATTTCCCTCATGTAATTTAAGTACTACCAATATTTGCCTTAGAAAATTCTAGCATCCATTAATAAGTTTTTATGGGCATTATGGAATTTCCTTAGCCAAAAAAAAGTTTGTAAGGTTATCTATTTAAAAGTTTGGGAGAATTTTTAGGACTTTTTAAATTGGAAAACTGGACCTTAAGAAAATAACGGGGGGCATTCTCTCACATGATAATTCATAATTGAATATACTCCCAATAATTAAGCTAAAGCATGTATTTTAAAGACATGTAAGACGCAAGTGGAGAGTTCTGGGTTGACGAATTGGGGATGCACTCCATTAAAAGGAATTCTTTATATTTGGATTAACGTTTGTTTACTTTGTGAATACCTCTTTATATAAAAAAGCATGGAATAGAGAATTTAAGAGAGCATAATGAGAAACCACTCTACCCTCTGGCTTGATATAGAAACGCCCCAACGATATATTGTTTTATCCGCCAAGCCTTTACGCCAAGACCAAAATTTTGAATTCACAAAACATTTATCTTTAGTGTAGAAAAATTCGAAAAAGGTCTCTTTAAATATACTTATATATTTATTCATTTCAGGTACCCTAGCGTTGTTTATCTTGATGTCAGCAACGTTATCTAGAGGAAACCCTGTTACCGCCACTTCGGAGGGAACTACTACCCCTGTTCCCGAAGAAGTCAACGATTCACCGAGTTTCAAGATCAGCGACTTGCCATTTGCGAATTTCATCTCAAACCCATGCAATCCTGGGGCCAGTAGAACTAACGATAGGAACCGAACAAGGTCCCAAAAGAACATTTATTCTCTCGCTTTCTACAGATATATGTCTACGTACGGCACTCTGTATAAACAAGACGCTCAAAAAATTATAAACGAAGTAAGTTTATTTTGCATTGTTATTGCAGTTCCCTTGTTTAAATTTAAAATTATGAAATATTTGAGGAAATTAAGAATGAAAGTGTAAGAAATGAGGCTTTACTGACATTTTATGGTTAATAATAGCGATGGTACCGACAATGATGATGATAAAATGAGTAATAGAATATAATTACACCATTATTATCATGAACTAGTGGAGATTTTCGTGGGCTTTTACAAATTTTCTATTACTAAGAATTCAACAATTCATTAGTTTACTTTGATATTACATTTAAAAGCCTTCTTAAGATGAAATTTATTTAAGATATTGAAGTTTAAACAGACCAATTGACAATTAAAACAAAAAGACTTGATTATATGACCATTATAATTAATAGAAAAACAATCTATTTAATATAATAGGATTTAAGTTAAATTTTAAAAATAACATTTCGCTGCTTAAGAAGCAACACGTGCGGTGCTTGTTTGGCGACATATGGATCATTGCCAAATTTTTTTTGGGAAGTTAAACTTTTTGAAGAGTATTAAAAATCTCAAATCAGCTACGCCGTTGTGCTAGCTAATTTAAAAGTCAGATTGAGTTTGGTTTAATGGTTTTCTACATGCTGACAGAGAGCTAGAGAATATTTCGAAGAAAGTAGCTTTAAGAAAATTACTCATATTTCTTGATTAAAATTTAAAATCATCTGATAGAAAATGAAAAGCCACCGTCATAAGTTAATTAAATCAATAATTTTTTTGTAAACATTTTAAACCAATCATCACCTCCTGATTAAAAATTAATCAGAAAAATTAAATAGTAGCTAAATTATTTGGATCGAAAATTGCAAAATGTTACAGCAAATAGGTAATGTCAATAAAACTTCTTAATTAGTACGTATTTTATTATGTTTCAAATAATTTTTAAGAATTTAATTTTGTTAAGAATTTATTTATAAATTGTTCACCCGCCCAAAATCTAATCCACTCTAAGTATGGAAAATCTCCGAATATAGTGAACGTAATGGTCTTACAATGAATTAGAAAGGAATTTTTTAAATATTTACTATCTGTTAATCTTAAATAAAAATTAATTCTAATAATTTTATGGGAATTTCAAACCAAATTTGAACTTTTGAATCTCTTTTTAAAATGAATAATTCCTCTTCCTGTAGCACTTAATTTATTAGAACAGAAACAAATTGTAAAAAAATCTTTATGGAGATGCATTTCAAAACCTAGAAATTTCTAAAATAAGATTAAAAATTTCCCAAATTAAAAAAAATCTTAATCTTATTAATTATTACTTTAAAAGTACTTATTTCCATTGTGTTGAATTTATTTTAATCCTTACATGCATTCCATAACACAGTGGATCCCAAAAACCATATTGAGGAATACATTAATTCCCAAAAGTGCCCTGCCACGAGAAATTTCAGGAACCACCGCTCTAACATATATCTTCAATGACAGTGGCTCACGGTATAACATAAAAGAGACAATAGTGTGAGTCAAAAGTTCAACGACTGTCTGCACTAAATGGAAAAAGCGCGAATCCTCTCGTTTTCATTTACTGGCTTTGACACGCAAGGAGGGAAAGATTCCGACTTTTTTTTCCCAACTCCATTGATTTCACCTTTTTGTACGTAATAATAGTGGACTCGAAATTCTGACATCTCTGAAGTATTAAAGGATCTTTTACATTTAAACAAAATATTCAAACTAGTTTTCCAGCTCTTAAGACACAGTAATTTCCTTTTCAAGACTTGGAAAGTTTTCTTAATTATACACTTCAAATCTCGGGTTCTTTTCTGTTCTGTTACTTAACAAGCATGACTCACCTCCATAAAGTGCATCAGGGGAGGAGTTAGCTGCTACAATATACTTCGTCAGCACCCTGCAGAGTATGGATATGGCAGTTTTAGAATGTTATTTAATGATGGGATACTTACGTAGGAGGCAGTAACTATTACTTAGTGTCACTTTTAAAGATAGGCACTTACGAACCACAATAAACATAGGTTGATTTATAAAGGAGCCATTGAAATTTTAACTATATTATTTTCACGAGGTATTTTTTAATATTTTTTAGATTAGGAATAGAGTTTGTGTTTTTTAATTTAATATAACTAAGGACTTAGTATTTTCTGTATTGGAGGTTGCATTTTTATAAACGAGACAGTGTTTAAGTGTGGGTTTGATCAAATTTGGTTTTCGTTTTTTGCCAATGCGATTTGAAAACTTCAAAATGTTGGAGGAGGCATTTTTGTATTTGTAGTAAAGATATCACAAGAAAAAATAAAAATGCATATTTTATTTATTAGTTGTAGGAATTATATAAAAAAGCTTTTATTTGTTTGCATGTCAGAGTAATAAATGTTTTTAATTTCAGTCTACAATTGATGATTGCAGATATCTGAATCTACCTAGTCTTCCAAGTACTCCTAGCTTATTAGAACTAATGGTAAGTTTGAGTTTCAGACTTCTTTACATTTGTTGGGTTTTCTTTCAAATTAATCTAATCGATAACGTATTCTTTGATTCGATTGTGGAAAGATACGTTATCATGTAATACTAAGATTACTAGTTTTGATTCCTTTTACCAAAGTCATCACGATTAGTTAAAAACGTTCCCTCCTTTAGTTAATGAATTCTCCTTTAGCTATAAAGTTATTCTTTAAAAAAGCCTTGTTCAGGTTCGGAGAGTCTTTTACCTGTACTTTTTTATCTAGCCCGCTTAAACACTCTAACAAGGAGAGGATCCCAACGTGTCATCACCGATTTGGTTCATTTTTGGTGTGGAAGTAGTGCATGACTAGGACATCAATTTGTGAAAGTATTAAGAAGCAACTTTCAGAAATTTTGGAGAAAATCGCAATTAAAAATCTTAACATGTACTTATATATCTGATAAGATTCTAGTCTTGCAAGCGGATCGTGGTGTAGCGGTAAGAGCTGTGATTCCCAACCCAAAGGTCCCGGGATCGAGTCTCGCTGCATACCATAATTTTTATTTTTGTTTTCCACGCAATTAAGAGCACAGATATGAAATAAAGTAGTACATATTTATATTTATAATTATCAATTTTGAAACATTTTTTAAATATTTTTTTTGAAGTCTTTTCAATCCTTGTTTCCCAAAAAAATAGTTATTAAATCCAATTTTTATGATCCTATTGTAAATATTATATGTTTACCTACAAAAATGTTTATTTTAACTATCAAATCAGACACATAACAAATCCTTTTAGCATAACAAAATTGCGTACTTTCTTTCTGATAGTTAGGGATAAATTAAGGTAAAACTTCATATATAAAAATATAAATTATTATTATTATTATTTTTTTGAAAAAAATCTTTTCATTCCTTGTTTCCCAAAAATATAAATTATTAAATCCAATTTTTTATGATCCGTTTGTAAATATTATATATTTACCAAAAAAAATTTTACGCACAAGAAAAAATATTTTAAAATTTATAATTAAATATTATTATAAGTTTATTTCATATCTGTGTTCTTAATTGTGTGGAAAATTAAAATAAGAAATATGGTATGCAGCGAGACTCGATCCCGGGACCTTTGGGTTGGGAATCACAGCTCTTACCGCTACACCACGATCCGCTAGCAAATCGAGAATCTTATCAGATATATAAGTACATGTAAAGATTTTTAATCGCTATTTTCTCCAAAATTTCTAAAAGTTGCTTCTTAATATTTTCACAAATTGATGTCCTAGTCATGCACTACTTCCACACCAAAAATGAACCAAATCGGTGATGACACGTTGGGATCCTCTCCTTGTAAGTGTTAAAAGGGATTTGATACTTACGCTGTATTCCTTCAGAAGAGACACTGCTCTTCAAAAAATATCTCTGTTCAAATCAAACCAGCAGTTTTTAAAACAGTCAGACATTAATGTGTATTTTACTCGAACAATATATAGGGTGTCTCAAAAAGTCTGACACATTTTAAAAATCACAAACTAATAACTTGACAACTAGAGTTAAACTACGCGGTTTGTTGCATCCTACTCACGAGAGTCTCAGAAGTAGTATGCAGCAAACCTCGTATTTTTATATTTTTTAGCTGTCGAGTTATTAGTTATTGATTTTTAAAATGTGTCAGTCTTTTTTGGGAAGTAACAATATAGTAACAGTACGAAAGAGTAATTTGCTTGGTTCTCTTTGCAACAGGAAATGGATGGTGAAACCGCCCTGAAAAAAATCCACGCGTCCCTGCTGCTACACACAGCGCATTCCTATTTCGTCGACCACCAGTACGACCCTTCCACAACCACTTGCCCTCAATCAGCAGCTGATCGCGAACGCAACTTGGCTAGGGAAGCCGTCATCCTAGCCCGCAAGCAGAAACACATGGCTTGCATGACGCAAATGACAATCGAAGAGCTAGGGTACTCGCCTAGTGACACGAACCCGCTTCTGGAACAGAGGTTAAGGGACTTAAGGTTATGTTCCAGAAGAGCCCTCAGAGACTGTCAGATCATGCACAGCGTTCTCAACCTTCTCGACGTGATATCCAGATACTCGCAATCCTGGTTAGAGTCTGCAAGAGTCGATTGAGCTCTATTTATATTTCCATTTTGAGATGTGGTGTCGAGCTGTTTGGACTGATTGATTGTGATCTCATCTTCTGCAACTATAGGACTGAAGCAACTTGTCGACATGTGAATCCCACTCAGTACTGATTTCTATCTTTCTAACATGATATCGCGATATTTTGTAACAATCGGTCATGAGGGAAGGTCACTTACAGCGGTATATTCCATTTTTTACAATGGATTTTCGCGGTTCCTAGTGAATAACAAGATCAAATTTTTCGGGAACCTCAGAAAACTTCACTATTTGAACAGGATTTAATGGCTTATGTCCAGTTCTAAGTGGAGGTAATTAAGTATTCGTGTTCTCTGATCATGCCAATATGCCAAGCGTGGCTGAATTATATTCATTTTAGCGTAACGTAGGATTTTTTCAAAAACGCCCAAATACGCTGGTCGTATTTGATCAACTGCGCACCACTCAGTATTAGTCCTATAAGTCAACCCCATCAAGTCACGGGAAAATTCATATTCATAAATTAATTTAATTTCATGTATAAGGATAACAACGCTTCTCATCAAAAACTTCGATTCATTAACTGTTTTTATAAGGTATGGACCATCACAAGAAAGCTTATAAGTGCGCTTATCAATTCTTGAGTAAACTGTTTTTAGCTCATCATATGAAAGAGATAGAACTCATTTGTTAAAAAGTATGTTTTGATCTCTAAATGAAAAAAACGCAGTAGCAAAACTTTATTCGGTAGCCCACGTAATTTTTAGTCGTTAAGCGTTTTAATTTTTTAGATAGAAATCTAACGAGACATAAAATAAAACCAGATGATAAAAGTCAGAAAAGTTCCTTTTAAATACTTTCTCCTTTCTTGAAATTGGTGTGTGTTTCAAATCTTAATTTTATCTATTTCATATCGGCTAACTTTATATTCTTAAGGAAAAACACAAACTTCTGTTTTTAAGAATTCAAGCCATATAACTTAAAATTCATTATTATCACCAAATGTGCCGTATTTATATAAGTGCCATTTTGTTTTATTTGGTTTGACGTAAATGAAGAACTTCATTGAATCTTCGAGCAAAGAACTGACTTTAGACGATCAAAATACTGCACTTTCATAAAATGAACTGGCTTAAAATTCATAGAAAATGTAGTACTTGTGTGTTCAATGAAAGTGGAGCTTAAGTTAAAAGGGTTTAGAGGAATAATGATGAAATAAAATAAGTGTTCAATTCTTCTCCCAAAATTGGTTCGCATTCAACTATGAAACCTGGTGCTATGTTTCGCCATAGGGGACTGACCTTGTAGTGTAAAAACATAAGTGAAACTCGGCACCAGGCATTTCCCACCGTAGAGTATTGGATAGCGGTGAGACATTTACTGTCTTTTTATAGAGAAGGTACAACAAAATCATTTTGACCATGCTTTTTAAGGTGCTTGTACCCAATGTACTTATTTAGTAAAAATTCACCAGTGCTTAATTTTGTGCATTTCCATTGCATTATGTGTATGTATGCCCTAAAATTATTGCTGCATTTTATCAAGTTCCTAACGATGTAAGTTTTATTTAGTCGTTTGATTTTAAGCACATTATGATGCATTTTGTCATCCTTAATGTGAATGTGAATCCACCTCAGGGTACTCCGATTACTTGGTTCCAGTGTGAGTTTTGTTGTTTATTGGTGTTATTTGAACTTGCTTTGATGTAAAATGCATTGGATGAAATGACAGTATAAGAACTAGAAGGGAAATTTGGTAAGTTTTTTTTTTATGGAAATTGCTATTGTCGGTTTTACATTTTTCTAACACGTGCTATTTAAAATTTTGTAATCTGTGATGATTGTGAGCGAAATAAAAACATGATTTTTTCACATTCTTCAGTTTTTGTTTAAAGAGAATTCTGGATCATTGAGTGAGGGGATGATTAACACAAACAAAAAAATAGAGAATAACACTTTAATTTTAAAATTTGAAAATAAACTTAAATTCGTATAGGTGGACAATATTGTCTGTAAACATATATAGTAGTTACAAACGGGAAAATTAACTCTTTAAATAAAATTAAGTTAAATTTACTGTTTTTAGGTGATCAAAATTACTTTTAGTGCATCACTTCTTTAATCTTTTTTGCCCTATAATGATTGTATGAATTAATGGGATATACGTGGTTAATCATCGAGGTTTTGACTACTATTTAATTTTGATCTTATGCGTCACCCTATCTCGATCCTTTTATTTTTTTATAGAATTTCGAAAGTCAAAATACCTTATATGCTTTTAATGTAGTATACTTCCTATTACGGACACGTTCTTAATGTGTCTGAACTCTGAAGTAATCGTAATCGGCAATCGTAATCGTGAAGTCTGTAATCGGCGTTTTTGAATCTGACTTTGTTTATGTGAATACATCTTAATACAGGTTCAATTACCTCTGGATCTCTATGTATGGGTCGGGGATTATGTTCTTGTAATCTTGTAGATTTCAAACTTTTTGTGATCTTTCTTTAATATTTTGATTCACTTTGCATTTAATTTTAAATATACCTAGTAAAAATATACTACTTCATGCATGTTGATGATGGAAAATTTAAAATTTCTACTGAAGACCGTTTTGCGAAAGTAACTAAAGTAACTACCACTAAATGAATTGCCAAATTAAGCTTTAGTAATTTTTTTATGGTTTGGTTGAGTTTTGGAGGATATTAATTTGTATCAGTGAAATGATCAGATCAACCAGCTTAATCAGTGAAACTATTTAGATTGAAATTTGATTTGAAAATTCTATGTGATTTGGTAAGTAACTTTATCAACTAAAATTTCACTTTTTACGAGTATAACTAGGTTTGTTCGTAGGGAAAACATGTTTTCAGCTTGTAAACCGCTTTTGTATCTAAGGACACAAAATTTATCATGTCATTTAAAATTATTAAAAATACAATTTTCAAAATTTGAGCTAATAAAAAATATCACCCTATTTATAAAGGTTGAGAAATTTAATTAGTCGGAATGTGATTTAATCTGCCTCAGAATATTTAAAACTTGAATTTTGTCCATTATAAGTCGCCCCGATGCAGTGGCGTAACTAGAGTTGACTAATGGGGGGTGTTACTCCGACCAGTCAACCACTCCAACATATTACTCCCTTTAAAAAAATTCTCATAATGTAGGTATAATAATTTTTTTTTTTTTTTTTGCAAAACCTCCGATGGGAAAACTTCATCTAAGAGGCTTAACTTTCAAGGGAAAAACACAGTATAACAGACGTAAAAATATTAGAGGGGGGTTTGGGGGTTCTCCCCCAGAAATTTTTAAAAATTTGTCTCTCAATGTAGTGTTTAAATTCATTTTGAGGCCCTTTGGGTTAGTTCCTAAAAGAACAGTTCCTTGTGAACCACCTGCTTTTTCCTATACCAGTGATGCCCTCAGCGGCGATTGGGTGGAAATAGTTGGGGGGTGGACTGGTGGATAGCAAGTGGACCTTCCTTGTAAAGAGAAAATGTTTAGTTTTTCCTGTTTTAGAAACCGTTGATGTAATGGGAGGTTACATCCCCAATAACCCCCCTCGTTACGCCTATGAATGTCCTTAAACCTTATGTAGCTTTTTAGAAATCGTAAAGTAGGATTTGCTTCCTTATTAACTTAATACGTGAAAAATTGTTGGTGATACAGAGTTGCAAGTACAAAACGGGGGTCTGGGGGTCCCCCAGAAAAATTTTGAAATTTGACCCTTAAAAAAAAGGGGTTTTAACTCGTTTTTGAGCTGATTTTCAATGGGGGGTTACATCCCCAATAACCCCCCCTCGTTACGCCTATGCCCCGATGGCAAGTCTTTTCTGCATAGTCGGTTCGTCTTTAAACATGATCCTCCTCAACACTCCTTGTAACGGTATGTGAAACTTTTTTACCTAATTAACTGAAAAACTTAATAATAAATAATTATTCCCCTATTGTAAAATGATTATGTTCTGTTCAGATAAATAATTTTTTTCTTCATAATCTACTTTAACCGGATTTTTGCTCAACCGGCTTATTTTCTGTCCTATTCGGGTCGGTTAAGATTCTACGAGGTAGGGTCAAAAGGTTTCCGGATGTGGTCTATTACAAATTATTAAAAAGTAGAACAATATTTTTTTCTGTTTTGACCTTCAAAATACACACACTTCTCCACACACTTCTTCTAGCGTTCGTATAACTCTTACAAAAAAAAAAACCTCCTGAGATCCATCGAGAACATTCAAAAAATGATTAAATTTTGCGTTGAAACTTCCAAGTTATTGCTTTTTAAAGGCACAGAAAGGAAAATCTGGAAGGTCCAGAAATGACTAAGTGTCTCTAACTGTAAAAACCACTCTTAGAACAGCAATCGTTGTTAAGATCTCCGCGTATGAGCCATCAGGAATTTATTTACTGTAGAGTAACACTTTAGTTGCAATCTAAGCTTTAAACAATCACGCCTTATTGTGTACTTACATTCGTATTCTTGCTTGATTGTCTCCAAAATTGGAAAACTGGGTTACTTTACTGAAGCGAACGAGACTTTCATTACATGTGAGGGAAACGAATAAATTAAATCGGGTTTTAAATTTCTAGATATTAAGGGATGTTGAACAAAATACCATAAATGAATTAAATATACCATCCCACCAAATACATTCATTCCAAGTCCATATAATATGCATCTCGGATGTAATATTTTTTAGAAACAAAACCTTCATTTCTCATGAGATTTAATTTACTAGAGAAATTTATCCATTAATGAAAAAGTTAATTTACCAAATTATTTAATATATTAAGGATTTACTTTTGGGGGTTTGACCCAAACTTTGTGTGCAATTAACAATTTTACAAAATAAAAAGACTTATATTCAGAACTAGCAGTCGTCATAGCAAAACTAATCCAAATGCATCACTCCATCTGATCTGAAATGACACGACAGCACTTAAACAATTTTTTTAAATTTATACTTACGAATTATATTTCCCCAAAAAGATTCAAATAAGTTTAAGTTTATTTTGGTGTGCTTAAGATGGTTGCTTAAAATATACATGGTGATTCAAAAGTCCTTTTCACGGCTTTTGTCCTAGGGTCATGGAAGTAAGGTGTACCCTAGGTAAGTGACCGTGGGGAATATATTAAGATGACTTACAGCGCCCCTAGAGTCAAAATAAGAGAGTTAGAAAAATTAATTAAAAATCTAAAGGAGATTGAACAAAAACTTCAGTAAGAACATTGTTGGCAATATCATGAAAAACACACTTAAAAGATATTCCTAAAAATATCTTCAATATTCGAGGAGATATTAACAAGTGAAAATAGCAATTTTTCAGGTTTCCAATTTTTTCAGTGTTATCAGGTAGGTTTTGCGTTTTTTAGCTAAATAAAGACAAATTTTAACTTAAAATTTAACTTAACTTTTTTTTTTTTTTGAAAGAGAGATTTGTGAACTTTTACTATCTGAAAAAGTCACCTCAAATAAAAGCCATGAAACGGACTTTTAAAAAACTCAGTAGATATTAATTCTAATATTATTAACGATACGATTCAATTTTAATTACGATACAAATGCAATGATATATTACGATAGTATTAGTTTTATGATACTAACATTTTAATCTTGCTTATACACGTCTCTTTTATGAGCGATCTCTTTGAAGTTAAAGAAAGTTTGAACTAAAGGGATAAAAAGTATGAAAATGTGTTTACATTTCTGGAGCTCCATAGTTCATACGACATCTCTTCCCTCATGTTTCATGCATACGAAACCTAAAATCATAATAAGTATAAACCTAATAAGTCCACCTAAAATCGCTATTGGCTTAAAATTTTACTTCAAATGGATTGAAGATTAGTATATTCCAATTTAATGACCACTATTGCGGGAAATCGGGGACATTTTAGGCTAATTCCATGCGTGAATCACACTACAAATGAGTTAAATTTGAATCTTAAAATCACAACTAAAGGATTATTATTCGATTAAATTAGATCTACCTTTTGCTTTTTCTTTTTTTTGAAATAAAGACTAGTTTCAAGTAAATTATTAATAAATTATTATAGTATTGATAGTATACAAGCTACTAAATTTAATTTATTTAATGATAGATTTTATGTTTTTGGCAAAATCTTAGCTGTGACTCACACTACAGGGAAGGCAGAATTAGCCACTGTATTAGAGCTGCGTGACTATTTTCAATTCAAATCCTGAGTTGAAAGTACTTTTTCAAAGAAAAGAATCTCGATTACAAATTATTTTTATGTGTAAGTATAAAGTTTAGGGTGGTCCTTATTTGTATGGTAAAATTTTTTTACGGAATTCCGTTAGTGTCGCCCCCTAGTTTTGTGTCACTATAGAAAATAATAATGTATGCAAAATTTAAGCTCATTCGGATAATAATAACACCCAGGCCTTAAAGTTTCAAAAAAGTGCTGATTTTTTTACAAAACATCAAAAAAACCAAAGATAAACCCTCCCATATTCTTCTTGATTTTTTTTATGAAAATCTAACATAATTATAGCTATAATGTTCCAGATTCCATTCTTCTATCACCCCTCTTTCGGTAGTAAAAATTTTTTAAAGTAAAAATAACTCTTGTAAAGTTGTTTTTTCCGCATTTTAAAACAGCTAATAACTCCAGAACTATACAACTTAAAAACCTGAAATTGGTGCCATTTTGTTTGTAATTTTATTATCTTTGATATGATGTGCAACATAACTGCCTTTCTTAAAAAAAAATTTTCAAAATTCAAAAAAATGGGGGAAAAAATTAAATAAAAAAATTCTGAAAGGAAATTTTATTAAGTAAATTTAAATTTTTCCAACTCCCAAAATAAATATTTCTGCCGAATTTCAAGCTGAAAATAAAATTTCATCATGTAGAAAAAATAAAAATTTTCGAAATTTTGGCAAGTCCCTTAACATTCTATGTAATTTAACAAAAAAAGCGATTCACTCATGGGGAATTCAAAAACTCCCTTGAGGGTGTTCATACGATTTGTACCATGCAAAAAAAATTTAGCTCAAAAAAAAAAAATTCCATTAAAAAAAATTGAAAAAAATCAGCACTTTTTTGAAACTTTGAGGCCTGGGGGGCACGTGTTATTATTTTTTGATTGAGCTAAAATTTTCCAAAAATCATTTATTTGTATGATGGAACGATTTGGGGGGGCGACGCATAAAGATTTCCAAACTTTAAAAATAAGGACCACCCTAATAAAGTTATACGGGTAAAAAGGAAAAATGAAAAAACATTAAAAAAACAGGATTCAGGTCATTTTAGACAATCTCATTTAAGTTTTTGGTAAAATGCATGGCATACACCGTTTTACTATTGTAAAAAAATCCTTCGCGATGTAAGTTGTAGAATGTGTATTGATTTTTTTTTACCTTAGAGCTCCCTTTTTAAAGTGTCATATTTAACTATATTAAGAACTGAAGAAAGAACTGCTTCAAAACTAGTAGTAGCAGTAATAATTAATCATAGTAATTTATTAATTGGTTTATTTATATGTTTAAGAACGCAACTACTCCTACTATCCTCTACTACTAGTGAGCTAATGAAAGCAATGGAGTAATAATATAATAATAATAATAATAATAATAATAATAATAATAATAATAATAATGAAACAAAAACCACAGAAAACATAACTTTAAAAATAAATATTCAAAACTTTAAAGGCTTAAAAGTTTTATTTAATTAAATTTAAATTTTTATCGCTAATAGGTGTAAGTAACCACTAACCATTAAGATAAATGTTACATATTGTTAATCTTTTTGTGCATTAAATGTAGCTTTTCTAAATACCCGCTAGACGGCAGCACCACCGTGTAAAACGGCACCGCTGAATAGAAATGGAATTTCGTTTGCACAGTTTGAAAACATTTTTTTAGAAAGAACAAGGTTTCAAATTCAATAAATATATTTTATTAATAAAGAAATATGTTACATGAATAGAATTTTATATAATTTTTAATGTTGCGACTTTTCGAGTTAGAAAAAATGGTTCAATTAGTGAAAGACTATAAGAAATAGAATTCATGAGCGAAATTTGATTTGAGGACAGAAGTTCTGGTGCCCTAAAACTAGATTGAAGGGTGCTGCGAAAATTTTTTTAGGGGGGGGCTCATTCTTTCCTTAGATATTGTACCATAAAGTAAAAGGTATTTATTTTCTATTGTTCAAACGCTATGTAGTAATTACCTGCTATTTATTTACATATCAACTACACACACGCGTTTTAATGTTATGGTGTTATGGTATGCCTATAATCCCACTCAAACCTCCATTTTCTACCATCACGTACTGGATTTTTTTTTATTTGCAAAATGTTCGGAATTTGATTATCAGGGAGGGAAATGCATTAAAGTTCACATTTTTTCTTTCCTGCAGGGCTGAAAGTGGGTTCGGGGGTTGTTAAATAGTTCGATACCGGTAGGAGGACCCAATAAAGTCACCCTTACTTCTTACTTGTTAATAATTTCCAAAGGAAAATTTTATTTTTTAATTTAAAGATAAATTAAAATAAATGAAAATGTCTTTAATAATTTATACAGTTTTTTACCTAATAATTCTGTGTATTGCATCTTCAATGTTAAAATTTTTTTCAGTTAGATGCGTATTCTTATACTTAGTTGAAACAAATTTTCTACTGTTGAAATAAGCTTCACTTGTCGGTATTAAAACAGAAAAATGTAACTTTCTCTTTTTACTGTCTTTGGTCCTCACCATCCTATTAGTGGGTGGCACTCGGGTACCTAAGGTTTGACCACACTGCTTTAATATTAAGTTAAAACTTGGTAAAAAAAAAGTTAAGATTAGAAATCTATGTATGGCTTAAAACAAGTTTCTTTTTAATTTATCTTAATACAATTTCAAACTTCCAGGCTTTGCAACTGGGTTTAATAATAATATAAGTAACTTTTACTATAAATAATCTTATAATGGCAACTTTTTTGGGAGGTTATCGTTAAAGAAGATATCAAAACATTTTCACACCCTGGCTAATTGTCTATTTTCTATGAAATTGCAGTTTTTACACCTAACGTGGTGGACTTTTTGGGATATTTTCCTCGGTTTCAACAGTCCAAAATCTGTAGAATACAACTAAAATACACCTGGCGTTATTGTGGTTGTTTTAGCCTGTATTCTGACCAAAGTCAATGCTATTTCAAAAGGTTAACATTGCTTATAAAGAGGGTTGATAAGTCCTTTCGATATGAAAGGTTTATCATCCAAAACATGAAGTGGGAAAGAGTGATTTTTAATCGTAATTCAGGTGATATGAAGTTTCTTTTTCATTACGTGGTTAAAACTCGGTAAAAAGTAGAGGTGAGTTATTTTTTCTTTCCAGTTAATATCACTTGCAAACTATGCTTTATAAAATTAATTTCAATAATAGGTAATGTGGGTAACTAAGTTTAATATTCTCATCTTTATTTATTTACGTTGGATTTCCGTTATTTTTTTTTATTTTACTAGAAATGAACAAGGTGGATAAACGTAATGAAAACCTTAACATAAAAAAAATTATGGGGCGTAAATGTATTTAGATTAAACTATAAATTCGCAATTTAATAATGGGGAAAGTAGTAATGAATGGACCATAGTTTTAAGCAGTTTTCTAAAAATAAGTTAAAGTAAAGAATTTTTTTCGTATTAATGGGTAAAACGCAGACAACGTATAATATACATTAGGGTGCATCAAACGCCCCTCTAGAAACAAATCGCTTTGTACCCAATCTAAAAATGTTCCTTTACTCATAAAAAGTTGTCCTGCCAAATATTTTTGTGTTCCGTAGACTATAAATGGGTCCACAAACGCTTTGAAATTTCGGATTTTTCATTTAAAACACATAAAATCCGATTTTTGTGTACTAAATTTTAAATTAAATCCTTAGCAAATTTTTTCAGACAATCAAGGAAAATTATAACGTATTTAAACATATAAAATATGTTTCAATCGCAAAGGAAATAAATTTAAAAAATAATTTAAGCAGTATTTCTAACGGCTTCCTGATCGAAAATTGGGATTTTCCCTTTCACCCGAGAGTAGATGGCAGCACGGGGTAGAGCTAATTTTGATTAATTATTAATTAAATTATCCTTTATTTCATTAAATTGGATGCTATTAATGCACTTCAAGCTTTTCATCTGCTCTTTTATTATTTTTATTTGTGATTTCTCGGACTCTCATAACTATTTTTTTTCGTATTGATGAAAAGAGAACAAAATAGGAGTCCTCAAAGATAGTCCTCTCACAGGTAAAATCTTTTTTTTATGAAAAAGCTAATATTCCTATAATAAGTGACTGAAAAGCATGACAAAGAATAATAGCACTATTAGATGCAAATGCAAAACAAGAGCTATACCTATTGATAGGAGGTCTAATTCTATTACAGCATTAAAAATTGCAGATATGGAAAACACACTTAGTTCTACATTTTCAATATGGCCTAAAGATGTGAAGAAGTTGGTAATTAAATCAGGAAGATCTTTTATTTCTTCAATCAATGAAAAGTGACGGATCAAAGTCTGATCACGTGATAAGAGCCTTTTGGAAAAAATCAAAAGGAAAGAAAAACGCCTTTTGCTGGAAGAAAAAAGAAAGACTAAAATGAGTTTTTCCGCACGAGATGATTTTCTCAAGTGAATGTACAGATAGTGTAGGCCAGAGTGATATTGATGTACCAACAATAAGTGAGCCCAGCAGAAGTCATCATCGGGTTAAAAAAAAAAGGGATAAACGTTTTCATACCCCATGACGCCATGACCTGGTAAAGAGACCTAATCTCGTGTCAATAGCAACGCGTTTGAATATGACTCCAACACAACAAGCAGCCTATACGAACGCTTTAATTGAAGAACTTGGAGGAGAAACTTCTTCCGTTGCAGCTTCGTATGCAACAGTCGATAGGTCCAGAAGACGAGTATCTGAAGAGCTTTCGAATTCTTGCAGAGAACAATGGGACTTCCCAGAATATACAACTTTGCCATTGGGGTAATAAACTTATAAAAACATTGACCAGTAAGTATAAGACAGAAGAGCGTCTTACAATAGTTGTTGGAGACTGTCAAAAGCAAAAACATCTTGGGGTGCCAGCATATACTCTGGAAAAACATAAAAATATGGGTCGGTGATTTCTGAGTTAATTTATGATCACCTAGCTTCTTGGAAGTGTGAACAAACTGAGGTAAATATGACTTCTGACACTACTGCTTCAAATACAGGCCATGTAACTGCTGCCTGCGTCAGCGTGCAGAAAAAAATTAGGGGGAGCACTTCTTTAGACATCTTGTAGACACCATATTGGGGAAGTAATATTGACACGTGTTTTTAAAGACTTGCAAATAATAATAAGACTACAAATCACCAGATATCATCATAATTCAAAAATTTTCGCGACAACTTTGATAATATTGATAAGAGTAATTAAAAACCTTTTAACTCAGAAAGCGTTCCAGTGAAAGTTGGAAGTATTGTGCATGAACTTAAAGCCACTGCAGTACACGTAGCAGAATGTGCCATCAATTCTGGGAAATGCAGAGAGGATTACATGGAATTCGCTAAGCTTTGCTTAATGTACCTAGATTATCCAAAAAATACACAAGTGAAACGGAGTCGACCGGGAGCCATTCATAGAGCACGTTGGATGGCTAAATTGCTGTACGCCATAAAAATGTGTCTTCTTGAAGATCAAATCAAACTCTTACCTACTGGAAAAAATAGTTTCAAATCAACAGCTAGTTAAACTGCGTGACTTTGCCAGTTTCATTACTCTCAAATATGTTACATGATGGTTAACTTGTGATACAGTCACAATGCCCCTTGGTTAAACTGTTCTTGAATATATATTTACATTTCTAATATGTTAAAGTGATACTTAAAAAATTGTGATACTTTTGTGAAGTTTCTGTCTGGTGGATTAATTAAATGTTCTTGAATATACTTAGTCGTACTTACTGAACTTTCTATGTATCATTTTATAAGCATTTAAAAAAAAGTTATATAGGTGCATAACTTTTTCTGTAGTACTTTCTTTTAGGTACAACTAGTTTAAGACCTTTATTTCTTATGTAGGGTAGAATTATTGAAATTCAAACTGGTTATTTTTGGTAAAAGTGTTTGTACTAAGCATAAAATATTATATAAACTAGGTTTTTAGGATACCATTTTTAAAAAAATTATTAATACGTTATTAATAAATTATTTAAAATTTTTAATTTAAAAAATACAAATTGAAGATGTAGTTTCACATATCTATTGAAATCATATCAAATTATGACAAAATTGCCCAAATTTCATGTCTCTAATTCAATAAGTTCTCGAGTTATCACTTAGAGTATTGTAACAAAAACAACTTTACTTTATATTCTTCAAACGTAAAAAAAATTATAGCGCCTGACTGAACAATGCTAGATTAATGAAACTTGGGTCATTATATACAGCATATATGTAGCTTTTCATAAAAAAATTAAGAACAAATTGTGACGATTTTATCTTTGGAATTATTGCACTTTTCACAAAAAATGACCAAAAGTTCAAAACTTTAAGCTCGATGTGGACCCATTAAATATTATTTTATTTTTACAAAACTTCATACGTATCAGTTTTGAAGTATTTGGAACAAAAATAACTTGGGTACAAAGCGATATTATAAAAATTTAAAAATCATGGGGCGTTTGATGCACCCTAATATACATCCTAGTGAGCTAAAAAAGAGTTGTTTGTTTTAGTGCACTAAAGCAAAAACACCAATACAATAATATGTATAAAAAGTAGTGTTCGGCAACTAGTACTAGTTAATTAGCAATCAACTAGTGACACTATGGGAATAGGACACATTATTATGGTTATGAATGGGGCATACTTTTCACTTGTTATTCAGGCATTTAGTGTTTTTCTCATTTAGCTATACCAAAAGTATGTAATAATTAAAAAATAATACTATTTTTGAGGAAAGTATAACAAAATAAATCTGATTATACTACTACTTGTAGTACTGTATTTTAGACTATCACATTGTAAAGCTATGTTCTAATGGCCAGTGATATAGTTAGCATAAATTTTATTTTTAATTCCGCCTATAATTCAATACATATATAAAATATTAATTTTACTATTGAAAAATAATTTTTTAACGCTTTCATTACTTTAATACAGAGAATCTTCGTCTTAAAACAGCGATAAGCAATATTTCAGCTTCAAGTGAATAGACTTATCCAAACCTAATAAAAGACAGAATCACACTATTATTAGTTTTTGCTTGTTTTTTTCTCATTTAATTTTCGCCATAAATAATTTTTTCAATTTTACCTATTCCATCAGTAATTATTCAATTTGCATTAATATTTAATACAATAAAAAAGTAAGGTTTTTAGCAATTTTAAGGTACTTTTTTAAACTTGTATTATTATTATTATTATTTAAATGTATGATATTTATTCTAAATTTGATTTTTTTTGTATACCTGAATGTAGGGAGTATATAATCCTTCAAATTTGGATCAAAATTCAACAATTAAAAAAATACAAAATCATTGAAATAAAGCTTCCAATTAATTAACATTAATCTTATACGCACTACGGGTGCATTATATGATAAATGGTAATGAATTGGATTCGCACTATGGGTGGGTATGCAGATGCACTATGCGTACAGGTGTATGTCTTTAATAATATATAATGAAACTGAAAATAAAAACAAAGAGTTAGCACATAAAAATTATTTTTATTTAAAAAGATACATTTTCATGACTATGAATAGTTAATTTACGAAATGGTCCTTGAAAATAAAAATAAAAACTTTGTATTTTGTTCACAGACACAAAGTTACATATTTACTGCTCCGAAATAGAGCATACCTCCATATTTTAGAAATAAATATGAATTCATTTGCAACGTTTTGAATTCAGAACAGTAGATTTAATGTTTTGCTTTTTTACAATGAGGAATGTTTTTACCGTTTTTCTTTTTCTTCTGTACTTTGACTCTTGGCTTGAAAACATCCATATTAAGCAGAATTTCTACAAACTTTCCATAATCTCTCATTATTAAAAAGTCCTCACTTACGACAAGCTTTTTTTCCCCTATAATTTCAAGCAGTTCTTCATACTTATAGTCACGATATGGTATCTGATTGGATATTAAAACAGCTTTCTGTATTTCGCACAAAATTTCTATCATATTTTCCTTTGTGTCATTTAACTTTTCTTCGTATTCACTATTATCAGCTTTCCTTATAATGTGATATAAAACAGCTCCAAATTTTTGAAGAGTATGATACATTTCATTGAATCCAATATTAACCTAAAAGGAATAATTTAATTAATGTTAACTAATTTAATGAGAATTAGTCATCTACAGAATACAAAAGTTAAAAATGTCTGAGTTGCACTAACTTTTTGTTATTCTTGTGTGTCTAATAAGGGCTTGATTTATCATTAGGCCCCACAATTTGGGGGGCCCCTAATTTTAAAAAGTTAACAAAAATATATAGTAGAAATAACTTTTTATACTTCCTGGAATATTTTTTTCATTACTTTTTATAAATCGAAGATAAAATTCCAAACCTTTTAGCGATGTAAAAAACGTAAAGAATAACCGAGAACGTGTCTGACCCTGACTCCCCTGAGAATAGTGATTTTTTGCACTAATCAAACAATAATTTTCACGCATCTACATTCATATACGAAAATCCCCTTCCTACATGTTGGGCCTAGTGGTCCAAATTTTCTAAACCGGGCCCTGTGTGTCTCATTTCCCTCTACAAAGAAAAATGAAAAACGTCTTATGAGACTAAGACTTTATCACGATGGTTATTTAAATTAAAGCATTTAATTTCGATCATTTTTATGTTTTATACTAGAAAATGCGTTTTCTTAAAAATAAATTTATAAACAAAAATTAAAGTTTGGCGTTTACCTGTAGTTGGTCGACTTAATTTGTATTTGTATTTGTATTAAAAGGCAATCTATTTAACTTAAAAAAATGCTATAAACGTTTTTAATCGGTTTTAACTTAAAAAGGACAAAACAACAACACACTGTGAAAATGTTACAAAAAAAATTGAGTTCATGCTTTACATAAGCACTAAAGGTTAGGCAATAAACATGCATTACAAACATATACCAAAGAAATTAATATTTTACCTAGTATTTTAAAAAATCAAAACTGTTATTCTTCAACAATCGTTTTTGAAAACAATGTACTAATGCAAAAAATACTTAAGAGATTTTTGAAGAATTTTATTTATTATTCATGTAATTAGTTAAATTAATGAGGATTCAAATGTTTTTACTTACGTTTTTATATTGATCAACTTTTATAAATTTATTACTTTGAGACTTTAAAGAGTCAGGGTCTACATAGCATTCATTGATCTGAAAAGAAACATAATGCTTAAATATTATATAGTACTTCTGAAATAAGCGTTCAAAAGGCTCCCAGGATAAACCATGTGTCCCATTCTCCTACCGCAAAAATTTGTAATGGTTTTTTTATTTTAATATTTGCCAGAAAGTCCTGGAATATGATATATTATACTTACCAAAAGGTTTTTAATGTCTTCTATCTGCTTCAATGCAACATTTAAATTAAGAACTATTGCCGTGTAGTCTGTGGCTCCGTCAACGGTCGTAATTTTCGCATCATCTTTCAGTCCAAGTGGATTAATCCAGAATTCATTCATTTTCTATTTCTAAAAGGAAAGTTGTTGGTAACTTGTTATTTTTGTATTTTTGAGAAGAATGTGAAGACAAAAGACCTAACACGTAATTAACTAACTGTAAATTAAACTGTTCAATGAGTGCAATTGAATAACAGTGCCATCTATTGATTATTACTGGTGCTTATTAAGCGCCATCTAAGTTGATATTTTTTAAAACAAATGTAATCTTTCTTAGCCTTTTTCTTAAGAAGTGTCCATTTGGACGGCAAAAACGGCAGTTGGCGCTTGCGCCGTAGGTCTCGCGGTTACGTAGCAGTCTCGGCGCTTAGTGTGATCTCCAATCAGAACAGTTACCGTGTAAATAAGAGTAGAGTTTAGTTGTTTATTTGCCTGCCAAATAGACTGCCTTTTTCTTACGACATACGTTTTCACCCTTTTTTAAAAAAATTAGTGTATAATTAGCAGATATTTCAAACTTTTTAGAGATGGTTAGGTTATTTAAATTAGTAGTCTCCTTAAAATATTTTTGGGTTAATTTTGAGATTTCCTTAATAGCGCCATCTATGTTGATATTTTTAAAAACCAATGTAATTTTTCTTATGACATTCGTTTTCACCCTCTTTCAAAAAACAGTCTATAATATTTAGCATACATTTTAACAGCATATATTCCAAACTTTTTAGAGGTATGGTTACTGTCTGTCTATCATAAGAGCTCTGGTTTACGTTATCGTTGCCATGGAAACGTGACTCTCCTCAATTTTGACGGGTGAAACCAGAAGAAAGGCGCAACAAATTTGGGCTGAGCGCCTTGTTGGGGGTTTTGGCGAAAAAAATTTTATTTCTATTTTGTAATGACATAATCAGATCATGTAATTGTTGTAATCAAAGATATTCTGGTTGCTTAGAAAGCAAACTTCACGTAAAAAACTAGTTAGATAATATTTAATATAACTTATTTAAAAAGTAAAACAAATTCTGTAATAAAACTGATATTTTCTGATACATTTTTAATATGAACACAATTTCTTCAATCGAATCAAATTTTTATTTGCCTCTTTTAAAAATCTGGTGACGTTTTTCAGTAAGATCGGATAATCAGTTTCCAATCACAAGAGAAAACCCCATATTAATCATCACACTGTGATCGTAATTTTTAAGGATCGTCTGTGATGATTATTTATGAGTAATATTTTTTGAATCAAGAAAGATGAATAACCTTAGTTTGTGAAAGACCGACAGTTTTCCAATATCGCGATCGTTCTGAAAATTACTAAAGAAAACGCCTATGCTCGAAAAATGAGGTTGTAGGTTTTGACGAGGTGTGAACGATATGTTTTGGAGATATTTGATTTTTAATGTTTGATATAGTATACTTATTTCATCGCGTGAATTACTAATCATTATCATCGGAGTAAAACCTTATCGCACAAAAGTAATCGATGAATTTTAATCCCAAAAACCTCATGATCGGTTTTGATTTTTATCAAAATCTAGGTCTGATTTTTAAAATATTACTCAAAATGTGTAGGTTCTTTCGCTTCAACATGATCATCGAATTCAAACCCTGCCTTATAATTTGATTGTGAAGTAAATTAAAACGTTTTAACAAACTTATTAATCAACAATCAATCGCCAAAAGTACTACTAATATTCCGTCGTTGGCTTTAAACCGTTTAAACTCGCCAACCCATAGCACGGTTATTCCCTATTTAAAATGGACTGGTCTTGTTGCTATAGCGACCACTTGTGGCGACCTCTTGTGGCCATAGCTCTTCTTAAGGTAGACAGACAGTAGGTTATTTAAATTATTAGGTCGACTTAAAACTTTTTTGGATTTATTTTTAGATTACCTTAATAACTGTTTCTAAATCAAATTCTAGACAGTATGTAGTGCAAAATGACATTTTGATTTATAAACCTGAATTCATCTGTGTGTTTTCTTTGAATATTTTTCTTGATCCTATCTGGCCCGCCAAATATTGTTATACGATCTATTCTCTCAAAAATATGGTCATGATCATGGTGAACTTTAACACCCACCCGAGAATACCCGACCCGAGCTCAAAATCACTTTTTTGAGCTAAAATTAAAATAGTATTTACTTGAGCAAGTTCCCCAGAACCACTACCCCTATAATTCAGTTGTTCTCGACTGTTGGTCCCTTAGAACTTGAAAATTGGTTCGTAGTCACGTGATTGCGAATGCTCCAATAGCAGCATTCGAACATGACGTCACGACCAGTTATTTTCTTTTAACTGTTAACTGCTGGTGGAGACGCACTTGTTGCTAGGGTGGTTGCTAGGTGCGAGTCGTGATTGTAAATTTTCTTAAGGGGGAAAAGCCGAATAGAACAAATCCCATCTTAGGCAGAGAGAAACACTGCAAATGTCAATCATAGCTCTGATTGATAGATGGGTAAGCAGTACCATTTTGGTGGTCACTCAGCTGTGATTGGATGGGATGTGTTCATTCAATGTGTCCTCTCGGAGGGCTATTTTAAGATCAAGCTTCATTTTCTCCGCCTCTCGTGACGTGACGAAAGAGGCATGAGTTGCATGAGTAGTGGATGGGATCAAATGCGCGGTTGGTACATTCCTAACTTCCTTACTTTAAAAAATTAAAATTAGTGAGTAAATAACATAGTTAACAATTTCACCAGGATATTATAGAAATGGATAGAAATCCCAGGGAAGGTTAAATAGTGCAATAATGTTGGATATTGTATACTGCGAAGATACATTCTTGTTTCTACTCACAAGAGTAAAAGTAGCCTCACTTGATTGAAAATTATGTTTTAATGGTTTTAGACTGTGTAAATGAATCTATTTTAGTTACCTAAATTAATTTTTCATTTTTATTTTCATTTATATAGCGGTATTGAAATATTTTACATAGTTATCGAAATTGCCTGGAAACAGGGACGTTCTAGCAAATCGAAATACATTTTCAGACTAAGTTCCAAAAAAAAATATTAAAAAATACCTTTATAAGATATCTGAATAAAACAATAAATTTGTTATGCATACTCTCATTTTTTATGAAATATTGCTACATTTGAGTATGAGAGGTTTTAAGCTTTTAAAGGTTAAACTAAAGGATTTATTCATCAATTGTAGCACATAACTCTAATGTGGTAAAGAGTAAGATCAATTAGGTATATGATTCTCGTTACAAAAGTTTCGATTACCTTGTCTGTGCGTATTCTTAGACGCCGATGTATTATAAGTTGTCCTTGAATCAACTGTAAAATTCACTTCAGTTAAATTCTGATGGCTCCAAGCTGTTGAGAATAAAGTATATACCTCACTGGTATTCACAAAACAATTAAGATTCCTTCGCAGAAAAATTAAATACTAACTCAGAGAAACCATATTTTACCTGATTAATAAAATACAGAATGTATGAAAATAATAATGACAGTCTTTTAGGATAGCTTATGATACATGTGCCCATGTGATCATACTTGCTCCCCCTTATACAGTTGCCAACAGGGAAAAAAAACGCTGCTTACTTTTACTCGGCTACGCACTTTTACTATCCTTTCCCCTAATACTTTTTCACTTTTTATTAAGTTCAACAGTAATATGGTTACAAATAAATAATAAATACTTTGAAATTTAATTAAGTTTTACGCTGTTAGTTATACAGTAGATTCTCCTATAACGCGAGAGAAATTTGGCTACCTTTTTTTCCTATAGCGCGAAAAAACTCGAGTTATACGAGAACCACGCCATCCAGTTATCTGATGTTAAGCTTAAAAATTGTGCGTGGCAATCGAACCGTTATCCCTACCACAGTGTTTGTTTTATAATATATTTAAGTTATTTGGTTGGTTGGACGATAAATTTTAACATGTTTACAATTATTCTAGCCCTTAACCCCAAGAAACTGCTACTGTGAAATAATTAAATGGAACGTCCGGTTATTTAGGTGTAAAAACTTTGGAATCGAACAATTGTGTCGCTTAAGGTAGCATACTTGAGGTTATTATTCTTACCTAGAATTCGCGTTGTTTCTTCATACAACGCGAATTCCTATAACGCGTGACACATTAATTGCGTTATAGGAGAACCTACTGTATTTTCAAATAATTAATAACAATAAGTCTAAGAAAGTAACCCATGCATAACATCTTATACAGTTATTCGTCAATGTAGAAATTGGACAATATTAAACATCTGTAATCTATCTATAAACATATACATAAACAACTATAATAAACATTTATAGCAATTATTTTATGAAATATATTCATTATAAATAATAAGAAATAGAGTCCTTGTGAATAAATATAGTTTGCAAGGAAAATTAAAAAAACGTAATTAATTATGGTGTTGACATTTCTTGTATAATATTTTTTACTAAAATTTGAGTGCAGAAATGCGTCGTAAATCAAAATTTGAAATAATAATTTCATTGATTTTAAAAGCATCTATGAAAAAAGATAATCTAAAATTGAATTAGTTTTCAGCAACCATTTTTCAATTTAAAAAAAATAGTCTTATATGGAAAAAAGAAAAGAAAACATACCTGCGTAAAAGTGACTGCAAATTTGTGGAAAGTGCCGGCAAAGTGAAGAGTAAACAGAATGTCATGTGTTTATAAAGGGTCCTCTTATAAAGGGTTGAAATAGAAGTGAAAGATATAGTTACTGAAACTGATAAACTTGCACTGTTCGTCAAAGGTTTAAACGGCGATATCAAAAATGCTGCAGATGATAAAGGAAAGGGAAATTTCGTATCGGTTACCATGACAAACGTTTACATCGAAAACGTAGAGGAGATGGGGACTCTATTAAAAAGGCATATTTTCAATAACGAACACCAAAACGATAATTGCTTTTAGGGGTGGGGATACCTAACTCTGATTTTGCATTTAAGTGTAAAATTTTTTACTCGATATGCATACACTAAATTTTATCTGACTTACCTATAGGTATTTCATGTTAAGAAAACTAAGTTTTGGCATTACATGCGCAATTTTCATTTAAGCAAGCATGCATGTGCTTTATCTGTTGTAAATTTCTGATTACTAGTGTTAATACACTTGAAGGTTTTTTTGCTTGCTTTTTTTTTTGTTTTATACAATTTGTTTTAGTCTATAGCTTTTAAAGACTTCTTTTCTGCTCTAGTAATTTTTTAAAAAGAGACTAGAAAAAATATATCCCACTAGTTTAAATAGTAAAATGGCACCGTTGATAACACATAACACTGGCCAAAAACCAAAATTAAGCCCGGTATATTTTAGTTGTTCTGCATAGATTTTGGGGAGGCTGAAACCGAGAAAAATATTCAAAATGTATAAAACACATCAATATTTTTTTTAAAGATGTTTTTAATTTAATGGAAAATGATAATAATTAAAGGGAGGGAATTTTTTGATAGATTATTTTCAATTACATTTGAGGGAAAATTATATTATTAACACTTGAACTTGATAACATGCTTATTAAAACCTGATTTAAAACCATTTTAAGTTTGAAATAACCATCAATTTTCTTTTTAAAAAAGAAACTCGTTTCACACTGTAAATCCAAACGTTTTTGTAGAATAAACATACTAAATAGCTTTAAATTTTGTAATCTAACTGGGATGGGAAACATACAGATTTCTATATGATGAATTTTCTCATGTATGCAAAATATGTACTACATATTTACCATTGAATTACGATACTACATTGGAGAGTGAGTGAATGAAGTTTAATAAAAATTTAAAGTCGTAGAAAAATTATAGTAAAAAAACAATGTTCGGGCGTGTAGTATTGGGCAAGATTGAATATAATAAAAACGTGTTCTTATTTTGAAATATTTAGAAGCATATTCATAAAGGAACTATTAAATTATTATTTTTTAAGAAATATCTGCTTAATTAAGAATTTCTACGATTGTAAAGAGAAATTGTAACTATGAAAATAACTACCATTACAAATGATGATAACAAAAAAGCTTTAAAAGTTTAAATATTTTATAATTACCGGTATGAAGTTTTACAAGGTTCTAAAATTATAAATATTTTTCTCAAAGTACGTTTTGAATAATTGTAATGCATAAATTAGATAAAGTTTGAATAAGTAACTTTCTTTACTGGTTATTTGAATACAAATTGATATCTTTGCTATGTCTGTATAGGATCAACATTTGTTAGTTTTTCAAAAAAATTCTAATTTTTCATTATTCCTATCAATTTTAGAAATTAAATTTTATTTTAGATTTATAATAAGAGTCATTGAAAACGTCATACAACAAATTAAATTATACGTAGTAATTATGTAATATATTTAAAACGTTTTCTATTCAAATTACAATTAATTAATAGCTGTGGAGGAAAGTATACTTAGTGTTTTATTTCATTGTTTTTAAGAATGTTAAGTTGGCAATATATAATATAAACTGGGATAAAATTATATAGCGCTGGTTTTGGAACACGTTTATATTAAAATCTAATACCTTTTTTAAAGTTAATTTTAAAATATAAATACTAAATGTTATTTTGTATATATCAGCATTTAAAATCTTATAAATAAAGTGTAAATAAACACATTCATGCCAGATTTAGTTGAAAATCAAAACAAAATTCCTTAAGAAAATCTCAACAACTTTATATTAACTTTTAGACAAAAAGTTATATTGATCATAAAACATTTTTTTTGTTTCACGTCTTATAATTTAGATTAAACGGAAGGAAAAGTACAGTGTAGTTTTTGTAGTTTAGTTTTCATTTGAATTAAACTAAGTTTCATAGCAAAGAGAAAAGGATTTTTATAAAAAATACTAAACATCGTTTGTTGAGTGATTTATTTTTCTATTTTCTAAATTCAAAAATATACAATTAGCTGCTACATATTACAAGTATTCATTATAAGCAAAACAAAATCTGTTCAAAAAGCATTAACTTCATTATATTTCATTTAAAATACTAATTCACAAAATACAGTTTGAACATTTATCTATCTCCTAATGAATCCTTATGAATCTCCTAACAGAATATTTTCACATAGAGCTTCATTTACTCTCTCTTAGTATCTCATAGGCGTGAATAAGATACGTGCATTTATAAAATACCCTTAATCTAAGCATTTTCTATGAATCTCCATAAATATAAAGTATATAAAACAACTATAAAAAGAATATTAAGTTACAAATTTAACCTTCATGGCAGTAATTTTATTTATATCGTTACTAGTGTATAAAAGCAACGACCATACAGTATTTTTTTTTTATAAAAAACACTTATTAGTTTCTTTATTGGGCTGTTATTGTGTAATTCCAATCAAAATGGGTTCAATATTAACGTCGTTTAAAGCGCAATATTACAAAACCCAATTTATGACCCTTTTGTGTTATGCACATTCAAAATTTCACACTGGACCGACTAAAACAAACTATTTAGCAGAAAAAACACGAGAAACGCTTGTTGTTGTTGTTGGAGGATATTGAGTTATGTCCTATTGCGCCTTAAGCGACGATTTCCATTAAAACTATCAAAAGTGTATGAATGGAAACACTTGACACTTCCATATAAATATTTAAATAATTTTCACAATAATTTCCTTCTTCAAAAAAAGTAAGGTAACATGGTTGTTTTCTAACTATATTTTCAAATGCTTTCAATATAAGGCAACGTCAGCATCAATAGCTACTACAGCAGTTTATTAAAACAAGGCACACAATTGCGAGGCGAATGAAAGATTTCTTAAACATACAAGCTCAAAAATGATTTAAGGCCATGCTTAAAAATACTATTGTCGTATACATCCTTATAATCTCATCTAAATCTGTTCCTCTATTTCTTTATCAAATCAGTATATTTATTTGTAGTTCAATATTTACTAAAAATCTAATAACACCTCTTCTTTCCAATGTTAAATTATTTGAGATGTTATAAATAATTAAAAAGTGCTTAAAAATCTGAGAATAACATTTTTCCGAAAAGATTTCTCTGTCATACTTCTTATATAGAGGTGACTTAAAATACCTCTTATATAGAGGTGACAAAAAATCGCATTTTTGAAATTAAAAAGCTCTGTATTAAAATTTGGATAAAAACTGGGGTTTTGAAACAGTACCTTTTATACACTATAATTAAATTTCTCCTTTGAAGAATATGAAAGGTTTTTTTTTTATGTTTATAATCTGAAAAAAAAGTAAATATCTATATCAATAGTTGAAACTGCTCTTTCAGAGAAGATATTTTCACTCCCTCAGTTCTTGCAAAGATAACGAGTTTCTGAGAATTATTGTACGAAAGGATTGTCGTTTTATCTTTCCACAGTGCAAAAGAGTTCTTTCACGTGCTTAAGTGTTCCTAGTTTTTTTTTACAAATATTTATTGGTTTTAGAGTCCCCCCCTCGGGAAAATTGGTCATATTGCATACATTCATATAAAAATAATAGCAACAAAAAGAAGATAAAAAATGAACATGTAAAAGCTTTTTTTTTTTAATTGTTTAATAAAAAGAGCAATCATATAATATCCCTATAATTATTGTCGAGCTGTTAAAAATATTGACGAGGTTTTTTTTAAATAAAAACTATTATTGTATTGCATTAGTAAAAATTGTAGTTTTAAATATTAAGTTCATTGCATTTAATTCCTTTTATTTTGTCCTTATATGTATGTATGTTACGGGCAATGTGATAAATCCGGGCATTATTAATAATGCCCGATGTGAGACGGGCAATGTGATAAATTCAATGGCATTTATCAATGAAATTTATCACTTTGGCCGCCTTCACTTCAGGCATTATTAATAATGCCCGATTAATCACTTTGCCCGTAACATGTACAGGTATACACAATCATCAAAATTTGAAAAAATCTTATTTTATTTCATAAGTTTAAAATGTTCTTTGTTTTAAAAGCTTCCTATACATAACAAGAACTTGTAGTTATTCCGAATGGATCTGGAGTTACAAGTATGCAAATCGTGTTACAAAGCGTATTTTGCCATGTTTCAGATCCTTCAACGCATTTTCTTAAGAATTACTTTATTACAATACAACCCTTTGTTTAGATAATTCTTATGAAATAGAAAACTTTTCTATCACATTAACTTCTTTGTTCAACTTAATTTCATAATTTGATGGATTTTTTGCCCAGTTTGTACTCTCTTAATTCAATTAAACTATATTTTAATGAATTTTATAAGTGTAAAATTCCTGAGAAATGAGCATTTTTAGGCTAACTGACAAAAAAATATATTCTTGAACGCTAATAATCTTAGAAGCTAAGTGCAAAAGCCAAAACATAGAGTAGAGTATTATTTAATATTAACATTATTATTATTTACGTATTATTTAATATTATCATCACTACAAACACACAAATTATCTTCATGGACCAAGTACAAAAGCAGGGATAAATCTGTTTGAAACATGCTCGTTAAATATATTATTTAACTTTCAAATTTTTTTTCTTGTCGTAAATCATTTTAAAAACAACTATTTTTCCAAAAACGAATTCAAATTTTTTGGATCAAAATGAAAGATTTTTTTAACTAATGAACTTATACGAGGATCTTAAATCCAAGAAAGAATGATCAAAGCACCACCAGTGGGTAAAGTGAACCAGGTTACATTTAAAAATCACATTTTTTACAATAGTACTTGAATGAATACAATAAATTATTTAATATAAAATATTTTTTAAAGTTTTCCATTCAAAGCAATGCACTTATTACTGAAAAACAGCATTTATTTTTTTGCGTTACATATCCCTTTCCTTAATCTAAACCTGATAGTATTTAGTTTATTAAACTGATAAATAGCAACTGAAATCATCTCAACCTAGCCAAGGTTGTAAATTTTTAAACGATCCCTGCTTATCTCTGTGTTTGATTCAATACTAACATAAAAGCACAGGGGACGTACACAACTTGAATTTCTCATCTTATCTGCACCTTCAATACGCACTTTCCCACCAGCCGGCTTATTTTCCTCTCTATTTATCACTTTCAGGAAAATTAAAGTCGGTCAACAATGTTTATTTGTATGAAATCCCCCTCGAGTTTTTTCTGCTTTAGATTCATTTCAGCTGGGGCATTCACAAAATAAATTTATCCTAATGATAAACAAATACGACTTTCTGACGCTCGTCCTGACTTCTTTAAATCTGTTTAAGGAGCTCATACTTTTATTTAAAACACAATAGACAATAACATGTAATAATTTAGAAGAAAACATAATCTTCAATAAAAATGGGTTTACATTATTTAAATCTTGTGCGTCATTCTAACACACGAAAACAAAATTAAAAAAGATTATAAAACTTAAATAAAATTTCCAGAGCTAAAAATACTTTAAAGGAAAGAATTAACTAATATTTTTAGTAACTCAAAAAACTTAAGAAATGTAATGACTAGTTTTTACCATAAACAAAGGAGAATGGAAACATTTACATAGAATCTCATAAAAAAGTCTTCTAACAACTAAATAAAACAATTTTATGTACAAAATATATTACACAATAACTATAAAAATATAATTCCCCATAAAATGCAGGATAAACATAGTTGAAATTTTATGTGAACGAAACATCAAAAACTTTATTTTAGTCAATGATTGTTTTTCCTTGTAATATTATAAATATAATACATTTTTAAAGTTTAAATAAATTTGTCCTCATCACGTAAGTAAAAAATTTGTATATGAGGACATTGTTTCCTTGGCAAATACTATCAAATTGTACTTTTTATTAATTTTTGACTTAAAAGAATGGCGTCTTTTCAATCCGTTCACATAAATATATCTTTCTTATTGGACAAAAGTTGAAGAAATTTCCCGTAGTCTCTAATAATTAAAAAATCACGCAACGAAGCTTGGAAGCTACTTTTTCCATCTGTGATAGTAGCAGGCAACATGTCATAAGTGATGTCATCAAATGGTGTTTGTTTGGAAACCAAAATCGCCAACTGGACGTCGCACAGCATTCTAATCATGTGAATTTTGGCTTCTTCAAGTTTCTCGTAGTATTCACTGTTCTCGCTTTCATCCGTTTCACTTATTAAGTGGAATAATGCAGCGGCGAACCTTTGGAGGTAGTGGAAAATTTCCAGGAAACCAGTATCTGCCTAAAATAAACCATGCATAAAAGCAATTAGGATTCGGGAGATGGTAGTTTGAAGCTTTCAGATTACCATGCTAAATTTTACAGAGATCTTAAGCATGAATTCACAAAGTTGTCAATATCGACCCCCCAGGGGTCGATGAGGTTGTTAAAGGAAGTCGTGAAGCTCAAGAGGTTATGATGAGGATTTACAGCCATATTCATAGGCATCAGAGTCGGTGTTAAATCCTTGGTCAAAGAAGGATTTCACCAATCAGAGTCAGCGAAAAGCTTATTATTTTTCTTTCTTTAGCTGCTGGTTAACCGTGACGCTGATGACTGTGAATACGTATAGCTGTTAGAGTTAGATTTCTAGGCAATCTTAAGACCTAAAATTGATACCGCCCATTTAATTGAAAAGATATTTTTAAAGATACCGAGTATTTTTTTTTGTTTTGTAAAGGACTTTGACATTCGAAATACTATATGGATTCGATTGATAAGTGGAGAATTTTGAGACCATTCAACGATTCAACACTATTACCATTCCTTTCAGAATGGGTAGTTATAGAAGTGTTGGGGGCGATTGTAAAGATAAAATTCGTGTGCTGTCCCTGACGGTTTTGGTAACATCATTTTCCCTTACAATTACGGAATTTTCTCAAAAAGTTGGGGGACATTTCCCCCTATGATCCCCCATTAATCTGCCCATGTTCGTGGGGGGGGGGGGTCGATGCAAAGAAAAGTTTAGGAAACACTGGTTTTAAAAAAGTTTAGCCATCCTTTAAATTTAACCTTTGGATTGGATTTTTTAAACGAAGTGTTTGTTTTTACTTGGTTGTTTAGTTAAAAGCTTATTGCATTTTGGACATTAAAATACCTTAATCTCCGTCTAACCTATTATCTATAAGATGTTTTATTGAAACATGATGCGAGGTTACCTAGCTTTTAAGCTGACAAGTAGAAGACATTCAATAAAGAACGAAATGATAAAATGTCGCTTATTTGGAATATTTAAACACTTGTTTCGATATCTTTTTTTTTGTAAGTTACTTAAGTAAAATTCGCTGTGATTACATTCTTATTGGTTCTTCAAATTGTTCGGATATCTTCAAGTTGAGTGACATTTCCGCTTGTATCTCACTAAGAACATCGATATTCTTAGAGATCGTTTACTCGAGCAACATTTTGTTTCACTGATAAAAGAAAGATAATAAAACTCCAGGAAGTACTTTTAAGTGTTTCAATGGCGGGTTTGGCTATTTCCATCTTGATACTTAATAGTACAATTGTTTAAAACTAAAAGATTTTTTGAACTTACATTAGTAATGGCATCATCGGGAACTTTGAAAAATTCATATTCTTGAGATTCTAAAGACCCAGGATCCAAAAAAGTGTATTGAACATCGATCTGAAAATTAAAATGAATTTTCTTAAAATTTAGTTTAATTAAATTTGTGGCAAATTACGGACTGATTTTCCTGCATTCATCTTCACGGACCATGTCTTACATAAATTTAAAATAAGTAACTCATAATTGAAATTTAACACCGTTAAAAGCAGTCCACATAGCCGGAACTGCCCAGTGAATGAACTCTTAGCAATTGGACTTTTGATTTTCTCTCTCCAAATATCATTTTCAGGACTTTTTACCATCAATCAATAAATTCTTTAAAATAACGTACTACGTTTCCAAACAGGTTTTTTCTCCGCAGTATGGTGTTTTATTTCGTTACAAGTTGGCAAAATGAAAATAAGTTAATAATGCTTCATACAAATATTATCTCTTCTCTGCCTAGTAAATGTTAATTTTGCGCCGAGTACAGAGAAATACTTTTATGAAAAGGTTGTTAATTGAACTAAAAGTTGGTTTATGATTCTCTGGCGGGTTTTAAGTAGAATTTCTAAATAAAAAAAAACATGCTCTTAGAAAAAAGATGTTGAAATAAGACAGATTAAGACCGGATGTTTTTCATCAAAATCAATTGCTTGAAACTTCCAAGTACAATAAAAGAAATTACCATATGATTTTGAAGTTCTTGTAGCTGTTTATCTGCTACTTGAACTCCGTCGAAGAAAGTGTTAATATCTTCATCGGTTAGTTCAGAATCAACACTTCGAATTCGTCTTGTTTCGTCTCTTGTATGACGACTAGGTTCTCTCTTATTGTTTCCATCTACTATGTCCAAATCCAGAGGATTTATCCAAAAATGGTCTCCCATTTCGCTTTTTCTTTTCTAACGTTTAATATTCCCTACAAAAAGAAAAATATTGTAATGCACATAATAATGCAAACACATCTTATACAATATACACTAATTCAAACATTAATTTTTCCCAAGAGAAATGGTGCCACTATTGCATATGATTAAAGTAGATATGTATTAAGAGGGAGAGAATGATGATGAAAATTAAAATTCTTTGAAATTCTCAAAAATCTTTTGAAAGAGAAACATTTTAATATGATTAACAGAAAACTCTACAAGCCTTGGGTCTTTTAACTTTTACACCTATAGGCAAAGATGCGTGTCGTCACAAACGTTATTCTTAAGTGGGTTTCTCCCCCGAATATTGCGGGTAGTTTTAAAAACGGATGATGGGAATAGTCAGTGTACATTGTTAAATTACAACAAATTTTTTACTTTCAATTTTTGACCCCCTGTACTCTTGTCATCAAAAATAAGAATTAAGCGAACTCTCCTATCGTCTTAGCTGCTTTGGTAGTATTCAAACGGACCCTTATTATTCGTGTTGCTTTAAAAATTATGCAGAAAAGTGTTTCTTTTAATCCTTACGTAAGATTTAATTCCAAGTGTTTCTTAATTTAAACTTTATAATTGATTTCATTAAGACCTATATCGTGAAATTTATTTGATCAGATTTATTTGTACAGTATCAATGTTATTAAACAAGGAATATTTTCTGGATCAAATTTTCTTTTTTTCCTTAGAAAATATATTTTTCTGTAGTACCAAAAAGTTTTCTAGTATATATGTTACGGGCAAAGTGATTATTAATAATGCCCGAAGGTGAGGCGGACAATGTGATAAATTCAATGGCATTTATCAATGAGTATTTATCACTTTGCCCTAAATACGCGGGCATTATTAATAATAATTTATCACATTGCCCGCAACATATAAAAAAAGGTTCAATAAAAATTATTGTGAAATGTTTCCTCCATTTGGAAAATTACAGGATTATTTTGCTTTTCCGTTTTACAGAAAAATATAAATGTGTATTGCAGATAATTTATTACTGAAATGCACGATATAAACAACAAGAAAATGTAATCGATGATATTTTTTTACTTTCCCACTGTAAATTCCTCTGCAGGGCATTTCAATCTTAGTAAAGGAAGCGAAATCTTATAAATTAGGTTTTGCTACCTTTCTCCGATCAATAAAAAAACCTTAGACAATGCCAGTCGTCAGATCACTTAGCTTGATTACTATCTGGGGTACTGTAAAACGGTAGGAATTGGATCACTTCATTTTTGTAGGTACTACTGCCGAAATGTTTCTTGTTTACTTTGGGACTTTGAGACTTTGTTTTTAAAAGCATATTTCGAGTCATAATCTGTACTAAACAATTTAACCAATTTTAGCCAACCTTATTAGGATTAGATCATCCCCCTAAATAAAAATAAATAGTATTATTGTTTCCTTTCTTTTTTAAAGTCTTTGGCTTAGTTTTAACTTTGTCGAAAAGAAAATTAATTCTTTTGTTAGATAACATATTTGTAATCAGCATTAAAAAGCACTCCATAATCATATGATACAAACCCCTATTCGCTGCCTGTTTTCTTATGTTCGATAACATATTTGATATCAGCATTAAAAAGCAGACCATAATCATATGTTTACAAACCCCTATCTGCTGCATGTTTTCTAACCATTTTTGCTAATTTTGAAAACATTAATGACCACATAATGGCGAACATCAAAAATATGAGTCTGCATAGCATGCAAAAAAATGAGAGCATTCCCACACTTATATCACGAAGCTCTCTCAAGCAAAAATTTATTTATCCTATTATTATAAGTCATTCATGCAAACAAACAATATTAAAAGACATATTTTTAATCATTTAACAATTAAAATTCTACTTTTACATTGAAATCATACTACAAACCTATCTATTCTACAGACATCAAATTTGTTTTTATTAAATTCTAATCTGGATCACCGGAAGAGAAAATTATATTCTAACGGGATATAAAAAATATTTATAACAAAACATTAAAAAATTCGCTGAAAAACTATTCCTCGGGAATATCTTTAGCAATCTTCCGTCTCTTTATCAGCCCCACCCTACAACTATAAAATGCCTAATAAAAAATGTCGGTATCGGGTAGAAACGTATGAAATTTCTCAGGGTCAGAAGCATTGCTACTATAACGACTTAAATCTTTGCTATACTCGACTGCAACGTTTCTTGAACCCAGTACGTCATTACGCGGAAGGAGAAAATGGGTAAACACAAAGCCTGTTGGGTTGCTAGGAGGAGTTTCGGTACAAAAATCGGGATAAAAAGACGCTATACATACATGGGTTTAACAAAATAATCATATTTTTAAATTGACGTTCTTCATTTCACTCAAAATTCAGACACCCCGATGGGAACTACTTTGTTTGTTATTGACGTCATAGGGTCAACTAACGTTGTTGTTTAGTATAGAACACTTTTGACTTAAGTTATCGTGTCTTTACACATTTTTCGGTAGGAAGAAGAATTTTGTGTTTAAGTAAAAAACAATGTAGATCTAAGAAGAAACTTTTTACGGTTATAACACTCATCAGCTACCTATTTATTTTAAGTAAACTATGTTATAAATTTATGTATCCTAGAAAGAAAATGTTTTAATATTGTTAAGTGTTGAGGAGATTGCATTAAAATCCTTTTTGGTGGGATTTTGAATGGTAGGAAGTTTGCGTTAAACTTTAATTATTAATCCTTTAATGATTTATTATCATTAAGGCATGTGGAAGAAACCTCTTCGCTTTTTCGAACCAATAATTAGTGGAAGCTTTAAACTATATGAAGTTACTGATGTATTTTTCCCCTCTCAAACTCTCCTAATATTTTCATCAGTCCACCCAAGTTTTTTAAAAAAATATTTGTAGTTTAATTATCGACACAATTTGGTGTTTGGTCTATCTAGGGTCCTTTGGGCTTAAAGTAATGTCTTAAAAATAATTATTTTAACTCATTAATTAAATTATTGCTATAAGGCCATCCGGAAAGTTCTGAACCTTTTTACAAAGTTTCGTGTTTGAAATTTTTTTTTGAAAAACTGGTAATAGGTGGAGATTTCAAGCAACGAGGATTTTGATTTATGTATATTTATGATTAGAATGCATGATTTTGGTAGTTCTGGTGGTATTATTTCTTTTCAAAATGGCGACTGGAAAAGAAGTCCGCAAACGGCGGTTTTGGTATAATTTTTTTCTTTTGTTTAAAAAACTTGGAAGAACGCATAATTTATGGTTAAAAAAAGTTTTACTGTATATTGATAATGTTTATATTTACATATCATAGTTTCAAGATTGATCGATAAGTTTAAGATGAAGTTTTGGTCTCAAACATAACATCTATTGCGAAAAACTTCCCTCAGTAATTGTTAATCATTTGAAAGAAATTTTCTCTAAAACGGCATCAAAATAAATTAGAAAGCTTATAGATAGACCCAAATGTTTAAAAATATGCAGTACATTAAATTATCTTTGAATATAGGTTCAGAAACCAGTACGATATAGAAGCGCACAATATTTTAGCTTGTCAGAATTACACCCGCTAAAAATTACGGTAAGCGAACGAAGCGATTCTTTTCTTCATACAAAAACACTAAAAAAAGCATGGAAAAAAGCAACACCTCGTTGGAAATTGGAAATTATGTTATGAAAAAATACTCTCATTATTTAAACAAGCATTTTGGTTCAGAAAAACATCTGCAAAACATCTGTCTTGATTTTATTTCATATCAGCTGCTCAGCGGAACGAGGGAAGCTCTAAAAAGCCTATTTAAAATTACCAGTTATATGCTGCTTTAGAGCCAAAATTTCCAATCTGAAACTTATCGAGTCATCTTGAAACTCTGATATCTTAATGTAAACATTGTTAATATACAGCAAAACTTTTTTTTAGCCATGAATTATGTGTTCTTCCTACTTTTTTAAACAAAAGAAAGAAATTATACGGAAATCGCCGTTTGCAGTCTTTTTTTCAAGCCGCCATTTTGAAAAGAAATAATATCACTAGAACTACCAAAACCATACGCTATATTCATAAATATACATAAATCGAAATCCTTGTTGTTTGAAATCTCCACCTATTACCAGTTTTTCAAAAAAAAAAAAAAATATTCAAACACGAAACTTTGTAAAAAGATTCAGAACTTTTCGGATGACCTTATATTTATTACTGATAATTTTTTTTTTAATGTTAAAAAATGAACTCAAAATTTCAGAATATTAAAAAGATGAAAAAAAATTGAAAATATTCAGTTAATGATCCCCTTACATATAGTATATAGAGGTCAAAAAATTGTGAATTTTTAAAATTTATTTTAGTGAAATACGCTAAGAGTGTGAATTAAAAATAAAGTACGTAAATACATTTAATTTCCTAAAATTAAGTGATTAACCTGTTTAGTTTTTAATTTTTCTCCTATTCGATAATTTGAAGATATAAGTTAAATGAAATAAATACCTACATATTAGGAATCGCAAAAATTAAATTGATTTATTATACTCTGCTTTGACTTTCACTTCCCAGTTTCCTCTTCCAATAAAACAATTTATGGTATTCTTTTTATATCCGTTCACCACTTTTATTAGTTAGATAGTAAATAATAATATTAATTTCGTTACATGAATTAATTACATCCTTTAAAAATTAAGAGTTCAAAAATTATACTATTAAATTATTAAGACAATTGTTTTCCATCACCCTTCTTTGCTTATCTTTACACATACACTTAGTAAGGAATGTATAGTGTGTGCTGTCCTTTAAAAACAACCCACTCCAAAATATGCCCTAAAAACAATCCATTGAGATTTTTTGATTACATAATTAAAATAATTTTAACATCTCATATACCCTGTCTTTCTATGTCATTTAGAGTAGCAGGGATGTAAAAACTAGTTAAAGAATTGTTTATTTACTTATTTTTTAAGTAAGCAGAGATAATATAGATTTTTGGCAAAAAATTTGGTTTAGATTTACAGACTTTGATGGTGTAAAAATGTATGTTATAAAGACTTTAAAGAAATGTTCACGCGTTTTTATGTTATCCCATTACTATGAGAATAAAATATTAAATTTTAGCTCAGTCCGCCAATTAGAGTCGTTACTGTAGTCTTTGAAATCAGGGGGTAAAAAAACCCAATAGGAGCTAAAAAAAAAAAAAAAACATTGTCTTCTTTTCTATAATTGACAAAATAAATACAAATTTATGAAAAATATTTAATATTTCCCATGATATGCAACTAATTATGCAAATATAATGCTTGTTTTAGTGATTCTTGCATTTTTTATTAGTATTTTTAATAAAAACTCAATGATACCAAGAAACACGGCAAGCACGGAAGCACGGCCATGCAAAGATAGCATTTTACTAGAATTTCCCTTGAAAATGGGTTATGGAAAGTTAGTAGTTGGAATTAAAATAAAATGTAAGTGCCATTTATCATGTTTTATCTTTTTTTATAAAAACTGTAAATTTTTTGTGTTTAAAAGGCCATTTGCAAAATCCAAAAATAAAAATACAACAGTAAAATAGCTATTATCGTTGTGTTTTGAAGACGAACTCTTGAGGAGAAAAACATATCATAATTTTAATTTTAGAAATAATTATTAATAAATTTGGTTTCAACTGTCTTAATTATTCCCTTTTCTATAAAAAAAAAACGTTTAACCATATTTTTATCTTAATTTTTGAGTATGTTCAAGCATGTTTTTTTTAGGGTACATGGTTTTTTTTTTTTCAAATTCTTACTTGATTGACTGCCAATTTGCAATGGAGAGTTGGAATTAAAAATGCTAAGCACTAAAATGTTAAGGAGGATGAGCCGTTACAACAGTTTTTTGTTCGATTTAAATATCCTTTTTATTAAGCTGTTTTTGGAGAAAATATAAAATAGTTTGTTTTTTTAAAGGACAGCACTATATAGGAATTTACAAACTAATACTTAACTGCTCAATTCATTTTCGGAATGCGCTGTTTTTAAAACCTGTAAAGAAGTGAGGGGCCCTATACCCACGTTCAACTACCGGATGTGAAAGCTGCCAAGCATAAACTTTCCACTCCATTGATACTTACCGCAGAACCCACACAATGAAGCTTCTTTTTCAAATGGAAATAAACACACAATAAACTCTTGATGGAGATATAGGTCGTGTAGTCCAACAATACCTGGTATGATTCACCTTATGTAAGAGCGATAAACGTGTAAAAAATGATCGTAGAAGTTTAACTACCATCACAATATATATTTGAATATTTTTGCTTGCAATATTTTCTTGGGTTTTTTTTATAGATTTGAGAGGATTTGTTGGTGTAAACAAATGTTTTTTTTTTGTTCGTACAGCGCAGAGAAAAGGGAAAATGATTTGATGGACATAGTTCAAGTTCATATAGGAAGAGGGGTTCCCCGAAATTTATTATTTTCTTTTTTTTTTTTAAATATTCGTATTCAGATTGAAATTGAGCTCTGTATCGATTCTTTTGCACAAAAGTTCCTTATTAATATTTTAAATTTGAACAAGCATTTTAATTACATCGCTTTCAACTTATGCAGATATTTAAAGGTTTTAGTTTACGACTATTCATACGTTGGGCAGGGGTATTTATTTTATCAATATGAATTTAAAATATCTTAAATTATATTTCTCTTCACTTAACAATTTCGTTTACTACCAAACTATGTATAGTATTTCGCATCTGGATAACCATGTAGATTTGGACACGTAATTATTTCTCTTCAACTTTTCTCTGGACTTAAATAATTTCACGTACGTAAGAACCAGAGTAAGGAAGGACTTCTTACTTTAGTTCATGATGACTGACACCGATGCAAGTGCATAGGTAAGCTTTATCTTCTTAACAGATAACGAAAGCAGAAGAAAGAGTAGGGGTGGGTATAAATAGACTGAGTGAGCGTTCCTATGGTTTTAAAAGATCATTTACCTTTTAGTAGGTAGGTTAGAGTTCTGCATTAACTTTTACTAGAAGATTTGGATCCTTTAACGTACATTATTATGAGCGGGAAAAATACTAAATGAATATTAGAATATTTTTGTTTTAGTTTAAAAGAAAGGGTACATATAAGTACATAAAATAACAGAACATGTAATTTTATTTTTACAATGACATAAATGCATAAATTACAGAAAACCATTGGCATTTATTTGCTTAGATTTTACTTTGTTCCTTTAATCGTATTACGATTCTATACTTTTAAACAAATATATCAATATACCACGACTTTATTCTTATTTTACAAATAGCTGGCAATTAATTTCTCGATTTAAAAAGATTGAAAGCAAACTTTCTCAGATTAACACTGATATGCAGATCGCAATTCAGGAAATAATTCCAAACGTGTAATGCTGGGTCATTTTCAATCTTCTCTACCTTTACTTTATGTAATTTTTATACATAATTGCTCCTATTATGCGATTTTTCTTTTGTTTTCCTCAATATGATAAGTGACTGAAGCATTTCGTGATTCTTCCGAAACAACTCCTAAAATGGTACTTATATGTTTGAAATTACAACCTATAAAACATATCAGTTTTCTGAGACTGATAACTGTACAGCAGTTTCTTAATCAGTAGAACTTTCTAGAGTAGAGAACTGTGAAAAAGGGGTGGCAAAAAACCATCAATGAATAAGCAGAGGGGCGATCCAATCCAGGAGTTAGAAAACACAAAATTTAGATATTTTCATATTTTTTTATTATCTTTCTTTCTATCCTACCGTGTAAACTAAAGTTTTAATAAATGTGCAAAATCTAATGGTGAACTAAATTAATTATATTAGCAATCCTTCATAAACGGAAAAAATTACTAATTACATCATTAAAAGAGAAAATTTGAATAATTTTAAAACAGAAAATTTGAAGAGTACTTTTTAAGTATAAAAATAACTGTTTGCAGATGATCGTTTTGAAACTTAAATTGAATTTTTTATGAAATTTTCTTTGGGATACTTTTATATCTAAACAAGTGGAAAAAGAATATTTGTAACAAAAAGGGAAAACTAAAATCCCATTTGAGATAGACTTTATAGACATCTTATATTTTCAGAATTAAATAAAAAATTGGTAATATTTTTTCTACGAACTGTTTTCATGCACTTCCGTGCGTAATTACAATAATTATTATGCAGAAAGGATATCAACTTCCACGAAAACGACGATAGAGAGTGAACACTTAAATGTCTCCATAAATAAATAAACAAAGTAAACAATGAGGGTATCGGGTAAATATTTATCTCAAATCAATTGCATTTGTTATAGCCTTACAAAATATGGATGGTAAAACGCGAAGTCACGCACTTCTGGTATTGATTTCTTTTCAAGGTTAGGGGGCTTCTTATTATTAAGGATATAAAATGAAGCTTCACCATTTCTCTTATAAAATACATTAAATATATCTTTTATAAAGCTTATAAATCTTATAAGCTTATCACATCATAGTTGACAATTTTGAAATATTGAAAAATTTGAAATATAACATATGAATTTGAAATACTTAACTGGTGCTGAGATTAGGGGGATGCCTTCCCTTCAAATATCTAGTTTGTTACAAAATTTGTTAAATCTTTGAAAAAATGAGAAAGTTTCAATCTAAAGAACTAAATCCTCTTTCCCAAATTGTGAAAGTTATTCCCTTTTCAACTTCTGAATGCGGAAGAATGTTCAGTTTTATGAATATCGTTACGAATCCCTAAAAATATTTTTCCCATCTGCATCCCTGGTTTGAGAAAATATTTAGATGTGTCTCTGTATAAGGAAAATTAATAAATAATTATTTTAGGTTTGGTACACTTATTGTTAAAATTGAATTAATTTCAAAATTCAAATAGTGCGGTTTTTGTCTCTAAGGTTCATTTTATTCAGCCCTTGTATATAAAATGTATTTCATACATAAAATATCATGAACTCGTATAATAAAAATAGTTGCTAAGACGTCAGTTTTACCCATTAAGTATTGTATGAAATGATTCTTGAGTGTAAGAAATGAGTTTTAAACCCTGCATACAAGTTTGGGTAATAAGACTGAATGGAAAAAATAATTTTTATAAATTGTGTTAAATTTTCAACCAAAAATTTTAAGAAACTTTGTATTTAAGGTCATTTTTATATGTTTTTAGTAAAAACATAAGTAATTTAACAGTAAAAAAAAATACGTAATAAAAAATAATAAATAAAAATACTTTTATAACGTGTTCTGAGGGCAATAACATAAATATTGTTCTTATTTACTCATAAAACTTTGAATACAAATTTGAGGTTTACTTCCCGGTCTGTTTATTAATACATAAACACTCCCACCCTTTCAATTTGAAAATTCAAATTTACAACACCACTCAGGAAATGTGGAAGCATTTTATCACCCCAGTTTTAGGGACCTTTAAAACTTATAATACGTATAAATTATGACAATTTTAAATCAGCTGTCTTACCTTTCGGTGAGGGGCAAAATCTGGCAAGATAACCCCCGGTTACCCTTGAAGTTTACTGGAATCTCAAAACAGGCGAATAAGTTTCAAAAGCAACCCATACACCCCTGCGAATACTGAAAACTTTCTTTTAAAGTCATACGAGGTAAATAGTATTGTTTAAATCTCACGATGAAAACAGCGTGATGGTCTCGGAACTTCAATGTTTAGAAGCGAATGTCAGTGCTTAGAATAAGGTTATTGGTCGATATGGGACACGTGACTTCTGCGCCTCCTGACGTCACGCCAAATGCGGCGCGAGTTTTCACAAACACAAAAGCTTTTCCCCCTATTCTAAATCATTCATGTATGAACGTAAAAAAACCACTCATGCAACGACAAGAAATCTTTTTGTTGAGGAGTGGACATTGAATTTTTATGAAACAAATAAAGCTATTGTTAAGCATGTTTTTTATTTCAATTTTTTTGATGGCTACTGCTCAAAACTTGGTTCTTGGACTTGAAAAGGATTAGTATGACTTTCTCTGTCTAGTGGGGGGGAGCGTATCCGCTTTTCAAGTGTTTCATCAAAAATATTCACTACATGTGATATCGATACTAATTCTGTTAGCAATGACGGACATTGTTGGTGATTTTACCAACATGATAAGACACATTAAAAATAAATAAAAAGAAGATTTTTTAAAATAAATTTTAACATCACACTTTTTTTCACTTTTAACTTTAAGTTCACCCAAACAAAAGTTAGACTAAGGCTACTTCTATGAACCAAACTTCAACTCTTACCGCATATACCCTTAAAATATAGTTTTTATTCCACACATTTGCTTTTCGTCTCTTTAGGCCAGTGGTTCCCAACAGGTGGTCCGCGGACCACTGATGGTCCGTGAGAAAATTCAAAAACTTACCCAAAAAAGTATGGAAATTTTTTTAAAAATATAGTTTTTCTTATTACACACATGAAATACACTCATCATTCATTAAGAAACATACAGGGTGTGCAATATTATGAAAAACTGAATTGAAAAAGTTCCATGATTTACTAATTACCAAAGTTAGCACTTTTTTGAGTTTTGAAAAAGGGACCGTCCACAAATTTAGAAACTTCTTCGATGTCATGTCGACGAATTTCAACGATTTTGAATTCAAACATAAAAGAAATCCCATTTTTGAACTGGAGATTGTTTTTAATTTTGAACGGACCCTCAGATTCGGTTTCTCCTACTTCAGAAAAAAATCAAACTTCAGACCCTTTCACTGAGAAAAATGACGACTTCAAAACTGCCTACATCGATAGTTTAATTTTGATGTGAAACTTTTTGTTTCAAATATGAAAACACAATTCTTTCATTTTTGAAATACCAGAAATACTAAGTTTGAAACAATTCAATCGTCACCACTCAAATTATACGTATTTTTGTTTAATCTTTGCATTTTATGAATTGAGTCTTTGGAACTGCTAGTTGGAGCTTTGTTGACCTTTTAAAAACGTGATAGCCCGCCTCGATCAGATACGGCATCACAATCAATTTAAAAGTATAGGCTGTCACACTCTGATCAAATACTGTACCTTCCAAAAGGTTGATTATGAAAAAGGCCATGATGTATCATTTTTGAGTACCTGCATATTTTCAGAAATGATTTTAAGCATGTTTCAAACTTGAGTAAATATGATTCGGAGCCAGTTTGAGTTTGTGAAATATTCAGATTTGAGTATATTTTACTCAGTCTTGAAAATGCCGTTTTAAAAGTGTTCTGAGGAATGAATTCGTAGAGAAAAAAAACTTAAATTTTTAAAGATAAATCACTGCTTTAGAATGAATAAATTTCGCGCCCTAATATTTCTATGTTGAAAATACAAGAATATAAAGGCAGTAAAAATTGTAAATGCAACAAATATTTGATTCCTTGATTTCAAAAGATAAAAATAAATAAAAATAAAAAAGACATTTTCTGTACTTGTGATGTTTAAACCGGGTACTTAAATCGGTTTTGCACATTAAAATTATTCAAAAGTTGGTTGGTTGGAGTATTATGATTCAGAAAAACCATTCGTTGATTTTTTTCCGTATCATTACTTCACACTTATTCTTGCATAACTTAGAAGTTCATTATAAAAGTGTTCTTCAGAGAAAAAAGCTTGCCCTTAGAAGAGATTCGACCCCTTTTTCAGTTTTTCCCCTTTTATTTTATAGAAAACAATATTTAAAAGAAATCTTTGGTCATTATTAAAAGTTTCTCTATTTCTTTTTTTTTTTTTTCATTTTTTAAAACTATTTTTAAAATAAGGATAAATTTTTTTCCAATAATTAAAAATGGATCAAGTATTCCCAACTGCAAGAATATTTTATCCCTTTCCAAATTATTCTCGTAACAGATGTGGTGCACTTATTCAAATCAAGTTCTAGAAATCAAATTCAATGTTGACTAAATGAAAATAATGATAAAATAGCATTCATTTTTCAAAAGTTTTGTAACTTTTTTCTTTAGATGGAAATTAGTTTTTTAATTTATTTTCTTTTGTTACATTCTATCTCTTCCTTATTAATTTATTTTAATGGGTGTGCAAGTCACCTTTCTTTAACGCTTAAAAATAATATAAACTAATTCTTGTATGTAAAGTAACTTATGTTTGCTTACTTTTTAGAAGTAAGCTATAATATTTATTTATTATCATAGAGTTCTTTACATAAACCTCAAATACTGGTGGAGGGGAGTTTTGTAAATAAGCATTGAAAAATGTAATATGCTAGTCTAGTAAAATGTGATTGTTGTGCTATAATTTTTTAAAACTCTTTATATGAGCTGTTATGAATTTTAAGATACCTAAGACTAATAATGGATTAAATATAATTAGTTAGGGATAGGAGTGGGGTAATAAGAAACATACCAAAATTCAACAGAATTCGTTTTTACGTTTTTGAAAAGTTGATTGTTTTACACAATGTTTATTAGTACAAGTAATGTGTAATCACTAGCTTTCTTTAAAAATTTATCCACCTTTTCAGTAAAAACGGAAAGGAATTTATCACTTATTAAATCCTATTCCCCCAAGCAACTGCATCTTGTATGTTACCTTATCAAACACTAGCAAACTATTTCTCTAAATAAAATAACTAAAAATCAGATAAAGGATTTATCATCTAATATAGATATCATTTTTGTTTCAGGGATTTTCATTGAAAATGTACCGAATTCAGCGGAGCCTAAGAATTAGATAAAAAAGGACAGGCTCTGAAAGTAACACAAATCTCTATTAATCAATATAAACTTGTTAATATCATGGGAAAATAAACTAATTAATGTTTTGGTTATATAATAAGAAGGGGATACCTGTATTTTTAAAATTAAACGAACGTTACTTCGTGGATTTTCCATGCAGTTTCCATGCAGAAAAAGGAGTATTAAGAAACTTAACCGAACTTAATTTTTTAACTTGCTCAATGAATGAAATAAGTAATGGGAAACAACGTAACGTAATGGGATAATAACGTAAATGAGACAATAACGTAATGGGAAACATAGAATAAATAGCATTTTCAGGGTAAAATAATTATTTTTCTTATTACCCCTAGTTTTGTGAAATGGAGTAGTAGGAAACGGGGAATTTTTAAGAATGATTCCCAACCCCAAATTTTTAAAACGTGAATTATACAGCTTTATTCCCTTATAAAGTTCACTAAAACATTACAGGAGCAAACATCTGCAAAAACAACAAAAATTTATGCGGTTGAAATTTAAATTTTTGGTTCATCTTTTCATTATTTATTAAGCTTCAAGGTATGATTATTTAAATTTTTTTTTTGTTTCCTGATAAGTCTGTAAGGGTATTTATGACACGTGCCGAAGGGGCTTCATGTAATTGGCAGATTTTGGCAGATGTCATTCAGAAACATCCCCCTCTGTCCGAGTCCAAGCCCCCTGCATGGGCAGATATTTGGGGGTCATAGGGGGCAATGCTCCCTCCAACATTCAAGGAAAGTTCCTTTTCCTATTGGTAAATCAACATTTAAATAAGAACTTCCGAAAATGGAAGGAGATCTATCTAATGATAAAAAAAGATAAAATAAAACAGTACCTTTCTTGGCATTCCTCAAGTTGAATATTCGTTGCTCCTTTAAGAAAGTCCTAAACGATAACAACTTTAAAAAATTATGCGCATCATATAGAATCTTGATTCTTTCAACTTGGAAACCATTCTAGAAGTTTGGCCGTTTGGCGTTTCCCTCATTTACAGCTACGCCGTTCTTCCTAGAGAGGCGATATGGCAAGGTGTATTTGAATTCTAGGTAGCTCTTTATACTATTCCTTAAAACGTGTAATTTGGGTGATAAAAAAAAGCTTGAATTAATATAATTTTGAAGTTGTGAACCGATGACCGACACGTGTTAGAGATGGAATAAAAGAGATCCTTCGCGCAATCGGCTTTTTTAAAATTAAAATCCGATATCAATTTAATATACAGTCACCACTAAAAATATTGGAAGAAGTATATTTAAGGTTATGGTTTCCCAAAAAAACGACGCCCTCACGTCAACTTCGAAGATGTTCTTTTGACTGATGGAAAGAGTATCCCATGTTTTCTAAGTTTAGCCCACCCTTTCAGAGTTCTACACCATCCAATCCGACACTGCTTCCTACTTCTGGACCTTTTCCTACGCTGACGGATCAACAGAACAGCAACGCTCATTCCTTTCTTCGGCACCGCTCGTGCTGCCTCCTCTTGATGTTCACAGTCTGCGAAGTTTGGTTTCTGTTTTGGGAATAGCGGACCGTTGCGTCAAAGTGTCTTCAGTGCAAGAACTGATGTGGTGAAATACGACAAGTTTTTGTTCCATTTGATGGTATCCTCCCTGATCTGGTACAGATTGAGGAATGCCTCCAGCTAGGATGACCAAGTCCGTTTGGTTAAAGCGTTTCTTTCAACTTAAACTCTCTTTCATTTGCTCAACCGTAGAGTACCGGAACAGAGGGTCCTTGGCCATAGACGGTAATGGAAATTGAAAAGGCATGGGCAATGCCTGGGGGGCGCTGGGATCGCATCAAACTCCCGCCTCCCTTGCACGTCACGAGAGGCGGAGAAATAGAATCTCAATCCTCGAATCCTCTAACAGAGCATTCGCATAAGACGTCACGACCAGTTATTTTCTTTTAACTGTTAACTGCTTGGTGGACAGACACCTGTTGCTAGGGCGGTTGTTAGGTGCGGGGTCACGTGATTGCAAATGCTCCAATAGAGCATTCGCACTTGATGTCACTACCAATTATTTTCTTTGTACTGTTAACTGCTTGGTGGATAGACATCTGTTGCTAGGGCCGTTGCTAGGTGTGAGTCACGTGATTGCAAATGCTCTATACCCCTCCGAAAGTGACAGATTAAATGAACACGTCACAGCCAATCACAGCTATGACCTTTACTGCCTTCCCTTCTCTCTATCATATAGTTATAGACATTTGCAGTGCTGCCCTATATCATAGATGACATTTGAAAATAGCGTTTTGGACCCACTGTTCTGGTACTCTGGGGGCGCAACCACCTCATGTGTTTCTATCCTGTTTCCTAACATCTAATGTGAGGCAAGAGCTATAATGTTTCAGCTGGTACCCCACAATCAAAGTAATTCAGTAAAACGATACACTAATCAAAACCTCTGCGTTGCTAAGGTAACAAATATCTGAGAAGTTAATGATATCCTTGCATTATGTGGCAAACACGAAAAGTTCTCACATTCATACAAAAAAAGACGCGTTCACACATGAAAAGTTAACCAAGTTTAAGAGTTAATTTAGCTTGAGCAAAGCATGTGTGAACGTCTTTAATTTAATCCAAAACCGCGCCGGTAGATTCCTTAAATGAGCTGCCCAGGATGAAAGTGGTATAAGTCCAAAAATGACAAAAGTTGAGTTAAGAGTGGATTTGGATAGAGTTTTAGGTCCTTTATTTAGTGTAGTTGTTTGCAAAGGAAAAAGTTGATTTGTTGGCCCGTGAGAGCGACACAAAAAATGACTACTAACGCGAACGGCCGTTTTCGTCAGGATGAAAGTGGAATAAGTCCACTGCTCCGCTTCGTTCAGTGAATTTGTTTTGATAAGAGAAACCCCAAGGACATTCCCACAGCTGCAAAGGCGGGGCCCGTGCGATTATGAAAAAGCGTCTTGCTGGAGAAAATTTTATTTTTGTTAACTTTAATTACAAATTTATGGATGACCCCTTTTTGTAAAAAAATATCCGAAAATAAAATCCGCGCTTTATTAGATTAGGCGGGAAAGCTTTAATCCTTTAATCGTCATGGCTAATACAGACGCCCCTTTGCAGTCAATATCTTGTAGTATTTTAACAACCATTCTATATAAATTATAGTTTGCTAGTAACTTAAGGTATAGAGTGTTTTCAGGTGACGTCACAACCGGTTATTTTCTTTTAACTGTGTACCTTCTGTAGGTCTTTTAACTGTTGCTAAGGCCGTTGTTTATCTGTTGCTAAGGCGGATTTTAGGTATGGGATCACGTGATTGCAAATGCTCCAATAGAAGAATTCCACGGCTAGTCATTTTCTGTAACTGTTAACCTCTGTAGGGCAAAACTGTAACATCTTCTGTTTCTAAGGCCGTTGTTAGGTCCGAGTCATGTGATTGAAAATGCTCTATTGATATTTGTTTTGGGATAAAACTTAGTAAAATGTTTTAAGTTTATTTTTTAAAATTTTAAATTTTTAAAAATAAAAATTGATGGTTAAATTTTTTTTATTGTTGTAAAATATAATTTAATTTTATTAATAACTTTAAATCAATCAATTTGATTTATTGCTCAACCATCTATCATAAAAACTGCAAAAGTTTATAAACGGCGGCCAACTTGGACGCCATCTTGAAAATCACCCTAATAACAAGTTAAAATGAATTTAATAACCTAGTATATAATTCAAACAGTGGCGTACTTTATATCAAATGTCATAAATAAAAATTAGTTAAATATTTTAAATTTATTTTTTTTATTAAAAATTTTTAAAATTAATGGTTAAAAAAGCGTTTATTGTTGTTAAAAATAATTTCATTTTAATTAAATTTCCATTTTCTTACTCAAAATCAATCAATTTGATATATTGCTCAACTATCTATCATAAAAACTGCAAAACTTTATAATCGGCGACCATCTTGGACGCCATCTTAAAAATCACATCGATAACAAGTTTTTTTTAAAAAACGAAAACCTACTTTAATTTAAACCTTAGCTTTAGTTAAAGCAAATAGAAAATATAAACTAGAGACATATCAAGCGAAGAACGTTTCTCGGTCGCCATCTTGAATATGACCCCCCAAAATGGGTCTTATAAAATTTTACACCAAAAATTCGTATTCTATGCATCAAAATCTGTGGAACAGAACATTAAAATCTAACTTTGTACTAACCAATCCCTCAGAAAGCTATATTTTACTACATCCCAATACCCATCTTCCTTCCCGAAACCCATCAATCTGTCAGGATGAAAGTGGTATAAGTCCATTAAAGCTAATTTAAAGCACTTTCTGTTAAAATTTGATAAAAGTTGATCCGCAGCAAAAATTGTGTCCCTGCCTAAAGACAAATCCACCCCACAAAGTAAAAATATAAGCAATCCTGAATTTTTAGCACAGGTTTTTAGAAAACCTTCAATTACACAAAACGAAGTTCAGTGGACTTATACCACTTTCATCCTAACCAGCTCAAATATCTAACAGTAACTGCACTGTCAACTCAAATGAAAGAGAGTTAAGGTTGAAAGCAGTGTTGAGATTGGAGTGGACGTGGGGGGACGCCGTCCACTAAAGTATGGTATTTTTGGTTCAAATAATGTAAAAAAATGTGTGTGAAAAAGATTTCTTCCCAAATATTTTGCTTCAACTACAGCACTAGTTGAAAGAAACGCATCATAACCAAACGGACATTGTTCTCCTGTCTGAGGCGTTCCTCAACTGTTCCAGAGCTGCGATAATACCACCAAACGAAGTAAAAACTTGGCGTATTTCACACATCAGTATTTCATTCTGTGACTTAAAAAACATTTCCGCCCCTTGGTTAATATCAATATGGAAATTATGAATTACATGTGGAGTTAATTTTTTTAAAAATAATCCATAGTCACCACTCCAAAAAATAAGAAATACATTTTAAGTCAAGCACTGTAAAGTTAAAGTAATCGTTTTTTTATAAATATTGTGTAAATTTAAATCAAAACTAATGACATGTCATCGGTTGATATCGTAAAGATTAGAGCCTGCTTTCTGGAAGGCCATTCGGGGCACTTGCCCAGGCCCCCCATTTCGAAAGGGTCCCCAAAATGTTTAAAAAGCTAAGAAAATCTGAAATAAGTGTAAAATAAACTTACTAAGCTTATTATAAAGCTTTTGAACAAACAATTTTTACGCTATGTTACACTTGGTTTAAAGATGATTGATTTTGTTATTTTAAGTCATATAAATTTAAGTTTTATATTAAGACATGTCGGGGGCCCCCAAACGGGTCTTTTGCCCTGGGCCTCTAAAATTGTAAGTTGGGCCTTGGTAGTACTTATTGATATGGCTTGCTACCTGTGTACAGTACCTGTACTGTGATGCTCAATGTGGAGATTATTACGTACTCGTAAGAGTTGGATTGGATTTGGTTTACATATAATTTCCGGTTTGTGTGCTTGATACAAGGATCCCCTTATAAACCTTCGTTAAGTAAGACAGGCACAAACAGAATTTTTATTGACACAAAGAGAGAGAAAATACACCCAGGGCAAGGCCGAGAATGGAACTCGGCACCAGGTAAAGTACAGTGCGAAGACTGCTAGTGGGGTTGGCTGCACGTAATCCAACCAGCCGACCCTGGCCCCTTATGGAGTTATTTTAAGTGATTTTTATTCAAAAAATACATAGTCACCACTCGATGAAATAAGAAAGATATGTTAAGTCAAGCGTCTTTCCCTCCGACTAGCGGTACCTGTGCTGTTTGCTATGTTGTGACCAGGGGCGGGTCCAGGGGGGGGGCCCTGGGGGCCATGGCCCCCCCCGAGAAACCCTAACAAATAGCTTAAAAAACACTTTCTTAATGTTAAAATTCAAAAAATTTTCTGGGGGAGAACCCCCAAACCCCCCTTTAATATTTGGACATTCATAGGCGCCAACTTTTATAAAATATTGGGGGGGGGGAAGGCCAGTACAAGACATTAAAAACACATAAAATTAAAAGAAACAACCATTAAGTTTACGTGCCTAATTACCTAATTTTGTATCAGATGTATAGATTAAATTTCGTTACATGTCCCTTTAAATATCGCCAAGGTGTAATATTTTGAGGTGCATTTAATGTAAAAGTTTTGTGTAATTATTGCGAGCTCGAAATAAGATGGGGGTCTGGGGGATCTCTCCCAGAAAAATTTTAGAAATTTCTCTGTTAAAAGTAGCATTTCAGCTTAATTCCAAAGTTTGGGGTCTCTCCCCAAGAAAATTTTTAAAATTTGACCCTTAAAATAGGGTTCCCACGGTCCTTGAAAGTCCTTAAAAGTCCTTGAATTTTTTTTCGCTAAATTTAGGTCCTTGAAAGTCCTTGAAAAATGGTCCAGGTCCTTAAAGGTCCTTGAATCTCAATCTCAAATTCATCTACGATTCCTTTTCGCAGTTCCCGGTTTTTGCATGAAATATTTAAATTCATCTTTGATTACTTTTTATATTATTTAAAATCTTATTATAAAACTTGTATTCTGTGTGCATAGTCAGAAATTGAGGCACTTGATCAATTTAAAAAAAGTTAAAGAGTAAGCTTGTTTCTGGAAACATCGCGATTGCTTCAGAAGAATTAGGATTTTTATATGGGTCTCTTAAAAAAGGTCCATGAAAAATTTTGTTGAGGTCCTTGAAAAGTCCTTGATTTTCAATCTTTTCAAAGAGTGGGAACCCTGTAAAAGAAATTTTTAACACATTCTGAGACCTTTTGTGGGTTACCCTCTCCCCAAATAACCGCTCTTGAAGGGGATTCCAAACCAGAAAATATCCAAACATCACAAAATATTGGGGGGGGCTTAGCCCCCCTTCAGCTAACATTGGATGGGGCTCAAACCGGTAATACTATAGTTTAAATACGCGTATTTGCAAAAATTTTCAGGAGAGGACCCCCGGCCCTTTTCAAAATTGGGCATCTATTTATAATTTCATCCTTGAAAATTCTGTGGTTTACATGCTTTTAAAATGAGCTGAAACTTTATTTTTAGAGGCAAATTTTCAAAAATTTTCTTGGGGGCACCCCCCAGACCCCCTATTAATTTCTCATGGTTACTTATTTACTGTTTTCTCCTTGAACTTGTTTCTCTCCTCTCCTTTTAGGAGTGTAAGAAGTTACCCTCTTTAGGTGTTATCCAATGGATACCAAAAGTACAAAAATGAGTAGAAAAACTTCTATTTGAAGCCAAATTTCAAAAAAAATTCTGGGGGAGGACCCTCAGACCCCCCCACATTTGCTTTCGAGCTAGCATTATCTGAAGAAACCTTTATAACTTTAACAAAGTTTCGCATTTTATTTATGTTATACTCGGAAAGTTGGGAGCCAAACACCTCGCGAACACAAGTATTATTATGGCCTTACAAAAATGTTTCACCCCCCCCCCACTTTCTAAAACTATGGCACGGGCCCTGGATATCCTCTAAGTTACTATAAACCCCTAAAAAGCTGCTTGAAAGCAAGCACTCTTCAAAAATTTTTCTGAGGCACTGAAAATTTCGAATGTAATACCCTCCGACTTTGACATGGCCCCCCCCGAAAATCTGGTCTGGACCCGCCCTTGGTTGTGACTGAATACTATTAAGTTCCTCCAATGTGGAGTTTATCACATACTATTAGAATGGCGCCGAGTTCAAAGGTCCGCCATTTACAAGTAGTAGAGAAGGGTTCATCTTTTTAGATTAGAATCTAGCATTCCGAAGAGGCAGAATAGAGTGGAATACCAAAGTTCAACATGCTGCTGAAAGGAGTAGGTGTGTTACAATTCCAGGAAGGGGCATCTGCTCAGGGAAGAATGTAAAAAATAGAATGCTTGAAAAAGTGGTGATCTTTAAATTAAAATTTAAGGTGAAATTTCGCCAAAATTTCCAGTCTTTGATAGTTCTTTAAATTCATTGCAGCATGTGATGGGACAGTCTAGTGTGCGGGAACGTAGTGCTGCGAGTCAGAAGGACCTTGGATCAAACCCTGGCTTCTGCTGTATGATATTTTTTGTCTCGTTCATGAATTTATATATTAAATTTAATTAAAGACGTAAACCAGGAGTTGCGGGGATATATGGCATGGTTGGTTAATGCACTGTCATTTCGTCCTAAAGATTGCGGGTTCGATCCTCGGAAGTTTATTCTTTTTTAAATGGTGAAGTGTCAACTTCAAATTAATTAGAAGAACACTCAAGTCGTAGGATTGGTTGGCCTGGTGCGATTATGCACCAGTGTCCCATCCATAAGGTTGCAGGTTCGATCCTCAGAATTTTATTTCTTTTTAATATTGAAATATCAACTTTAAATTAATTAGAAAATTTGACAAATTGCTGGAACGGATGGCTTGGTGCGATTATGCACCAGTGTCCCAACCGTAAGGTTGCAGGTTCGATCCTTGGAATTTTATTTTCTTTTTAAATAGTGAAATATCAACTTTAAATTAATTAGAAGAACTGACAAGTTGCTGGAACGGATGGCTTGGTGTGATTATGCACCAGTGTCCCATCCGTAAGGTTGCGGGTTCGATCCTTGGAATTTTATTTTTTTTAAATAGTGAAATATCAACTTTAAATTAATTAGAAGAACTGACTAGTTGCAGGAACGGATGGCTTGGTGGGTTCGCCCGCCAGTATCCCATCCAAAAGGCCCTCAGATCGAATCTGAGCCTTCTCAGCGGGTATGGCACTCGGAAATAAATACAGTTGGTATTTATAAATTTAGTTCCTGCTCATTCAAGGGGGGTATTCACAAATTTTTTTTCAACTCTTAACTGTAACCGTAACGGTCAAATTCTTTAAAAATAATACTATTTTTGACTATTTTTCTATGTTTTTATGTTTATTTGACATTACTCAAGACTTCAGCCTTTTGCTTCGACGGAAACTACGTAAATTTAAAAAGTCTTAAAATACTATTTAAAATTAAATGGGGTTATTCCATCCCTAACCCCACCTACCAACCCTGCGGCTTCGATTTAACTTGATAAAATTTTCATAATTCTTTAACTGGTAACTTAAGCGTACTAACATTAAGAAGAATTGGAAAGATGCTTTACTTAATAATTTTTTCCTAATTCTTTAAGTGGTGACTACAAAATTCCGAAAAATAAATAATCTGTGTAAGTCTCCAAGTAGGTAAATTTCTAGTCATTTATTGCAGTCAACGAGCATAACCACTTCGTTCTCAGAATAATTAACAGAGAAGGTATTATTGGAAACTCCAAATATAACCAGCCTCACTAAGTGAGGCCATGAGCAGAATTATCACAGACCCCGGAGGGACGAAAGGTTGATCCTTCCTTGCCCAACCCGGAGCTCTCGGGCCTGTGAGGCGGCAGCGAGGATCACTGCCACTGGGCTTCCGGAAATGGATATAATCTTTGAATAAAAATGCTAGACTTGATAACTTTTTCCTAATTTTAAAAGTGGTGACTGTAAATCACGTTAGGTAAAAAAAAATTGAAAAACCGTTTCAGCCACAGAATACTTCACAGGTCAGGAACAGGATCAGAAGCAAATCTATGAATTTTTGTCTAGAGGGGACTGAGGTCCCAAAAATATTTGAATTGCTGTAGATTTGGTGATTTCAAAAAGACGAATTTCAAGGAAAGGAAAATATTTACTACAAATTAATAGGTATTTTTATTAAAAAATGAAAAATAGTTTCACTTTAGGGGAGGTACAGCCCTTCCCTCTTTATTTTCTCTTGGAAATAATACTGGATTGTTTTATTAACAAAACCATTTCAGGAAGATATAAGAAAAACTAGAACCAGCGAGCTACCGCCATTGCAAACGTTTTTGCAGTTAGCTCGTTGTTACTGTGAGCGCCTCAGTATCTTCTGGTAGGATCTATATGTTGGAATGCATACTAACTAGATACTCCTATCCCGGGATGTTTGCTATAAATAGTGAGTAGTTCTGTGGTCAGATGAGAAAATTCTATTAGTAAAAAACCAACTTAGCATTTTACTTTACTAACCATAACTTAAATTAAAAACCAAATATGATATAGAATTTTAGTATAATCTTATAAATTATTCAATAAACATTAAGGTGGTGAGTAAAAGTGTTTCTTACTATCCCACCGTTTTCAGGAAAATGAAGTAATGATAAATTTTAATTGAATTTAACTTTTAAACTTGATAAATAAAATGAAAACAATAAACTATCAAAAAAATAAAGGGGAAAATACCAGTGTTTCTTAATACCTTAAAGTTTTGTTTAAATGAGATAATAAGAAACGGGGCATTTTTAAGAATGATCTACAACTTAAATTGAAGAACAAAAAGTGATTTATACAGCCCTCTTAACCTCTAAAAAGGTTCAATAAAAATTCCAAGATATAATTTAATTTTAAAAACAAGATCAATCGAAATAGTAGTTGAAAAAGCATGACTTTAGGTGGATGACCTCCAAAATTGGAAAATTTCAAAAAAATCCAAAGTTTGACCCTCTATATCTCTGTTGTAACAAAATTTAAAAGTCTGAAAATTCTACAGATAAAGCCTCCCAAAGGTATCATCCTCCTTTTGTAAAACTTTTATCTTTGGTATTTACTTCTAAGTCGAGTTATGAACCTTCAAAATCTGATAATTTAAAAAAAAGTATCTAAATTTTGACCCTTTATATCTTTGTTGTAGCAAAGTTTAAAATCCCGAAATTTTTACAGGTTAAGCTTCATTAAGGTATCCTCCTGTGAAAATTTCATCTGTTATTTAATTCCAAATCAAGTTACAGAACCGTAAAAACGTTATACTAGTAGAAAAACAATCAAAATTAAATTGAAAAATGAGATACTGTTCATTATCACATGTGACCTCAACTATGCGTTTTTACGGTCCCGTAAGTTGACTTGGAATAAAATTGCACAGGGAAATTTGTTTTAAAATTATCAGATTTTGAAGGTTCATAACTCAACTTAGAAGTTAATACCAACGATGAAATTTTCACAGAAGGATGATACCTCAGGGAGGCTTAATCTGCAGAATTTTCAGACTTTTAAACTTCAAACTTTCAAAAGTTTCAAAGTTCAAAGGTCAAACTTTTGATTTTTTTTTTTTTTTAAATTTTCCAATTTTGGAGGCCTACAACTACAAAAACGAACAAATTATTAGTGTTGAATTTTTTCAGGATATAGTCCAGTAAGGTAGTAACACATTGTCTACAAAAAACGTTTGGAAAATATAGATATTTTGGGAATACTACTCCTTCGAAAATTGAAAAATCATCATTTTTAAAGTTCAACTTTTAGGCGGGTTTTTAATATTTGGGACACGATTCTCCTTAAACTTGTACCATACATTATAAAGTCTGTATCTTTTTGAGTAAAATGTCTTTTGTTGCATTAATTTAAGTTAAGCCAGTTAGGAGTAACGAAAGTTAACGTAAGCACAAACGCAAAAATCAGCATTTTTCGTAGAACATCGATGACTGCCATAATTAAAATATAAGATAAAAAATTAAAATTTGTGTTTTTGGACTCTCTTATAATATAAGAATCAACACACAAAAATGATTCGATTTTAAATGGTCGAGCGACTGACTACCTTTGGATCATTTGACATGGATTAACCCCTCACTCTTGGAAAAGAAGTGAAAAGAAAGAGGGAAAGATAAAAAATACAAAAAAAAGAGAGAATAAGGTCTAGATGAGAAGAAAGTAGACTCTATGAGAAAAAAGGGAAAAAAGAACTTATGAGCCCTTCTCATATACAACACCTATATCCTACCTACCCCTAAGTATTCCTTCAATAAACTCCTTCTTTCTTCCCAAAGTATGAGACAACATCTATACCAGATACTGAAAAACATCTAGGAACAGAAAATAACGCCAAGTTGCACTGCCAAACGCATCATGATGAGTAGTTGACTACTCACCACTAAAAGAGTCAGATATTGCTTGTATTTTTTCGGAAGACTGTTAATAGAAGGCGGAAGGCGTGCTTTCCACAATAAAAAGTTGCACAATACTCAGCCACCTTCCGCGGAAAGACAAGCAATAATTCAAATATCCTAACAACTCGTACTGGTACTCCAGGACAGCGGTTCCCAAACTGCTCCACGAAGAAATTTAAAATAAACACATTTTTTGAAAATTTCTAATTGGCGTTGCTCTGAAATTTTCAGAATTTAAACCAGTTATAGCCACAATGTGCTCGTCAAAGAAAAAAAGCTCATCTTTTTTAATGGGAAACACTCATGGATTCAGCACCGTATCCAAGGGGACGGTTTTAAGCAGCGTTCGAGATTGTGGTGGTTTGCTGGTCCGGGACAACTAAAAAACGGCTCAGACCAGTGGAAACAGAAAATCACTGGAAAAACTCTGAAATAGCTCCGTTTTTTACTTTTTAGGAATCGAAAGAATTTTTTGACATCAACTCCCAAGAATCGAGAAAAAATCCTGAACTAAAAATTTAATTTTAAAGTAGCTCCGTTTCTTTTCTTTCTAATAGGAATCGAAAGTATTCCTGCTGGAAAAATGTCTGCTATTGGGGCTGAAATGCGGGCATCCATAGAAAGAGCCCGCCCCCCATTAGAAGTCAGAATGAAGCAGTTTAGAGATTTATTGGTGGAAGTGGAGGTATCAGCCTTTTCTACGTGGGAAAAAGAACTACACAAGATTGTGTTTTGATCCCAGATACTTACTTCTTACATCCAAAGAGCGAAAGCAATTTCTTGAAAAGTATGCGAAAGAGAGGGCTGAAGAGAGGAATGAGATAAATTAATTACTTGCACTACTTTTTTTAAGTTTTAAACATGTCTACTTTTGTGTGAACAAAAGAGCATTAGTGGGGAATTTTCTAGCATTGCTTTATTTAAAAGAAATCTGTAACTGAAGTTAACAGATTCCTTGTTAAGATTCAAGGCCATCATGCTCCATCAGAATCAGCATGCAGAGAATAGTTTAAAAGGTTAAAGAACAATGATTTTGATGTTAATGACAAAAAATGTCTCAAGGCGAATATCAAATTATCGGCCTAACTTTTATAGGACTAGAGTCAGATGCTAGTCGACTTGTGTGAACATTAAAAGTTTATCCTTCCCAGCAGAGATATTTTTAACTCCTCTGAGAGAGTATTTCACTCCTTGAAAATCGGAATTACTCTTTTAAAAAACTAGACAAGAGTATTTTCACTCTTTGAATTTTTCACAAAGGTTTAGCTTAAACCTTCAGCTACGGCATCCTAATTATCATACTTTTTAAATGTGCTTTCATACAGCCATAGTATTTTTTTTTTCATTTATTGTTCTGATGATTTGAGAGTTTGATTGATTGAAACCCAAAATAGCATCCTCATTTTTTTTTTTTCAATTTAATTTTGTCCATTAAAAAGTGAGCGTTTTTAATAGAAATTTTTTCTGTATATGTAGTTTATGCTATTTCCGTATTTCACACCACATAATTTAATTTAACTACTCCTAAATAAAAAAGTCAAGGAGTATTTTTACTCCTCAAAAAAAATCCTAGGAATTACACTGCCTCCCAGTTTCAAAACGTTTAAAAGCCTAAGGGACGATTCAGAAGCAATGTTCTTGAGTTCCATTCCAATAGATACGAACAGCTTCTTCAAAGGACGAAAAGGAAGATTTTTTTTTGCATTTTATCGTAGTGAAATAACACAAAAATCGTAGGGTAAGCCCGGCCATGAATCAACATCATTGGTTAACCCAAATATATTCTTGGTTCTGAGCTTTTTCTTGGAATTCGATAGGATTTGACCATGAGTTGCTCAAACTGAACGAAACCATCATGGAAAATTGCTTTCGACTGGAATGGATGTGTTTGAGTCGAGCATTAAAGCAAAAACGCCCGCAATATGAGCAGACACAAAAAGAGTTTTTGCAGCCCCTTGTCAGAACACCGGTAAAAACCCACATAGAACACTTAAATGGAAAGTTTTATCCCACCCGCTGTATTCACCACACATTGCCTCTTCAAACTACCACTGGTTCAATTCGATTTAACAAAGTCTGGCTGAAAAGCACCTCCATTTTTATGAAGATGGCAAAAAAAAAAAAATGGGTAGATTCTTTGATAGCCTCAAAGGACCAGTTTTTAAGCAGTGAAATTCAAATGTTAACAAAAAGATGGGAAAAGAAGTGCTTAGCGATGAGCAGTACTTTTAATGATTTGGTTAATTTAGGGTTTTTAAAATACTAAAGCATTACGTTTCAAGAAAAAACAGCAGGAGCTTATTCAAACTCCTTGTGTGTTATTTATTTAAATGAAATAACCCTAGTATACAACATAAAATTTAAACGTTAAACTTTTACCTAATTTCTAACAGCAAGTAATCACAATTACAGTAACTTTATAGATTATTTAGAAATCCTATATGTAAACAAATAAACGAAAAGAAAAAATTGCAAGCTATATTCAATTTCATAAAATCCATACAAGAATAAGTATTTGAATAAGTATTTCCCAAGCCATAAACTGGAAGAAAACGAAACAATTGAACCTCAGTCACCAAATGTGTCAATAAGCATCAACATCAACAATAACTTTAAATCTTTCAACCCTAGATTGCTAGACTTCCTACATAACATTTCAGGCAGTTAGTTCTGAAAAGGTTAACAGTTAAAAATGCTGATTTCCACAATTACTAAACTTAATTGCTAATCCCCAACTGTCAATCTTACAATTGGTTTAAAAGTTGCATATTAAAAAATAATAAAATTTATGTATTTTTCAACTGCTTCTAGACTTAAGTTTTATTTATCTAATCCAGGGGTTCCCAAACTTTCCCCTGTTACAGCAACCTTCACACTGTCATCTACAGTTTTGTATAACATACCTGCTCATATTATGGACCTTTTCTGGCCTCAACTGTTAGCTATTTTATACCCTCCTTTTAACCAACTTTTTAGCTGTGGAGTATTTCTCCAAGCCCCAGGAATATTATTTTAATTTAAAGGCCTCAGTTTTAAAATTATTCCAATTTACTGGAATAATCACACTACTTAGAAAAAAAAGCAGTCTGAATTTCAAAAAACTTGTTACTTGTTCTCTGAAGATGGAGACCACACATAATTTTTAATAAAGGTTGCATAATAATTTAAAACTGTAAGATCATTTGGTTTCTATCAAATAATTGAAGATAAAACTTATGAATAAGGCCATGAGCAGAGCTGTTTTACAGAACGTAAGACTGAAAATCACAGTCAGCTGAGGCAAAGCCCCTTGTTTCCCCAAGTTAACTTGGTCCTCATTTTATCGACCTTGAGGGATGAAAGGCTGAGTCTGCCTTGCCCAACCCGGAACAGATTGACATGCACTACAACTTAGCCACTGGGCTTCTAGATTTGAACCAGGGTCTAAATCTTAACGATCTAGCACACTAATTGTTAGGCCACATGGCTACGAGAGTAATTTAGGAATTAGAACATAAAATTTTGCATGCTATTTACTCAAATGTAATTTCTAATGTTTGGCACTAGTTAACTAGAACTAGTTGCAACTAGTAGTTAACTACTGATCAACTAGTAGTTAACTAGTAGTTTAACTACTTTTGGTTTAAACTAGTTCAACTAGTAGTTTAACTACTTTTGTTTTAAACTAGTTCAACTAGTAGTTTAACTACTTTTGGTTTAAACTAGTTCAACTAGTAGTTGAACTACTTTTGGTTTAAACTAGTTCAACTATTAGTTGAACTACTTTTTTTAATAACTACTAGTTGAAACTACTTTCAAAATTTCAACTACTTTCAAAAAAAATTCTTATTAAAATTTTTATCAAAATATAGAAAAAAATTGTACTGTAACAAATTTAATTAAGATGTAGAGTACTCAAAATACCATAACCAGAATTAAAGGCCCTTTTTGCGCGTTTTTTGTGACATAGATAAGAAAGATGTATTAGAATTTGGGCAAAAAATAGGTTATAAAATTAAATAGACTAGTTAACTAGTAGTTAACTACTTTGGGAAACAGTTAACTACTAGTTGCAACTAGATTTTCCCAGACTAGTTAGTAGTTGGTAGTTAACTATTTTTTGACCACTAGTTGCCGAACACTAGTAATTTCTGAAAAATTGCAACTACCTTCTTCTAGAGATAAAATCACAAAAGCTATAAGATTCCTTACAGATTTAGCAATTGAAACTGGACTTTGGAAATCACTGATCTAATCAATCCTCAGTATTTTTATTCCAGATGATAATATTTAATTCAACCCCAAACAATTTTGCAAAATGGTTGGATTAATTAAGAAATAATTGCTGACAAAGATCAAAGATATTTTCTATCCAACGAAAAATTTGCAGCATTTTTAATTGTGTGAATCCAATAAAACACATTAATATAACAAAAGCAAAACACAAGTTTAATGCACAGATTGCTATAGTTAATAATTTAATTGAAATTCCCAATATACAACTCCAATAAATTATTAGCCAGTATGTTATTACAGATTAAAAGATATTTACCACAGTATTATATAAATTAAAAGAATGATTGTTATTCTTGAAAATAAATCTGATAAAACTTAAAAGGATAATTAAATTCACAGCTCAGTTTAAAAATAAATATGAAACTAAAACATTTAGTAAAATGAAGAGTGACAGAAATCTCACAAAAGCATTATTAGCATCACATCATGCCGAAGCATGTACCAAACAATGCTCGTATAAGGAGCCATTAAATCTTTTAATATTTAGATATATAATTCAATAATGATTAATTCTCTGATGATATTTCTTATTTCAAGACTTAAACAAAAACCTCATTTGAATCAATGTATAAGTGGACAAAAATTACCCTAAACAGAGAGCATACTAAATTTGTTAAAATGGTATTAATAGATATTTTCTAAGTTAAAATGATTGATAAGAACATGAACACATACACATGCTCATTGTATATACAGAACAGTAACACATAATAAAAACATTTTAATACAATACTCAGCCAACTATGACAGCTTTTTAAGTATAGATACATCATATGTGTATTTCATTGTAAAATTAATTATTCATATAGATGTATGCAAGGTTATGAAAAGAGCAGTAAAAAATGCTCACTGTGTAAAAACAGACAATAATTATTTTCTCAGAATATTTTTTCAATAATCAATTGATACAGTTGAATAGACAACATTTAACCAGATATTAAATCACTCAATAAAATACTTTCAAATGTGATATTAATTTAAGTTTAGCAAAATAGATTCTTATTTCCTTTTATTAATATTAAAAATAGAAAATATTTAAGAAATAATTAATTCCAACTTATTTATTCTTGATGTACTTTCATTAGTAAAATAGTTCTTACAACCAATTTACTGCTCTGATTAGAGATGATACTTGAGTGCTCAGTAGTATATTTTTATGTAAAATGAGGGTGAAACATAATTCTGATGTATGGGTTTATATTTAAAAGCAAATGGATGATTAGGAAATATAAATGAACTAAGTAAAAATGCTAAGATTCTAAAATAGATACATGACCAAGAGTAAAATTTCTACAATATTGTTTAACCATGTAACAGTCTTGCGGTAAATTTTAAAAAGTTGCAATGTAAATAATTATTTACAATTGAATATTAAATTGTGTTGTCTGTTTCCATTGATAACAATTTTTATGTACAGAGGAATCGAGACAAAACAATGGTTAGAGAATATTTAGAAAACTCGTGAGATTAAAAAAAAACACCCTTTATAATAGGATAAAAATACCACATACATAAACTTATTACAATTTAAAGCACCACAATATATAGTTATGACCAAATATAACACTATCTCAGTTGAAGTTTTTAAAGTGGACCAGAAACATTGATCACCTTTTATAGGAGTAATAAACAGTGAAATAAGCTAAGAAAAAAAAAGATTGTAAATATATTTGAAATGCTAGGGATGCCAACTGATATCTTTAACTGGAAGAATTTAATCACCTTTATATCTTTCTCATTGGATACACCCCTGAGGAATATATCTCTCATTATTTATAAAATTACTATCATACTGAACCATCCAATGTACTTAATATTTGAAAAATCAAAACCCCTTATTCATGAGCTACTAACACTCAATCCTAAGAAAGTGTTAACTAATGTTCATAAGAAATAAAACAAAAGACCATGAATTTGTAAAATATCCTCATACAAAGTCTTCATAATTGCATAATTGTTTTGTTATGATGAAATGAATGAAACTTAAAAATTTTCGCTAAACAATTAGAATATATCACTGCCTGGGAACTCCTAAAAATTAACAGTGCTACAGTTAACTAAACAAAATCTGTTTTATGACATGTAAGACAATTATAAAATATAACTTTACACCATACGGTACACAAATTGTAACAACTAATGAATCCTGGGTGTTAACTAATGTAAAAGAGTCTTAACACGGGTTTTTAAACACCCAAAACAGTTTTATCATATAAACAAATATATTTTGAGTATTTTAGAATGGTAGTGAGATCAATTGAACTGAAAGATAGTTGGGAAAAAAATGAAAGGCACGTGATGGCAGAAACACAGGACTAAAAACATTAACAAGCTATAGAGTATATATATTTATAAGGCACTTAGTTTGACTACATTGGCAAAAGATGGGATGGGAAAAAGTAAATGTGTGATAAGATACATACATGTGCATCTAGTCCTTGATAGTTAAAAAATTGTGACCCTTTTTAACTTTAAATGTTAGCTCTACTTTTATCTCAAAAGCCTGCTCAAAGAGCCTGCTCAATGTATTCCATGAAATTGTTAAAACTATAATCATACAAATGAAAGAAAGTTAGATGATAAGAGAAGTAGATAACTAATGTAAATGCATTCCATAAAATTGTTAAAACTATAATCATACAAATGAAAGAGAAAGTTAGATGATAAGAAGTAGATAATAAAACTCAAACATGTAAACAGACTAGATAATTTTAAAATAAAATACTAAGTTTACATCATTCAGTGACTTAAATGATATATGTGCTGAAGAAAAACAATGAAAAATGAGTTAAAGAAAAATGAAAAGTGGATTGTGTGTGGAAAATGAAAAGTGGAAAATGTAATTATTAAAATGTTATGCAAGAAATATGAAGCTAAAATCAACTTCCATAAAAATGAAAAGGGATCAAACAACCCTGTGTACAAAAGTGTAATCATCACTTATATAACATGAATTTACACAAAATACTATACAAAAACAATCAAACATTACTTATCCACACTTATTTAACTTTAATATTTTAGTTACCAAAAGAAATCTTTTAAGGAATGAAAATAAATTATATGAATTATGGCAATTTCAGTAAAACTTAAAAGCAAAGAATTTGTGATGGACATCTTGACAAGTAGCAAAAAAACTGGGTCCTCACACTAAAAACTGGTGGATAATGTTATCCGTCTTTGTAACATTTTTTAGGACACATTGCCCCCTAGTTGGTGATAGATGAGTAACAATTAGAGGCTTAGGTTGGCTGAGTTGCAAATGCTATATTGTTCACAAGCGAGTGGCCTGATGCATATGGATTGAATTCCAACTATGCCCATTTAAAACAACAATATTAAACTTAAAAACCAGATCTTTCTTAATCTCAATACAATTTGAGACATAACAGAGAGTTGAAACAATCAGATCATTAACTAAAGGTAGAATAAACACACTTCATGATCATACGATCATAAGTCTAAATTTTAATAGAAATATTACCTGTTTAAAGACTAGTGTGTAAAAGGAACAGTGAATTATAGTAATTTATCTATTTAAAAAATTGGAAACACTCAATGATAGAGGAAGAAAGAAACTTTTACCTTCACGACCTTTAAAGTCTCATATCACAGAATTGCTCTACCCAAAGTGTATATTTAAATATTATTTCGAATTTTTTAAGATGGATTTACTGATAAAAGTATCAAAGGCATTATTTTACCAAACTCAAATTATTGGCACTTTTAAAGGCACTTCCAAAAATTTGCTTCAGTATCACTGATGAGAAATTTGGAAATAATCAGTCTCAGGAATGCAGGGACTACTTTCTGTATCCACACGGGTTTTTAAAAGAGCTTCTAGTTCTTCTTGTTGGGATACAAATTCACTTTCCAAGGTCTAAAAAATTTCAAATGAAAAATTAATCAAATGAGAATGTGTTCATAAATTATGCCAAATAAATATTGTATAGCAAAAAGATTGTGTACCTGTTTCCTAGGTTTCAGACTGTTTCTCCATTCTTCCACTGTAACTGAATGTTGCTCTTCCAGTTGTTTGAGTTTAGCACTTTCATGCTGCATCAACATTTTCCTCTTTTCATTCTACACGGAATAATGGTTAAAAACTGCCATTAGAAAAACACACACACAAGCAAGAGTTAAAATAAAGTTATCTACAAGATATAAATCAATAAAATGTTTTTTGACTTATACTTTTTGTTATAGAAAACAGTATTTTTTAATCTTTGGTTTTCAAAGTATTAAGGGACTTTCAATGACTGGTTTGGTATAGTTTTTTTAACTAATACTTTTTTAATGCACTTTAATAAGCAAGGGCTTTTGCAAGTAATTATACTTTGAGCTTGACCTATCACACCCTATCAGTTATGCTACCTTAATCATAACTGTTATACATTATGAGGTATATGACAGATTTGTAATTGTGCTATAAAAACTTAACCAACCAGAAGTTAATATATGCTTAAAATATTATAAACTTTTTCTGAGATTATTAATAAGTGATCAAAGCAATATCACAATTTCTCAAGCCAAAAACATCAGGTTCCTCAGAGGTTTCCTAAGGATTTCTCATACAATCAACTGAAGTTGATATTATAGAAAAGTACTAAGAATGTACAGAATGCTCAAGCCAAAAACATCAGGTTTCTCAGAGGTTTCCTAAGGATTTCTCATACAATCAAATGAAGTTGATATTATAGAAAAGTACTAAGAATGTACAGTTATTGGTTTTCCTCTAAACAGCCTTAAAAAGGTCCTTCTTAGACTAGCAACTGGGCAACTGTCAAGATACAAAATTATGTAACATCTTTTCAGTAACAATATCAACTTTTATGTAATAAAAAATTTTTACTTGTAATTGCTCAAGCTCTTTCAAGTGTGATTCAGCAGAATTTTGCAATTCTTCAAGCTGTTTTTTCAGCTTTAGTTCATGACGTAACTGTTCGGCTTTGTACCGTTTCTTTTCTCCATCTTGAAACTGAAAAAAATAATTCATGTATTAATTTTGATTTAATCACCACTGAATCAAGATTACAGAATAATTTACTTACAATATTTTTACTCATGCATGTTTTTAAACTATTTTAGTGCATTTAACTATAAGATAGAAAAACTGTACTTCTCTAATACTTTAAATCTTACAAAACATATGATAGAAGCTAGTGACTGATAGTATTGAAACTAATGTATCATGAACACATAATGATAAGCTTAGCATATCCCTGAAACATGGACAGTTCTAGAGGTCTTTAAGGCTGTCCAAGAGTGAAAAAAATGTCCAGGTTGAAAATTTTTAGAACTGGCAGATTTTTTAAAAATTTTTTAACATGTTAGGTTTTTTAATGTTCTCTTGGAATCCACCTCCAATATCATTACAAAAGGTTACACAAATATTGCTGACCTTTTCATGCACATAAATTGAGTGTGTTGAACTAATATTTTTAAAACCAAAAGGTAGGTTGTGGATTAAAATTCTGAAAAAGCACCAGATAAGATGAAAAGAGGAAATCTCTTGGGGTCTTGCCTTTTATCAAGTAGTTTAGAAATGGTTCATATGCGTTCCATAAGATAATATTGTCACAAGCTATAGATACCATCAGAGGACTTTCAGAAAATTATCATTTGGAGCCAAAAAATAAGACATTTTAAGAACACTATAGAACAGTTGCAATGATTTTGTTTACTTACTCTTTTAATTTTTTCTCTCTCTTCTTCTGGTGATTCTGAGAGATTTACAATACTTATTCTTAAGCTTTCTCTAAACATTAATTCCCTGGTTTTCATTTCTGTTCGTATACGTTTAGGAAGTTGTCTTCTTTCTAGCGTTTGCCACTTAAGTAACTCTTCTTCCTTGCAGGCATTCATTCTTTTAACTTGTTCAAGTTCCTTAATTAAAGAAAAAAAATTAAACTTGTGATTAAAGATTGCAAACAATTTGATTCTGCTTTATGATTTTTTCGGAATTGAATTCATGATTGGACTTGATAACTTTTAATTCTTTAGTAAGAATTTTGAATTAGTTTAATTTTAAAAAATAGACCTTTTACCTTTTCATGCCGCACAAGCATCTGATGACGTTGAAGGAAAAATATATCTTTTATTTGCCTTTTTGAAAGCTGGTGCTTCTCTTGCAATTGTCTTTCTTCTAACTCCCAGATAGCAGATTCACGAGCTGAAATTTAATTACAGCCAACTTAAATAAAAGTTCAAATTTCATTTAGGTCTTAATAATTTGTTTGACTGGTTGAAAGAATTTATATAAGAAAGGACCAGTTCAGTTAGAATGTCCCTTATTTCCTTAGTAGGCCTAATTTAACCAAATAAAACATTAGTACAGAAATCCAAACACACACACACACATCATAGACTTAGATTATCTATGCCCAGGATGAAAGTAGATTAAACCTCATTAAAATAATGTCTTTACAACCCCCATAATAGCCAGCAAGTTAATTTTCATACCTGTCTTGTCTTAAAGAAAATTTGCTAGGATAGATTTCTATCCCAGATGGAAAACTTTCACTCGAGATCACAGATGCTTAGAGCAAATTACCAATTATTGAGTAACATCTAATTTTTAATTATAAAATTTGGAAACTTGCCTCTGAGAAGTTGCTGTTTTTGCTGTAAAAATTGGCGTTCTAATAATGCCAATTTGCTAGAATGTTTTTCATTTAACCTCCTCATCGAAAGTTCATGATTTTCTGCAAGCTTCTTCATAAATATTAATTCCTGAAATGATTAAAATTCAAAGTAATAAATATACTTGTATAAATATATTACTCACATATTATTAAAATACATTAACTCCCCAGATTACATTACAAATGTCTTTTAAAAAGTATAATTCCAAAAATACTTCATGAACATTTAATTTTCTCTCAAGTAAATTCCTTTGTTATATTATAACTTTGCTATGTTATTGAAAGTTAATTTTATTTCAATTTATTTAAAAATGAACTGATTGACTTACTTTTTCTGCATGTTCAACATCTAATTTTTCTTTTCTGTCCTTATAAACATCTTTTCTTTTATCTTTGGGTAGCAAATCAGTCTCATGTTTCAATAATTTTATCTCATGCTTCAAACCTTCTCTAAATGCCCGCAACTCACGTTCCTGTTTGACAACATTGTTATTAGTTACATAAAAGTAAAAAAAACTTTGTAATTTTACAATTATTAAAATGAATATTTTTTCTTTCTTATAAAGGTAAAAAAAAAAATAATGATTCATGAAGTAATTGACCTGAAGCAAGCAAGTTGGTATCAGAAGTTTGAAAATTTACTACAAGTGTGATCCTTAAAAACTTCACTATAACTGATTTTGTAAAATTTGCTGATATATCAAGGTAAAAAAGGTATTATTTTTTAATTTAGATGTAGAATCCCAATTAACAAGGAAATTGTAAACTATATAGGTGAGAAAAATATGACTAATAATGAACATTATATCTCAATACTTTTACTTACATTTTTTTGCACCTTTTAATAAAAATACTCTTCTAATAAATATATCTATTGAGAAGTAATCTTTATATAGTCCTCAGAATTTTAATTCTTTTAGATGAAAAATTGAACATCAGATGTTTGGAAAGCTCAGAAGAACAATAATTTGTTTACAGAAACCCTATTAAAAACCTTTTCCCACTTTTCCCTTTTTTTTTGTAAATTATATCTAGTTTAATGGTATGTTTTCATTTGATCAATGAATGAAATTTAGTACTGAGTAAAGAATTTTATTTATATAAGTATTCTGGAATAGACATTCATTGTTCAGTAACATTTATTTTTAAGAGAATAGGTTTATCTTCTTTTCAAATCTAGAACATTAATTTTGAGAAAAGCATTTAAAATTACAGGAATAGGAGTTCAGTTGGAAGCAAAGAAAAAGTGAAATACAAATGAACATCCATTTAGCTGGGTTTGACTGATAACAAAAATTAATAAAACCAAAATGGAATATAGCCTTTCAGATATTTCAAGATTTAATAGTTTAATTTGCTACTCTGGACACATATTTTTCTCCTCTCCATCCTCTCAAAAATCTAAACCTTAAATTTCTTCCGTAAGAGTCAACAGAAATTAGCTTACCTGCTCAGCTCGCACTTTCTTAGATGCTAGTCTCAGATCAAATTCCTGTTGTTGCTCAGCTCTTTCCAAACGGTGCTTTTGTTGCTTAGCAAGAGCATCGAGATCGGCATCATAACCTCTCAGTAATGCCTGTAGAAGTTTTGTTGAATTAATGTTCAGAAAAGGAAGATTTGACACAGAAAAGTTTTAAGCATTAACATCCAGAAATAAAATTTGATGATAAAACTTACAGTCATTTCTTGGTCAAAACGTTTTTCAGACTGTTCCCGTGTTGCTTGAGCTTTCGCACCTAAGTCTTGAAATTGTTTTGTCTCAAGCTTTTGGAGCATTTTCAGTTCCCTTAGTTCCAGTTTCCTTTAAAATAAATAGTTAAAAAATTGAGTACATTACAAAAATAAATGATGTAGCATAAGAAATAATTATAAAATAGGATGTTATGTAAACTTCTAGTTAATACATCTCTTTCATTAAAAAAATAGCAATTACACAGGCTTACAAAATGTTTTTAGCTGCTGGGAATTTTAGAGGTAATTTAGTAGGAATGCTAAATCTAAATATGAATTTTGTTTTCCTCCATAACGAATAGTTTTTTAAGTGATAGTTTCTTAACTCTTTCAGCAAGTGTCTGATTTGATAGTTTGAATAAACATTCAAATTCATTTAAGCTATTTATGATGGAGCAAAAACAAAGAAATATTATCAAATAGCATCATCTATAAGAGAGAAATTAAATAACACTTTTCAGCACCAAAAAAATCCTCATACCTCTATATTGACCTCTTAAAAAATTTTTTACCAACAGTTTTGTTTTTAGAGAATTTTAAAGTAAAAAAAACAGTGCTATATTTCTAAATGAGCTGGTCAGTATGAAAGTCCACTGAACATAGTTTTGAGAAACAGATGGTATATATATATATAAATTCCTACCTCAGAATATGGCCATCTTTCATTTGTTTATCTTCATCACCATAGATCACTTTGCTAGTAGTAGTAGTAACAACTACTCCATCAATCATGAACTTTCTTGTTTTCTTCAATGTCTTTTGCTTCACCCTTTGAGATGCATTGTAAGAATTTTCCTTTTTAGAAAGAGCAGGTTTTTCCTACAAAGTTAAGCAAAACTACTTAGAAATACAGAAGTAGAACTATTTTTTTAACTGTGTCTAAAAAGCTAAACAATTAAGCAAAACTTGATACCAAAAATTTTTAAAAAAGCTCATTACCTTCCTTCTCAATATAACTTGACAAGTATCATTTTCAGATGCTATGGAAGAAACATTACTTCTTTCACTGGGGGTTCGATTAATACTCTTAGTTTTGCCATTAACATGTTCACTTAAGTTGTCCTCTGGAACCGTTGATACACTAATAGCATCCCTGCATATCTTATTTTTTTCATTTTCTTCATTAATTCCATTTTGAATAAGAACTTTCTCTTCAGTTACTGCAATTTGTTCAGTAGAAGATACAGAATTAACTTCAGATTCAACTGAATCTCGTAGCTCATTGGCTTCCATTAACTTTTCCGAAGTTTCTAATTTTTCAATCTGATCTTGACACAAGCCAATAACTGATAAATTATTTTGTATTGCAGGTGAACCACATGGTTCTTCAGGTTTTGACCCAACAACATTATCAGAAACTACTTTATCTTCAAGAATAAAACTAGTTTCTTCAGCAACCTCTAAGGTAGCTAAATTTGAATACTGAGTACTACAAATAGAATCCGATTTTTCAACAACCAATTTTACAGAACCTTGGTCAGCGTCTTCAATATTGGCATTTGACATGGACTCTTTCAAACTTTCTGTCAAGGGTTTACAAACAGATAACTCTAGATCTGGAGTATCAGGTTTAATCAGAGCTCTATCTGGAACATCTGCATTTTCAGATCTGCAATAAAAACTTCATATTATTAACAAACTACAACTACCCATTCAAACACATAAAACAGGATTCTTTCATTATAAAAGCTGTATTATTTTAGAATACAGAACTATGCACTCAAAAAATATTTAAAAGTTATCTAAATTGATAGACCCTTTGCCAGATTATAATTCATACACATAAAAATATCAATAAATCATATTAATTCCAAAATGAAGATAAATTAACATACTGTGTATTTATGGCTGTGTTTTGGTCAGATACAACTGAGAATTCCTCTTTCTTTTTTGTAACATCAGTTTTTGGTTGTAAGCTTTCATCAGAATTTATACATATGAGATTATCAATAGCTCCTGAAGATAAATTGGCTAAAAGAAACATGAGTAGGAGATGTAATAAAATTTAACACAAACAAGTAAACTCAACTTGGGGGAAAACAAACATGTGATAAACAATAAAAAATCCCCTAACACCAAAGACAAAGTATGCATTCATTTCTGAATTCTTATAAACAAATATCAAACTAATCCAATAATACTTAAAGAAGTAATTTACTTACATGCAGTATTTATTTCAAGAGAAGTATTTTCTTGTACACTACTAGTATCTTTAATGGCATTTAATTCCAAAGGTATTTTCTCGATATTTTCTTCAGTTTGATTAAGTACATTATAGTCTGGCCTATAAAAAACACTAGTTTATAGATGACAGATATATGTGCTAAATAAACATAGAAAGGAAATAAAAAAGTTTTAAAAATACAGGACCAAAAATGCATCACAGCAAAACTTAATATTTTTCAAAATTATCTTAGTTAAAATTTTCTATACAAAAAAGCTTTATTAGCCTCATATTCTAGTCCTGATTATTTTCTTTTAACAAACATAAACATATGTGCAGATAATAAACTAAAAATAAAGATATTAAAAGTATATAAGGTATCCTTTAACCATTTTTTACCACATAAAATCCTTCTCATAACTCAGAATAGATAATCCAAGTTATTTTAAACATTTTTACCACTTAAGAGTTAATGAAAAAGTTATGGAAATTATTACTATATACAAAGAAGACATACTTATCAGACAAGTCTGTTACTTGATGAACACTTGGTTCAGGTTTTCCATGATCAACTTCAATTTCATTAGTATTGCACACTAAAGCAGATTCCAAATTTGTATTAGAACTACTGTTAATGTCAGAATTTTCTGCTTCAGTAGAAACTACATCCTCTTGATTTGGTTCAGTGATTCCACTGTCTTTGAGAGGCAGTTCTTCTGACTTTGCAGTTTCAATAGGAATTTCATCTGGTGATTGCTCAATGGAAACTGAATTGACTTCAGTTTTTTTGGTATCTAAAAGTGGTGCTTGCACGGAATTGGAAGTAATTTCAGACGTTGCAGTATTGTCAGATGGGTGCTGTGTAACAGTTGATTCACTTTCAGCAATAAGGTCTTCAGTCGGATGCTGGATGAGTGGTGATGTGTCACTAGTTATTTGGATCTCTTCAGGTAATTGTTCAGGTAATGTTAACTCATGTTCACTAGCAAGATTTTTACTAACTGAAGGTATTGTATATTCTTCACCTAATAAAGTAGGTGAAAAGATACTTTCTTCACATAAAGTAACATCATTATCACAGGATCTGAATTTGTTTAAAATGTACTTTTCAGTAACATCTAAATTAGTTTCACTTTTTGATACAACTGAAGACAGTTTCGGCAAATTTAAAGCATCCTTATTAGACTCCCCTTGGGAAGATAACGAAGGCAAAGATTCACAACTTTTACTAGGAGTTAACTCATTAGTAATGGTTGTGTCTTTATCATCTAACTTCTGTAGTTCAGAGCTATCATCTGTCTGCTTTGGTGAATAACTTATTTCAAAAGGTTCTATTTCCTTATTTCCTATGAAAGTCAAAGAAAAGCAATTGTTCAGGGTGTCAAAATAAAAAATTCTTTTCATAGCTTCTTAAAATTAAAATCAATACTGATAAAGTTTGTCTTTTCTAGCTAGGCAGTTAGTGTAACCCTAAATGGGCCATGCCCTTCACTCCCTAGGGATGGGGAGGTATAACCAAGCTACCAATTTCCTGCACCCCCTACTTGAACTAGGATTTCCAGTTCCCAACTGCCTAGCGAAGAAAGACAGACTTCAAAAGATAAAATTTATGAAAGAAAAATATCTTTAAAAAGTTTAAAAAACTGAGTTAAAATCTTAATAATCCATGAAATAGTATTCAAAAGAATATGTAATAAACAGAGAAAATTTATGTTACCTAAATTTTCATTCTTTACTGTTAATATGGAATCGTCTATTGGTTCACTAAGATTTGACACATTATCAAACCCTACTTCACTATCCATGCTTAACTGCGAGCTTCTGCAAGCATTAGAAGTAGACGATTCCTAAAATTGAATATACAGAGGTTTCAGAAGTAATTTATCTTAATTAAATCATTTACTTGCTAAGATAAATGTTTTCTTAATAATAAATCAATCCTATATTTTTTTTAAATATAAGCAGATAATTTTTAGAAATATTAACTATACTATGCTGAAGTCAACTCAGCTTATAAATAGAAGATCTGACAATCTCACAAAGATTGCAGGTATTTTTTGGATCAGCATGCCCAAACTTTATATTGCTGTCAACTAAAGGTGGAGGAATCTTATATTTGATTAAAAGAAAAATAAATCATCTAACAGAAAGGGGTTCAACCCTTAAGTCCTGACCGCCCTTAATTCTCCATAGAATTCAATAAAATCTTGGGTGGCTAATCAAATTTGATGATTCAATAACTCATAACATTCTAGGGGTAATATTAAAAAACAATATTTTAATCAGCATTTTTTAAAAGATCAAGGTATATTAGATCAAATTATTTTTCTATAGGTTTATAAACAAGATTTTGAATTTAAGGTGAATTTCAGCAGAAAAAAAAAAACAAAGTCTTTACAGTCATTTTTAAAAATTACTTAAGTATGCAATGCATCTTTTTAATAAAATGAACTGCTCAAATTTAAAATGAAATATCAATTTAAAATAGTCTTGTTAAAGTCGGGAAGTAACAAATAATTCAAATCATTAGTATTTAAGAAATATAAATTTTCATTTAATCACTAAAACTAAACCCTTATCTTTAATCGCAAACCTTTTCAAACAAATTCTTGAAGTTCAAATTTCTTTTTTAGAGATAGCACAAACGTTTTCAAAGTTTATGAATAAAATTCAGTATTTCTTTTATAATGATCAAAGCTTCATTCATAAAACAAAAACTTCTCATTGAATAATGAGTATTTAAAGAGACAACTTCTTTAAATCATTAAGATGTTACTCACTGATTCATCATCCATTTCTTCCATTACTTCTTCAAAAACTTCTGCTTTGTATTCAATTATAAGCTCATAAAGAGGCTTTTTGTCTGTGGCATCAACAATAAATGGGTGCTATAATAAAAAAACATGGTTAAATTATTAATTTCAATGTAAGAATGTTTTAATATTATATATTATATAAACAATAAAAATACTTACTCTTAACAATTCAGAAGCATTCAAGCGACTTTGTGGATCCTTAATAAGACACTTTGTTAAAAACTGACTGAACTCTTTAGACCTTAAAAACAACAAAATCTAAGGGTTGAGCATACACAAATAACGTTTAGTTTCCTCCCAATATCTTAAAGGGATAATATAAAATACATTATATATTATGTATTATAATAAATTCAATGAGCGAATGTATAACCATAACATAAAATATAAAAGAAGAAATACTTTTAAAGAATAACTATGGTCTTTGAGATAAAAAAGATCAAGGCATTAAAAGTATTCTAAAGGGTAAAAAATAAATTAAAGTGAATTTATAAATACCATTTAGAAGGTTGGTCTAAAGTTGGAGGGTCAGATTTCTGAATCTTGAGAAGAACCCGCATAGGACTTAGTTCGTGGTTAGGAGGTTCCATTTGAGCAAATTCTATCAATGTAATACCCAAACTCCAGATGTCTACTTTGTAATCATACATGTTATCTCGAAATGTTTCACACATTACTACTTCAGGTGCCATCCTAACAAAGAAGTACAAAAATATAAAACAATTTCCTTTGTGAAGACGAAATATTCCATATAATTGATAGAAAGGGTTTTTCTGAATTTTCCTATTTTAAGCTTACCATTATTCATTAGCTTGATTAGAGTCAGATTACAACAAAGTCATGAGAGATTTTAGAAATATTACAATTTTGTCTTAAAGAAAAAAGCAAAAACTTATGAGTGAAATAAACAAAATAAGAGTAAGTGAGAAATTTAGTTAAGTTATCAGCCTTTACTCTTTCTTGGCAGAACAGTCCAGAGTAGCCTTGAGATGTAGTGAATTTGAAATATGTGGTCATTCAGCTAAACTTTTCTCAGGCCTCTGATATAAATCATAAAGCTAATTTTACAAGGTTTATGTTAAAAATTCAACTAACAAAACACATTCTACATTCAAAAGAAATTTTGACAAAAAAAACACTTTTAAGTACCAGAAATAATCATAAAGAAAATATTATTCTTACCAATATGGAGTACCAATAAATGAGTCCCGTTTTTGTAAAGTATCTTTATTCTTTGCAGACACACCAAAATCAGCTAGTAAAAAGTACATCATATGAATTACTTAATTGGTAAACACAATATTATATACATCCTATTTCATAAAAACTAAATCTATGCATGAAAAACTGCTATGAAAACATGGTATTAAAAATTTTGAAATAAAATTAATAAAAACTACATTTTACGTAATAAAATTTAGCAAACAAAAAATCGTGTTCATAATTTAATTTAACATTCATATCAACTGTCGTGCAATGTAGTTTTTAGGCTATTTTTCAGAATAACCTCATTTTATTTTCTTTGAAAAACATTTTACAAAATAAAAGAAATTGAAAGAATGAAATTTTTTACCATCTATAGGTACAAAGAGTAAATACATTTAAAAATTAAAAAAAAAAAACATTTCTTCATATTTACCTAATTTAACACCTGCATCTAACGTAAGCAAAACATTGCCTGCTTTAAGGTCCCTGTGGATAACCTTTTTACTGTGCAGAAAATCCAGACCTTTAAGCATTTCATGACACAAGTATCTTATTTGAGGTTCCGTTAAGGGTTTTTCCAAGTCAATCATTATACTATCCACTGCTCCACCTCCACAAAATTCAATCATCATCTGCAAATGGTTCACATTAAGTTAAAATAATTTAAGATACAATGTAAAAATAAAAAGGATTTCTCCAAAATTTCTCAACAAAAAACACTGAGTGAGAAAATAGATATACAGTAGGACGAGGCTATGATTGAATCATCAAAAACTAAAACATATTACAATCATAAAATTTAATGTATAAATAAATGAAAATAAAAAGCAGTTTTTAAATTTTAGTGTATTTATATTTAAATGAAAAAATGTGTACTTATATACATACAATGGTGTCCAAAAGTAAAGCATAATAGGGTGTATTTTTGTGAAAAGTGACAAAAATTTTTGTTCTCTTAATGACCTTCATGCCATAGGATCTTTTAAGGTTAAAAGTCACATAATTCAAACCTTAAGCCTCAGTAAACCTTATCTTTCTATTATTTACATTAAACTTTTAATTGAATTTCAAAATAAATTGACTTTAAATTATTTAATGATATAATAAATTTGCTTCTAAATAAGAAAACAAGTTTTTTTAGGAAGGATAATGATGGGCATGCATGTAATTGTTTAAACACTGATAATCAGGCAGCATGTCCTTATATATTTATTTTTCATGATAAAATTACGTATGTAATTTGCAAGATTTATACTACTAGACCCAATTACAACTTAGTTCAAGTATATGCTTATGAAATGCAGTGTAACTTAGGTAATTCAAAGCTGAATGGATTGTTAAGAAATATTGAGTTACACTAATTCAAATTAAAGAACTTTAATATATATGTCCAGTAGGGGCGGATTCCAGGTTTGACTTCTTCGGGGCACCAGAATTTTCAAAACATTTTTCGCATTTTCTACAGGGATAATTTAAAAAATATTGAATGGTAACATAAACTACACATTCAACCTTTTTAATGCTTAAAAATTACATTTTATTCAGAAATTATATTTAGGTGTCATTTTTCCAATGAAATTTTTCATTCTGAAGGGGCACATGCCCCCATGCCACCCTCCTGGATCCATTACTAGCAAGACTAAGGTCTAGTGAATGATTTAACCCCTTCTTCGTTTTATTTCTCAATTTCTGTACCAAAATTTTTATTTCTTTTTATTGCCTAAAATTCAGGTATGTTAAATACCGATAAAGCAAACATTTTTATCGTTTTTGCCTGTTTTACAAGTGTTCAAACATTTAATATTTCATATAGGTACTGATTTCCAGTTTTCCTCCCAAGTCATTTTCCTAAAATTTACATTTTTCTGCAGTTTCTTGTAATGAATTAATTCTTATATGTTTTTGACTCTCCTGAGGTGTTTAGGACAACAATCTAAAAAGAAAATTTAAATACAATTAATGCTCCAATTTCTGTTCTCAAGTTTTTCCAGCAATACACCAGAAAATTGCTCTTGACCTTCATGCTTTGCTGACTTCTACTCAGACCGTTGATAGGGGTCCAGAACATATGTCTACAAAATTTAAAGGAACTGCTAGGGGGTTATTGAATTTCAGGGGATAAGCAATGGAAGAAACAAGAGCAAGAACTTTCAATGGAAAACCAGTGACAGTTTCATGACTTGTAATTCTCCAGACCAGTGTCCTGCGCCTCTTACATTCTTTGCTCTTTTGGTATTGAATGGTAAATGAGCTGATAAAGTGTAATGAGACAACTACAGCGAAAAAACTCACAGTCAGGGGCCGCGCTAACCATTCGCCAATGCGCCAAATGCGAATAAATGGCAAAAATGGCGAGAAAAAAATAATTATGGCGAAAAGACTGGCGAATGATTTTTGGGAATCTAAATGGTGTAATTCCGTTTTGGCAATCTTAAAAATTGATCCGGTTACATTTCGGAGCGTAACTTTCTGTTTAAAAAGTTTGTTGGGAAAAATATGCATTCTGCACATTCAAAAAAGTAACAATATAAAAAACCGCAAAAGCTGCGATAACATGCCAAAATCGGTATCACCATGTTGGATTTCGGTATCACCTGATTTGGATTTTTTCAAATAATCCCTATTTTGATAATCTTTAGTTTCCAGATTATTTCCAAGTAAAAGGACTAGTTATCGCGGAAAATCGCTATTTTTCGCGTAAGTTTCGTTTTGCGTGCGGAGTTCCGATCCTCCCGCGACTTCTTTCTCGATCGGCTGGCGGGCGCAAGAAGTCGGCTTCTGCTTGTGTTCTGTTGCGATGTAGAAAACCAAACTTTACAGGGGTCAGAAGCCAACAAATCCGGTTTTCAGGATCACATTCTCCGAAAAGTCGAAAAATAGCAATTTTTCGCGAAAGTTCCGTTTTTCCCGCAATTTTCTTGCAATTAGGTTTTGCGCAAAAAATATGGCTAATAGCTAAATAATTTGGCTAATAAATTTATGATTTGGCTAATTTACGGGCTAATGTTTTGAAAACCTTAGCGCGGCCACTGACAGTGCATCAAGTTTTAAGCCTGTCGTATGACAGGCCATTTCGCAATGGACGTATGGCATATGATGATGACAAAGGATTAAAAAGTTCTACTTTCTAATCATGAATGAATGTGACCTTTTCTCTTTAACAATATTAAATTATTCTTTGAATAAGGGGTTTACATGCATAGAGAAATTTCACTAGCAAAAGTTTCACAGTACTTACTGATCACTTCCCTAATGTTACAGATCACATACCTCTCTTCATTTTATTAAACAAACTGATCTTACACTTTTTCATCATTAAACCTAACCTTTCTTTGATAATGACAACTTAACTTTTGTCATTCTTTTGAAAAATTTTTAATAATTAAATGAAAGGCCAAAAAGCTAAGTTAAAGAAGTTATAACTTCAAATTTTCCACAGTGAATTAGTGGGAAATTCAAGAAAAAGCTTAAAATTCCCCACAACTTTAAAAATTAGATACTTGAGTTACATTTAAGACAAAAATTATTGGACTTAAGGTGTAAAATTAACAATGAATAAATAAATACCCATAATTTTCCTTCATGGAAAAAAGCCTCTTCTAAACCAACAATATTTGGATGTCGAAACTCAGTTAAAATATCAATTTCAACAGTGAAGTCGTCTAAATCATCTTCACCATTTAGTTCACAAATTTTAGCAGCAGCAAATTCTTTTCTTTCTTTATGTACAGCCTAAGCAAAGGAAAGATATATTATTTTACAGTCTCAGAATGCTCTTAAAAGCTACTTACATATATTAATTGAAATCAAAGAAATTTGTTTTAATACTTTCTATAGAAAAAACATAAGAGATATTTTAATGTGTCAGGATGTTTATATCCAAGTAGTTTTATTCAGATTAAAATCCTAAACTTAAATTGACGCCTTCTTTAATGAGAAAGGAGACCAAACATGACTAGTTACATTCACTTCACACTTAAATATTTACTATCAGCTAATCAAGATTAATCTGATATAAAGAGTAAAATTATTATTTGTACCTTATATACTTTTCCAAAAGCTCCATCCCCTAGTTCACCAACAATCTCCCACACATCTTCCGGATTATCTGTGAATCTAATGTTGTTATAAACTTTTTTCCGTTTGTTCTCATATCCGGTGACATGTCCGATATTGAAAATCTTCTTAAAATTACTAAAGAAAGACATTTTCTCTTAAAATCACTAAGGAATCCCTAGTGAAGTATCCAAAGCACACTCTGTTCTTTAAACAGGTTTATTTATTATGTCAAAGGCACTGTTTATAAGGAGCGTAAACACTTATCGTGTTTCAGGTCATGTAACTAATATGAAATTTACCGCTTCAACTAACGATTTATAAAAATATGATTCCGAGATTCGTCTTGATAACTATCCTCCATTATTTCATTCTTTATACAGTAATAATCTTTGTTTTATGACCTTTATTCCACTTAGTTGATCATATCCGGCCAATTTTTTTAAAGTGACTTTGGTATTACTTATTGGTTTCATTCAACCATCACATGTGAAATTTTAGAAATCATAATAAGATGATTAAGGTTTATGAGGAAAACATAAAACACGAACACAATTAACAAAAAAAACCTAAACACTGCGCTCAATACAATACAAAACAAACGAATCAGTTGATTTGTTTAGAAGTTGACACTAGTAGGAGAAGTAGAAGTAGCTTTGAAAGGTATGCCAAAATAAGCTGCCAAAACCAGAAGCTAAAACTTTATTTGTTTTTGTGTTTGTGGTTCTCGTCAAGTCAATCCCCTCTCCATCAATCATCTCATTGGTGAAATGAATTAATTTGATGACACACTTTCTTTCTTTCTTTTTTTTTTTTTTGAGAACAAGGAATACAGAAACTTTTCTTGGAAAAACTTGAGAATAATGGTGGATTTTACACCACCGCGACAAAAGGACTAAAGCGGTCGTTTTCGAGGCTTCCCATTGGTTCTTTTGAATCGCTGTTCGCCGCTTTAGTCGCTTTTGTCGCGGTGGTGTAAATCCACTCTAAGGGAGCCTTTCCACTAATGAGTTTTATTTGCATCGGTACGGCACGGCCAGGGCTTAAATTGCACCGGAGCGCACCGGAGCGGAGCTCCGGTACTTCTTGGTTTTCAGTAAATTTTTACATTTTAACCGGAACGCACCGGAGCGCATAAAATCGCGTTCCGAACCCTTTTCGGAAAGACCAAAATGTACCCCTCGATGCTTTTCGATTACCGAAAATTACAAACGCCTTTCACCAAGGACACCCCCTTCGGTGACTAATTACGGGACAAGAGATAAGAAGCCCTCCTGAATGGAGAAGTCTTGCTCCTGTAAAATTTCGCTTGTTAACCAGATGTGTCCAGCAGTCCATGAAAGTAGTCTTTAAGATAACAGTGGGGTCACAATAATAGGTTGAAAGGGGATGGGGCAGGTAGGGGGGATTTTAATTTGGTCAGTGAGGCATGCCTTGAAAGATTTACGAGTTTTGGTTGTGTTTGTGTCCACCTGGGTCTGGGTGTGTACTTCCTGTTCTCAAAGGGAGCGTTGCTGTAATAACAAACATTTCATCTTGAAACTGTAGATTCTGTGAGGGTTCTTGACCAGAGAATTCCAGAAATTTTTGTGTGCTTTGGGGGGGGGAGGGAGCCTGTCCGAAGGAGTGATTCGTAACGCATCTTCTTGAGCTCTTCATTTCATCAGCTATGGATGGTTAGCAGCCATCAAACTCAGTATAGAGGGCGGTAGTGAAAATGAGTCTTTAAGCACTTCCGGGTTACACTTTGGCATCTTTTCAGAGCGCCAGCAACCGCCAATGTGCGCCAGTGTTTATTATTTACATATGTAAAAACTTATTTCTTGGATATATACTGAGATATTTACAAGATATTTTACATCGGTCAGCATATATTTCAAGTTAAAAATCAAGATATCAACTAAATAACCAAAAAAACTTGTGAAACGAACCTACATAAACAAAACGTAAATACCGCCAAATCAAGCGATAATCGTAAAATCTAGCAACCTATTCTTATTAAAGTTAATTTAATAACACTTTTTGTGATTTAGTTGATGGATAGAAAGCTGAACGAAATTACTTAGCTCATCATTATCCTATGGATGGTACTATTCGTGAAACATTTAAAACTGTGCTTTATTTAAAAATCATTTGAGAAAATGAGCCTGTTTACACCTTTTCTACATAGCATAACATAAGCGGAAGGATACACCGGATGAGGTACTAGAGTTAAAAATGTCGGACTGTTTGTTGTTGTTTACATCGGTTAACCGTCCATTGGTTCATATCATAGTGCACGGTGAATCTCCATAACAGCTCTGTTTTGCCTGAAATTTTCTTCGACAGATACGATACGACATTGAATTAAAGTTAAAGAGAATTTACTCTTTCTGGTAAGTTCCAATTTGTTTTACGTATTTTATTGTAATCAATGAATTTTAAGAAACTAATTTGATTTTTCTAAGTCAAATTTTTCTGTTCTGTAATAATTACCTTTTAGAGGTTAATATTGAGTTGAACTTAAGCTAATATTGGGACCTTTTCCTCCAGAAATACTTTGTTTTTCTTTCGCTTCTTATTTTCTTATATCATTCCCCATTCCCTCTTATTTAAGTGAAAGAAGGTTATAAAAAAGGAGTAAATTATACATGAAAACACTGTTTATCAGGGCGCAAGTTTAGAACTGCTGATGCGCCAATTTTTAGCGATAAAAGCAACCCTAGAACAATGTTAAAAGGGCCGTTAAAACGCCAAATGTGCCGTTAAAAACCCAAATCTCGCCAACCATCAGCAGTTGTGAACTTGCGCCGTTTATCAGATCTATGCTTTAATCATGAATTTTTGAAAATTTTCCGAATGAACTAAATGCTTATTATCGGTACTATTTAAATACGTTTCGACGTTTTAAAAATATTTAGAAAAATGAACTAGACCCTCGATTAACCCGGATTAGATTATCCAGGGTTATCCCTCATCGCAAAAAAAGGACTGAAATTCTGGAGTGAGAATATGGGAAGACAATTCATATGTAATTGTCCCATAAAGTTGTGTAGTAATTATTTCAATATTTTTTACGAAATTATTTTCAATTTCTTTTTCAAATTTTCATGAAGTTGATTATTCGAATTACAATATTTGCTACTTAAGGAAGGGGTATTTCTGTCCATCTGGGTTACTTGAGAATTTACTGTACATTTATAAGGTAATACATAAAAGGAATTTTTTTTTTAAAAGCGCACTCTCAATCACTTCTTTGGGAAAATAATAAATGTACGCGCTATACCATATATTCCCTAAATGCCTATATCATGAACTTCGTTATTCCTATAACCTTCACATCTCAAAAAAAGTATTATTCCCTGGATATATTATTCTTCTTAAGAAATTTCTATTTTTGTGTCGAAGATTTTTGGTTAAAAGCCCATGTAAATCGAAATATTTTTAAAACAAATACGAATTTTTTCAGATATTTTTTTTGGTCGTTGTATTAAAAATGAAAAAAAAAAAAGGAATTCTTTTAAAATTTTTCTTTAGAACTTTAAAAAAGAGTTAAAACACTACTTTTGAGGGTCAAATTTCAAATTTTTCTGGGGGAGAACCCCAAAACTCCCTCCAGACCTTTGATATAATGTTTCTCCCTTGAAAATTCTGCCACTTACAAGAAGCGGTTCCCTTTGGGAACCAAAGAGCACGAAACCCCAAAGAGTTTGAAGAGGAGGTAAAGCACTGGTTTAAACCGGAATTTTCAAAAATTTTTACTGGAGGATCTCCGCCCCCCTTTGAAAATTTGATGTTTATTTATAACTTTTTTTTTACCTAGAAAATTCTATGCTTTACGAGTAACTGTTATTTTTTGATGTAACCCAAATGGTCTCAAAATGAGCTGAAACATTACTTTAACAGGCAAATTTCAAAAAATTTTCTGGGGGAGAACCCCCAGACCCCCCTTTAACATTTTTACATATATATGTTATACAGAGTACCTTCTCTTTGGATGTACCTTAAATGTTGTAAAAAGAGGCTAAATTTCTAAATTTTTCTGGGGGTGAGCCCCAGCCCCACTTAAAACACATCCTTGCCCCCTACGACCAAAAACTGAAATGACGCCCCTGTTAAGCGGAATATTGAAATAGTAGCGCTCCGGTACTTCTTGGGTTAGAATTTAAGCCCTGGGCACGGCAATCCTATAGAGCTTACAGAGATTCCAAGGGACAGTTTTCCTCGCTCTACCACCCCTTTGGATCGAAGATTATAACAGGCATGCTCCAGTGAGACCTCTATAGATATCTATATGTATGTCTCTTTCAGTTCACACCATTCCGCGTCATGTGAACACTTGCATGACGCAGTCATGAGACGACATGAGTGACAGGCGGGCGAAAGCTTCAGCGGGAGAGGATTGGAGGAGACCAAGGATTGGCAGTCCGTCGGTCCCGTTTGGGGAGGGGGTGCCAGTGTCTATGGGAAAGTCAATGCTTCAAAAGTTGCCATTAGCGTCTATGGGGATGAGACCTCTGTAAGCTCTATTCTCTGTGGGCAATTCGATGAGGACCCAAAAGGCCCCTGTACCAAAAGTATCTAAGGTGACGTGATACCTGCACGTTTACTTTTGCATTTGATTTTGGTTCTTAACTGAATGAAATCACGTGATTTTCGTCTGCCTGGAATTTGTCGTTTGGTAAATCCGGATTGGCGTATAATTGGTAAGCGCAAAAACGTGAAAATGGTCTTTAATACCATTTGTATCCATATGTCAAACCAATAATAGTACTCGTGTCACCCAACACAGACATTTGGTGGATCGAAAACCAAAAGTTTATGTAGTTTATGTCTTAGCTTAGTTGAGCCGTTCCTCCAAAAAAAAGGACAGAAAAAGTTCTGAAAGTTCTCAAATAAAAAGAAAAGCATGATCAAACAATTTCGTTCGACTAATGAAAAGAGAGATGAGCATTGGCTTGACGAGGACTAAAGATTCTTGTGATCATGCCCACTCCACACATATTCGCTCGCACAATCCTTTTTTAACGGGGGTTCAAATCATTCATCTCCACAGGGCACATCCCACCAGTACGGAAAAACTCATTCGTGTATCAAAAAGGCATCTATTAGACAAAAATTGTATTAAAAACGGTATTAATTTACTCAATAAATACAAAATGTTTTTCATTTTTTAAAGATGTTTCCATTCTTACAATTAACATAAGAAGATTACAAAGAGGAGCAAAAGAAGCTCCCGGATGAAAAGCTCTCTACGGTCCTTAAGAGGTTTAGGAAGAGAAACCTTAAGAGAGAGTAGAGGAGAGTGCTCTTTATACGCTCTTAGAGAGGATGTAGAAGAGCAAAAGAAACTCTAGGGGAAAGTAGAGGCGAGTGCTCTTGACGGTCCTTAGAGAGGATGCAGAAGAGCAAGAAAAACCCTTGATGGAGAAAGTAGAGGAGAGCTCTGTTGACGGTCCTTAGAGAGGATGCAGAAGAGCAAGAAAAACCCTTGATGGAGAAAGTAGAGGAGAGCTCTGTTGACGGTCCTTAGAGAGGACACAGAAGAGGAAGAGAAACCCATAGGAGAAAGTAGAGGAGAGTGCTCTTGACTCGTAAACCTATTATACAGGGCATTTCAACAGGTCCGCTGAAACTCTGCACTTCCAGATTCTTTGTGTGGAGTAGGAGTATAAAAAAACTCAAAGAACTAATAACTCTACAAGTTTTCTAGAAAATCATTACAGAAAAAGGTATGAAAAAAGGTTTATGGAAAATATGAGCATGGTTATTGGATATGATTGCACACTAAAATGTTAAAATTATCCATTTTGCATGTATGCGTGCACCGTGGAATAGAAAATTAAAATTTTTATAGGATATGGACGTCACATTTTTCTATAAAAAAAAGTAGTCGTAGAGGTTAGTTCTCTGGGCAAATTTTATCTACTCCACGCAATGCATCTTTCTGTGAAAGAGTTTGGACGGACTTTTTGAAACTCCCTGTATAAAACTGCACTTTCTCAATAAACACTATAGTAGTAACATTGTTAAGGTTGAAAGTTAACACATCGAAAAGGTTTGTACGCATAACTTAGCAAAAATTTTCTGAGATTTTAAGCATAAAGGTTTCTTTTTCATTTCAACGGTTCTGCGGGACTCATTGGTTGAGGCCGTCAGAGCAAATATAGGATAAAATTTCAACAAATTAAAAGGGATGATATAAGTGCATTTTAAGAAGATGAGGTTAACATTTTTGTATCCTATCGTTTCGTTTTTCTGCCCAATCAAAAGAACATAATATTCTATTTATATCTGGATATAAGTTTCGCTCTACACAATCGGAGAACCCGTCTGAGCTTTACCACTTAAAACGTCGAAGCGCCAAGTTTGAAAACACTAATTGAATCTGATTGAGATGTTAAGCTGAAAGAGGTCTTTGTACATTCACTACAGATCGCAGCTGGCTGATATGCAAATACTAGCGTGTTCTAATTGAAAACGATTTGACTGAGTTCATTATACCTGTCAAAATGCTACCGCACTTAACATTTCTACTCTGTTTTTCTTTTAAAAAAAAAAAAAAACAGAATTATATTTATAGCTCTTTTGGGGGGATAGAAAAGGAGCAAAGAGGATTTTTAAAAGTCAATAATTATTGTGATTCTTTTTGTTGTTTTTTTGTCAAATGTCCTTGTTTGTGCAGAATTTGTGCTAAAAATACATAATTTTAGCCCATTTTATAGTTAAAGTTATCTTTAAAAATTCGTTTCTAAATAATACTATCATTTTTTCCACTAAAACTGTATGGCAAAAATTAAATCCTCAACTGTGTGCAAAAATACTAATTAATAAAAGACTGCATGTGCTTTAATTTGAATAAGTAAACTTTTAAATTTCCTTTAAATAACTTTTGAATTGGAATAAAAGCATCATACAGATATGTATTAAATATTCTAAAACTTAAAAATCGTCTTTTTTACTTTAAACACACATTTTATGATGATATGTAGAAATTTATCAACATGTAAAATAAAATATATTTTTTAAATTAATATCAAGCTTATTATGAACTTTATTAAAGGCTGGTAGCTTCAAAATAAAGTAATACCCTAACAGATATTTTTCTTTATAACATTTTATAAATAATACCTGCTGCTCAAAACCAACTGGGTATGAAAGACCAAGAAAAGTCAAAAGCCTTAATCCTTATATTATTATAAACTCTAATAATACTAAAAAAAATATAAAAATATATTATATTAAAATGATATAAATATATTATATTAAAATGATATAAATATATTATATTAAAATTATATAAAATTATATAAATATATAAAAATAATATACATAAAGCATATTTTCATTTCAGCTTTCGTCAAAGCAAAACTATCCTTAATATTTTTATAAAACTTAATATTTAAATTATGTTCTACTACTTGTGGTATAAAATCAAAATAAGTTAACTGAAAACACATTAACATCTTCTAAGTTCTATTCTTAATAAAAAGGAAAGATAAAATAACTTCTTCCAAAGTACAACTGGAATTATTTCAGAAATCTTAATGTTGTCAGTGCTTAATAGTCAGTGCTTAATGTCAACAGCTTCAAACTTTTGAATATCTTACCCATTCGCTACCTCTTTTTCTTTAAAACAAGTCTCTATCTTTACTTAAACTCAGAAATATGCAAAAGGCGATACGTAATAAACCCTCGAAGACCCAATATAGTATATGATATACCTAAACCTGAAAAAACTATTTTTTGTAAACATTTCTTTTATTTAGCTCCTAAATTCTTTAATTTAATACCTTTAGAAATACAAGATAGTTCATCCAAACATGTATTTAAAAAGAAATTAAAAGAGTTTTTGTTTTCTATAGAAAATATTGAAATTTTTCTTGCTTAAATTTTATATTATTGTATAATATCAACTATCCTCATTTTTTTATGCACTACCCCCTTATGACAGATATTAAACCCGTAAATTAAGACACCCTGTTTGCCACCCCTGTTAATACATTTATATTTATACTGTTCCTATATTATTTTTATGTATTGTTCTCTTTAGTTCATAACTTCACGTTTTAGTTTTTTGTAATTATTCTATGCATGTTTTGTTCACCTACATGGAATGGATCGCTGCGATCCCAGGTGATATGGATATTTTTCTTGTTTTGTTCGTTTTGACTGTAATTTTTTGAAATGAATAATAAATGATGTAAAAAAAAAAAAGTTAAATATAATCGAATATATATGATTGAACCCTTTCAGACGTAATTTTGAGTTTTTTGTGATGAGTTTCAATATTTAATAATAATGTAGTAGATACTGTCAAAACCCGAGGAAATTCTTCCCGTCATTGCATACCAACTCGAAATACATTTGAGACTATTATAATTGAAAGGAATTATAAAACATTTTTGAATGGCTAAATTTTAGGTATAAAATTTCCCCATGACTTATGACAAGGGGTACCGACGGGTATGGTACCGCCTTTGTCAAACTCGTATCCGGACTCCGGTGGATCTCAGCTATTTTTTTAATAAATAGAAGAGTTCAAAAGGTAATGTCTACGAAATGACAATCAATAAGATTAAAAAATTTCGTAACACTCTTGCTTCGCTAGTTTTGTTGTGAGCGAAACAAGAAGCGAATGGGTCACAGCACATCTAGAAAATGATTTCACACTTTCCTCAACAGCTTTCCAAGCGGTCACAATCTACCTCAGTTTGTTAAAAGGAGGGAAAATCAACAAGCCGGTATATGACCTACAACTAGAATGGGTTACGGTTTCAAGCGCATTCATTGTTTGGAGGCGCCTTTTAGCATCTTATTGGAATATTTCTGATTTATCAGAAATGGAGTCAAATTGAAATTTTTTGTGAAAGGAGCAAAATGAAGTAAGTGTATTTTTTTCATTTCCCAAGATTTTTACTTTATTTGAGTCGTAAATATTTCTAGAAAAACTTTATAGGCATCCGACTATTTTTTAAAAACTACATCATACTCCTTCTTGGTTCTAATACATACTATGAATATGAAGATTTCAAAAGAAAGTGTACGTTTAAGATACTGGTGAAAATAAAATAGTAATAAGTTCAATTCAGGATGTGCACTTTCCATTTTTTTCCATTTAGGTATACTTTATACTTTTAGAGATTTATACTTAATTTATATAATATTATAGTCTGTGTAAATAAAAAAAGGCAGTCATTTCCCATTACATTTATATTCCGTTGCCATGCTGACCAACCGCCAATTTTAATTACACAGACTATAATAGGTTTAATATATAACTTAATAGGATGTGTAACCGTAATTTCTCTCAGGTAGGATAGAGTGTACAACCTCAGAAAAAAATTCACGCTCAAAAAATTCCTGATTCATTAAATATTATTTAATTGAGTAATAATCTACTTCCAAAATTTATTAAGCAATCTTTTATAGCCCTTCACGAAGTTAACTGCAAAATTATAAAAACACGAATATGAAAATGAATAAACAATAAGCATCTGACTATTGAAATTTTCAAAAGGCATTCTGCTTTATGTAACGGAATATGTCAATAGGCATTTTTTATGGTTCAACTACCTTTGTACCTATAAGCTGTTATTTTACGAAATAATATAAGTTGTAGAAAAAAGAGATTAAATAGGTAAAAAACGAATATAAAAATTATTAGATTGAAATAAACTGCATTAATAAACACATGATCTCTAAGTCATTAATTCTAGAGTTAAATAAACTTCAGACTTCATTCATTTACTTTATGACCTAAGTTAAAATTATGATTTTGGTAATATTTACTCTATGCATTGCCCTGGTTGGTAAGCCGAAAATATTTAATTTTAACTCATAAACACGTATAAGCCGTTGCTTATCTGCACAAAACTATGAAACTATATCCATAACACAAGTGAATACAACTAAATTAGAAAACATAATTTTAGACTGTAGCGGAAAGCGGGGCTATTTGATACACCAAAATTTTCATTTTCATGGGGTCAACTGCCCCTGAATTGGTTGAATAAAATTCAAAGGTATCTTTATTGAAAAACATACAGAAATTAAAAAATGCGGTCTAATTAACTGATTAGTTCTGATTAGTTAATGCCCATTTGTTGTGCTATTTTGCCACTGCTTTTAATTAATAGTTTTGAAAATACAGTTCTTTGTTACCTATAAAAGTGCTAATAACTTCTCATATAAATGAGATAAATGCCTTCCGTATTCCGATCCGATACGCTCCGAAATTACTTCATTCATAGAAAATTTAACTTCATCTGCATGATATTTATTCTTCCTGCTTTGAGTTTAAAATTCCAGACTCGTAAAAATTTAGAATAACTGCAGCTAAGAAATTAACTTCTGTTCATTCTTTTTTATATTTTAAAACATTTATAAATACACATAGCTGCACTTAAAGCAATTTCCAAATACTTGATAAGACAGAAAGATTCCAAAATTTGAATTTCAATATTTCAAACTGATTTAAAATTTAAATATATCCTCTATTGGTGATAAGAAGAATGAACTTTTTTTTCTAGAACAGAAGTTTTCCTGTATTTCTCCATCGTCTATCTTCTTTCACTATAAGAAATACTATAAAAAGTCAAAGATGTGTGAGTATCTCCAGTATTTCTTACTTAATTCACCGCTTCCCTAACCCTAAGAACTTTTATGAAAATTTACTCTCTGTAAACAAGCTTCATTATATTTATTATTGCTATTATCATCATCATCTATATAATAATGATGATTATTATTATTATTATTATCATCATTATTTTTATTCATCTTGAAAAACCACCTTTCACTGTCATTTATTTGAACAAATGCGTTATTAGGGTAAATAAGGTAAAAATATACTATTTTTAAGTCATTAAAAATTAAATAAATATTTTTCTGTTTTCTAGATGTAAATAAATCTAGTTTACTAGATGTATGAAAATGTTTATTTGTTTCCTAAATATTTTAATGGTTAAATAATTATTAAAAATCATTGGTGAACTAACTCGTCATAGTAATTTGATTCTCCAATAACCACCACAAATATTTAAATCGAGAGAGCACGCTACAACATCAATCTTCTCTTATTCTCAAATAATTTCTACATTATTATGACGAAGACGTTATAAAATCTAAAAGAAATAATAATGTAATAGTGCAAAACTAATTCAAAATTGATTTAAAGTATTACAAACAACCAAAATTATAACAGCAGGAAACCAAACATTCGTTAAACAATTGCTTTAGTTAAAAGGTTCAGTAACTCAATCGTGAAATGTATTAAACTGCTATGCTTTTAACTGTGTTAAGTGAAGATGCGAGTAAATCGATTTGGTTCGGAGGTATAAAGATGGGTTAGAGCTCACTCAAAATAAGGATAAATCTAATAAAAAAGACATTATGTAATAGATATTATCTGAGAAAATGATAGACATACCGGGAAAAAACTTCTTGTAGAAAACAGCTTGAGAAGGAAGTTCGGAACTGTGTAACTATACAATATAATTGTGTCAAGTATATTTCTTCTGGAAAAGTAAACTATTTCACTTTTGAGTGATTCAGATCATGTCCTTTGATTTTCAATCCTTTGAAAGAATTTAATCATCTTTTACCGGATGGCGTTTTATTTTTTGGTGTATGGCTGGCTGAATGACATTTTTTCGGGAAACAAGTGTCAAAGAACCTGTTCCACTTGCCTCATATTCATACTCATTTACTTTCATATTTTTCCTTCACAAACAGTTATTCTTTACAAATAATTAGAAATGTGGTATTTTGACTTACATACTAAAATTTGGAGTTCGGTTAAAGGTTATTCCTTAGTTATATATATTCTTTTCATTTATGATTCCGAGTAAATTAACTAACTGACTTCACTAAAGTTGCACGGCAGAGCTTCTTGATTCCTAATGAAATTTACTATTAACACTTAATCGTTGTTGGATGATTAAAAAGGTATTTTTCTTTGTTTTATACCTTTGAAATATAGTATTCTTATAATCTGGGCGTAGCCAGTTGATAATTTTTACCCTACTTAGAACATGACATGTTTAGTTTAGTTTCCTTTCATCTATAATATTGACTTTGATACTTCTAAGTATCAGTGATTGGATTCTTCTTTACACTCTTAAGTGGAAAGTTAAGAATAAAATGCTCTACTTAATTTTAATATGTAAAATAATACTACTTTTTTAATACAAACATATTAAGAAAAAAATGAGAAAACAGAATACCTACTGGCTACGCCCCTGCTTTTGAAAGTGTCAAAAAGTCATTTATGAAAGTAAAATTTTAAGTTTCTTTTACTGGACTAAAAACAGCAAATGGAAAGGTTTTATTTAGTATAATAAAATATTTTTATAACTAAATAATTTCCATAAATGTACATATTACTTATAAGATCTTAATATTATAATATTAATTATATTCATACATTAATTATATAAGATTATAATTGCTGTATATAGTCGGAAAATATGTAGGTAATGGTTGTAATATATAATAATTATTTTTTATATCAATTAGTTTTAAATGCATTTATGAATGAATGTAAGTCAAATTGTATCCTATTATAGCTTAACCATGTAACATTCTACAAAGGGCTGAAGAAACATGTTTCTCGTTCTCGCGATGTTAATCTTTCCTTTCCTGTAATTGTTTCACACAATAAATGTTAAAAGAGGAAAACTATAGGATAGTAGTCTCAAACGACGAGACTGAAAACAGTAATTTTTTCTCTGTAAAATTGGAAAGCAAGGTCAAACATTATCTTAGTCGGCTGTGCTATTTGAATTTGACCTTCCAGGAAGGCATTTATTAACAAAATTTCAATTTTAATGTAGTTGTGAAAACTTTTCTTAACCAACATCATATTGTTTATTTTAAATGAAGAACATGAACTAGTAAATTTTAAAAAACAACAACTTTTAGGATTAATCTAACATTAAATATTTTAAAAGAAGAGAATATGTGTGAACTTTTCCTTTCATTACTTACTATTTTGTAAATAGTTCCCGGGAAATATTATTCCCCAAATTAAAAGAATAACTATAATACATTCTGGAAACTGTTTGCTTTAACTATAATTTTCTTATTTTCCCCAATACAAGAAAAATCAAAATACTATACAAAACCATCAATAGAATTATTTCATTGCTAAAAGCTCATTGCTATTGAAATAATATTTATGATTTTCTTTTAAGTATTTATAAACCTTGAATTTTTATACCTTGCTTTTGGGAGGGCTATATCTATCAGTGCGTTGTTATCATTTTGCGATATAAAATTGACTTGTTTTGTCTGTAAGCATAGAAATTTGTACAAAATTAAAATTAAGATTTTCTTTACTTTTTAACAAATGTGGAAAGAAATATGAAAAATAAAATTAGCTCATTTCACGGTATTTGCGAAATTCTATACAGTCAGTAACAAATATTTATTTTTATTATTACATAAATTTGAAACTTTTTAAAATTCTATGTTAATGGGTTATGTTAGTTCAGAAAAGAAAATTCTGAAACTTTTTTTTACAAATTAATACAATTTTAAAAAAGACAAATATGAAATGTTAGACTCAACAGTTACTATGAAATCTACAATAACAATAGATTAACGTAACAGTTAAATACATTATTTTTTTTAATTTTACATTGTTTTTACATTTTTAACATTAAATTTTATAAAATAGGTTTAAATATTAGAAATTGACATGTTTCATGACATGTAGAAATGACATGAATACACCAATCCTTCTTATAAAAAACGTCAAAAAACTGTCAAAAAAGATGTCTAAATAGTAAATTACAAAACAGAAAATCGTAATTAAAATATTAACTTCACTTATTGCAAAAATATCATTGGTATATAGTTTTCAAATGTTCAAAATAAATCTCAAGCGAAAAATGTAAATAGAAATAAAGACCTTTTAGGTTTTTCAACTTTTTTCACTCATTACATTCCCTTGTATTTATAAAAGACCGAAGTGACTAAATTTTCAATTGGTTCCTCTTGAAATAAAAAATTGTTAAAAGATCGGAAGGATGGGGGGAAATTCTGACGGAATAAAAAAGCAAACCAAGTCCAGTTTCAAAATCAAAATTCTCTAAAAGTTAACGGACATAAAAAACCGTTCAAAATAGTTTTCCAGTGTAATTTATGCAATGTTTTGTTCCGTAACAGCTCCGTTGCGTAAGGATTGTGCAAAACCACCTAAGCCGGTGGAAGATCCAAACAAAAGCCAACCACCTTCAGGGCGAATCGCCCAATTAGCTTGTGGTAGGCGAACTTACTTTCTTCTATACTTTCTTCTTCCCCGGTGACCTACTAAAGGGGAGTGTGGCTCTTCTTCCCACGGAGGCCTCTTGAGCCATGTTGAAATCCCTTGTCAAAAGTCAATTTCTTTGAGGCGTCAACTTTGAAAATTATTTTGAGGACCTCTAAGGTCGAGAAGAATTTCGACAGATTTTGCAGCAATCTTTTAAAGTTGTTTGTCTTTTTTTCCCCGATATAGACCGGTGTTCTTTGTAAGGGGGAGAGCATGCGCCTAGTTTTCTTTCTTAAAGTGATCAGAATTGGATGGTCAAAATGTTACTTCAATTTTATTTAAATTAATGTGTTATAAAAAATTAAAAAATCTTACAGTTAGGTTAAAAACTTACAAAATATCACTCACCTAACACCTTTCCATTTTGTGATTTAATGTGAAAAACTTGTTTAGGATTTCTGATGGTTATTAGTTAATTTTACGTTCCTCTTTTTTTCTCCCAAACAGCCTCGGCTATGGTAATTTTAGAAGAAAATTCTAAAGGATTAAGATCTCTAAACTCCCAATTGCTTCCAGAGAAAAGAAAACTGTTTTTCTGTTGGTTTCATGTACTGCAAAAAGAAAGATCAGAAAAATAAGTTCAGTAAAACGTTAAAAATTAAATTATGATGTTTGCAAAATTAATTAAAACTAGGTACACTGTTGCATTTTTTTTATCGAAAGATTATTTGCAAACTAGCTTTGGTGTTTTAAAACAAAAGCATTTAAACAAGATATTCACAAAATATGCGTATTTGCGCTGAAAATTATTATTGCGCTGAAAATTATTACTCCATTTCCAAATTTTCGGAAGATGCCATTTTTGTTTCTTTGATTCCATCAACATTTTTATTATATTTCTAGCTTGATACTGAAGCTTGATACTAGCTTGATACTAAATGATACTGAAGTTTCTTAATATCGTTTAAAAATACTTTTGTATGGTTCTTTATTCTTTATCTCTGTAAGAAAATACATCAACTAAATTTTATAGGTTCAAAAAGAAATGGAGGTGGAGTATTAACTATGCTTATTATAATATGAAGTATAACTACAATTTCATTTATATTCATCAATTTGTAGTTTTTTATTGAAATCTGTTTGAATTTCTGCGGACCACTTCACTTAAATCTGAATCTAGTGCGGACCATCCCTATACCTAACTTTATCTTTAAAAATTTTACCTTTTTTCAAAGAATTCATTCCTCAGAACACTCTTAAAACGGCATTTTCAAGACTGAGTAAAATATACTCAAATCTGAATATTTCACATACTCAAACTGACTCCGAATCATATTTACTCAAGTTTGAAAACATGCTTAAAATCATTTATGAAAATATGCAGATACTCAAAAATTATACATCATGGCCTTTGTCAAAATCAACCTTTTGGAAGGTACAGTATTTGATCAGAATGTGCCTAGTCTACTTGTAATTAGATTGTTTTAAAATGAGGAATCGCAAACAACAACTCCGAAGATAATTTTATAAAATGATTAAACAAAAATACACATAATTTGAGTGGTGACTATTGAATTGTTTGAAACTCGGTATTTCTGGTATTTCAAAAATGAAAGAATTTGTTCAAAATCGTTGAAATTCGTCAACATGATATCGAAGAAGTTTCTAAATTTGTGGACTTTTCCTTTTTCAAAACTCAAAAAAAAAAATTAACTTTGGTAATTATCTCATTGAATATTTAAAATATTTCCATGGAACTTTTTTCAGTCAGTTTTTCATAATATTGTACACCCTGGTTTCTTAATGAATGATGAGTGAATTTCATGTGTGTAATAAAAAAAAACTATTTCTTAAACGTAGGAATACTGATCACGGCTTCGTTTTCAGTTCTGAGCTGATCGCCATTGACATGGCTCTGGATTGTGTCACAGACAGACATTTATCTGGAGAAATCTGGATACTTTCGGACAGCCGAAGTGCAATACAATATCTGTAAAATTGGAAACAAATTGGGGATCAAAGGGGAATAAGAATTATTTCCATTAATTTGTTTGAACGCATATTTTATAATTTTGCTGAGTTAACATGAGTTTGACATTTTGCTGTGTGATACAAAACAAGCTTAATTCATTCAATAAATGTATGGGTTGCATACTTTTTAATTAATAATAAACTTTTACAAAGCCTTTACATGTTATGCATATGTCTTTTTTCTGTATTTCTCTATACTATAAATGTAACTTTCATCCTTAAAAATTAGTGTAACTGTAATAATTATTGTTTTGATCATTCCTCGCTTAAAGCAACAGTTTAAACTTCATGATAACCCTTCTAATAAATGTTTTTGTTTCATATTGTTATAGTTTTTAAATCATAAAGTATCTATTAAAATTATTCTTAAAAAAATCGATAAATCATTGAATTTAATTATTATTTGTAATGAATACATATACAAATATTGTATGATTAATATAGTAGAATATCAGGTATTTAAAATTTTTCAACACGTAATTACTCCTATGTTAATGTATCAATTGATTAATAGAAACAAAAAATAACGGTAAACAAAATGAGCACTAATAAATAAAAATTGTTTCGCTATTTGTCTTTAAATGCTTTTATTTAGCGAAAAAAAAAAGTAGAAACATGTTGTAAAATGTAATTTATTTGGTTGTGAGGTGTTTGTACGTTTTTATTCTTTCCTATAATCATCCGTTTTAATTGATTCGAAAAATATTTATAAAGAAAAGGGAACAGGTATTTCCATTTCCATAACATTGTGGGCATTATTAAAGTGATTATTGTAAAAAAATATATATTTTCTTTCTCAAATTTCAAAATGAAAGTTTAAAAGTACGTATTTCGATTCACTCGTATTTGATGGTGGATATGAATTTGATTAGTTTTTATTTTTTATGATTTATTCATAATACACTGCTCGTAAAACGTACTACATAAATACATACCCGCTGATTTATGAAACGGTCTATATAAAGTACTTTAACTAAAACATTTTTTTAATTGAAAAAACTTAAATAATAATGAAAAGCATTGATAATAGTATTTTTGTCTTTGAGGAGCATCTATTTGGAACCTTTATTGTGAAACATTATATTCTGTTCTAAACCTTCAAAGTGTAAATTCTCTGAATTCCCTTACTCTCAAAAATTAACTACATTGAAGTGCAGTGAACGTATGAAGAAGTCATTTTCCAATATCATACAATATTGATACGTTTTGATTTTTAGAAATAAAGATACATAGATACGAGATTGAATAAATACATAAGAGAATGTATATAAATAGTGTTTTCCCCATATAATTGATTGAATCGACAAGGATCAATCGTTTTACATTGTTTCAAGGTCAGTTTTATGATTATTTCATAACCTATATTCTTCTAATGTAGCTTATTGCATGAGAAACAATGCAATTTTATTGTGTTTTGTGAACCATGTAATCAGGTTGTCAACTATCTAAGATTTATTTGATACCGTGGTCAGTTAGTGAGATGTTTCCCTTCGATTTAGATGCTAGCTACATTTAAAAGTGTAAGAAAGACGTTTATACATTATGTATGGTAAATTTCCACATTTCTATGACATTGATAACATAAGTAATAAATTTAGAAATCAATTAATAAACTGAATCGTCAGTGTGGGAAAGGGAATAAGTCCAAAAAATGACATATTGACTTTTTGTGCTCAAAACAATATCCAAGCTTTGCTACACGTGAGTGGAAAGAGGGGGGAAATAACTACCCCCTATAGGGAGATATAGCCCCTTGAAGTTGCGAAATCGATGTCCATTCATTGTATTTTATCAGTTAATTTTGAATTAAAGTTAATTTGTCTTTCTGTTCTTATTATTTGTGCTGCAAACAAAGTCAAAATAAAATTTAAGTGCTTTTAATTTTTTTTTATCAAGAGAATGTTTGACTCCATCCATATTCACTTACTCCATTGATACTGCCTTAATGACCCAGTTTCATAATAATTTTAAATTTTATTTGTCTTGGTCTGTCTATTTCTCCCTTTTGTGCTGTGAACTAAGCAGAAATATAATTTAAACGATGAATTTAAGAGGTTTTTAAGATATTCCTTCACAAGATTGAAAAACTCAGTCAACTTTTTTCAACTGTAAAATACTTTTGAATGCACTTATATTTTTTTTCCGAAGACTGACCTTTTTTCTAAATAAGTTCCTGACTTTCCAGTAAAAATTTGGTGGTTATACCACAAAAATTCCATTATTTATACAGTTTTTTCTCTCGATTTTCTCAAAACTTGGTTTTTGGACTTATCCCCTTCTTCTAACTGACGATTCAATTCAAGTTCAAATCTGTTGGGTAATTAATTGAAACATGTTAAGCTACTTATCAGTGGTCAATTGGGCTGCTGTGTGTCACCTGGTGTGCTTAATCTGAAGCGGAAAGAACAAAGCATTAGAGGAAACATATAGTTTACGGAACCGAAATGAGGATACCTCAGATCATTTCCTCTTAAAAGCGGTTTGGGGGTAAGATTTTCCTCGTGATTTAGGAGTCCGTTCTTTTGATTTACTTTTTCTCTCGTGCCGTTCTCGTTTTCATTCTTCGGAAGTACTCTCTGGTCACTTTCACTTAGTTCCGCTCTCCCTTGCGCTTCCTCCAACTGCGATACAGGGATGAGAGGTAAGGGTTTATGTGCTTCTTTTTCCGCGCAGGAGGTTACTGTTGTGTTTGTGCCCAACCGCCATGCTTATCTTTATATATATCGCTACTTAACCCTTTAGGGGGGCTTCGGGACAATGCTATCAAGTGTAAAAAGCCGATTATTTCCCCTTCATTTAGTTTGTAGCATCCTATTGAATCGTCAGTTAGAAGAAGGGAATATGTCCAAAAAATGGTAAATTGACTTTTTGTGCGCGAAAAAAAATCTCCAAGCTTCGCTCTACACATGAGTGTAAAGAGGAAAAAAATAACTACCCCCTATCGGCAGATATAGCCCCTTGAATTTGCGAAATCAATGTCCATTCATTGTATTTTTTGATTAAATTTGAAATTTAACTTAATTTTTCTTTCTTTTCTGATTCTTTGGCCTGTAAACTTATCCTAAATAAAATTTGATTAGAATTTAAAAGCGTTTTTTCTTTTTGTTATCCAATGAATGTTTGACTCACATTCATATTCACTCACTCCATAGCGCATTAATGACGCAGTTTCATAATAATTTTTAATTTTATCGTCTTAGTCTTTCTATCTTTCACTTTCGTACAGTGAAATAAGCAGACATATAATTTAATTGTCAATTTAAGTGGTTTTTAAGATTTTTGTTCAGCTGAAATTTCATAAGGTTGAAGAAGGGAATAAGTCCATCCTCTTTTTTTAACTGTAAAACATTTTTAAATATACTTATAATTTTTTCGATGATTGTTATGTATTCTTAACAGTGTCATGAATATCCTGTAAAAATTTGGTGGATACAGGAAAAAAATTCCATCACTTATACAGTTTTTTTTTCCGATTTTCTCAAAACTTCGTTTTTGGACTTTTCATTCGCCATTTTCATCATACGCTTACATTTCAGAATTCAAAAATCTTATTTTCAAACCATACATATGATTTCTAAATGAAATGATAAGAGGTGTTTTAATATGCTTAAAGTATAATGAAAAGCAATCCATCATTTCCGAAAATTAAGTGTAAAATGCATCTTTATCACAAAATGCCATGTCCCCGGTATACAAAACTTAAGTAATGCACTTAAACTTAAATAAATCTTATCAATTTTAAAAGGAAACACATTCATTTTTGCTACGTTTATCAATTTTTAAATTAAAGTGAATGATAAATCAAATCAGACGAAAAACCACTTGAAGTCCTCGAAAGAATGGAAAGTGAATAAATAATACATTTCAAATCAAGGGCTCAAAAGTGGTCGATCTATAACCATGGATATAGAGTATTGATGATTGATGGTAAGGAAACGGTGAATAAAATTAATAAATTAAAAAGGGGTTTAAAATGTGTTCTAAAGTAGATAAACAATCTTTTAAATGTTTGTTACCATTTTTAAAGCAGAATTATTATTACATTTATTCAGAAATAATGTGACGGTAACGGTACTTGCCATAAAGTGTGGGACAAAATATTTGAATAATATATAAAATTTGAGAATTAAACTATCACAAGTCTCACAATATGTTTATATAGTTCCTATTTTAAAGATTCATCATTTTGTCTTTAAAAAAGTAAAATTAAATAACAAAAAAAAAAAAGAAATTTAATTTCACAAAACTCGTTGGGGAAAAGCATTTTTGACCTGTAATTATTTTAAAGATATTTCTTTAAGTTTTACAGCTTCTTTTTATTTATTAAAGGTTAGGGGTATTTCTTTAAGACTTTAAAATTAATTATGTTTTATGGTTTAATTTTCATGCTTTACCATTGGAACAGCATATGTAATGAAAGGAGGGTAAGAATACGCACAAAAATGATTTGGGGCTATAAAATCGAGTTGTATTTAACGTTTCATATAATATCTTTGCTCTCTCTTCTGTTAAGGTTTTTGTATTAGGTACTTTTTAGGATTTTGGTTTCTGCTGTTTCTGGGACTGTTTTCAGGGGATTTATGAAATAAATAACTCGCTAATTTGTTAATTTTTCTCCCTTTTCACTGCAAAAATGCTACAGAATTAATACCAGGAAAAAATAATTCAATACATAATATTACATAACGTTACACATTTTAATACATACTATATTCATAATACAAAACATGCATCACTAACTTCTATTAGTATACCCAACTTGAACTTAAATAAAAGGCGGTTTTTAAGAATAAAAAACAATAACTTTCTGCAAGAGATTTGTAGTTTATGATATTTATGAGATAAATTACTTATTTGCATTATTTCATTTCTTTTATTTGAATCAAATGATTTTAATCTGCTTTTTAAAATACGATAATGTGAGTTTGCATCAAATTTAAATATTTTTGTTCATGAAGGCCATATTTTTTATGAAGGATGTATTTGAATTTTTCAAAAGGAAGTTCAGAAAATTGTTTCTGCTGTAAGAATACATCATTATGAAATGTTATAGGCGAAAGGAATAGATTATTTTGGTTACTTTTAGTGCCCATAAACCAAAAATTTTCCTCTTATATATGTATCACAAGCCTTAACAATTTCCTTAAAATTTATAACATTTGCTAATAGGCAAATTACAAAACAATTTAGTTGTATTTTTTTGTTCCAGATTTTTAGTTAATATTTTAAGCTTAAAAAGGGTCTATAATCACTTTTTTTATTTTTCTGTTTTGAATTGTGGGTCATTCTTTAAATTCCCCGTTTCTTTTTTCCCCTTTAGTAAGAAGCGCAAAAGGTGAGTTACAAACTTAACAAACCGAACGAATATTATTCAGTCCATTTTTGCCTTCATTTTCTGATTATTTTGTTGATACTATGCTGTTTAAGTAAAAAAAGTTTAATTCGGTGAAGTTAAGTTTTTTTATGTTATCCCTTTTCTTGAAAATTGAAAATCTTCAAAAGAATTCAGTTAAATTGGGAAAAACTGTGTTCCCTTCCTTTTATAAAACCTAAAACCTTTTTTAGTTAACTTTTCAATGATTTTCAAGTTATTGAAAAGGAAGTAGATGTGAAAACTTTCAGCTTGCAATTTGAATTAGACTTTTAGTAAAACTGAACCTTTCCGAAAAAATATGGGGTAATATTATGCATTTTGGAAACTAATCTAATCCTGCCATTTGGTTTTTAATAATTTAAAGTAATGAAATAGCTGGCCTTTTTACTTTTTACCCCCAAGCGTGGTTAATATTGGGTTAAAATAAAAAATTTCCGGTAAAAAGAGAATACTTGCTTTTGAGACCGCAAAACTTTTAACACTGAATTTTAAAATCGCGCACATGAAAAAAATATTAAATGTCATATTTTAAATTTTAGTAGTAATATATACCTATCTATTTAGATTTCTAGCAAGTCAGAAAATCCAATATGTATAAGAGAAAAAAAAATTAAGGGAACTGCCGGTTAAACAAGATTCCAGATGAAAACATTTTTAAAAATCTATGTTATACTTTATTTACTATTGAAAACTAAATGGGAAAAATTCTTGTAGAATCATTTTAAAAAGTATTTTTACTAAAATAAACATCAGGCTGTTTACTAGAGGCAGATCCCGGTTAAGTATTTCAGGGTTAACAAGTCTAACAAAAATGTTCCCTAACCATAATAAAAACGGAAGCTTTAGAGTAAAAATTCAGAGGTTTTATTCAGTCAGACGACACCTTTTGTTTTACAACTTCATGGAACCTCAGGGTCCATTTCCTTAAATATAAATAAATTATACACATTATTGGTTAGACTTAAATTTTAAACATTCATTGTAAATTTCCTAAAACAATTTCTCAAAAACACTTTTTTTCTGTTGTATTAATACTATTTAAAAACATTTTGAGAAATTTCGTTAATATGTTGGAAATTTGTAATTTTTTCTTTTTTAGCTAAAAACTGGAAACCCAGCTGACTTGGATACATAAAATCCGTTAAGTATTATAAAATTTTACATTTTATCTTTTTCTTTTATGTGTGCTAAATAATTTACTTGCTTTAGGATTTTAATATGCTGATGATTCTTCTAGTTCGAAACTAATCAATTCAAACAATGTGATTCTCAAAGACTGGACCAATAGTCTATTTTTGAAATATTGCCTTGAAATATTTCAATCGAAAAAAAAAATGGATAACGATGTGTTTGTAATGAAATGTTTTTCACCCTTTTATATATTTTTTTCATTTAGAAGTACAAGTGTGTTTGGACGCAATAGTAAACAATTGGGCCAGCCTTTGAGAATTACCATAAAATATATAAATATGTAATTTCAGAATATTACTATTAAAAACTAAATTAGTTTTAATTATTTTTAGAATGAATCCATTACTATTTCGAAATAATATTTTTTAGGTAATTTTCTTAAATATTTACTGTTATGTAAAGTAAGTAATTTGAAAAAATTTAAGTGATTTTGAAAAAAAAAAAGTTTTATAGTAGTATATAGACTTTAACTGAGCTTAGTTTTATTACCCTATACTATACTATAAAATATTGTTACTACTTAGTAAAAATGAGTTGGCATATTGACAAGATTCTTTAGGTAAGTTTTCTTTAATTTTCTTCCATTTTAATTATATATACAGTGAAAAATATTTGAAAATAGCATCTCAATCCACTATTTTATGCAAAAAAAGGCAACGGAAATCGTTAATTCTTCGTTTTTGTTAATATTCCATTTAATAAAAACGATCCCCTTAAACAGTTCTTTATTTTCATTATTTATTAAATTCATGTAAATTCTATATACTGAAATCAATACTTAGGTCTTACCAGCTTTTCCTATTTAGTTTTCTCATAGACTTCACACTATCTAACTGCTGATATTTCAATTCATATATTAATATATTTTAACTTCCTGATCATGAATTAATCATTATTACCTGAGTAAAACCTTATCGCTCAATGAGTACCTGATCTTTCAATTTAATTAAATGAATAAAACTCAAAGATCAATTTCAATTTTTATACGTAAATCAAAAATGATTTTTAACGTTGTTTATCAAATAGAATATGATTTCAAGATGAGAACTTCATTATAAAATTCAAACCCTAATATAGTTCTAGGATTCAAACGTATTGTATTATGAAGAAAAGAATTCAGCCTGGCAGTGTGTATAGCACCTTGTCTTTAACATACTATGAGTAAAATAAACGGGGCTTTTTCTTAAGTTTTCGTATTCTACAACTTAGGTTGGAGAACTTTACTATGGTGCATTCTACAATCTGTAAGAGTGCCCTATTCACAAGAAACATTTCCTACATATTTTTAATTTTTGTTTGAAAAGTGGTGATTAATTTCACATCAAATGCCATTGCGGAACAAAGTGACTGTAACAGCTCTCTCTTTCTCTCTCTCCAGCGCCCCTAACGGCGAAATAAGAAACTTAAAAAACTAAAGGAGAAAGAGTAAGGTAAAACCCTCAAAGAGAGTATTGTTGAAAAACTCCCTGAAAAAAATTTCTTGAAAAAATCGTGAATATTCACGAAGATATTAGCTTGTGAAAATAGCACTTTTTCAGGCCTCAAAAAAGCAGTGTTATTATCTAATTTTGTGTTTTTTTAGTTAGATAAAGACAGATGCTATTTTCACATGATAATATCTCTGCGAATATTCATGACATTTTCATGAAATTTTCATATTATTGGCAACAATACTCTCATTGAGGTTTTCGCTCTTTCTCCTTAATTTTTTTTATTAATTTTTTAAACTTTCTTATTTCGCCGCTAGGGGCGCTGTAAGTCATCTCAATGGATTCTCCAGGGTTACCTACTTAGGGGTAGACCTTACTTCCATGACCCTAGGAGATGTCGGTTCCAAATAAAAGCCGTAAAAGGGTCGTTTGAAACACCCTGTATAATGTATCTTATTTCTCCATCCAACATAGATGGTTCTCAGCCGGTAGTCCTGAGAGCCTTGGAAGTGTTCCACGAAAGTATCCACTATTCAATAGCACATATAAAATAATGATTTTGAAAGCAGTGTGAGTTGAAGAAGATACGATAAATATATCCGTGCTTATGACTATTAGCTGCTAAATTTGTAGAAATAACAGTCACCACTTAATTTTTTGCAATAATTTCCTCTACTATATTTCCTCAAAGAATGCGGCTGTATACATATTCAATAAAATACATTCAATTTGTATAGTTTTTATGCTTTTTCTAAGTTAGTATTATTGACTACTTAGAGTTGAGTGGCAAAATAAAAAAGTAATTATAAAATTCGGGCGTAATATTAATTTTTATAACATATTTAATTATGAGAAATGAAGTTTTACCTTTTTAAAATATGACGTAATGGGAGTTCTATTCTACGAGTTAGGAAGCGCAGGTTCAAGTGATGCTGAAAAATTAAATTTTTATGTTATTTTTGAAGTTTTCCTCTCTTTTGAATTTAAATCTAACCTAACTCAGGTAACCCGCGTATTGCTCCAAATTAGTATTTAAAAAATTCTTATTATCTGAACAGATGATTCCATAGAGATCAAACCAGAAATTTTTCAAATAAAAAAAAATTGAATACAAACTTTTTGAATCTTTAACTACGATTTCATGAAGAAATTAGCAAAGGATCAGATTATTTAAACAAAATGAAGTTTTGTTAATGATGAAAGTTTTTAACGGAGAACAGAACGGATATTTTCTCGAGTTTTTTATTTAATGTTATGAATCACTTTTCTTGCGAATATTTTTTTAACATTTGCAGCTTTTTTTTTTGTTTATGAGAATTACTAATCCCGAATACCATGAGCCGTTTTGTAATAATTGACCTTTATGAAAAAAAAAAGAATATATTTGTGTTTTAAAAACAATATGAAATTCACTTGAATATGAAGCAATGCCTGATGACATAAAGAGTTTACGTTAATTTCAAACCATAAATATTTATTTTATGAGAGGAAGATTAATGTTCTTCATTTGAGAGAGCAAATATTTTAATTTTTCTAACGCTAATATTTTAATTTATGATTAAGCATATTTAATAGTTTATATTTTAAGGCTAAATATACTTTTTAGTGATTTTAAATTACATTGCTTTACACCCCGAATTTTCTTTCAGCTACTTATTGCAATTTAAGTATTTTAAATTATTTCAGAATATGGCCAGTTTTAAAAAGTCCTTATTCTACATCCCGAATTAAAGTTGTTGTTTCAAATTCTTGCATATGGGCTGCAGTACCGAACACTAACATCTGAGATGAAGGAAACTTGGGGACAGCACAATCAATTTTTATTTCGGGCCAAAAATTAACTATTTACACAAAGAACTCCATTTTTCGATTTTCAAATTGATCTAACATTTTTCATTTCCAAATTTTAAAAGCTAACCAAATAATGTCACGAGCCACTCTTTCGTTGCCAAATGTTAGTTACTAAACAATAAATACTAGTAAGTGGCTAATACTAGTGAGATTTCCAGATTTCCGACAAAAGTGTTTCTCCAAAAACGAATTCTTGATATGAGAACTGACAACTGAGGTATAATTTATGTACATAAAGGTAAAGAACAAGAACATGTTTGTGAAAATATGAAACAGTCTGAAAATATTATGAGAAATTCAGTTACTAAAAATAATTTAATAATAAGATACACAACTTTCCCTGTTTAAAATACAATGAAACTCGGTTTTCCTCTCGCTTACGTATCTTATTCCAATGTAATAATATGTTACGACATAAAGAATTGTCTTATGTTGAGCATAATCATTTCTTTTATAGCTGGCATTGTTCCCACAAAATGTTTCAAAATTGAAATGATTTTGAGAAAACAAGCTATAATTTCTTAAATAAAGAAAAGTTATTATTTTTCATTTAAACAAGCTAATCAAAGCAATCTGCATTATTTTGGTATCTTATTGGGTTGTTTCTCTCGCAAAATCAGTTATTTCGGGCGAATTTAGTTTGGTCATGATGCGTCTTAATCGGCAGTATAAATAATGTTTTCATGTATACAAATTTTATTAGAGTAAACAGATGTTTTTATTTTCTTTTGAAAAGGTAAAGATTATTTTAAGTATTTTATCCAAATTTTCATTACTTTTAGCTTAAATACGAAAAATCATTGTTGGATTAGTTTCCCATTATGGTTATTTTCGTTGTTTCGGTTTTAAGACAAACAAATCATAGTGTCGTAATAAAGATTTCGTTTAAAAAGGTATTTAAAATAAAATTGACTGACGTGGGACTTCAATAATCAGAGCCGACGTTTATTCAACTTAACTTTATTCAATCAATCAACACGCATTCCAATATACAAACACTTTTATGTACAATACACAGTTTTAGTTACAGTTAGCTCGTTTCCAGTTTAACTCTGCGCTGCAGCGCCACCTATAGTTTTGGGGTTTTTCTACATTCCCCCCATGCATCTCTTTAAGAATGCATCCATTAAAAATAAACCCAAAACATAAACACTCAATTAATACAGATAAACTACTCTAAAACATAGTTATCAAACTTTCAATAAAACAACATATTTACACTTTAAACATTCGAATTCAATAAACTTTAAACAACTCTAAATTTCATTACCTCACAATAAAAGTTTTTATTTACAGGTCATTTCCATACCTCCAAATTATACAATCGTTCAATAGGTCTTTTTATACTGCTTTTTGCCGTCTGAACCTCACAAGATCTGACTCTCCCATCTCTTCCTACAAAAACCTCTTTGATTCTACCCAACTTCCAGCTATTTCTTTTTTGATTATCTTCTCTAATTAGAACAACATCATCCACCTTATATTTTGGAGACTTATTAGGTGGTTTGGAAAACATAGCTGACCTCAGCTCTAACAAATATTCTTTTCTAAACCTTTTCCAGTAATGTTCCAGTAACAGCTGTCTGTGTTTCCACCTTTTTGAAAGAACAGACCCAGTGGGCTCCAAACCAACCTTACCCCTTGGGTTAGGTAAACTTGTTAATCGTGCTCCGATCAAGAAATGAGATGGGGACAAAGGATTTGGCTCATCACAATCGCTGTATACATAAGTGATTGGCCTAGAATTAATTACTGCCTCACACTCTACTAGAACTGTATACAGCTCTTCATACGAGAGTGAAGCCCTCCCTAACGTAACCCTTAGGCTTCTTTTTACAGATCTTACCAGCCGCTCCCAAAATCCACCCCACCAGGGAGCACCTTCCACTATAAATTTCCATTCTAAACAGTTTTTTTCTAAAAAATCCAAAACACCATCATTTTCACACATTTTATACAAATACTTTAATTCACGATTAGCTAGCTTGAATGTTTTACCATTATCAGAGTACATAATTCTACAAATCCCTCGGCGGGCAAAAAATCTACGTAAAGCCTGTATGAAGCATTCAGTAGTCAAATTAGACACTAATTCCAAATGAACCCCTCGAGTCACAGCACACGTAAATAAAGAAATGTACACTTTTGAATTATCACTTAGATACAAAGGCCCAGCAAAATCCAATAGAACGTTCCAATTTGAAGCCGTGGAAGATTAATACCCGAGTGTTCGAGTTTTTTCTGATCGGCCGGCGGATCTGATTTCACAGATTTCTTTTCAATAGTTCGTAACTTATCAGTCAAATTTACTTTCTTGTAGCAAATTTCTTCCTTATAATCACTAGCTCTTTCTACTTCTTGTTCTATTTCTTCCTCAGCTATAGACATCAATATTTCATCGTCGAGTAACTTCAGTTCCGCTGATTTCTCCTCAAGGAACGCCAAAAACTGTTCTCCAGCAAGCCTTGACACATCATCTGATGATAAATACTTGTCAATCTTGGTTATGAGCTTACTTGTGCTTTGCCTAACGCCGGCTCGAATCTTGATCTTTTTTTGTAAATCCTCATTCGTCGTCATCATCACTTTTTCATCTTTCATCTTCGATTAGATTTTAAACCTAAAGCTTCCGGTTCAGTTTAGTTTCGGCACCATAAAATAAAATTGACTGACGTGGGACTTCAATAATCAGAGCCGACGTTTATTCAACTTAACTTTATTCAATCAATCAACACGCATTCCAATATACAAACACTTTTATGTACAATACACAGTTTTAGTTACAGTTAGCTCGTTTCCAGTTTAACTCTGCGCTGCAGCGCCACCTATAGTTTTGGGGTTTTTCTACAGTATTGAAGGGGTATGATATTTAACACAAGTGAGTTTTGATACTTGAGTTAAAAAATAACCCTTACATTTGAATGGGACATTTAGAAGAAAGACTGACATTGTCACTACCCATACCCAATACATATTGAAAGTATTCTGAGCTGTTTTGTATAAATATGAACTACGTAGAAGACAGTATTTTAGATAATTTTACATAAATAGCCTTTTGTTAAATGTTAACTTTTTCCAAAATTTTCCAAACAAATCGAAGTTGTTTAGACAAGTGTGCGTTGTTTTAATATAAAATTTGTTAGACCATCTCTTAATGTTATTTAAACAGACCTTTACAGGTTAGAAACTTACCTTTTTATGATTTAGTAAACATTGATTAAGATTGAATAGTTAATATAATGATAGGATAGGTTAATACACTTAGAAAACTGTTTTTATGATGATAGAAAAGTATAATAGAAAAGTATAATAAGCAAATATTAACAATCGTGTCATTTTTTTCTGAAAGTGTTATATTTAGTGTAGATTTTTTCCCTGCCATTCATAATTATATTGGCCATTTACAACTGTCATGAGCTATTTTACGAGCGACTTTCTCTTTATTATATTTATTATATTATATATATCTTTATTATTCTAGAATTCCTTTTTTGAGTGTATATGTGTTTTTGTGGTGTTTTTTTTTCTTATCTTTCTGTTTTTTCCATTGTATTTTAATGTATTAATTTCAATTACGCCAGAATGGGATCATTTGTTTCCCCTGGGCGTATCATTTGTTTTTTGCTTGTATTTATTTTATGTGTTTCTTCCAATTTGTTAATAAAGATTATTTGTTAATTATCAAAATAACTATAGAAACGTGTTTTTTTTTTAATTTCGTAATAAATATTTATACTCATTGTGGATAACTGATGATTGAAGGGTAGAATTAAAAACAAAAATTATGCTAAATATGTCATTTACCAATTTGACACCGTTTGCAAATACACTACGAATACAAATGTATGTCTCACTTAGATGATCAAGTGGCGTAATTATGACATGATACATGTCATAATGACGGAATATACATAGTACATGATAAGTTCGCTTCCGACTCTTTAGTATTCTAGTAGTATTTCTCTTTTTCTTTCACCCTCTTCTCTTTACATCTTTTCTTTCTCTTTTTAATTTTTAAAAGAGCGGCTTCAATGAGTTTTTGTGTTGTTTAACAATAATGTTGAAAGTATATTCCTATTATAAGACACAGGTTAATTTAATGTTTTTCTTCAAGTCATGATTATTTATTGAACGAAATTAGGAAATCCTGAAAATATTCTATCAAACCTTTATCCCTCAGTATTATTATTACAAGTCCATTAATTCGTTATGTCAGACTTTAGTTCAATTGGCTGGGTTCCGTCTTCTCACGTACACAAAACATCACTAACTTATCGTGAACTCATATTTGTATGAAGACAAGACACTGGAAAATTTTTTAAGAACACAAACATGTGTACAAAACAAATTAATACTGGCTATCTGGTTAAGTGAAATAGAATAATAATCACCAACGTTATTCGTATATTGACTAAAAGAAGTTTCATTTCAGGTGATTTTTTGGATTGATAGATATGGCCAGCTATAACAACAGCTCCAATGGAGAGATTTACTCGCCCCATCCATCCTACATTAACTACAACAGGATCCAAGAAGTGAAGCCTTTGGAGAAAAAGTTATCTTATGTGACTATCACGTTAGATCCCATCGACCAAGATGTTGAAGATTTTGATCATATTGATGAGCTTATTATGTACTTAGTTAGCTTCTTGAGACAGATTAGAAGAAAATTACATTATAAGAAGCCACGCATACATTCATGATAAAAAAAATCATTCATTTTAAATTATTTTTGGTTTGAAACGTGCATTCATCCATACTTTAAGAATATTTTGTATAAAGTTAAGGAGTTTTTCTGAAATATAGAGTAGTTGTATCTTAACGATATGTCGCATTCCAAAAGTAGTCATGAAAAATTATTTCCTCAATGTAAAAAAAAGAACTAGAAATAAATTAATGCAAATACTACATCATTGACAATTTTTTGTGATAAAATAATATTGTTTTTAATGTAATTTTTTAAAATTCCATTCTTCATTGTTATAGAATGCTTAAATTAATCGGACCATTGATCAACGTCCGGTTTAACTCGTTTATAAAGTCCACTCGTTTATTTTTTAACGACTTCAGATCGAATTCTGGTGATTAAATCATTGATTACTTTACTCTTTTTTTATCGGAATCTCACCTCTACTTACATCTGAAGTAGGAAATTACTGCCTAAAACAAATTTGAATATGGATGGAAGTTTTACCACTCAGCAAATCCATTGCACGTTTCTTACTTTTGTGTAATAGGTTTTTACTTGTATGACGTTTAGGTCGAAGAAGCTGAAAACCGTATTACTATTGTCTAATTACTTCCATCGGAAGTCTGGCTGGGGGATTTTGTTTTTGTTTGTAATGAAGATTCCTCCCAATCCCACTGTTGTACAGATTTTTTATGTATTATAAATATTTGATTCAATAAAGGTATTTGGTGCAAGTTCAGAGTTTCTGATGCTTGGCGATATTGAAGCTTTTGGCGTCACTTCAGCTCATTTCTGGTAACCCTAGCCATGATAAATATTAATAGGGTTATATAAATAGCTATTATTTATCTTGTAAAATAGGCAGCCAACTGTGTGCATTAACAAGTCTGAACTTGCGCCAGGTATTTGATTTTTTCTAGTTATTCCGCTTTTATACATTCCAAATGCCATTGCAGCTGTTATTTTTATGCACCTATTCATCCAATATAAAAAAATGTATCTTCATCACACAGAAAATGAATTCCCCCTGGATAAAGAAATTTAACATATTTAAAAACAGTTGAATAATTCCTAATTTAAAGTATTAAATCTTATTTATTTATCTTTTGACCAGGGCCCGATTTAGAAAATTTAGAACACTAGGCCCAACATGCAGGAAGGGGCCCCCATTGCCATATTTGGTGCTATTTAAATGTAGATGCGTTAAAATTATTGTTTTATTAGTGTGAAAATTCACTATTCGTTAGGAGGTCAGGGTCAGACACGTTCTCGGTTAACTTTTACGTTTTTTACAATGCTTAAAGGTTTGGATTTTTATTTTCGATTTAAAAAGAGTAATGGGAAAACATTCTATAGGAAGTATAAAAAGTTATTTCTATAATTTTTTTTTTTAATTTTAAAATTAGGGGCCCCCCAAATTGTTGGGCCCCTAGGCCCGGGCCTAGTCAGGGGCGTATTTAAGCAGAATTCATTGGGGGGGGCGTATATGACGAATTTGCCGACTAATTTTTTTTTAAATAGTCCAGGCAAATTAGACAAAATAAGGGCCAAACCCGGACATTCAATATAACAGGCTGAAAATTGGTGGAAATGTAGAGGATAGAGTTCTGATTGATATCCTAAAATTCCCAAAAATTCTATGTGGGGGAAAATCCGCCATTTTGAAAAAACGGCTGCCATCTTGGATTACGTTTTTAAGCATAGCGACTCAACCAAGCGTTCGATTGAGTTCGTTTTTGTCCTAAATTGTTTACTAATGAGTATATTAAGAGGCAACATCAAAAAGTTCGAAACAAGAAATATAATTTAATTATAATTAATTTTGATTTAAAAAAGGCTTTGCTGCGTAAAAAGGTAGGTAGATATTCCAAATAAAAAGCTGAAAATTGGTGGAAATAATGAGGATAGTATTCTAATTGAAACCCCAAAATTCCCAAAAAATCCATCCAAGGGAAACCGCCATTTCGAACAACAGCCGCAATCTTGGATTGCTTTTTCAAGCATTGCGACTGTCCCAAGCGTTCAATTTTGTTCGTTTTTGCTCCAAATTGTTTAAAAAAAAGTATTTTAAGAGACAACGTCAAAAAGTTCGAAATAAAAAAGTTAATTTAATTATAATTAATTTTTATTTAATTAAATTTTTGCTGGGTCAAAATACAGATAGACATTCAAAATAACAAGCTGAAAATTGGTGGAAACGTAAAGGATAGTGTGCTGATTGATATACCAAAATTCCCAAAAAATCCCTCTTGGGGAAAATCTCCCACTTTGAAAAAAGCCCCGTCATCTTGGACCCGCAATTTTAGCATAGTGGTAGTCTAATTTTCTCTTTACACAACAATGAAACTTCCCCAAAACGCATTGTTGTAGCCGAAAAAAGATGGAATTTTAAAGTCGAATATTTCAAAAACTATTCAAGCGATTAAAGTAAATTTGGGCTTAAAATGTAGATTATTTATTCAATAAAAACATGCCATTACGTGTATGGTCAAAAATATCACCGTTTGGTTGCAAGTAAATCAAATAGTATGAACAAAATGGTCAAAATGAGAAACTAAACTAATTTCCAAACGATATAGCAACCAAACGGTGGTATTTTTGACCATACACGTAATGGCATGTTTTTATTGAATAAATAATCTACATTTTAAGCCCAAATTTACTTTAATCGCTTGAATAGTTTTTTAAACATTCGACTTTAAAATTCCATCTTTTTTTGGCTACAACAATGCGTTTTGGGGAAGTTTCATTGTTGTGTAAAGAGAAAATTAGACTACCACTATGCTAAAATTGCGGGTCCAAGATGACGGGGCTTTTTTTCAAAGTGGGAGATTTTCCCCGAGAGGGATTTTTTGGGAATTTTGGTATATCAATCAGCACACTATCCTTTACGTTTCCACCAATTTTCAGCTTGTTATTTTGAATGTCTATCTGTATTTTGACCCAGCAAAAATTTAATTAAATAAAAATTAATTATAATTAAATTAACTTTTTTATTTCGAACTTTTTGACGTTGTCTCTTAAAATACTTTTTTTTTAAACAATTTGGAGCAAAAACGAACAAAATTGAACGCTTGGGACAGTCGCAATGCTTGAAAAAGCAATCCAAGATTGCGGCTGTTGTTCGAAATGGCGGTTTCCCTTGGATGGATTTTTTGGGAATTTTGGGGTTTCAATTAGAATACTATCCTCAACATTTCCACCAATTTTCAGCTTTTTATTTGGAATATCTACCTACCTTTTTACGCAGCAAAGCCTTTTTTAAATAAAAATTAATTATAATTAAATTATATTTCTTGTTTCGAACTTTTTGATGTTGCCTCTTAATATACTCATTAGTAAACAATTTAGGACAAAAACGAACTTAATCGAACGCTTGGTTGAGTCGCTATGCTTAAAAACGTAATCCAAGATGGCAACCGTTTTTTCAAAATGGCGGATTTTCCCCCACATAGAATTTTTGGGAATTTTAGGATATCAATCAGAACCCTATCCTCTACATTTCCACCAATTTTCAGCCTGTTATATTGAATGTCCGGGTCAATGTCTAATTTGCCTGGACTATAAAATTAAATCTTTAAAAATAGTATATGTGTCTGTATACTATATTATGTCTTTGTAAAGCTAGCTGATATTACCGGTCTTGCACGAGTGGATTAATAGCTTTCTTCTTTAAAATTTTTAATGAATTCTTTACCTTACTTTATTGAGTTAGATGTATTAAAATTCATCTAGTTATGAAGCATGTAAAGGTTTGAACGATTTCAACATTTACCACATGACCCCCATGAAAAACAATAAGAAGTATGTATTAAAGAAATATTCTCCCAAAAATTACTTAAAATGTACATTTAAAGTCCTGGATATCTTTAGGATTTTAATTAACTTTTTTTAATCCAATTTGAGAAAAATCTATCTTTCATAGTTGCTTTAACATTTTTAATATTCCATGGAGACTATTTTAACAACAATGTAATTCCATGAAACTTTTTACTTAAGAAAATTAGATAAACTCTCTAATAAAGATATTTTAAAACCATAATTGGCAGATTATTTCTTAGAAATATATTTTTAAATTATTGGTATAAAATTTAAGTAGACGTGTCTAGTTTTTCCTACTTGTTATTCTGCTTATTTTTTCTTTGTAACAATGGGGCAAGCATATTTCTTTTTGGGGAGAAATAAAGCTATTTCGGCAAAATAACTATAAGGGTAAAAAAAGATGGTCAAGGGGTCATTTATGGTTTTCGAAACATAGCCTATGTTTTTCTTTGAAATTTTCTACGTTCGTATACCAAGTGTTTTGCAGATCGGAAGAAAACTAGATTTGTATAAAACACACAAAGACACATTGACAGAATTATTAATCAATTAGGATAAAATTTTGCACTTTAGAACTTTTAATCCGTTACACATTAGAATGTAGCAGAGGCACACGACACACCACCCACTTGCGTTCAATTGCTGTAAATATTCCAGTAAAATATTTTGATAAAAAAAATCTTTATTTTTAGCAGTATGCGTGGACGGAAATTCGTGAATCTGATTAAATTAACAGGATGAAGTTTTCAGTAAAATGCCAAGTTAAACTTATAAATATTTAGCTTGTTTATTTATATTTAAGGAATCAAATTCATTGTTTCATTTATTAACATTCATTTATCCAACATTAATTTTAACCCGTCGCTTTTTTAGATGAGCCCATCTAACCACCACAGCGCCCAAATCTAAAATGTCCTTCTCACACGTAAGCATCATAGGATCAGTCATTATTGTTCGAAGAAAGTTTTTCACAATTTTTAATTTGCTAAATGTTCTTTCATTTGAAGCAACTCTATTCTATTCTAGTTATTTCAAACTCTAAACATTATAAACATTTGAAATTGTTTAAAAGTAATAAAAAGATTTTTAAAAAATATTCATCATATACATTAATTTTGTTCACTGTATTTTGTTAAAAAAATGTCCAAGAAAAACACAACCAATTTGTTGTTAAAACCATATATTAGAAAAGGTATATTTAAAAGGAAATTATATCAAAGAAATTACTTCTGTTCTTAAATATATTTTTCAAATTATATTAATTTGAGAGACTTGGTTTTATTTGCTAAGCCAAACTTCAAATGGGGAAAACTCCATAAGTATTTAGCAACGAAAAACTAGTTAAAGCGGTTAAAAATAAAACAAAAAACTGTTAAAAGATAACGTGACATCAAATTGAAACCTAAATCAAGCAATTAAAGAAATAGAGCATTTTCAATCACATGACTCGGACCTAACAACGGCCTTAGCAACAGAAAAGTTAGTTTTTTTGCCCTACAAAGGTTAACAGTTACAGAAAATGACTAGCCGTGGAATTCTTCTATTTGAGCATTTGCAATCACGTCATCCCATACCTAAAAACCGTCTTAGTAACAAATAAACAATGGCCTTATGAAAACACTATTACGTGATGATCAACACATGATAATTTCAGGTAACACATTATAACTTAAGACAATTTTAGAATCAAGAAAACCAGGATTTCATTTTACTTACCCAAAAATTTGATCGTAATGTAAATGTAACAATAATGAACAGCTCTAACCAAAACGCACAATATTCTTCTCTAACACCTAACACTGCCAATTATGACACAAAAAAGCAGAGGGCGTTGGCGAAGGTTTGAAGCTGTCCCACGACTTGGGGGTGTCCTTGGGCATTCATTATCTCCCCTTTCAGAGGACATCTGGATCTGGGCGACAGTCAGTCGGTCGGTCACTTCTAAACAAAAGAGTATGCTATGTTCCCAGGGTCTTCTCATTTTTCCAGGAAGGACCGGACCGTATACACACTTGCAGCTCGTGGGGATGGACGGGGGCTTTCTCCCTCAACGGCGAAAGGAGGGGAAAAACGAAACCATCGACACTGCTCGCGAAGCGCGGTCTCGGTGATAAATTGAATCGTACAAAAATCATAACTTTATGACAAAATAGTCTTTTAGACCCCCGCGCCCAAGAATATAAGGGCGCAATCATAACTAATTTGGAGCTACAACCATAACTTATAAATCTTAAGCATTAAAAAGGCAGGAATTCATATTACCAGAGATGCTCTTTGCTTGAACAATAAGTAACCAACAAAAGTCATAAAAGTTCAATCGAATTGGTTGGAAAGGTGGTTTTTTCCATTTAGAACTCTGAATTTATTGATTATATGATTGTGTTTCTTTTGAGTTTTTTGTTCCATGGGGCCGTCCATAAATCCGAAACCCTAATACATCTGTGGTGATAAAATTCAAACCGTCTTTTTTATCCAGTTTAAGAAACGTAATTAGTCTTTTATCAGAGAAAACCAAGAATATGATTGTTAGTATCGTACAACCGGAATAAATTCATGTTTTTATTTGGTTTAAAAAGTTTATTTGTTCTTGAATGCCATTACCCCGTCTATTTTTATTTAATTTGAAAAAAGTTCAATTACTGGTATTAAACTCTATAGATATAGATGAATAAAACCGACGGTTTTACATAAACTGGTAGTTTTTATTCGGTTTAACAAGTTCATTCCGTTTCAGTTCCTAAAATCAAAAGTAGATAGGTTTTTATACAACTAGACAAAACAGGTCGGGATGTGTTAATGTTAATTGGTATTAAATCTATCAACCGGATAAATACACTTAAAAAGTGTATTTTTTTAATTAAAATTTACTATTTATAGGGCATTGATTTTAATGTGTTTTTGTGCTCTGAATTCAAAAAGGATATTTTTTTGTTCTGGAATGCCACTTTTCCCGAAAATTTCGATAAATTTGTAAAATAAGCCTTTATTTTAATGTTAAGGAAAATATGTTCATAAAATATATTTTTGTTTTATAAATTCTTCATGAAAATCTTTATATAACTAAAATAAGCTCATTTACAACTGAATTAAAGCCAATTTTTCCTCCTTATGAGGCTTCTCTTAGTACATTTACCCTCGGGAGTAGCAACAAGAGCCTTTTTTCAACTACATAAAAAAAAATTCGTCATTATGGGGCGATTAAATCTTCCCTGGTACTTTCTTTCCATCTCTATTATGCCCTGATGAGATAGTTTACTATGTGCATCATTCACAGCTTCTAATTTTAAAATGTAAAAAAGTCAGAAATGCTCAAAAACTACGAAAAATGCACAAATTCGAAAATAAATTGGCAATTTGTGTCAAATCCTGACGTATAGGATTTTTTTCAATATTTTTTTCGTAATCAGCACACTAAAATACATAGAAAATCACTATAATTCATCGAACAGCTTTTTCATTGCAGACCTGGGTAATTCTAGATACCTTCATAAATAAAGGAAAATAACACATTATTAGTCAAAACAAATCTATATCAATCAAATTTTTCGGGAATTAGACCTATCAGGATTTCAACCTGTCGGGATTCTGACTCTGTCGCGTCGGGATTTCGACGTCGGGAACCAGATTTGTCGAGATTCTGACCGGGATTTTAACCCAGTTGGGATTTCGACCTGTCGGGATTTTGACCCAGTGAGTATTTTGACCCAATCGGGATTTCAACCTCTCAGGATTCTGACCCTGTCGAGATTCTTACATGTCAGGATTATGACTCTGTCAGCAATATGACCCAGTCGGGATTTCCACGTTGAGAACCTGATTTGTCGGGATTTTGACTTAGTTGGGATTTTGACCCAGTTGGGATTTTGACCCAGTCGGGATTTTGACCCTGTCGAGATTTTGATTCAATCGGGATTTCAACCTCTCAGGATTCTGACCCTGTCGGGATTCTTACATGTCACCATGTCAGGATTATGACTCTGTCAGCAATTTGACCCAGTCGGGATTTCCACGTTGGGAACCTGATTTGTCGGGATTTTGACCTCTCGGGATTTTGACCCAGTTGGGATTTCGACCTGTCAGGATTTTGACCGTCGTTTTAACCGGTTATTTTGACATCTCTGCTGGCCACTCCCCAAACAATTTTACGACTTTTACTCCGAAAATTGTGGAGAAGGGAGATGTTAAAGAAGAAAAAAAAAGCTTTTTTTTAATTGCCAACCTAGTTTTTTTTAAGAATCTAAAAACCTAGAATTTGCCGACTATGATCGAAATTGCCGACTTTGGGGGGGCGAGACGCCCCCCCACGCCCCCCCAGTAGCTTCGCCCCTGGGCCTAGTGGGCCTAATGGTAAATCAGGCCCTCCTTTTGACTATGCAATGTATAACCATTTAGACAATTCATTAAAATAGAATCTGCTATAAAGAAAGGTGATGTTTCAATAATTATGAATTTAATTTTATTGATATTAAATATACTTTAAGTGTCCAATTAAATTTTTATACTAAATGTTAAAATTTAAAGGTTTGTTGAAATCATATCGTGAATAAAAATACATTTACTTTGCTTTATTTGAATATTTTAATTGTTAGCTTTATCAACAAATCTTTCTAGAATTTCTCTTGATAACCAATGATATTTTTGCGCATGATCTTTTCACCCCTAATATGTAAAGCAGTGGGGTTCAACCATTCAACCTCGGAATATGAATATAAAATAATTTATAAATAAAATAGAAAAATATAAAATAAATAATAAATTTTTTATTTTCCTATATTTATTTTTTCTATTAAAATTTCTTTTGTATTATATCATAGAATTTTTGCTAATGTGCACTTTTAGCGCTATTGATATTGTTCTACCTATATTTTCAAGTAATTTTCAATCAAATTATGGTTATATTTTTTAGTATAAGGTGATAAGGTGAGGGACAATTACTATCAGAAAAAACAAATCACATACAACGTAATTGTTTAAAACAGACGAGTCACAAGCCAAGCTCATTTTTATCTGAGGATTATTATAACTTAACGACCTACTAAAAAGATAAAAAAGCTCGTGCAGACTGCATTACTTTTGTCTACTTTTCTTAAAAATTATTTTTTAAGTTAGAATACAACAATATATTTTTAGGGTTATTAAACCACTATATTTATTCGGTTTAGTAATATACGTGCGCGCGGCTGATGTAGTTTTTTTTCCTATACAGATATAAACGTTTGTTTTGTTTCTCACGTTCTTATTTATAAAACTGAGATCTAAAATAAATCAGTTGACTGTTTATCGGATAATATTTTTTATTAATAGGAAATAATTTATCAAAAAAAGAAAATTCCTAATTCATCTTATATGTATGCACTTTACAAGGTTTTGAAATATAAAACTAATGGTAAGATATTGAGATAAAAAAAAATCCCTGTGTAGGCTTACCATTCGACCTTTCGGGGTTACCCTGGACAGTGGACAGTCCGGGGTTTTTGGAGCTGTCCGGGGTCGCAAAAATGTCCGGGGTTTCATACATTTAAGATTTGTAAGACATTTTTATTAAAAAATTCTGACCAAGATGTTTGAAATTGCGTTGTTTTACTTTTATGACTTCATTTTATCTTAAAATTCAAATAAAAGGAAGTCAAACAAACAATTTTTGAAAAAAGTTATGCCAAATAAAAAGTACAAATAAAATATAAACTTCAGTATTTCTGTTCAATGTTTTTAGTTTGAATGTTTTTCCCTTAGTTTTGAATCTTTGATAAATCCAGTCCTTTAAAAGTGTGTTGTCCTTTTTAGTGTGTTGGTCCTTTAAAATGTTAAACAATGTGCAATATCAATTATAACATTGTTATTTTGAAAATTTCTTACCTTTTTTTTAACTGTCCCATTCATCCCCATCACGGGGATGAATGGGACAAAATACATGCATCCATAAAAACTTTTCTTGTGAATTAAATTATGGCTAAATGATTGAATTCATTAATTTATATTGTAACCATTAGTTCAATTATTGGTTTTGAACTTACAGGATTGAAAAATGTAATTTTTTTGCAATGTTAGCATAAATGTGAAATTTGTCCCTTTCATCCCCTCTCTCCCCTACTTATTAAGTAATTTCAAAAATATGTCCTGGGTTGGACCCAAGAAAATATGGTAAGCCTATCCCTGGGTGAACAAGGTTTTAGCAATATAAGACCACAGACAGGATTTCTTCTCTCGAGAGGTTTAGGAAATTTTGCTTGGTTAAATTGTATTAGCTTTTACTGATTTATTGTAGTATTCGTCTGTAGCACTGCACTGTATGAACATTTCTGAAATTAAATTGAAAGAATATAGGTTGAAGGAAAAGTCCATAGACATTTTAAAAGAGAATCTAGATAATTTTTAAATCTAGAAAAATAAACTGAGTTGAAAAAAAAAACGGTTTTAAATGTCGGCATCGGTTGGTCGAGGGATTTTTTTTAAGACAGTAAAAAAATTTAGCTCAAAATTATATAAATAGATGGCGCTATCATAGTCAATGGGGATCCATGTTCAATTTCGAAAATAACTCACCGTGCTGTCGGATCCGCTTATAAACCTTCGTCAAGAGACGACATTATAGTCATTACGTCACTTGCTTGTTTGGAAACGTTGATTCCATCCGTGATTGGTTCCGTACGGATTTACTTCCAATCACGGATAGAATCAACGTTTCCAAACAAGCAAGTGACGTCACACTAATGTCGTCTAGTAAGACAGACATAAGAATTTTTACTAACACTTGGTGAGAGAAAATACACCCAGGGCAAGTCCGAGAATTGAAAATCGATCTCGGCCCCAGGCCCACAAATTGAATTGAAATGAATGATTGATAAACTGATTACACTGAAAAAACATTCTTTACTTTTATAAAAATGAGCAATCCTTAAAAAAAGTATTTTCACCCAGGACCCTCCTTAAATTATACCTCATAGCCAGGTCGTTCTCTGAGAGAACCCATACTTCCTGAAGAAACGATTTTGTGTCTGCATCTTATCTTTTATGCGGTATCTGACACTCGGTTTAATGATCCGATTCCGTGTTCGAGTCCTTCTTTAGAATCGAACACCAAACCTCGTGAATTATTTTGGCGCCATCTATTAACATCCTTTTGAACTAAAATTTTTTTATTGCCTTTTTATTTATTATTTATGCCTTAAATTTCAACAATGATAAGTCCCACCTTAATAATTCGGCATTACTTAAATGAGTATAACAATCCGAATTTTATTAATATTAAAATATGTGAGCTTATGAATAAACGTCATGTTAAAATCTATCCAACATTCTTTGATTTGCCTGCGTGCGAAGCGCCATTTGTTGGAGTTGCGGATAAGGATAATAGCCCACACTGTAAAGGAAAATAATTCTTACTTTACAAAATACAAAATGGCATCAAATCTCAAAATTGACGTTTCAGTAGGTTTTGTTGGTTCTTGTATACTGTATATAGGATTTTCTTTTGAATTTGACTGATTATTTACCTTTTGGGGCGTAAGTATATCTATCAATAATAAAGTTTCTTTATAATATATTTAATTTTCTTTCATATATTGCTTAAGGCATGGATTTACTGCAATGCATATCGTTCACAGCTTTTGCCGCTTAAATGTCTTTGAATTACAATGAAAGTAAAACCTTTTGTTATTTTCTTTAATATTTGTACCATGCTAAGAGAAATCATTTGAGTTTTTTAGAATCAGTACTTTGTGTATCTTAGATAATTCATTAAAGAGGTATTAATTGTAAATGAAACCAAGTCCATAGTTTCGGAATCGGTACACATTAAGATTCAGATGTGTTCATATAAACATAGAAAAACTGAGACGTTGATCCGTATTTCTTTAGGGATTAGTTAATCTATAGTAAAAAGTAAATTTGGGTAAAATAAATAAAACGGGTCTAGGCGAAATTTTTGGCGAAATTAGGTGTTGCCAATGCTGTTTATTGGCAAGTCAGCAATTCAACTTCATAGAGCTGGGTTGTGCCAGAATCCACTATTTTATCGCCATTTTTGGGACCAGGCCCGGTTTTGGTGAATCCTAACAAACCGGGCCTGGGCCACATTATTGAGGAAATTTGGTGTCGCCAATGTCGTTTATTGGCGAGTAAGCAATTCAACTTCTATAGAACTAGATTGCCAGAATTCAATATTTTATTGCCATTTATGTGCGTCAGACCCGTTTTCTTTGGATTACTCGTAAATTCATCCTGTTGTGTATAATTAAACCTTATAATATTCTTGTTCATTTGGTGAGACCTAGAAGTTGGAAGAAGTTGGACCAAAAGTTTTCATTAATGTTGAAATTCTCAGTGACGAAACTATTTGAAAGAAAACTACAGTGCTCAATGATAAGCGCGGAATAAAGGCAAGAAAATACCAATCAAATAGAGAGATGAGTTCGGATCAAGAATAGAACACAGGGGAAATGTTTCAGAACATGATTCAATCGGAATTTATTTTATCAAGTGAGAACTAGTATTCTTTTATTTTCACCTTTGTTAAGATACTATAATGTTCGCATTCCGTAGAGCTGGAAAGAACTTGGCTGACAAAAAAAGGAATATGAAATAAGAATATTTGAGCAGATAAAGGGTTAGGTGTTGTGCGATATTTTAAGATAATTGGGAAGAAAATTTCAAAACCGCGTAACTCCGAATTCGCGTAAATCGGGGTAGCCTAAGTTGGGGTATTACTGTATACTTTAAAAAGTTAGTTTGCAGTTGTTTTCGCAGAGAACTGCAAAACAATGATATTATACAACAAATACAATGCAAAACTGCATCGAGATTTTTCATGCAACAGATAATGAAATTCAATTTAAAGACTGTTTCAGATTTTGCTTAAGTGAGAATTTTGGTGCCTATTAAAATTAATGCAAATCCCTAGTTCATGATAAGACATATCATTGATTTAAATTACAATGTTTATTAATTTACTGTCTTTAATCTTCAAATAATAAAAGTAGGGTATTTACGTATTAGTCCATTGATCGTTCAGTGTCCATCAGATTCAGCGACATAGTTACACTGCGGCTTCAAGCTTTTGTCTCATGGCAACCCCTAGGAGAAATGGGATGATCTATTTTTGTCTGTCAGATTAGCCTCTGCACGCCAATATATTTTCTTCTCGCCAGGAACTATGCCAAAATTGATGTTCCAAATTCTGATTCTTTGAACCCTAGTTTCTGTTAAACCTTTACATTGAACTTTTTACTTAAATCCTATACTGTTAAAACAAACAAAATTTCAAAAATTTATCTCCAAAACTAGAATCTATTAAACTCCAAAACTAGTTTGAAACTCGGGGGGGGGGGGAGGAAAGCACCGCCGCAATGCACGTCTTTATTTATAATTAATAGTATGTGGCTGCAGAAAATCCTAATTCTGCTGCTGATAGTTTTTGCTGGGTGTAATTATAGAGTGGAAGAAAATAATTTTCAACTTAAAAAAAGCTATCATATTGCACCCGGGAAATCTGTAGAATAGAGGATTCAAGTAACGCCCAACGGGTGGAAAGTGAATCTCTTTGTAACTGAACTTTGAGAAGATAAGAGATCAATGGTTTCAATAACAGGAGAAAATTTATTTTTGAGACGCCATTTATACAAAAGAAAAAATGACCCCACTCCGTGAAACACTCAAATAACCATATCTCTTGGATAAAAGGAAGGAAGAAACTCCGACTTAATATAATCCCCTCGCTTGCCAAGAAAAGGGAAAATCTTGGGGACCTCGAACTGAAATAATCTTTGGGCAGTCCCCTAATCGATGTGGGCTCTCCTGAAGTCAATAGAGGTCGAAGCGACAAAAGGTCAGAGCCTGACTATAACAGGCTTTGGCGACATTTTCAAGTTCAGTGACAGGCTAGACGTAAGTATCAAAAGTAGTTTAAATAACCTATCCTGTTTTATTGGAAAAACTGGCTAATCTATATAATTCTGGACAAATACCTTGAGTTGCGATAAACTAGTGGACCTTGGGGGGGGCAACCTTTTGTTTGGAAGTTGAAGTGTTTTCTCCAGTAATAAGGCATTGGCCAAAAATAACTTTTCTAAAAAAATCTATGGCCCAGATTATTTGTATTAACTCAATAACTTTTGTTTGATATGAATAAATTAAATTTGGTTCAGATATGTTGAGGCTTGGAATTACTGATTCTTAGGGTTATTTTTGTTGATTTCTGGTAACCCCAGAATTGATAATGAGGGAAATACTTTTTGTGATTCTCTGAATGAAAACATATATATGATGTGATATTCTTTATTGTGTAAATAAGGAAGGAATATGCTTTTCCTTAAAACTTGGTTACTTTTTTTTTTGTAGGTATCTTGTAATGTCAAGGTCAAGTGTGACTAATGGTCCAACTGCTTTAGAGAACGTCAGTCTTGAGCAAGATATTAAGGAGGTTTTGAACAACGCTCCCACCATGAATGATAGCCCAGATGCTGTGCACTCTGGTTCACCTACTCATTTAGGCCCTTTTCGTGGAAATACTGTACCATTACAACGATCTGCCATACCACCTAATTCATTACCTACAACTGCATCATGGCAAGCAAATGCCCCTGGTCAGCACTTTTTATCTTCAGATACATTTCTATGATACTTATATTTTATACCCTTTATTAAGGGGCCTAGGGATCAAAATTTTTACAAAAGATTGTTTTAAACTATTTTTGTCATTGATGTTTTTTTCTGGCCACCAAGTCAGGGGTTCATCTAGAGAGAAAATGGGTCCGTTTAAGGACCCTTCACAAAATTCCAATTCCCAAAAACAGAACCTTCACAAAATTCATAAGATAAAAAATAGTTTGAAAATTGTACTTAAAATGTGTTTATCATTTTAGAATGGAATTGCACAGAATTTGGGCCCATTTCAGAAGTTATGAACGCTGTGCTGTACTACTAGCCCTTTGTTTACACAAAACTACATTTGATTTTTCACAAAATTCCATTTAAATTTTCACAAAATTCCTAAAACAGGACCCTGGTAGAAAAACCTGGATGAACCCCTGCAAGTATCAAATTTGAATATAACCCAAGGGAACTGTTTATTTACCCAAAATTAAAAACCCACGTATAAACCAAGTTGGAAATTTTCCTCTATCACTTGCATAATCTCTAATAGCATGGCAGCTTTAAAAAGCCCATTCCAGAAACAAAGTGCCTTTTCTCACCATAGAGATAGCCCCTGTCAGTTTATGGCTTCTTATGGGTGGTCCTTACTGCGGTACAATGATGATGCTCCTTTGAAATGCCATGACAAACGCACAGTTAGCATAGGCAAATTTATGCGGGGTCATGGGCAATCCCCCAGAATAAAAATGGAGGTTAATTGATTAACGTTCTTTGCGTAAATGAAACTGCTAGGTAAAGTCTTGAGTTCTTGTGTAAATCTTTCTTGAATTCTTTAAAGCGTCTAATAAAATTTATCGGAATGTTATTCATTTAAAATCATACTCTAATGAAGATTTTTTTTAAAACTTTTTCAGCAAGTACATCAGTACCACTAAGTAGTCCTAGTCCTGTACTGAATGGAGATGAAAGCAAGGCTAGGGTATCCAAACCCTCTCATTCTAAGATTGATACAATAAAACAGTGGAGTATCTCAACCTACAAGTGTACCAGACAAATATTATCAGAAAAGCTTGGGAAGGTAAAATTTACCCTTGTTGTTTAGCTTTATTTCATAAGCAAATTATGTATACAGGGTGTCCCAAAATGACCGCATAAACTATGCATAGCTAGATTCCTCGTGGGGAGTACATAAAAACTGCCCAAAGAAGTGCCCCTCTACGATCCATAGTTTTCGAGTTATAGGAAAAACAAAGTATGGCTGTTACCCCACTTGGCGGCCATAGAACCGGACCCCCACGTCCGATCCAGTGGCCGGGGTATTCCATATTGAGCCAACCACGTACATTAGCACAGAAATGCACCGGAGCCCTATCATGCTGAAACCAAGGTCCCTGTACTGCCGCTAAAGGTATGTCATCGAGGAACTCGGTTAAGACCTCATTGAGAAACACCAAGTATGACTGTCCCGAGAGCCGTTCAGGCAACAGATATGGTCCAAGCAGTCGATCCCCGAGTATGCCGGCCCATACGTTAAGAGACCAACGGTTCTTGATGTTTCTGCTGCCGGATTGACCTGGGACCACAGGGGCAACAGCCATACTTTGTTTTTCCTATAACTCGAAAACTATGGATCGTAGAGGGACACTTCTTTGGACAGTTTTTATGTACTCCCCATGAGGAATCTAGCTATGCATAGTTTATGCGGTTGTTTTGGGACACCCTGTATATATTTCCATACATCTTACTACCATTGAAATGTGTATGATTAAAAGTATCCTAGAATCACCTCAGTTCGTTTTTTTTAGGGAACTAGAACAGTTGATGCAGAAATGGAAGCACAGATTGAGTTATTAAGAGATACACAGACCAAGTACTGTAACATATTGAGACTTGCACGTAACCTTACTAGTCATTTCTATCATGTTGTTCAAACCCAGCATACTTTAGGTGAAGCCTTCTCAGAATTGGCACATAAATCTCCAGAGCTGCAAGAAGAGTTTTTGTACAATGCTGATACACAAAGAAGTCTTAGCAAAAATGGAGAAACTCTTCTTGGTGCTCTTAATTTTTTCGTTTCGAGTCTTAACACTTTGTGTAATAAGACAATGGATGATACCCTTCTTACTGTGAAACAGTATGAAAATGCAAGGTATGTTGAGTATGAAAAGTTAAATATACAGTACACTCTTGATATCAAACTTTTTTTTATTCCCAAAATATTTTTATATATCAAGAGAAATGATTTTCCCATTGATGTTAATTTCTATTCTCATGTGTATGACTCTTGATGTGTCAAAAATCCTTTCAAAAGGGAAGATTGGTTTTACTCAGGAAATTTACTGTTGGTGATTCAGTTATTCCATTGCAATTTTAGGCTCATGATTATCAAGAAGGTCCTGGTCTCATTAAAGTTAAGCAATTTGTTAGAAATTGGTCTAACACTTGTGAATTAATTGCTATTTTCCCAATTGAAATCAAAATATTTTATATTTTTTTGTCACGAACTTGGCAATATTTGTTATTTCAAAAACTTGTTATCCCAAAATTATTCTGTTGTTTCTTTGAATATCCAAAGTATACTGTATTATTAATTTTAGAAACATTTTCCAAGTTGATATTAAATGTACAGAGTAAAGCCATAGTATTGCACGAGAGGTTTTTGGTTTTGCTTTTTAGTAGTAGGGAAAACTACCCAATCAGATCTACATGATCTGATGCTTTAAGCCTTTAGATTTAAAAGAATGCTATCTAGTCTAAGAAGTATAGGGTATCTTGATTAAAGTGACCATTCTAAATTTATACCTCATAATTACTGAGTTATTGGTTTTAAAAAATGTGATTAAATTTTTTTTCAGTTTAATTTTTTTAGTTTCTGTCTGGTAACATTAAATCAAATCTGGTTTTATTTGTATTTATACTGCTTCGTCAAATTGAATTGAATTTGCTTAATATCTTTATTTTTGATTGTAGGTTAGAATACGATGCTTACAGAAATGATCTAGAAGAGTTAATGCAAAGCAATCAAGGAAATGTCATGTCATCTAAAGTTGATGAAGCTCGTAGAAATTTTACTTCCCATAAAGAAAAGTATGAGAAGTTGAAAGCAGATGTTGCCATAAAAATAAAATTCTTAGATGAAAATAAAGTAAGTATTAGTTTTTTTTTCCAATTTATTAAATTACTCTGCATGACTAAAGAATCAAACCATGTAACTCTTAACATTCTGTTTTATTTTTAATATAAGTCACTAAGTTGTGTTTTGGCATTTATATGATTTTAAATGTTATTTTTGACAATTATCCCGCACTAGATTTAAAAATAGTAGTCATAGTTGTTGTGTTCAAAAATTTGAGAAGAGGAGAACATGTAAAAATAAATATTGTATTATAAATTGGAGCAGTGGCTAGAGTGATATGCTATAGAGAAACAATGTCTTTACAAGGGCTTCTCTAACTCCTTCAAGTTCATATCTCAACTATATTGCATTGGTTAGTTTGGTATTTAATGTTCAAAAACTTCTTGGGGACACCCTAAACCCCTCTTTTTTTCTTGTACCTGAAAATGAGCTCATTACATTTTTTAATGACTTGGCTCTTATTAGAGTTTAAAAAATTTCTCCCCTCTCTCTGAATTTTCCTCTGGTATTTTCCAGCATTCCAGTGCTACCATGTAATTGGTTTCTCTAAAACTAAGTGTCAGATCTCTGTATTTTCTCTTTTATGCAATTTAATTTTTTGTTGTTATGAGAAAAAATTAAAATTAACAGTGTATACTTTGCATAATTCTCGATAGTTCCACTATCATATTTTCATAACAGGAAACCACTGACTAAAGTTGGTAGAAATAATGCCAATTAAATATAAATTAGTTAAGTGATTAGTTACTTTAATATGTGATCTGTATTTTGTAATTGGTTATTATTTCATTTTCAGGTGAAAGTTATGCATAAGCAGTTGCTTCTTTTTCACAATGCTATTTCTGCCTACTTCTCTGGTAACCAAACCATGTTAGAAGCTACATTAAAACAATTTAATATCAAGCTTAAGAGTCCAAATGCTAATTCACCTTCATGGTTAGAGCAGTAAACTTTGGTTTGTTATAATTGCAGTTAAAATGGGAAGTTAATAAAAGTTTTTTTTATTAATGCATTGACAAGTCTAACAGGGAGGCGCTTTAAAAGGTTATTTTGTGCATAAGATGCTATTATGTGCCTCAATATTGCATGAAAATACCTCTGAATGCAATGCACTGACAAACTTGCAGTTAGTTTAACTGTAAATTTCCTGATTTCTTACAAATCCTGGACTGTCACTTTTCTACACCAAATTTAATTATCTCATCTAAATTTTATCAAGAAGGTTTTATTTTTGAAGGTTATTACTATTCTCTGCTACAGTGCCTTTATTTTAATTTAATTTAAAAAGGGGTTGTATACACTTTTTTTAATTAACTTAGATATATATTTTACTACTATAGATTGGTTGAATATTGATGTGAGCTTTTCCACTAGAATTACATGTAATATTATGTGCCTAGTAATGTAAAAAATGCATCTTCACAAATTTCTTAGCTGTGTAAATTATTTCATATCAAAATCTTGTATGTAAATCTGAAAACAAAAGTTAAAATTTTTTATCTTGAATGTTGTAACCAGTGGTCGGCAAACTCATTCAACAAACAACTATTAAAAGTTCTTTATTGAGCCTGAATATGTGTAATGAATATTTTCCTTATAGGTAAAACAATGCTAGATAAGAATGAAATGTTTAAACTTTGACCTCTATGAGTCCTTTTTTTAAGTCTAGCAATTGCACTTCAAAATCACCAATTTCAGATTTGTAAATAAATTTATTGGGGGAGTTGGTTCAAAATTATTTCTTTAGGCCCCATCAAGCATACAATATAGGCTAAATGTAGCTTATTAAAACATTTACCGATACATGTTGAATCATGGTGTGGTTAATGATTTTGAGTTTTGAGCGGAAAAGGGGTCCTCCCCCAGAAAGTTTTTTGAAATTTGACGCTGATATGCTGTGTTTTAATTCATTTTTGGATTAAAGTTACTATTAAGATATATTAATAAAGGCCAAGCTCAAAGGGCCATTTTGCCGACCACTGTTCTAAACTAAGTAATTTTTCTTTTATTTCGATGCAATATATATCACAACTTGTCATTTTTACTGTATACATATATGAATAAGTGGAACATGTGATACATATCTTGATCTTTTATTAATGTTAAAGATTATTTCTTGTAATGGTTTTTTCTATGTTAAAGGTAATTTTATAGTTTTTGAACAGTTTTTTGTTATGGATAAGTTAACTTCCCTACTTCATACGAGAGTTTTATTTATGTACTGCAATTATTGAATGCCTCTAAGTAAGCTGTTTGAAGGAGCATTCCAATGTTTGATATGTTATTTTTGATTATGCTAGTCATTTCCAGATTGGCCAGTGATGCTTTTTAGGTTGAGCTTTCTATGTAATTTATTGAGCTTATTTCTAAAAATTTGTTTTGAAGTGTAAAATAAGTATTGGTGTATTGTATTATTTTGATTAGTTATTTCTACCTGCCACTTGTTAAATGATAGGCATCAAGAATTTTTAAAATGATATTCAAAAGATTAAATTTCTAGGGGGTATGTATTTTTCCACGTGTATCTGGAAAAAAAAACTTTTTAACTGCACAAAATATTTTATTATTTTAAAGTTCATTTACTGTTTTTAGTTATGAGGGGGATACTGTAGCAAAATTTTTGTCAGTTTAACTGGACATTTAACTTGTGTTTAATTTTGTCCTAATTTTCAGAAAAAGAAAAACCTTGATTTTTAATATTTATTCATTATATTGCCTGGAATTTCAATTTTATTTGATAATTTGAAAGCTTTTATAAAAATATAATGAAACATCTTACTTGAAAATGTTTTTAAAAGTGTATAAACTGAGTTGTATAATGTAGTTTATACTTCAGTATTTAAATTCAGCTATGAACTTAAATTATTTGAATTCAAGAAAGCAGTTGCACAGTTGCTATTAGATGTGTAACTCTTGTGTAGTTTTTCTGCAATACAACTGTTTATAAGTTAACTTTAAAGTTTTCAACATTAATTTTTACTTTTGAAAAAATTTTGGAAGTTTTACCATCTTTTTGCCTGTTTACTTAGATTTAAATGCTTCATAATTAAGCTGTGTTTGAGTTCTTGAATTCTAATTATACTTAAGCTTAAAATAGTTTGTTTACTGAATGGTCATTATTTATTCTTAGTAGTTTTAAAAAATATATTTATGGTTTTAAGAAATTTCTGATACTACTATGTGAATTTCAAAATAGGTAAATTTTTAGTTTTCAGAGAATTGAAACACCTCCCATTTACTTTAATTTAGTTTATATTTCTCCACATTTCTAAACCTTCAAAGTTTAGTATTTTAAGTATTTTAGTCAGAGAAGTAGTTCTTTAAATTTATATTGTATGTATAATCAAACTTTACGCTAGTCATTTCATCCTTATTTCTTACTCATCCCAAACTTTCAGAAAACTTGAAGATCTCTGCATGCCTTAGAAGTATTTCTTTTTTTGTGTATTTTATGGATTTTAACCATTATTATTACTAAGCAAATTATTGGTGTATGTAATGTATGCATTCTGTTTACTTATTACAGTTGTATTTCATCTAAAAATTGTACTCAAAAAGTTTTAAAAATAAATGCTAAAAAGTTGGCAGGTATGAAATGATGTAAAATTTTTAAGTTATGTTTTTTGTGCCATAAAACTGCTTGCTGAACTCTGATGTGGGTATTTTTGGAAGAGTTTTGTATGGTATTAAGTAATAATTACTTGTTTTCCATAAAAATTTTCATTTATTGTGTGCATTTACTTCTTTTCTTTTTACTTATTCCAAACTCGTATTAAGTTTAGCATTAAAATTTTGGAATATTATAATTAAGGAAACTTATGTAGTGTTTTAGGTTTATCTCCAGCACTATAATTGGAAAGGTTAAAAGCAAAGTGTGTTGAAGAAAGTTTTCTTTGAGGGGAATGTGGTCATTTTGATTGCTTTCTTTGAACAAAAAGAGTAATTTAATTTGAGCTCTTTGTTATCCATTCTGTAACTATTTCAGAGTTCCAGCTGCTTTCATTTCTGTTATACTCATTTCATATGTGTGGAAATTTGTCTGTTGAAAACATTTGTCTGTATATATTGTACATCCATGTAGACATGTTTACTCTAAAAGCATTTGTAAAACGTGTGATAGAAAAATTGATGAAGTCACAGTTATTCCGTTTCAACGAAACTTGAATTTCCACAAAACTTTGAACTATCCTGCTGTCAAGGGCTTTTTAAATTAACTTAATTAGATACAAATTTGTTTATTGTATTTCAACACTATCTTCTATGTTTTTAGGTATAAAAGTTTTTAAATATAAAATTAACCAAGCAGTTCTTAACTTTTCTACATAAAGCATTTTAAAATGTGTTATGGTAGTTTGGTAACCTATTGGAAGATTTTTTAATATATTTAGAGAAAAAAATGTAATATTCACTACAACTTAAAATGTTTTTCTGTAATTTCACATAACTAGTTGAAAAGAAAGCTCTTTTTTAACTTGATTTTTAAGTTTTAACTATAGATGTGCAAATATAAAGCTTGAAAGATTATCATATTCTTGTATTAGTTGCAGATAAATCAAATATTTATATTCTCCAGTTTATTTTAATACTGTGTTTAGTTAATATATTTGTTATAGTAAACTGAAGACCAATTCAAGGGGATCAAGCTGCAAGTAGTCTTGAATGTTTTGTTGATTGGAAGCAATAAAAATCCTTATTAAATTGTTCTGCAACTCTATTATGACAGTCAACAATTTTTATAGAATTTAAAAGTTCATTTCGGTTTTTCGTTTATTAAATTTTCTTGCATCCTCTGTTGGGAAAAGTTTGAAGTTTTATCCATTCTTTAAGCTGCAAACTTTCATTGCAACCTATTGTAGTACTTAAATGTTAGGTTCTTTCTTGGGTTCTTTATACAGGGAGGGTGTTTCACAGCTTTTATTTGGAACCAGTGTCTCTAAGGGTCATGGAAGTAAGGTGTACCCCTAAGTGACCCTGCTGAATCCAGATGGCTTACACTGCCCCTAGGGGCTAAATAAGAAAGTTTAAAAATTGATTAAAATCTAAAGATGGAAATGAAAACTTCAGTTTGAAGATTTTTTTTGTAATATTTCTTAACAAACACTGAAAATGTTTCATGAAAATATCTTAAATATATAAGGAAATGTGAGTACTAAAAGTGAGCATCTTTTAAATCTTGAAAAAGGAACTGTTCCCAAGTTTTGAAATTTCTCCTTTATTAGGTTAAGTTGTTGGGCTAGAAAGTTATATTTTTTATTTGAACAACAGAAATCTAAATTTGTTAAGAAATTATGTGCAACCATTAACTTAATTTAAGCTAATAACAACCTTTGGGAAGATAATTCTATCTATATATTTTCTCTCTGCAAGTTATAGTAACTTTAAAAAATAAACTTAAAATAACAGGTTGAAAAATGCTGATTTGTTAGGACTATTGTGGACAATTAACAAAGCCAGTTTGGAGGGAATCCCAAGATACAGCTATAAGCTTTCAAAATTTAATCACCTTGGTTGACTTGTATACAGCTGATGGAGTTGCTGAACATTTGAATGATGAGGGGGTTACTGTAATAGTAAAAGATCATAGTTGTGTGAATATTTAGGGAAATCCTTAAGTTTAACTCTGGGTTCATTCAAAATTCGTATACAAAGTTTTGTTCTTGAATGCTGTGAAATATGCATTCATAAAATCATAAGCAATATAAAAGTTAAGGGTTGCCTGGCTTAGTATTATTAGCATATAAAAAGTTTTTAATGTTTTTCATTAGCATTTCTTCTGTTAAAAATGAAAATTACTCTTGTATTGTAGAAAAAATAAGTTCCAAGGTCTATGTCTTAATGACATGAATAGTTTTTAGTAATACCTATTAATGCAATGCTGTAAAGTTAGATATTTTCTGAAAGCTAAGTCATTTTGCAAGGGTTATATAAGTTAAATGCACAAGTCTATGGCTGTACAGTATTACTTCCCTCATTAAAAAATATATTTATAAACTGTTAAACATCTTATTTTATTAATTTTTATAAATTAAACAAGCAAGTATGACTAATTTTTTTATGCTCATTATGTGGAAAATTTTCCACTAATAGGATCTGATAAAAATCCCATCCAGTCTCTAGTTCTAAGTCAAAACATTCCACTAGCATTAGTAGTCAATCTACACAGATAATTGTAATCTACATGTTTACTTGTAAGACTTAAAATTGTGCAAGTTATCCACAACTAATACATTAGCCCACAAAGTAAACAAATAAAAAAGTTATTTTTTAATAAATCATCAGGTGTGTATTTTGATATTTCTTTTTTATGCCAGATAATGTGAGCAAAACTATTGAAAATTTTGGTAGTTGTAGACAAGACAAGCATTGATTTGGCCTTGAGTTTTTGAGGTGAAGATGAGTAAATATCTAATTCAAACCATCTTCTGATCTTATAATGTTCCTGGCAGATAGTATATTGACTTAATTTTTTTGTGATATTTTTCAAGAGTTAAGCCCAAGACTTCTTGGTAGACAATATGTATAAAAGGAATTTTTATTAGTAAATAATTTTTTTAATAATTGACTGGGACAAGTCAATGGGACCTTTTAGATGACTGAGATGAGTAAACATTTGAAGTTAAAAACTATTTAAATTTATTTTTCCAAAATCTTAAAAAGAAGATCCCCTGATCCATTCTTCTAGAATCTAGTTTTCTATTTTGACTTAAAAAGTAATAGTTTTGGATTAGGAATTAATACAATATCACATTTGAATGAGAAGAACCAAAGGTATAAGTGATGTTGTATGAAATATTGACTATTCATAGTGAATAAAATTATAAAATACTGAACAATTTAATAAACTGCTACTGAACACCTTTGGAACCCAAAGGAAAATTATCTACAGAGTGATTCAAAATTTAAGAGAAAAAATAATTGGAATTACACAGTGGAGATGTTGAATTACATAGCAATTCTGGGTTGGAAATGACTCATTATGTGGGTTTTTTTTTAATCCTTCAAGATCATAATTGAAATATTTTCAATAAAAAGAAAAATTGCTGAATTTCAGCATTTATAACAAAAAAACCATTAGCATTTATCAAAAAAGGCCTTCTTAAAACAACCTTTAATTTGAATTTTTGAAGTAGTTTCAAGAGTTATATTTATATCAGAACTTTCATAATTGTTATTAAAAACATTCCAATAATAGAATTATTTTTTTAACAACAATTAATTCATCAAATTCAGTTTTATAAACTGATTTTCTTAGATTGGCTAACTAGACAAAATTGTTTTTCCTGTTTAGAAATTAATTTAAAAACAAATACAAGGTATGCCATAAATTCTAAAAGAAACTATTTATTTTCTTATTGCTTTAGGATATGACATGAGGAAAGGATTAATATTGCTAAAGAAGCCTTGTGTAATTTATTTCAGTTTGGCCTGATTTGCTTGAAAATGTCTAGGTATGACATGTATGAGTGATTTTTTTTCGGTTACTTTCAAAATTATTTTTATCTTCCTGCAAAACCTAAATTTTTTAGAGCATTACTTAACATGAACCTAAAAAGTTGGCTTGAATTTAATACCTGTAACCCATCATTTCTGAGATTAATTACACACTGCCTCAAAGAATTTTCCTAGAGATAAAGTCTCTTAAAATGTATTGACTAGCAAAAAAATAGTAAGGTTAAAGTTTATATACTCTATTTATATAGCTACACCTAATGACTATCCTCATTAAACTATGTTCGAAAAAGCAGTAGAAGATATAGTGGGAAAAAACTTTCCATTTGACCAAAGCTTGTGCCTTTTGAAAGCAGTGAATTTCTGCCTTCTGTGATGATACATTAATTTTACATTTACCTACTTGAATTATGTTAATGAAGTTTTAATAGTTTTCTTAAAATTTGACTACATTTTTTATCAATAAATGGTAAAACACTATCTACATTTAAAAAAAAATTGATATTGATTGGAATCTGATTTTTCATTTTGATTTCCCTTGAAAAAATTAACTAATTTTCATTAAAAGTTAATATAACAACTTGTTTATGAGATTTTTAAAATATCATCAGACTTTTTTTGACTCAAATAAAACAAAGTTCTTAGTAGGGCTTTATTTTCAAAATAATTTTGTTTGCAAATTTGATGTTATGTTGTCACCATTAAATTACTCCCTAAAATTATGTAGGGACTTAATGATTTTAATAAATTTCTCAAGTGTTCATATAAATTTATTTTCAGATTTTAGATAACATGACTGATACAAGGCCTTATGAGTGCCTTAGACAAATGCCTTGTTATGTAAAAAAATGGAGAAACTAGATCAGTAAGAAATTAGACCCTAAGGCATTTGAGGCTTTTCATTTAGGAAAATGGAAAGATGCAAGTGACCTTAATTTTAACTTAAAATTCCTAGAAACTTTCATTGTTTTTAACATTTCTAAATCAAATGTGTTTTTGTGCTTGAAATGGGGAAACTATTACTATAACTATCCTTACTATTGATTTTGCATTATTGAGTGGAAGTTATACTGTAGGCTGGATAAAACAAAAATAAGCTTTTGCACTCCTGAGATAAACATGTAGTTCTTTTAAGGTATTTAGATATATGTTACTCAGTGATGCCTATTTTAATAGCATTCTTCCATTACTTATTGTGCATTTAACTTGTGGTAATAACCAAGCTTATGATGAATTTGTTTGGTATGAAGTGATATGGTTAAAATAAAAGCATTTTAGGCATTTCAGTCTTTTAAATAATGTTTTTCACATGACATTTGAAATAACCTGTGTGAAATATTCATTCTGAATTGGCATTTCACATAAGTCATGTATTTATAAATGAACATAACTTGTAAAAGTTAAATGTAGTGTATGATAGTAAAATAAAAAAAAGTTATCTAAATAGAGTCAGTATTTACTTCAATAAAAATGAAGACAATTACACTAGTGAAATAACCTGGGAAGGTCTATAAGGAAGTGAATTTTAAGTTGTGACTTAGATTCAATTAAAACTAGAAAATATTTTGAGACATCTGAACTAATCCATAGTTCACTAAAAAAAGGTATGGTATGGTAAGAGTTTAATGGCACAAAACCCCTATTGGGGAATACAGCGCCTACAAGACTTCACTAAAATAATCACTAGTGCATTTATCATTACTGTACAGAAAACAATGTGTTTCATAATTATAAAACCATGTTACTTTATTCAGAATAATTCAGGTGTAATTATGTAAGTAGACTTAAATATTTTATAACTTCTCTAAAATGATTTTTTCCCCTGAAATTTGACAAATTTCCCAACTAGCTAAATGATAATGTACTACTTCACGAAATAACTTAAGATATGGATTCATAAATTAATGTAAACAAAATTTATTCTGGAAATATTATTGTGGTTTATTACACACAATCCAGGGTTTACTTTGGGAACTTAGAACAAAAAAAAATCATAGTTCTAATCATAAAAAATAACAGATTCTAAGTTAATAAGGGTAGAGCTTATTTTCCTTTAGTTATTCTTCAAGAGCTATTTTTATTAGCCAAAATAAGGTATACAGGTAATTACAAATATATTTACTATTTTTTTATGCTATTTTCCACTCAGTCCCATCACAGCACTAAATTTTAGACGCCCTTGTGGTAGAATTGTTTCATTATCATTTGTGAATTTCTGTCCTGCTAGGAACTTCTTTACTGGATTGAAAATATCTAAATCAGTCAGTAATGTATGGTAGCTCAGACTAAAAAAAAAGTTCTGATGATGGTTCCACAGTAAGCTGAACAAATTCAGTTTACTGTGATGACACAAATGTATAAACTATGCTGGAAATAAGTTAAGGTACTTAGAATAGCACACATATTTGTAATTACCTGTATGTACCTTATTTAGTCAAGTAAAAAATAGAGGCAAAGGCCTGAAATAAATTTTTGAAATGTTTTCTTGTAATAAACCACTTTAATTTGAAGGAAAGAATCCCAGGTCATAGTTTCATTCGAGGTTCATTCATAGGTCATCATTCGAGATTTAAATTTAAACAATTGTTTAATATAAAGATCTTTAGGATTAATCCTTGTTTTTTCTTCTTCATATGAAAATTTAAATTTCAACTCGTGTTCAACTCGTTAACACATTTGTTCCATCATAAATATTTCTAGTATCTATTGTTTCATAATGCAGATGCTAATAATTAGGAACCGTGAAACGCTTTTAGGAAAAATCAGAAATACTATTTATTTCTGTCCTATCTATAAGCAACATGCTGAAAAAATTTAAGCATGTTTAGAATTTTTATTTTGTCTGTTGTATTATGTTTTTACAACAATCAACAAAATTCTTTTACTGTCTAACCTTAACTTTAGATAACTGTCAAAATAATTTTACATATAAAAAATATTAATTAAATTTTATACAGTACTTGTTCTATCAATCATTCACATCAAGAGTAAAAAATGTAACTAACATGAGAAACAAAAAAAAAGTTCTTAACTACAACATAAATTAGGTTACGTTAAGTTTTGAGGGGGGTCATGTATAAAGTTACACAAAACTTAATACCTGGATCTTTTTTATTTAACATGAAAGTTCTAATATATATTTTTTAAAATAACCTGATTGAAAGGACCATGACAGATTGTTAAAAAAAAAAAAACTTTTGTGTTTCTTACATAAAATGCTTTAAGTATTGTTTCATGTTTAGCATGTTATTTATAAACCTTTCTAAGCCCTAATTGAAGGTGATGTCACAGATTTTCCCGAAAACTACGTGTCATAGAGGTATAGTTCTTCTGGCATTTTATATGTACTGTGCTTGTAAGGAATCTGGCTGTGCAGAGTTTGCGCAGGCAGACTTGTTTTCAATAGCCTGCATAATACAGTAGACTTCATACAACATGCAAAATAATTTTAATGACTTAATTAAAAACTAACTTTTTTATAGAAAGAGCTGCTAATTTTAATAATTTTTATAGAGCTAAAGTGAAAATCAAAATTCTTAAAAATAAACTCAGGTTTTGATAGTTTCTAATGGCTGTATTCACCACTAACTTGACCTAAGGTTAACCTGGAATCAAAGTTTTACGACAACTGATTGGCTTAAAACTTGTTTCCCTTTTTCAACAACCAATTAGAAGTTTTGATTCCAGGTTAACCTTAGGTTAAGATTGTCTTGAACCATATTTTAAACCTAAGGTAGTTTAAAAAAACATTAAGAACATTTCTTTGTTCAATGAAAGTTCATATAACATGATTTTAATCTTTCTCAATGGTGAATATATTAAATAAATTAAAGTTATGTATTTTACATTTGGGACATTATTAAATGGAAGAAAAAGTCAAGGACATAAAATATTCATTAATCTGAAAGCAATTTATGGGGCAGTAAAAATTAGAATTACAGTCTAAAAGTAAGAATTAATGAGCAAAAAGTAAATAAATTACCTTAGAAATAGATTTTTTATTCAGAGTAAAAAATTTGGATAGATGCTATAAACTTAAGAGAAATCACATGTTAGAATATTCAAAGTAATTTCATAACTTAAATGCAGTAAGTTTAATGGTTTTAATATTACACTTCTTTATTAGGGCACATATTTTAGTACAGCCTGTAAATGGTTAGCATGAAGACTTGGCAGCTGCTCTTTTTACAACTGTTAAAATTCCATGAGGCTTGATGCAAATACATATTTTCTTCAGTTATTTTTAATCAGAGCTTCTTTATAACAGGAACTGTTGAAAACCTAGCTCAGCACATATAAAGTAAGGTAATAATAAGTTGTAAAGGCAAAGCTCATGTAGCTTTTACACTTAAAAGGTTTATTTTTCAATGAAGTCCCAAAAACCCACCCCTTACATTAAGGTTAATTTCATAACAACTATCCTAGTCTCCAAATATTGAATGGCTGAAAATTGGAAGTATTTTTACACAGTTCTCTTATTTTAAATAATTTAAATTTTGGAAACGATTTTTTCATAAATTAGAAATGCCCTTCAGTTAAACATAATTATTTTGGCATATTTTTTTGCATTATATCTTATAAAAGATAGGAGCAAGATGTTTGTCAGGATAATCTGTTTTTTAACACTAAATTCATTCCTTTTAATTCATTTGATAAGTATTAACACTATAAGGTCATTTATGATCTGTGAGTATGCATGAAGCAATTCCAATATATGTCACTTTTCATTGCATTTTTCCTTAGATGTTTGCTACAAAATGGAAATTATTTAGTGGAACATTCGTTTGGGAATAGAGAATGACAAAAACTAGAGCTCTCACTAAAGAGAACCTAAGAAATCTTCCAAAATGTCAGGGCACATGACTGATAGAAAAGGACTGGCTGTGTGAAGTTAACTTAAAAATATTTAATAATTATCCCATTTTTAATAAACAAAATCACTTAATGGTGCCTTGCAAGAAAATACTGAACAGTAATCTTTTGCTATCAAAAATATTTGGTTCCTTTAAATACTCTACCACTAATATCAGGATAAGTTACTTTTTTTCACTTTTTATATACAAATAGTTTTAGCACTGCAGCTAATTTAAAAGATTCACTATCCTCTTTACAATAATCTGGTCCCTCAAACAATTTTTTTATATGCAGTTTGTATTTTAATGACTGTTAGACTGCCTTTAGCTATTTTGGCATAAAAGATTACTGACACTAATTACAGTGAAACTTGTCCTTAACAAAACTATCAAGACCTAGAAAAATATTGATATAGACAGGTTATTGTTTAAGACAGTTCGCTATTATTAACAGGCTTAACATTATAGACAGTATCATTATACACAGGCCAAAACCAAATGATATTAATATTTTCGAAAGTGTTTTGATTTATTAACATTATTGTATAGCTTGACTTAAACAATAAATCAATTGTTAAGAAAACATGCCAAACTACAAAAATGTACAGTTGAAAAACAAAGAGATATCAACAACAGTTTTAAGCTTTCTATCTCTAAGGACCTTAAATCTCAGAAAATCAACAATGTGAGATTCATCTCTTAATTACAATAGTTCTGATGTTGCATAGTTTAACATGATATTTCAACATATAAATAACAGACACTGCACAAGTGTAAAACACATTCAAACAGTTTTTTTACTGTCATGATTTGTAGGTCAAAAAATGGATCAAGCTTTTAGGTAGAGGCAAATGGAAGACCTTTGAATAAGAAACTCGCTGGAGAATTTTATCCCTGCAGGCAAATTTCAGAGATGGAACTAGAGAAAATGAGGAAGACAAATTTAATTGAGAGAATCAAAAGTAATTTTTGTATATTTATAATTGTAAAAAAAATCTTAAGTTTTAAAAAATTTAGTACATTTAACTTTAAATTAAAAATAGAAAGAAAGTATTAAAAATAAATTAACAAAACATTTAGTACAGAAATTTTAAAGAATTTTCTAATAATAAACACTGCTGGATTCTAAGTAATGAATTTCCAAGGATGTAACTCAGCTAGGAGTCATTCAAATAGATTAAATAAAATCTTAATAAAGTTACAATTCTCAAAGTCATACTTACTACCAAATGTCTGTATTATACGAACTTGCTTTGTTTTACCATATAAATCAATGACAGCATATATTGGACTATTCTTATATGGAATACCCGTAGCACAAGGGCCATATATATCACCATTTAAAAACAAATACACTTCAGCTAAATTATCATGTATCACATAGGTCACTCCAATACGACTTCCAACATCAGCAGGAAACAAATATTGGCTGAAAATAAATTCCTTAAAATCAAAAATGTCCAGTATTATCATTTAACATCATTCGCAAAATGGTTTGAACTAAGTACTGCCTCTAGAAAGAGTAGCATAGGCTCCCACTCAAGGAGCAAATATCTTAAGGATGACAGAGTGCAGTTAATTTTTCATCTTCAATGAGTTAGTTCAATAGAGCCAAATAATCTTACAGCAGCTTATATTTTTATTTCCTATGCAGCCTTTAAAAAGAGATTTAAGGTAATTCTCATTTTCATCAAATTGATTTTTAAGAAAAGGGGAAAAAAATCAGAAAAAAGGAAGTTCAGAAAAAGAGCATAAAATGGCTTTAGTTACAGGGTGAAAATGTCTTTAATACGACCATATATGCATAAGAATAAAAATTTAGTTATTAATAAGTATGACTGGGGTACCGTAAGAAAGTTCTAGTTCCCAAAGGGTGCCGCGACAAGGGAAAAGCTTGGGAACCTCTGCACTAAATTATTACATTAACTAAAAGTGTTATATAACCAAGTTATTTTGTTAAAAACATAAGCAACAAAGACTTACTCATCTTCATCATCTTCCTCAGAATGAAATAATGATAATCTGTCAGCAGATTCATCTTCATTTAAAGAAGAATACAGGTATTTTTGACGTGAAGGTGATAATGCACTAACTGGTATGCTACCTTTGCTTGTATGTATAAGATTATTACTTTCTGAAAAATATTGTAATATATAAATACTTTTAAGACAATAGAATTCAAAATATGCAAATATTACTTTTATAACATTCTATTGTTTAAAAAACATAAACCGAGAAGTCTTACACACATTTACATCTAAAGAGATTAGATGTTGAAAATTTTATCTTAAAAAAATTATTTTCATTCTTTAGAAAACATATTACCACACAGAATGAAGAGAAAACACTTATTACATTTGAAAGAAAGATATTAAGGAAAATATATGGACCAGTCAAAGATGGAGAGGTTTGGAGAATTAGGAGCAATTTAGAGTTAAGTGGACTGTATAAAGAAAAAGATATTGTCAATATAATAAAATCTAAAAGAATACAATGGCTTGGACATCTGGAGAGAATGAGTGACGAGAGAGCTACAAAGAAAATCTACAGAGGAAAAATAGAGGGTAAGAGGAAGATCGGACGTCCTAGAAAGAGATGGCTGGACGAGGTTGAAGAAGATTTGAGGAAATTAAGGGTGAGAAATTGGAAGACAAGAGCCAGGGATCGGAGAGGGTGGAGCTGCCTTGTGAGGGAGGCCATGGTCCTACATGGACTGTAGAGCCGAGGAGGAAGGAAGGAAGGAAAGAAAACATATTTTCATAATAATTCTATAGTTCCTAACGCTAAATCTTAATTGTTTTAATAGTTGTAAGTCAATCACAATCTTTTGAATTTAAGATTAGTCCATCTATTTTTTTCTAAACATGACTTGTGGCATGTTTTTTTACTATGTGGTAGAGGAATACATGGTGTCCAAACATGGGCGTAGCCAGGGGGTGCAGGGAGGGGCAGCTTCCCCCCTCCCTGAATTCTCAGTTTATTTTTTTTTTGAAAAACATTATCAAAGCAATAGTACATAATTTTCCTTGAAAATTGTGTGTGGCTTACAAGAAGCGGTTCTGTTCGGCTCAAAGAGTCTAAAAAAAAATGAGTTAAAACACTACTTTGAATACGAATTTTAAAAAATTTTCTGGGGGAGGACCCCCAGACCCCCCATTTTTAAGCTCCCATTCATTACCCAGATTTTTAGGGTAGGTGTGCAATAGTTAAAATCCTTTGTATAAGTACCCTAAAACTTAGCGTGTAAAGGTACTCGCCATATAAGGGATGGGGGGCCTGGGAAATAATGTTGAGTCAACCCCTAGTCATTACTATTCGCAACATCAAGAACAAAGGTATAAAGGTCTAATATAATCCTTGCCCCCCCCCAACATGAAACCTGGCTACGCCCATGTGTCCAGAGTTACCACTTATGACAGCCTTAACTGCAGAACACATGCAACTATTGCCATAAAAATGGTGTCTAGACCGAGTAAAACAAATATGCATTGTACGATGAGTCAACTTTTAACACCTCCTAGTGACGAGTTTAAGAGTCATCATTGTTACTTTAAAAACTATTAGAGATATGATACAAGTCAATTACAGAGCTGTAGAGCAGCATCAAATTTAGTACAAACAGACAGCTTGTACAGAAACATGCTTTGAATTTTGAAATGAATTTTTTACTTTTAAAATACATCATAAAAATATTCGGTACTTACGAATTATTCCATCGACCGTGACGCTTAATCCAAAAACGTTATCAAATCCCATTGACTTTACTATTACTGTGCCGCTGAATTAGACGGCCGCTGAACGGTCGACGGGATAATACGTAAGTACCAAATATTCATAATAAAATCTAAAACGATACACCATTGTTCATACTTTAACTTGTACTGCATTAAAAGAAATCAAATACCATTTTTTACCATAAAAATAAGTTATAGTAAAGGAATAAAAAAATATACAAAGATCTCTAAGCAAACTAATTCACTCCAAAACTTCAAGGTCCTATTCCACTTTTTTATGAGCACTTTTGAAGAATTAGAAACAGATCTAATACAGTTGAAACCAGTTATGGTGAACTCTGTATCATAACAGAAACTTTCAAAAGGTTTGAAAAGAAACATTTAATAGCGGTGATGTTTATAGTTCAAGGGACCAAATAGGTTTTTCCCAAGTTATTAAAATCTTATCCAAGAAAAATTATTCACAACTTTAATTAAAGATATTCAAGTTGTACTGTATACAGTCTTATGACAATTCACTATTACACATTTTAACTGTATAAGTTAATGAATTTTGTTTTCTTACTGTATATGGTTGGGTACAGATTATTCACATTCGTTTGTGGAAAATCACTCATATCAGAACTTATTTTAAATATCCAACTTTTTCCTCCATTAACCAACTCGGGAAGAGCATACTGAGGTAGTTCTGTACTTGAAGAAGGGTTTTGTTGAGTTAAACCACATCTTAAATTTCCAATCCAACCATGTTCTATCTTCTCTATTTCTAAAAGAAATATTTCACCAGGTAGCAGGGGCTTGTTCGAAAATGTTAAGCCATATGCATAGCCTGACTGTCTGTATGCAACAGTATTGTTCTCAGAAAGAATTATGTTTCTTCCATGGCACTCATGAAAAGTCACAGGAGCTGGGATATTACAAAAGGAATCATTTCCCATAACGGATGTACCACAAGCACTAGAAAATAAAAGCACATATTAAAATTCTGTTTCATTTTCATGGGCACCTATATGTTTGAATTCAGAAGGGGGCCAAGAAATATTCTTGCAAGGGGGAGCCTGGCCCCACTTGCCATTATGTATGGACGTCCAAGTTCATTTTACTTAAATAATGAAGCACAGAAACAAAGAATAAGAACATTCCAGGAGGTTCACTATTCACTCTATATTTTAATACTACTACTTAGTTTAATTTATAATAACATTAAAAATTATACTGAATCTTATATCAACACTAGCTGATAGTCCCGGCCTTGCACAAGTGGAGCTGATAGTTTTATAGTGATTTACCTGACTTTCGCATTTAAGATCAGGGTTGCCAGATCGTGCTACTTTCCGCGACTTTTGCTACTTTTTTGGACGTCGCACTACCAAATATCTTGATTCGTGAGAAAATCGTGCAAATTTTTGCGAAAAATCAGTTTTTTCCTTATTATACTTTTTTATTAAGTAATTTCCAAGAACCCCCACTCTAAAAAACATTTTTTTCGGTGGAAGTTTAGAAGAATTCCCAATGACATGTACACAGATATTTAATCGCTATAACAGAATTCTCAGGTTTAAATTTGTTTGGAGTGCTCTGGTTGGAAGAAGTAGAAAAGAGAGCAAGGGTCGATCCAGATTTTATTTTTTGGGGCCCATTTTTGTGAGAGAAATTGTTTTTGTGAAAAAAAAAAGTCAAATTATATTTTAACTTTGCAAATTATCGTAAAAAACTATTTTTGATTTGAAACAAACAAGATTTTGTGAATGTTTTCTTGTAAATAACCATTAAAGCCAATTTGAATTTTGTGAAAGGGTCGTTTTTATAAACTTTAATTTTGTGAAGAGGCCGTTTTTATGAATTTGAATTTTGTGAAGAGGCCGTTTTTAGGAGGTGGCAGCAAAAGGGCCCCAATTTTCAGCTGAATCGACCCCTGGAGAGGGGAAATCAAGAATGGGGGAGGTGGAACTAAATGTTCTAATTGAGACAGGTGCAAATACTTCCGTTCATGTCATGCAAGTCAAAAAATACAGTCGATCTATTCAACTTCTATTTTAGTTATACTAAAATCGTTTCACGCAAAAACGCAGGGCCTGGGGCTAAAAATAGCAATAAAATAGTGAACTCTGGCAACCCAGTTCTAATAGTTCCAGTTCTATAGAAGTTGAATCGCTTACTCGCCAATAAGGGACCGTTCAAATATTACGTAAGCACCTAAGGGGCGTGGGGGTTTGCTATTTGCTTATTTTTCCTGACAAGGGGGGACGGGGAGTATGAGTAATGCTTACGTAAGATGTTACAAACACTGCATTTTTGAAATTCTCTTGTTTCCGTAGTACAAATGGAGGACTCATATTCCAGCTGATCCAATAAATTTTAAGCTTTTTTCACAAGAAAAGTTTATTGATAGGTTAAGTGTTCATGAAGAACAATGAATTTCAGAAATCTAAGGATTACTAAAGATTTTGTACAAAAATAGATCAAGGGGTTCTTGCAGTTTGCTTATTTTCTCTGATAAGGGAGGAGGGGGGTCAAAAATGACCAGAAACATGCTATGTAATATTTGAACGGCCCCTATACAGCATTGGCAACACCAAATTTTGCCTAAAATGTCGCCCTAGGCCAGGCATTGTAGCATTTACCCAAAAAGCAAACATGGTTCCCTCAAAAGAAAAAAAGGAACAGCTTCAGAAAAGGTCCGCTTGCTGCCATGTTTAACCATAACTCCAAAAACAACATGTTGTCAGTATAGAGATTGACACAGCTGGAATTAGAGTTCTCCGTTTGGCAACTCGCGTTGCAGTTGCCAAGTTGGCGATAAATCACGATTAGATATAGAGTATAGTTGGCGATATAGTCGGCGACCACAACGAGAGTCGCCAAATGGAGGACTCTTATTCCAGCTGTGCCTAGATCTACTCGTACTTTTAGATATCTCACAATATTATACTAATTACTATTATTAAAGGATCTAATAATAATATTATCAACTAGATCTCAATGGTTGTCGGTCATAAATTGAGTTGTGGTTAAACATGGAAAGCGGACCTTTCCTAAAGCTGTACCGAAAATAAAATCGTAGGTTTCTGACTTAGTGATAACTTCAACAGGTAATATAACTTAAGATGTTGTTGAAGAACAGATAATTTCATAGCTACCTATTCAACATAACATTAGATAACAGATGAACTCCTGTATACTAAAATATTGAACTTTTACAGTCAGCTAAAAAAAAGTGAGACAAATCCCATTTATTATGATGGAATTTATGTAAAACATACAAATTAGAGCATAGCATACGTAAAATTCAAAATAAAGTTGAATATGCTGGTTTAAAATGTGAGTTTACTTTAAAATAGAATAATTTAAATCAACGAAACGAATTTCCAAGACATAAAAAATCATATTTACCAATGATAACATAGAATACTCAAACCACAACACAAAATGTTGACAATTGGAATTGAAATCGACAAAGTGAATAACACAGTTAAAATAAAATTGACACGGTTATCGGTTATTCGGTTTTGAAATCGACTAGCAACGTAGCAGGAACTGGAATGCAGTACTGGAATGAAAAGCAGGAAGGCCCCAATTGGCCCCAATTTTCAGGATGCCAGTCGGTGTGCTAGTAAGAAATAGAAGAACTTTCCCAGTGAGCTCTAAAATTTTTAATCTGCAATAATTTCGCGTAATATTATATTTTTTCTTCTATTACTTATGATTTCTTGTTCTTCTTCTTGATCTTCGGCCTGGAATCACGAATCTCGCGATCTCTGAAGCTAGCTCGCTCTCTGGTGGTAGCTTTTAACAACTTGGCATACGGGTAAAAAAAAAGTGCCGGTTTCTTGCTATTTAATATTTATGCATTAATTTTTTACTTCGGGCGGTTTTAATGATATACTTCGGCAATATTTCGATGAGTAAAAGAGAAAAATCCAAATTAAATTAATTTAAATAAGTAAACATTGAGGTTTCAAAATGAGTACGAAACTCCATGTTATCCGTGTTATCGGTGTTATCCCCCGTACTAAACATTGTGGTTAGTTGGAAAATTTAGAATAAGTGTGGAAAAATTGATGCATTTATCTTAATACTTTTTGGCCTGATATTCGTAAACAGCACTAAAATATAGCCTATAGACATTAGGGTGTACCTATCGAAAAAAAACTTTTATTTTTATTTTGATAAAGTCTGAGCAAAAAAAAGTTGTCTAAGGTGGCAGAGAGTACCTGTGAATTTTTTCAGAATTTTGGGATAATATCTAGGGGTGCCGTAAAGCCCCCGAAGGTTCCCATGTTAATCCTATGGAGCGCGCAAGCCAAAAAGGCCGAAATTTGGTTTTTCGCCCCTCATTTCTACCCTAATCACACGACGAATGTCTTCACTTGAGTTATGGACCCTATATATGATCTAGGCCAGCGGTTCCCAAAGTGGTCCATGTGGACCCCCAGTGGTCCACAGCGACTTCCAGGGGGTCCATGGGCATGAAAATGAAATTTGGGGGTCCACAGAGCTTCCTAGGGGGTCCACAGCAACTTTCAGAGGTCCACGGGAAAAAATTTATTAAAATGAAACTTTTGATATGTTTCAAAAATTTTGTCTTTTGTTTCGATGGCCAAAAAATAGCTTTAGAACATTTTTTAGCATACTAAAATTCAAAATTTTTCGGGGGAGGACCCCTGAACCCCCCCCCTATTTGCCTCTTAAGATCTCCTCAGAGCGTAGCAAGGGGCTATAGGGGCAGCTGTCCCCCCTAAATTCTCAGTTTGTTAATTTTTTTTGAAAAACTTTATTCAAGCAATAGTACATAATAATTTTCCTTGAAAATTGTGTGGCTTGCAAGAAGCGGTTCTGTTCGGCCCAAAAAGTCTCAAAATGAGCTAAAACACTACTTTGAGGTGCGAAATTTAAAAAATTTTCTTGGGGAGGACCTCCAGACCCCCACTTTTAAGCTCACAGACTATTTTTAGGGAAATTTAGTTTTTTTTTATCTTAAAATGTTGTGATATTACAAATTTAGATTTGTTTTTATTTCAAACTTTTCAAATGTTTGATTGTTATAATTTCCTTAAAAATATTGTGTAACCATATGAATCAATGGCAAAAATATTTTTTTTTTGAATATGTAAATCAATGCACGAAGAAACACTTGAAAAATTACAAAATTTATGAATGGTTTAGAAATATACAATATCATAAACATAAGAATTTTAGCTACTTTTTGAACGGTCCCTAAGACAGGGGGTCCACGGGCCAAAAAAGTTTGGGAACCCCTGATCTAGGCTATCCGACAAAACTTGAATAATAGCCTAAATATCTATATTTCGTTGATTGTGGGCTCTTGGAAATACGCGATTTTCAACGAAATTTGAGCACACAAAAAAACGTAATATAGATATTTAAGCTGTTATTCAAGTTTTTTCGGGTAGCATACTTCATTACTTCATATAGGGTCGTATGCTACCCTAAAAAACTTGAATAACAGCTTAAATATCTATATTACGTTTTTTTGTGTGCTCAAATTTAGTTGAAAATCGCGTATTTCCAAGAGCCCACAATCAACGAAATATAGATATTTAGGCTATTATTCAAGTTTTGTCGGATAGCCTAGATCATATTAGGTCCATACAGTGGCGTATATAAGGGGGGGGCGAGGGGGCCCTGCCCCCCTCCCCCCGAAATTCAGACTAGGTGTACCAAAACAAGTTAAAACACTGTATTTTAGGGTCAAATTTCAAAAATTTTTCTGAGGGAGGATCCCCAAACCCCCCTTTTGTACTTGGAATTTTATTATTAACAACTTTTTATAATAAGTTCATCAAAATCCAAATCCTACCAAAAAATATATGTCCAAAATTCGGACTAAGTGTTCCAAAAAAAAGATAAAACCCTGTTTTTAGGGGTAAAGTTCCAAAAATTTTCTGGGGAAGGACCCCAGATCCCATTTTTTGTTCTTGGAACTCTATTTTAATACCTTTTTAAGTATTAAGTTCATAAAAAAAGTACATCCGAAATTCGGACTCAGTGTACCAAAACTAGTTAAAAACCTGGTTTTTTTTAGTCAAACTTCCACAAATTTTCTGGGGGAGGACCCCCAGATCCCCCCTTTGGTACTTGTATTTTTATTACTAACAACTTTTCCTATATTAAGTTTTTATAACCTAAGTTTAAGTTATCACCTAAAAAGCTACATTGGACCTATTAAGTATGTGGGGGAGGGGCTGAGGAGTAATTTTGGGCCCCTCCCGAAATAAATTCCTATATAAGCCACTGGGTCCATAACTCGAGTGATTAGGGTAGAAATGAAGGGCGAAAAACCAATTTTCGGCCTTTTTGGCTTGCGCGCTCCATAGGATTAACATGGGAACCTTCGGGGGCCTTGCGGCACCCCGAGATATTATCCAAAAATTCTGAAAAAATTCACAGGTACTCTCTGCCACCTTAGACAACTTTTTTTTGCTAAGACTTTATCAAAATCGAAAAAAAGTTTTTTTCGGTACACCCTAAATAGACATGTACACCACAAGCCAATACTACAAAATTTAAAATTTATTAAAAATTTTTTAAAAGATAATTCATCTCTTTCAAATTTAATTATTTTTTAGATGATTTGTCACTGAATATTGTTAAATATTTTCTGTTATATTTGATTGAATGATTTTACCTGTATTTTTAATGTTCATATTAATAAATAAATTAATTAATTAACTAATGATTAAATCATCAATTGTGGTTTTTTATGTTATATAGCTATATAACTACAATATCCACTGAAAAATGACCTTGGCAAATGCCTCAATCGTTTTTAACGAGATTTTTTAAAAAGGTCAATTTTTGAGGCCAAAAAAAAAAAAAATGAAAATTTGAAAAAAATTAAATTTTTTAATGTCCGATTTTCTTCTAATTATAGTATGCCCTTATTTAGGTCCTCTCTAATAAGGGAAAACCGTTTGAATTACTTCTTTTGCAGTTGTTTTGTGGTTTTGAGCGATATTTTTTTTTTAATATCCAATTTTTCAAATAATTTTTAAAAATTGATATTTTAAATTTTGAATGGAATATTTGTATCCAGCACTGAAAAGTAGCCTATAAACATGTATATTAAGTCTCCATTACTATTAATTGATTTTTTGAAATATTTTCGGCCACTTTTTAAAAATTAAAAAAAAAAATTAAACTTCCCGATGACCGATTTTTAGTATGTTATTATTGAGGTCATTCCCAAGTGAAAGCCGTTGAAAAACCAAACGTATCAATTTGTTACCGGTTTGACCCAATTAATTTTCAGTAGATTTATTTGGACTACATAAAGATTTCCAAAAGGAATTGAAAAGGTTGTGTTTTGCTGCTGCCATCTAGATCTGACGATCGATAGCAAATTTGCTTCTGAATTAAAAAAAAAAGCGAAACTGTTACATTTATCTTTAAAGGAAAAAACACCTTAGAACTGTGTTAAAATATTCTATAATCATGAGAATATTTTTCTTTCAAGAGATAAGAGGGTAAATTTTATTTAAAATAATATTTGTTATTTTGAAATATTTAAAAAAAAATGTTTTGTTTAAAACAATAATTTGAATTAAATAACAACAAATTCAAAAAATATTAAAGTTACAATTTTAATGAATAATAAATTAGAATAACAATGTCAAGACGCTTAAGAGACCCTGTTTAAAAAATAACCCAGTTTTCAAAGATTTTATATTCCAAACTCCTAGATAATCACTGGAAGAAAAGGAAAAAAATCAATGTAACCGTAAAACATAGCCCTCATATGAAAAGCATGATGATTATTTAAATTTATATTTATCTCTCTATATATAATGAAGGTGTCCCTGGGTTCCTGGGTTCCTGGGTTTGTCCGGAACAGATTTGGCTCAATTTCTCCAAAACTACCCGTCCGAATCGAACCAAACTTGGTACACATACGTATGGGGACGGGGGAAAGACAATGACATCATTTCCAAATTTCTAAAACCACCCCTTCATCCCCTATAAGGCCTTTTTGTAAAATTCGCCTTATTTCTCCACTTAAGAAGATCTGTTTAACTCGCATTGTTGCAAATAATACAACAAAAACAATTTTAAACATAAACAAAGTATTTAAAGATACAACTGGACTGAAATTGTTTTAAGAACGTTATTAATAATTAAAGAAATTGAAAACTGTCCTTATAAAAAACTTTATGACAGTATTTTCATATTAAAAACTTCATTTTCCTTGAAATTTTATGTTGAAACTGAAAGTTTAGATTGTTGAAATGTTGAAATTAATCTTTAAACTTGAATTATTTTAGTGTAGCTTTTAAAAAAGTTGGTAATAAAAACTAGATCAAGTTTTATTCTCCATCATTATTTTTTCCATGATAGCTTAACGATATTTTTTTTTCAATTTAAACAGGGGAATGTTAAATATTTTTATCTATGCAGTTGTTTTTTATTAATTACTGGGAAATTCGTCAAAATAGACAAATGGGAGTAGTATCTATATTTTCGGAAGTTGTTGAATGAATTCCTTTCCAAGAATTTTTTCGTGATGCACTGCATCGGGAACACCTAGATGAAATGGTGCCAGGAACACCGGGTTGAAAAAGGTACCAGGAGTACGGAGATGAAAAAGATACCGGGAACACTGGGATAAAAATTGTACCAGGAACATCGGGATGGAAAACGTACCGGGAACACCGGGAGGAAAAGTACTGGGAAACTGGGAGGAAAAAGGCACCAGGGACACCGGGATGATTGGTAATTGCTGATACAGAAAATTAGATTCGCAACTTGAGAGAGCATAAAAAATAATTTTATATACTTCACCCGTGCAAGGCCGGGCAAATCAGCTAGTTATCTATAAATGTGGGAAACAATTTTTATAAAGTACTATTATTAGTGTGTGCTGTTAAAGGGTTTTTAAAATTATTTTCCTTGGTCTTATTTCCTCCGCTAGATGACAGCACCAATTAAGCATTTGCTTTGAGCCTTAAATGTTTTACCCTTTCATCTCCAGCTGATTTCGTATGCTTTTTAAAATATTGTTTTTATTTCATTTCTAGTTAGAAAAAGAAAATTATTTTTAAAAAATAATGAAACCATGCACACACCCGGAAAATATTTCTTGTTGCTGTAATCAATGACCAATCTGATTCTTGGAATTACTGGACTGAACTTAAAACAAACGAAAGTCTTCAGCGAACAATGTTAGACAATTGTAAGTTTCTTTTTGTAAATTTGATTTGAATCCTAAAACATTTTCATAGCCTTCTCCAAAAGTGAATATTAACCTCTTTATCGTAAAACTTCTGGTTTCGTTTTTGCTCATTCGAACATATTGCGCAATGCTTGTTGAATGCTATAGTCTGTGTAAATAAAATAGGCGGTTAAACGTCATTCTTTACCATGGCAACGCAGAAGAAATACATTGAGAAAAAACTCAAGGTCAACCGCCGATTCTATTTACACAGACTATAACACGTGATAAACACGAAGAACGTGCACATATCGTTAGGTTTTTTTATTAATCCTAGCAAAGTGGTCTTCGCTACAGGACAAGCTGACATTCCAATTAACTATTTTAATTCTAAAATAACGTTTTACCTCATATAAAAGTGAGATAAATTTCTCATTAAAAATAGGGTTTTTTTTCTACTTTGAAGTAACTTATCATTCACACTTAATTTTTAAGAAGTATTATTTTTAAAGATATGTTTGTAAATTCAACTATTTAAGAATATTAAAATAGAATAGATTAAGAATAATTTAAGAACATTAAAGTTTATTGAGAAATAAGCACAACTTTTATTAAATAAAATAATCTTAATATTTTCGCACATTATTAAAATGTCAACCATTTTAAGATGTTTTTATCTGAAGGTTTCATGCACTCTTAATGTAGCTAATAAAATAGAAATTAATTAGGTTTATTTTTATCAAGCAACTGCTTACTGGCAAGACAAATCTGATCAAATAAAATAATTTTATCTTGTTCTCTTAATGACAGCTTCAAATAAAATTCACCTACCTTTTTTGATGAAATCACCAACCAGTTTTGATTTCAAATATAAAATGACTTAATCATCTATTTTTGAGAAAATTAATAGGCATAAAAAATACAACATTTGAAATGTTTATTTAAATAAATTTCATAATTTCACCACAACTCACACTTTGAATTCAAAAATTAAAGATGCAAACAAATTTAAGAAAACAGAGGTACTTGTACCAATAGTGAGCAACAATAATCATAAGTATAACAATTATAAAAAAATCACATATTAACAGAAACAATGAGTCTATAACATTGAATGAAACACAGAAGATTAAATAAATGAAGGATTGATCTTTGGTAAACTAAGTACCATACAATAAAATTCATTTTGCTAAGCAACACATTTCTTGGCACCACATACCTCTAAAATTAGTCTTGTTGTTCCTTAAATGCATTGATTTACCTCGATCCATTTAAGTTCAATTCTCACTCACAAATATAAAAACTTATGAATATCACAAGTTCACAAGAGTCTAGTTAGCTCATTATATATTTTAGTCGGACGTGAGATTTGAAATATAGTAAATATCTAACAACATCGTCCTTATCGACATAATTCAGTTTTTCAGCCGCTTGCCGGTACATCACCCAAAAGGGCACGTCGCTAAAAAGTGTCTTGTGCGGTTCGGGCAAGGTTAAGACTCTGTTATAGTTATTTTCCGTTGTCGGGCGCAACACCGACGTTTCCAAGCAAGCCTTTAAGCACACTGAGTTCTTTGGAGAGGAGCTCGACACGCTTTCGGAGCTTGTCATTCTCCGACACCAAATCGGAGACCCGGCGCTCGGTGTCTTTGCAGCGCTGCTTCGCCTTCTCGCGGCTCTTGCGGACGGCGATGTTGTTCCGCTCTCTCCGGCGGCGGTACTCGTCGGACGCCTTGTCGAGGGACTTCTTCCCCTTCTTGTCGTCGCTGGGACGGAAGGGCTCGCCGAAGTTGGCGGCATTGAGCGCCGGGAGCTGCGGCAGGTCCGCGAACGCGTAGCCGCCGCGGCCGGAGAAGCCGTTTTGTGAGTCGAGGCCAGCCGCCGGTTCCTGCTTGATGCTCGCTTCGGAGCCGTAGCGATCGGAGCCAAATCCGGCCGACTGGGGCATTGGGAAGGCGAAGTTGATGCCTGGAATGTTGGGAACACTGGTTCGCTCCGACTCCTCGTGGAGAATGTCAGTCAAGTCTCCAGGGACTTGGTTGCCTTCGATGAAGTTCTGCAAATCGAAGGAAACTTCCGGAGTGCTCAGATCAGACAGACCAGCACTCAAGTCGAAGTTGTTCTTTAGTTTCCGTTTCGGGATTTCGTTCACGAAATCATACATGAGTGGAGACTCCAAATACGGATAGGAGTAGCATGATAATTCTTTGAGGAGAGCCGTTGTGATTCGTAAAGGGGCTTGGCCCAGACCGTTTCTTTTGTAAATAAACTTTCCTCGAATGCGCGCGACTCCACCAGCAGACGGGATCAAATACACGCGGTCTCTCACGGAACTTGTTTGAGATGTGAACTACGCAATACCACAACACAGCAACAACACTGAAAGTTTTCACAACTTGTAGACGTCCGCGTCAAAGAGTTCCCGAACGAGCGCGCTTCTTCTCTAACCAGAAGCTGTTTTGCGAATGAAAAGTTAGTGAGGTAGTGGACAGTTCAGGTTATGATCGTGTTTTAATGACTTTCGACTCTTTATGTTTGAGATAAGGAGAATCTCGGAGTGTGTATCGCGCGGAGTTCTACCCCAAACAGTGATGTCATTTATAAGCGCTCTGATTGGCTGCGGAGGGTGACGTAACTTCTGAGGAACGGAGAGCAGATTTCGCTTGTCATGTCTGACGTCACGGCAAAGCAGGTTCTTGGAAGAGTTCGGACTCAAGGTTAGGAGCGTAACTGCCTGAAAAAAAAATTCGGAAGTTCAATACTAAAACAACTCTTCCGCAGTGTTTACTGATTCGTTCTTTTTGCTGAGGAAAATTAAAAATTAATGAATTAGTAAAACATTTCAATGCTCAGTTTAGCGAATTTTTTCAATAATAAAATATGAGATATGAGATAGAATCTCCTTACCTTATTAAATTAAGTCTTTCAAATACTAAATTTGAAAAGAGAAAAATTGAGGGGATTAAAAGGAAATTAACGTAAAGTAAACTGCGCAAAATTTTCCCAAATTGATAAAATCTTAAGGATTTCAATTAATATTCAGTTTTGTATGGAAATATTTAATTTTAGTTTGTTTAAATCAGTGAAAATTTTCTCCGGTTCACTTTTCCAGTTAGTGGTTCCAAATGGATTATCATTGGATCATCATGGGGTTAGATATTAATTAGATATTATCATTTTGATATAAATAAATACATAGGTATTTCGATTTTAACTCAAATATTTAAAGAGCTACTCACAGTCATCACACCTATTTGAATAGCTAATTGACTCAATCAGGATTAATGGTTGAGAAATTACTTAATTTAATTTCAGGTGAAGATATTAAAATCTTTTTTTTCTTTCCTCTACGCTTAAAATTCATCACAGGATTTTGAGAAAACAAAGAATACACGTTCTTTGTTTTTAACTGTAGTTATAAAATCATTAATAACTAATTTAATATCAAATAAAATTAATTCATAAATACAGGTAAAGTACGAAAGTAATCCAAATTTACCGTTGTTTATTTTATAAATTGGAATTATCTCATTGTATAAAGTGCTTGTGAAGAAAATGATTAACTTTTAAAGGCTCGTGAAATGTTTAGAACATGGTGTCAGGTTACTGTGATATTTTTTCTTTAGTTTACGGATTAAAAAAAATCATTTAATACCTTAAGGAATTTTACGAAATTGTTGGTCAGTTAGAATTTTGTCGTTACGGGCGATCGGTTACGGATCGGTGTGAGGTGCTACAGTGGACTGACCCGCAGAACCCGCAGGGGTGCCGAAGTCAAATACCATAGGGGGAGGGGGAGCAAGTGGGGGGTCCGTTCCCCATAGTCCCAGGCACGTCCATCTCTGCTCCCCCCGAGCACACCTGTGGAAGAGGAGAGTTTGTAGGGTGTGTTACCAGTTTGCTACATGGGAAAATATAGTCATGTGTTAATTTTTATACGTTTTGAAGTAACTAAAATAGATTGAAGATTAAGCCAGAGGAAATTTTCTCTTTCTTTAATACATTGTTTTGAATCTAGCATACTACTATTTATTTGTCGACAGATTGAATTTCTTTTGCAACTAGTATTGAAAACTGAAAAGTTTATTTAAGTTAATCTATAATAATTTTTTTTTCATCAAATAATGGAAAGTTTCTGTCCTCTGACAGAAAAAAAACGGCCATTTCCTCAAAGTATACCGAAATGAACCATTTGAATCAATTTCCATTATTTGAAGAAATAATTTCTGAGTGTGTATATGTTATGAGCAAATTCAATGGCATTTACCAATGAGTATTTATCACTTTGCCCGAAATACGCTGGCATTATTTATAATGTCAGGATTTATCATATCGCCAGTAACATGTATACCAGACTTACACATAGGTTTAATGGGGATTCAGGCCAAAATATGTATTTATATCTAGCTTTGTGTGTGCCATAAATTTCCCGTAAACCGCGATCACACGGCCCGAAATATCAATTCATAATTCTAGTATATCTCGTTCATGAACACTTTGAGAGAAATTATAAACATTATAATTTAATAAACAGAGGATATTATGTTTGTTCAAAACATGCTGTAAGTGCGTGCTGTATAATTTTAAAATATTTTTGATGGTTACAGTTTTTTGTGATATTTAAAAAAAACTGAATCGTCACTTATTTCAAATACTTTCACTTGTTACCAAAAAGGAAGAGTTTAAAAAATTTCCATTGGTAAATTCTTCAGTAAATCTTTCTAAAAAATACAATTTTCAGTAAAATTCTTCCATTAATTTAAGTTTTGGAATTATTTAAGAATAAATATATTATTCTGAATTATTCGTTTGGCGGCCCGTTGCAGGCCTAGTAGATACCGATAGTTTTTCATGTGGTAAATAAATACTTTTCAAAATAGTGCAGTTTAAATTCGGTTTTTGATTACTCTATCTAACCCATTAGATTTTCAGCCAAGAGACAAACTAATACTTCATTTTACCCGTTTTTTTTAATTGGTTCATTGAAATTGGGGCTATAAATATTAGTTGTGCAAGTTTCTTATCCATAATTAATATTTAAAAAAAAATGATCAATTACACTGGTCAACACACATTTTGATGCCGGGAATATTAAAGCTGATTTTGTATATATTTGACCTCCTGATAAGGAATATGGCATCCATTTTTGCTCATCAGCTCTAGTTTTTTAAATATTCCACAATTAAGTTTTAAAGACTTTTCTCTACTTTTTATACAAAATGGTGATATAAAGATGTCTTAAAATATAAAAAACCAAACTCTCTAAGGTTTTTCCTATTCTTTAGGGTCCCAATAGATAGTGTATACAGTTTCAGCCCCCTAAGTTTGTTCTAAGGGGTACCTCTAGGGCCCTAAGTTAGAAAAAATTGTCTTTATTTTCAGAATTTTTTAAAAAATATTTTTGAGTTTGCTGATGTGATAAAACTGACTAATATATGTTATTTAGAACATATTTAGATAGGATAAAATAATTTTTACTTTTAAACTGCACCGCAAAATACCTATTTTCTAATTTTAGGCGAGAAATAGGGTCATTTCGTTAAAAAACGCTAAATACCAATAATGGTGGGTGAAACAAATAAATTTCGAATTTTTCAGAAGTAAATCCTCAAAAAAGATGCCTTTTGTTGTAAAACTGAAAAAAAAATTTAAAAAAGGGAATTTTTCCACTTTTTTTAAAAGTGTAGGGCTTGAAAGCTTGGGAGCAGTTTCTATTGTTATTTCACTAATATTTATCAAATGAAACTTCAGTTTTACTTCAAACATCTTTTTTGAGGACTTACTTCTGAAAAATTCGGAATTTATTCGTTTCAACCACCATTATTGGTATTTAGCGTTTTTGGGCGAAATGACCCTTCTTTTCGCCTTAAAATTAGAAAATAGGTCTTTTGCGGCGCAATTTAAAAGTAAAAATTAATTATCCTGTTTAAATAAGTTCTAAATAACATATATTAGCCAGTTTTATCACATTAGCAAACTCAAAAATATTTTTTAAAAAATTCTGAAAAAAAGACAATTTTTTCTAACTTTAGGGCCCTAGAGGTACCCCTTAGAACTAAATTAGGGGGGCTGAAACTGTATACACTATCTATTGGGACCCTAAAGAATAGGAAAAACCTTAGAGAGTTTGGTTTTTTATATTTTAAGACATCTTTATATCACCATTTTGTATAAAAAGTAAAGAAAAGTCTTTAAAACTTAATTGTGGAATATCTAAAAAACTAGAGCTGATGAGCAAAACTGGATGCCATATTCTTAATCAGGAGGTCAAATATATACAAAATCAGCTTTAATATTCCCGGCATCAAAAAAAAAGTTTTTTTTTTTTTTTTTTTTTTTTTTTTTTTTTTTTTTTTTTTGTAGACCAGTGTTATTGTTATTAAAAATAAGAAGAACACTGAAACACCTATAAGCATTTTTAAATAGGCAAGATATGTTAATTTCACATTTAAGTATCATCGTTTATAAAATTAAATAAATTGAATAATACCTACGAATGTTATTACTTTATTTGCCAGAAATTGTTAGAAATTTTACTCTCAAAACGAAAAAAGTTGTATTTTTTGGTTTATTAAGGATTTTAAAAGATATTTATTTTGTTGAAAATAACAATCCTAACCGTTCGATACTGCCATTGCACTTTAAACACTTTAGTTTCGGACAATATTAAATAAAATAGTCTATGATTACTTTACCATGATTTAGTTTACCACTTTGAAAATAAACGGACATTTAAAGAAAAATAAAATTTAAAAATTTATAGGTATTCAATTCACAAATGTGAATTCTAAAATGTTTAGAGAATTCATGGGGTTTTAATGAAGGGGGGACTCCAGAAAATGTTTTTCTCATCAAAATAATAAATCTTCTTATAATTTCGACGACAAAGAGAGAGGATGCAAAGATGAAAAGTTTTATGAAACGATTTAAATTTTCACGTTTTAAGAAAGTTGTTGCATTTTTCATCTAAAGCATTTTAATTTTGAATACTTTTATCTTACACATAATTATATGGAAAAACAACAAATATACATACTTGGAGGTTGAGCAATGTGTAGTATTTCTCCCTAAAGTACTAACCTAATTTATTGATATTTCTTCTTTCTCTGTATACGCCAAAGGAAGGGGCCCTTTAAGGGGTGCTTTTAGAAACGTTTCCATACGATCATGTAATTTTGCAATAGCTCTATGAAATATTGCGTTGAACCTTTGAAGGAGGGGGCTGAAATAAGTAGTTTCGTTTCCGAAAGAAACACCAGTTGATATCTGGGTTGAAAAAATTATACAGAAATATACAGGGTGTTTAAAAAGTCCGTTTCAGGGCATTTATTTGGAATCAACGTCTCTAAGGGTCATGGAAGTAAGGTGTACCCCTAGGTAAGTGACCACGGAGAATCCACTGAGATAAGTTACAGCGCCCCTAGCGGAGAAATAAAAAAGTTTAAAAAATTAATTTAATAACTAAAAGAGATAGAACAAAATCTTCAGTAAGAAAATGGTTTGCAATATCATTACAAACGCACAGAAGAAAGTTTCATGAAAATATCTTAAATATTTAAGGAGATATTAGCATGCGAAAAAAACCCCACTTTTTCAGAATAAGGTTTTTCAGTGTGGAGTTATATGTTTTTTTTTTGTTAAAAAAATAATTTTAATTAAAAAATCAAAGAAACTTGCAACTTGAAACTTCTTTTTTGAGGCCTTTAAAAAGTGCTATTTTCACTTGCTAATATCTCCTGGAATATTTAAGATACTTCCATGATTTTTTTTTCTGTGCCTTTCTCGTGAAATTTCAAACAATTTTTTCTCTAAAGTTTTTGTACTATTTCCTTTAGTTTTTTAAATTAACTTAGGGTACCTAGGGCCTAGGGGTACACATCACTTTCATGACCCTAGAGACGTTGGCTCCATGTGTAATTTTTTATGTAATTCGTAAAGTGTTTTCTTGTTTTGAAGAAATATCTTCTGGTAATCAGTGGATTATCTGCCGCTCGGATAATCTGAGGAATTTGTTTTTGTTTCTCTTCAAAGCGAATTCCTGCTGTAAATTCTGTATCTCTAATGATTGTGCGCTGGCAATTACTAAATTTTTATTTTCTTAACATGAACTTAGTAATTTATTGGTTATTTTCAACGCTTTTAAAATTATTTTTATGCTTTAGTACTATTTAAGCAGCTAAAATTTTCATTATCAGGGTAGTAAGATTTCCGTTTCTGAGGATTTGTCCCATTTCCCAGCGTCTCTTATAAGCGGTTTCCATTCACTAAAATTTTAGCATTTTTCTAGGAAGGAAGGAAATAAAAACTAATTAACAATGATAAAGGGTATTTTTGTAATTAAAAAAAATTATGTTACTAGAACGGGTAAGCGAGACAATAAGAAGCCTTAAATTAAAATTCAAAGTTAAGTTAAAATTCAAACCAATTTTTTGAGTCAATTTTAAACTCAATTTTATGAAACCCCATTTAGAAAAATATTATAATAAATAAAAATATATCTTTTTTAAATTAATTTTTTAACATTTTGCTTCACAGGTGGGGCAGTTGGATTCATTACTTGGGGGGGGGGATAATGATACTGTGATTAATATGCTCAAAAATAGTAATTATAATACCAAAAATTTAGGAAAAAAATTTTCTTGTATTGAGAGAGATGATACCTACCTTTACCTTTTTATGAGCTACCTTTTTTTAAATATAGATAATAATTTTTCTATTGAACATTCAGGGATAAAAAATTAACAAATGGTAATTTTTAACAAAACTCTAGTTAAGGAAAAATGAAAAATTTTCATAGGGATAATTGCCTCTGAATTAGTTGAATAAAATTAGAAGGTATCTTTGTCAAAAATCCTCCTGAAATTTAAAAATGCGGCACTAATTAACTGGTTAGGTTTTGGTCATTTATTGTACTATTTTGCCCCTGGTTTTAGCGAATATTTTTGAAAATATAGCTCTTTGTTACCTTTAAAAGTGCTTAGAACTTCTCATATATTTCAAAGTTTCTGATTTGATCGTTGGATCATATGCTTATCAACTGACCTTCGATAAAATCGATAATATAGATAATCTCTTCGAAATTAATGGATTTTAACTAACATTTTAATTTGGTTTTTCTTTAACAAGAGGGAAATACCCGAAAAATCTTTATTTTTAAGTAACCGTTTAGTTTATATCAGTCATAGGTTAGTCATAACATAACTTTCTCTCGATGAATGTTGTCATGGCCTATGGAGAAAAGCTCGATGTTTACATAAAAGAAACTATTATATTTAAAATAAAGTAATCCAGCTAATATTTCAGATAGGTTCAAAAATGTCTCGTAAACCTGGTTTTAAAAGTTGAATTTTCCAAAATTTTAGAAGACAATCTCTCTTTTAAAAAAACAGTTTTCTGCTTAAACTTCAAATGGAATAGTAAAACGATAGATAGGAACTTAACATTACTTCGCTTTACAACAAGTCCCTGAATTTTAGTGAAAAATATACAAACTCAAAGTACTGGTAGAAGCAAAGTAAAGTTTTTAAGACTCGGTATGGTGTCTATAACAAACAACAACAACCTACTAAATGTTACTTTTATACTACATTCAATTTGGCACACATTAAGTTAAGAGTTTTGCTAGTATTTCCATCTTTGACATTAAAGGAAACTCGTATAAGACGTCGCCGTCGGCCAAAATCCGCATCTCAGATTTTGTAGACTTTCAGTTATTGTGGACATCAATGTGTGTCAAAAATACTTAGATTTGTGTCTTCTACTTCAAGTTTTTGCTAGTTTTGGATTTTTCCAAGTGGTTGAAAAATTTAACTTTATCTTTTAAGTAGAAGATTTTCTCCGCTCTTAAAAAATTCTTCAGGTTTTCTATTTTTCCAAACGAGTTTTAAAGGAAGAATAGGTATAATTATAAAAAAAATTAAGGACAGAATGTTTTTTATCCATATTTTCATTTGACTCCTGAAAAATTTTCTTGTTTCCATTTTTAGATGAATTGATATCATATTAAATTCATTTGATTATCTTAATTTTAATTAAATAAAATCCCCCTAAGCATATTTACTATAATTAACAGTGAGAGAGAAGTATAAAAATAAAACTATAAAAAATAGATGCGGTGTTAAGGGCAACAAACATTAGTGTTGGTTTGTTGCTTTTCCACATAATTTCCCTATAAGGGGCCGTGTAAATAATTCGTAAGCACCTAAGGGCGGATGATGGAGTTTGCTGCTTGCTTATTTTTCCTGACAAGGAGAGGGGTTATGAATGATGCTTATGTAATATGTTACAAGCACTGCATTTTCGAAAATATCGTGTTTCTTACATAAATAATTTCAAAATTGAACCAAAAATTTTTTTATTTTGTACGAATAAAAAGAACAAAGGTGGGGGGTTGGGCAGTTTTCTTACGCAATTATGAGGGGGAATTGCGGTTTTCTTATCTTTGCTGACATGGACGGATGGGGTCAAAAATTACCAAAAACATGCTTACGTAATATTTGAACGGCCCCTAAACACATACTAATAGAGTAGTTCGTAAAATCAAAATACAACAAGAAGTAACATAAATAATTATGTTACAATTTAGCTTCTCATTTTTACCAGACTGCCTCTTCTTAAAGAATATATCAAGAATATATATTTGTTACGAAATAAAGTTGTTATAAGTATATTTTTCAAGTAATTCAGATGGTAAAACTGGTGCACAGTGTATATAAAATATTTGAGTACCTACTACACAAAAAAAAAACTTCAACACAATTTTAATACATGAAATTTTAATACCTAAGAAATCTAGGTACGTACTTACTTTACACAAAAATATAATTTCGGAAACTATATATTTTTCTTTTAACTAAGGAGACTTCATTACTTCACAAATTGAACTGTCTAATCATTTACACAAATCGCTTAAATTTTACCGGCTTTTCTTCTCCTGTGTTCAGTAAATTTATTTGAAAGTAAATTAACTAATTTTATTCAGCTCAAGTGGGGTTGGCCGTCTCAGAATATAGAATTTATAGTTTTTTTATTCAAAGAAAAGATATTTTTGATTTTCCACCTTGTCTGACATCATATAAAGCCTGGTGAATTGTAAGAACTAGTAGTTTTTCTCTTTCTCTCTCTCTCTTTTTTTTCAAGTTTCTTCAAAAAAATTTATTTTGTAAATGGGAGTTGAAATTATATACATGGTTTCATCTCTATGTTTGGATTCATCTTTCAGTTTATAAAATCTTGAATGATTTTTTAAAGTTTCGTGAAAACGAACGTCCAAGCGTACATCTAGTTCACACTAAACTGGGGGGTTAACATCTAATAGTATTTAGGCTCATGGGATAGGGGCTCTTATTGTTAAACAAGAATACTTACCTCAAAAAAATGTCGGAATCCTTCTGCCTATCATCTTCGATACTTAGCTTCTATCTGCTAAACAACTGCCTGGGGAGACATGGAGAAAAACAAATTTTACATCGGACTGAATGAAAAACAGCCAGCGATGTAGATAAGAGAGATTAAGCCTCAAAAACATCCCTAGATGGTCAAATTCAAGATTCTTCAAAAAAACCCACTGTAAACAACTGACTCGTTTTATCACTCGTATCGGTCATGTCTAATGGAAATTCAAGAGGAACAAAGATATATGGGAAAACAACAACGATTCTCGTATCGTGCAAAAGTGCGTTGTCATTAAAACAAATGGAACAGCTTCTTCCTTTTCTCAATTACGTTTTTTTAATCGAAATTCCGAAAATATGAGAATGTTGTTTTTCTTCTTTTTCTCTACTTATACCGATTTCAGTCTACATAGTTTTAATACATTGACATTTAATTAAATTTTTAATTTAATTTTACACATTTAATAAACCTGAGGAGTCAGGAAAGGATTATCATTCATTACCCTATGAAAACAAGTACTTACTGTATAATTTCGAAACCACATATTTTCCTCTTGTCTAAGGAGATCTCATTAGGTACTTAACAAATTGAACTATGCAATCATTTACAGAAAAATCGCTTAACTAAAGCTTTTCTTCTCCTGTGTTCAGTAAATTTAATTTAATGTAAATTAACTAATTTTAAACTATAAATTAGTTAATTAGGGTAATTATAAAGGTTCTTTTAAAAAAAATCTGTATTAAATCGCTCTGTATGCCGTAATAGACATAAAATTAAGCATTTCTGTTTTAAACAGCAGAATATTTTTTATTTATTTATATTTTTAATTAATGGTTTCGGATTATAATTTTTATACACTTTTAAACTAGGGAACATGATTACTTAACTTCTGATAAAATCTTTGTTTAAATAAATTCAAGTGTCTTGAGAATTTTAATGTATGCAGAAATAAGATTATCATAAACAAACAGCAGAAAAATTCAAATTCTCTATTTTTTATAAAAAAAAACTCTCTTAAAGTGCCTATTGATAAAGCTTTCATTAGCGTATCTTAAAGCAAAGTCTAAAAATTGATTGATGATTCAAATACGTAGACAAGAATGTAAACATCCGAAGATCGTAAAAACTGAAAGGAATGTTGAGATCAATTCTTGAGATTTGTAGTTGATAGCTCCATATGTCAACATTATTCGTTTCGGTAAGATATTGCGTCATTGCTTTGTTTTACGTTGTATGCCATGTAGTATGGTCCCTCTATTTTTTGAGGCTTCTATGACTCCACCCGCCAGCTAAATTGTTCCTTTCGTGTCTGTTTGTATGGCTTTTATGTGGTTTCAGAGCCACGTTCTATCAAGAGCGGTGTTTGTAACGTGGGGACAATGCCCTAATCGGGGATAACTGAAAAATTGGAATAAGACTCACATTAACTTAGATTTGCTTGTGTATTTAAAACTTTAGAATTTTTTTTTTTGGAAAAACAACTTATTGAAATCTGTTTACGGTTAGTATTGATGTAAGGCTTTGTTGGGACTGTTTTTAGAAGCCGCAGGTGGTTGGTCAATTTCATAAAAATGTGGAAATCTCAACCAAGTTCGTGGAGAAATTGCTGCGAAAGGCATCTACGTGACGATAAACAGAACTGACGTAATTGCGAGTTTCCGATGAATTAAATTAGCGGCAAATTAAGTGTTGAAAACTACTTGGAAATTTAAAAAAATGTGGAAAGAGCTGCTAAAGTCGGAATTTATGTTAAAAGACTTACAGTGAAAGAGCAGGCTGAAAAAAAGTCGTTATGGAGAAAAGGATGATTTTTCTAAATAAAGTCTGAATTATTTTACAATTAATTTCAAGAAACCACAAGACTTAAAGTTCTGAATTAATTATTTGACTCTATTAGCTATGAAATTTAAATTACCCACAGGTTAATGAATAAAACCTTATCATCGTCAAAATCTTTTGACCTCGGGCGGCATCACCCTATCGGTCGCGGCAGAGGTTTTGGGAGCGACCAGCAAGTTTCATTTCCCATAGTGCCGTTTAGTGCTAATTTTTTACTGTAATACTTCGCACTACTATGAATATGAAGTAAAACACAACCGGACAAGTGTTAATGTTTGTTTGATGCCGATGTATAGCGACCGTCTGCTGTAAATTCTTTTTTTTATTTCTATATCATGCAAGGCACCCAATAAAAACTTCGTTTTCTGAGAAGACTAAATTTAACTCTCAGAAATTTAAAGTAAAGTTAACATCTTAATTGGCATTTCAGCTCAAATTTGAAATTTTTCAAAGGGGTTATCATTTTTAAATATTTTTTCAAAGTTTAGCTTTTGAAAAAGTGAAATCTGAAGTTTAAAGCTATTTAAAGTAACAAAAGTCAATTTTGAGGTTATATTCACACTTTTTCTTCACCTTTTTCAACCTATTAGCTATTAAATGGCACCAAAAATATGTAAATATGTCGATTAGATGTAGATTTGAAGTCACTGTTTTTCGTGAAATCCTCCTAATTTCTAAGTACTATACATACAGACATAAAAAATGATTTTCTCCAAAAAAAGAAAAAAATTACCCTTCACAAAATTTTAAAAATAAAGGTAAGATCTTAATTGACATTTGAGCGGAAAATAATTTTTTTTAAAAAAGGGTTATATCATTTTTTAATATTTTTCTCTAAGTTTCTTCTTTCAAAAAGTATAATTTTGAATTTGAGTGCTATTAAAGATAATAAAATCCAACTTTTAGTTCCTTTTCTCCTTGCATCCACTTTCTGTGATCTATTAACTTTAAAATGACACAAAAATTATGAGATTTTTTTAGACGCGCTGGCAAATCCAAGATGGCCGCCATTATGAAAAACAAGATAAGAAACTTCGAAAACTGCCTATGCTGGTCAGGGGGACGTGTATATTGTAACCGAGCACCTTACCTGCAATAGCTTACTTTAATTTTATTTCATTTTAGAAACAACTTTAACTTTTATGTGGATTTTAAGCTTTACATTTCAACTTTAATTTTAACTGTATTTCTTCTTTTTAAAAAGGCTGTGCTGTTTTTGTTTTGTGGTTGAAATAATGTTGCCTATCGTCGGTGTGAATAAAGCTGATTGAATTTTTCTTGTCTTGGTTATTTCTACGTCGTTACAGACTAGATTAAATGGTGGCAGCCAGTGGATGAGAACCTACGGCCGGTGTGGTGTTTATGGGATTTTGATTTTCTGAGCTTTTGTATTAAAGCGCCAGAAGAGAATTTTGGATTTTCCAGTTGTGGAGTTCGATTTGCTTCGATTCAGAGAATTTGATGGCGATATGTGGTTTTTGAGCTTTTGATTGAGGTCGGAATAGTTAAGATTCTGTTTTGGATTTTCGTGAAGGTTTGGATTGTGGCCGAGGAGTGAAGCCAAATGTGTAGTATAGGATTTGAGTTGGATTTCTGATGCTTGTAAATTTTTTGGAGGTTGTCAGTTTTACTGATTATGTTGTTTGATATTGCAATTTAGTTTTGGGTTGATTTGGTGTGGTATTTGGCGGAATTGAGTTTCCAGTTGTCTGTTTTTATTGGGTTGAGTGGTGATATTTGTGGCCATGGCGTTTCTTGCTAAAGGAAGGAGGCAGGACTTAATCAACCTTGCAGAGGAGATGGGCGAGATTGTGGGAGCTTCGAGGACAGTGCCGGATATTAAGAAAATAATAAAGGAGAGTAAGGTTTATCAGGAGGAGGAGGTCAAGTTGATGTTGGAGCGAATAATTGCGGAGAGGGAGGAGCATGAGAGACAGGAACGGGAAAGGAGGGATGAGCATGAGAGACACGAACGGGAAAAGAGAGATGAGCAGGAGAGACTGGAACGGGATCGGGAAAGGAGGTTGCACGAGTTAGAATTGAAACGCATTGAGGGGGAAGCCATGCACGGGGAGTCGGATCGGGTTTGCAGAATTCAGCTTGCCCAGATCATCCGCAAGTATGATGAGAAACTAGATGATATGAGCTTATATTTGATAAATTTTGAGAGGAAAGTAAATATGGCTCGTGTTCCTAAGAAGGACTGGGTTGCTTACTTGTTGAGTGTTTTGCCTGGCGACATATGTAATATGCTGGCTAGAGAATCGCCCGAGGAGGCTGAGAATTACGATATAGTTAAAAGCCTTATACTAAAGAGGTACAAACTGAATTCAGAAGAGTTGAAGCAATGCTTTTATAGGCATCGAAAATCCTCAGAGAAATCTTGGAGACATTACGCCCACGAACTAAATGATTACTTTTCAGAGTGGATAGGTGATCTGCAGATCCAGACTTTTCAAGGACTGAAAGATTTGATGATCACTGAACAATTGAAGAATCGTATTCCGGCTGATGTCAGAGATCATTTTCTTGGGGAGTGGATTGGGATAAGGACCCCTTTTGATTTTGCTGAGAGACTAGATGAATACGAGAGTATCCGGCACAGTTTCGGGAAGTATCCCAGGAAATCTAACTTCATAGGGAAAGGAATTGATCGCTATGATAATTTAAGGGACTTCAAGGCTGGACTTCACAAGAGAGAACATGCTAGTGATGAGTCACTTGAAAAGGGATACGAGAGGAGAAGGCAACCTCGCTGCTTTGAGTGTGGATCCTATTCGCATTTGCGACCACAGTGTGATAAACTGAAAAAGAATTATGAGGAGGTTGCCTCTAATACAAGTGATCAACTCGGATTTAAGGATGCTCTTGCACCTTTTACTAGTATGGGTAAAGTAAATGGAATGGAAATGCCGATATTGAGGGACACGGGAGCAAGTTTGGATTTGATCAGCAAAAAGTATGTCCATCCATCTATGTATACTAATGAAACGGTTTGGATCCGAACACCGCTGGTAGAACAACCAGTGGGTTTACCTTTGGCGGAAGTTGAAGTAGATTGTGTTTATGGGCGTATTAAAGCGACGGCTGCGGTTTTAAGGGACTCTTTGAATGAAGGAAAGTACATTTTGGGAAATAGGACAGCTGCCTTGCTCAACAAATTAGGGAATGATGACGTGATTGGAGTTCGACCTCGGATTCAAAGATCTGGATCTAAGAATGATGATCCTAATCCTTTTTCCGCTAAATCAGATCTAGAAGTTGAACGAAAGAAAGGAACTTCATTCGGAGGTGTCGTTTTGTCTTCGTTAGAACCCAGATTTACTGAAGTCGGTCTTCTGAGGATGTCTCGCAGAGAATTTGAAGGGAAATCAACCATATATAAGGAATTAATTGAAGAAATTAATGAGAAGGAAACTTCGATGGAACATGAGAATGCTAATGCGGATCAACAATCGCTTTATCGGAAGGAAGGGGAGACAGGAGAGATCCCGACAACCATAGAGGTTTTGCAAAATCCGAACAGTGACGTTGTTGGGGAAATTGGACTTCGAGAGAATAGCGATGGGTCGGTTGATCAGCCTAATTTGACCCCACTTCCTCCGTGTCTTAGTAACAAATGCGACGTTAGAAAGATAAGGTCAAGAAAGAAGAAGAAACGCAAATTGACTTGTGGACAGAGAAAACGACGGCACCGTCTACATCAAGTTTATGGTAGAGAGAAGTGTATCATTCTGCCTTTTTCTCTATCGTCTATCCAGTCACTTTTGAAGAGAGCTGTTTTCTCAATGGAATCGGATCGCCAGTGTACTTGTGGTGATTCAGTGGGGACTAAGTTGAACCTTTACGGACTTATTCTTGGATGTGTTCAGACCTAAAGGGTTTACAACCTGGAGAACTGTCTTTGGAGTGATCATCTTGGAATTCTGTGGAGTCAGCAGACTTAGGACTTTCCATAGAGGAGTGACGCAGAAACTTTTCCCTCGTTCCTCATGAAAAGTTCCTCTGTGGGAGGGGAGGAGTCTGTAACCGAGCACCTTACCTGCAATAGCTTACTTTAATTTTATTTCATTTTAGAAACAACTTTAACTTTTATGTGGATTTTAAGCTTTACATTTCAACTTTAATTTTAACTGTATTTCTTCTTTTTAAAAAGGCTGTGCTGTTTTTGTTTTGTGGTTGAAATAATGTTGCCTATCGTCGGTGTGAATAAAGCTGATTGAATTTTTCTTGTCTTGGTTATTTCTACGTCGTTACAATATTTTGGGATTTTTGATATTTCGACTGGTGAGCTTTAGGTTAAAGGAGTAGGGAGAAACCCTGAATAACAGCAGTAATTCAGTTAGTTAGTGTATTAATAAAATTTCTGGTTCAATTTTTGGTGCAGATTTGAAAAAAATCGGAAGACCACAACCCAACCACCTTGGTCGATTTCCCCTGGGATGACCCGTATTAATTACTACTATGATATAACAATCGGTACTTTAATAACAGGTATGTATACTACTTATAACGCACGGGTCACTAAATGGGGGGGGGGGGGAAGTTCACTGTACAAAGGTTCTACGTATTTTTTTTGCATTTGGAGAAAATTCTTTTGAAAATCTTAAAAACGAAAAATGGATGATTTTAATGAAATTTCCCAATTTTGGGAAATTTTATTATTTTATTTACGACTTGTCAGTGATGTCTCGTGGGTAGTAGTTCAAGTGAAGGTTCATATTTATATTTTGAAAATGTAATTAAGTACAAATTTTACAATTAGATCATAATTATAATTATGGTTACGAAAATAAATTTCACATGTAACTCAATTGACTCATTTAACGAGAGTTGGCGTTTTAGTTTTCTAAGTAAAGAAAAATAACTGAAGACTTCTTAGTTTATTCAGATATACAAGAATGCCAATGTTAAATGAAAATCTAGTTCAAATATTATTTTAAAATCTCAGGTTTGTTGCTCAAATTGTATTTTGACCCAAAATATTTTTCCAGCGATATAATAAAGCGATACATATTTATCTATACTATAACGATAAATATTTCAAGATGAAATAACTAACTGTATTGAAAACGTGCGAAAAAAAATATAAGGCTAGAACTGAAGTGGCGCTAGTGTCGGTTCAGAACGAAGAAGTGGCACGTGCGATCGGGAAGTCGAGAGCGGCCGGCGAAGTGAAGAATTTTCTCTCCGAGCCAGATTAGTGAAGGCTTTCCTGCCTGCCTATTTTTTGGTCGCACGTGCCGTCGTAGTCATGGTCGTAGTGGTGAAAAAATCGTTAAGCGCTCGAAAAAGCTCCCAGTCCCAGAATTTTTGTGATAAAAATTTCTTTTTGACGTTTTGAAAAAAAAAGGAAGGCTGGAACCTCGTCATGAATATGGTACACGTTGGAATAGATTTTTATTAGTTTTTTTTATTTATTTTGATTAATCGACTTATTTAATTTTCGCTCGGGGTTTACGTGCTCCTATGGACGAGCTGACACTGTGACTTGTTGATGGTCTGGCTCTCTCTCTCTCCCTCTCTCTCTCTCCCTCACTCTCTCCCCTCCCTCTCTCTCTCTTCCCCTCTCTCTCTTTTCTCCTCTCTCTCTCTCTTTTCTCCTCTCTCTCTTTTCTCCTCTCTCTCTCCCCCTCCCTCTCTCTCTCTTCCTCTCTATCTCTTTCTCTCTGTCTCATCTATTCTCTTTCCCGTTTTCTTTATTTCTATAGATATTAGCTAATTACCTTCCACTCCTCTCTCCCAGCCCAGCACAAAGTAAAGTGTACTGAGGTTTAAAAGAAAAACTCATCTCAGTTTACTTCGGACTAAGGAAAACACCTGTTATCTTCTAGTAAACACAATGTAAGGAAATTTCTGTACTGAATAGGTCTGGTTCTGGTAAATATTTTCTGGAATTAAATCACCCTTATCATACCGTTAACGATTAGAGAATGTTTTGAACTTTGTAGACTCAAGGGACACTGGTTTCCGTTGAACACCACTCTATAATACACAATCTGACCTTTCAGAATTCTTAGAGCTCTCGGAACTCCGGTCAAAAACTTTTTGGACTAGTGTAAACACTCGCCGGCCACTCACTTTATCACTCAGCTCGAGCAAACTAGGTCATATCAAGGAAGCAAATGAACTGACGATTCGATCCCACTTTCTCCGAAAAACGTATTTATAGCGGGTAATTATATTGGGTCAACAAAGGAACTCATTTGCGAATCACTGCTTTGATCCGGCATGCAAAACAAGAAGATTTGCCTATTGGGAGGGAGAAGGGGCGGATTTATAACTCGTTTACCGTGTGGGAAAAACGGAAAAACCCCAGTAGCTCTCATTACGTAGAGTGACGTCAATGTGACGTCACGCTTGAATATTCACGGCTACTTTTATTGCGTCATGCGACTTAAAAAGCGGGTCAGTAATTGCCTTAACTGGATTAAAATCTAGAGGAGCTTATCTCTTGATTGATATTAAATTGAGGTGTCGGTAAAATATAAGTCGATTTCCGTGAAGAGTCAACGGGACGAGTACTGCAGCTGTGTAAACAAACAAGAATAGGTTCCTTTCAGATTTTACGTGTGTTTGTTGTTTACGTCTCTTTACACCGTGTGTCATATCGCAGGATGTGAAGTTTCTTGAATGAAATAAACGAGCAAATCAAACTGCATGATGGGATGTTTTTGCGACGAAACAGCTGAGGATGGGGCAAATAAGATGTTGACAAGAAATAATATAAAGCATAGTAGAGATCAGAATTAGATGAAGGTGAATCTTTTTTTATTAATAATTATAAACGTTTATAGAAGTATTTTTTTTTTTTGAGAAAACTGTTTAATTTTAAAAATAAATATAACGGCTCTGGGTGGTAGGTAAATTACTCTCATTTGCCTTACAATACGACTTGATTTAGACATGTGACTGAAAATGGTATATTTTTAGTGAGACAGAGGGAACAGGCAAAATACATTCAAGCCTTTATTAGAAAACTTTCCATTCTTAGTTAGTCTAGATTGAGAGGGTGTCTTGGGACGAGCATCATAAATTGTTTTTTAATGTATGAAAACCAACCTCTATCTTTGTTTCGGATACCATCTTTCATTAAAATAATGTGCTAATAAAGAATATGTGATAAAAGATTAAAAAAAAAACACTCGTCATCTATAATACATAAGATTAAAAAATTTTACTCCCCCCTTATCCTGAAGCCCTCGATCAATCCATTCTCACTAAAATTAAAAATTCCAGCATTTTCCCAAAAATCGATACAAATCTATTGTTTCCTCTGAAATCTCAGCTCTCCGTTTTCAAGGAACTCCTCCACGTCCCCCGATGAATGAGTCATTCACAGACGGGAATTGACTTCCCCATTCATGTCTTCCCTCCACACTCCCAGTTGTTTTGATTTGTAATGTGTGGAAAGGCGGTGCCATTTCACGGTTCTTTGCTCGTTTTTCTCCGAAACAGGACATTCATTTTCTTTGGTCAAACTAAGGACCTTCCATTCATAGAGGGAGCACAAAAGGGTAGGGTCAGGTGGGATCAGGGTAGGATCAGGTAGACCCAGTTGGACCACCCTGAACCTAGAATGGGGTAGAACTAGGTACTTACTTGGTTTGTGTACAACTGGTTAAAACTTTCTGTTCTAAACAGGCTCGTGCTGGATACCTTCAGAGGGCGGTGAACTAAGGGCGAAAGGGCGCCACACAATATTTCGAAATCGAAGGGACCCGAAAAAATTTCGAGGCATGGAGTTTTTGTGACAACAAGGAAGAAAAGAGGAAAATTTATGAACTGTAAGGGGTAAAGTATTTTTTTGTGATATAAATGTTTTCGAGGTATCAAAGTTCGAGATAACGAAGGATACTGTATTAGATTATAAGGACCCTATTTTGAAATGAAAAAAAAACAACATTGATATATTAAGAGTAATATATTAAATCCCTATAATTAAATGTTTTGAATAATAATAGCAAAAAAAAAAACTCCGTGCTACATTATACTTTCTGAAATTTTCTGTGAGGTTGTTCTGAGAGCTATCATTATATTCGTTTCATTATGTTCAGTTCTAAAACAGAAGTACTATTATTTGATGTTTTATTGTATTCTTTCCTTTTTAAATTTTGTTTTTGATAGTTAAGAAATTTTTTTATATTTCACCATAGTGAATTCGTTAGATGCTATAAATGCAGTGGCGTAACTAGAGTTGACTCATGGGGGGTGTTACTCCGACCAGTCAACCCCTCCAACATATTACTCCCTTTTAAAAAATGTCTCATAATATAGGTATAATGTAAACAATTTTTTTTGCAAAACTTCCGAAGGCAAAACTTCACCTTAAGAGGCTTTACTTTCAAGGGAAAAACACAGTATAACAGACGTAAAAATTTTATAGGGGGGTTTGGGGGTTCTTCCCCAGAAATTTTTTTAAAAATTCGTCTCTCAATGTAGTGTTTAAATTCCTTTTGAGGCCCTTTGGGTTAGTTCCTAAGCGAACAGTTCCTTATGAACCGCCTTCCTTGTAAAGGGAAAAGTTTTCAGTTTTTCATGTTTTGGAAACCGTCGATGTAATGGGGGGGGGGGTTACAACGTTACAACCCCAATAACCCCCCCTCGTTACGCCTATGTATAAATGTATGTTAAAAAGGGAATTCCTGATGACCCCAAATATTTAATACTTTTTTAATTATTTTTCTGTCTCGGAGAATTACATTTCAGGAATGTTTGCGATTTTGGGTTAAAATAAATGTATTTTTATGGAATTTTTGACAGTAAGAGGTATTTTAACATGAACTAAATCGCTTGTAGATATTTTAATGCGTTATTATGCTCTAAAAAAACTTGTCCTGCAGTGTAGGATATAACATAGATAGTATGCAAAATTAGGAAAACACGGAATTCGCGTAAATCCGCCTATGTAACCAGGGTGAGTTAGCTTTAAAAGTATAGTTTTACCGAGCTTCTTTTTGCTTCAATAGTTCGTTTTTATTTCTATTATATTATTCCCCAAAAAGGAACTTCACCAAAATCAGGGAATTAAAAAAGGGGAAATTTATTCAAATATGTTTGAATTCATTTGATAAATTAGAAGAGGTCACATAAATATTTTAATAGTCTCCTGATACCGACCTAAATCTAACTGCATTACTGCTGTTATTCAGGGTTTCTTCCGACTCCTTTAACTTAAAGCTCACCAGTCAAAATATAAAAAATTCCGAAATATATAGTCATTTGTCATAGGCTGTTAAAGTAGTTGTATATGATTCGTTCTGTTTTATGAAAGTACCTCCCTTATTCGGGCTTGTATGGTGCTATAAAAATATAAATGTAGTTTACGATATGAAGATCATTCACCAATAACATAGGGGTAGGGTAATATGTTACATTTTTAATCCTTAGTATCATTTTCTTACTCAAGGAATTGCCTGTTCAAATAAGAGCACCCTAAAAAATTAACCCCCCGAGCTTGCAATTTTCTGATTAGTGCATGACTCTCTTCTGAAGAGGGTCGCCTGAAAAACACCGCTTCGCCATCGCAAATTCAAGGTGTTAAAGTTAAACAAAGGGCGCCTTGAGAAATCACTTCAATACCCTTTGCATGTGTCGGTCTTTAAAAAGCGAAGCTTTTAAAATTTTGCGATAGCTTGCATAAAAAAGGGCGCTCTAAAAACATCGCACTATCATGGGCTAAGTTCGTCCCAAGTGCAAAAAACACCACCCAGCGACAAAACACTCTCAAAGGTATTCCTTTTTTTACTAAGGGCAAGAAACTACCTGTTATCAACGCCCCACCCTAGCAATTTCAACGTGTTTGATTAAGGGCTCAAACAAAAATTACCTCTGCTGCGGCCTTACAATTTTGTGATTCGTGTTTAACAAAAAGTAGCCTTAAAATCAGAGAAACTTTTTATTTATGGCGTGTAAAAACAGGAGCCCCTCGTCCACCCTCACACTTTCTAGTCATAACTTGTTTTGGCATATTGAAAATTCACCACTTTGTTGTGTTATTTCATAGTTTATCTTTAACTAAGGCGCCCTGAAAATTCATGATGAAATTTCATATTAACGTAAAACTAGGGGGCGCCCTAAAGAAAATCCTAGGTGTCCTCACACTTCAGACCTGATTGATGAACTAAGACTGAACTATAAAATCACTATTGATTACAGTTTAAAACACTGAGAAACGCGATTATTAGCAAATGTAGAAAAGTGTCTCTTAAAAGGGCACCACTTCAAAAGAACGCAGGGGGACACGTCCCTCTGCCCCCTGGCCAGCACGGGTCTTAGCATGGCAGAAGTTTGTGTTTGCTATTTCCACTTATTTAGACTTACCATATTTTCTTAGGTTTTACACATTTTTGGACACATTTTTGAAATTACTTTAATAAGTAATTACATACTATACGATAGGTATTAGGTAATCATCAATTCACCAAATATTAAAAACAACGAAAGAAACATTCAAACTAAAAAACAATAAACAGAAATATTATTTATTTTTTCATTTCACATTACTTTTTTTCAAAACTGTTTGTTTGACATAATTTTATAACAATAGTAAGTTTTCTGAATTAATAAAGACTTAAGGAAAATTAAAACTACAACGCAATTTCAAACGTCTTGGTCAGGAATTTTTTATAATAAAAATGTCTCGCAAATTTTAAATGTATGAAACCCCGGACATTTTTGTACCCCTCGGACAACTCTAAAAACCCCTGACTGTGCGGGGTAATCCCGGACGTATGGTAAGCCTACACTTATTCCACTATGGGATTTTTATAGATTAGACAACTCTCTACTTCAAGTGTTTTAAAGATATCTCTTCCTAAAGCGTAGTGATTTATTACCATACCCCTCTCCTAGAAAATGAGAAATTTTTCTTGTTTTAATTAGAAAAAACGACTGCATAATCACGTCACCAACATTCCAATATCCCCTTCCTAGTGTTCGGCACTAGTTAACTAGAACTAGTTGCAACTAGTAGTTAACTACAGATCAACTACTAGTTAACTAGTAGTTTAACTACTTTTAGTTTAAAGTAGTTCAACTATTAGTTTAACTACTTTTTTAATTAACTACTAGTTAAAACTACTTTCAAATTTTCAACTACTTCAAAAAAAATTTCATTTAAAATTTAAAATGATATTTAAAATTTTTTTCAAAGGTAGAGTACTCAAATACCATAACCAGAAAAAAAGACCATTTTTGCGCGAAGTATAAACGTTTTTTGTGACATAGATAAGAAAGATGTATTAGAATTTTGCCAAAAAGTAGGTTATGAAATTAAATAGACTAGTTAACTAGTAATTAACTACTTTGGTAAATAGTTAACTACTAGTTGCAACTAGTCCCAGGAAAAAATAGTTAACTACTAGTTGCAACTAGATTTTCCCAGACTTGTTAGTAGTTGGTAGTTAACTATTTTTTGACCACTAGTTGCCGAACACTACCCCTTCCAAAACTTTCTAGAGCCTTTCTATGCCAGTTACAATAATTAAGTTGACTAAGAAATATTAAGTTGAATTATTTCAATGTAGATTAATATGAATGTATTATTAATAGTTGATATGCCCCGTTCTGTGGCATCGTTTGCAGCACGGGCGCGTATGGGTCACATAGTGACCAACAAATACCTTCATAGATTCTGCTTGGCAGCCAGCCCTCTTTGTGAGATGTGCGGCAGGGAGGAGGAAACTTTGGAGCACATACTCCTGCTTTGCACTTCCCCCTTGCCCGCCAGAGCGTCCTTTTGCGCTAAACTGGCTGGCCAGTCCATGAGGGACATCCTTAGGGATAGACGTTGGTGGCCATTGGCCACTAGGGCCTATCAGGGACACCGAGCTATCGAGGCAAACAGCCTCGGATGCTCGTAATAAGAAGTAAGTAAGAAGTAAGTATTATTAATAGCTCATCCTTTGTGTTTTAAAGGGAAGATAGATGTGACCAATGATCACATTCAGAGTTTTTGTGGGTATTTAATACCTAACACATTGACTACCACTGTCATTGTCTCATGGGGTAGGTAGAGACGTGTCTTCTCTTAATCGAACTGGTCTTGTGACAATTACCTTGAACTTAGTTTCTTCTTATCAAAATCTTGACTTTCTCGAAACCAAGACCTACTTTCTCTGGTGGGGGGAAAGATTTCACCCTCAAGGAAAAGCAACAATCAAGATCTTATCGACTTCATTAATTTTGTAACGACCTTTGTTGACAAAACAAACGTGTCAAGCTGTGGCTTCCATTTATCTTCCCGAAAAGTTTGACCTGTGTGGCCCCTTTCTGTTTCACCCAAACTTTTATTGCATTTTCAAGGCAAAACCATTGCCTAAAGCTCCAGAAAGAGATAACGGTTCTTTGAAAATGGATGGGCTACGAGAAACTAATATATTTCTACGGGATCGAATTGGGGTCAATCTAACAGATGAACTCTTACGAAAGAACCGTATGATATTATAAATTATAAAATATTGTAAGCAATTTTTTGAATCATTTCCCAGGATTATTATAACTGGAACTCTTGTTCCAGCTAGGACATGAAATGTAACCATATAAACGCTTTTCTTAAAACTCAAGTACAGAATTTTCTAAAATACTGCTATTAAGAAAAAATACTCTACAAAATTCCTCATTACCTAAAATTTGCGAAAAGAAATATATTATACATTTTCATGCTCTTGTTGGAATTTAAAACAATTGAAGTGCTATCAAGAATGAATAAAAACAAAAAATTTCACAATAATGCTTTTATATTGCGGTTTTCAGAGTTATTTTGCTTTTTTTTAACGTTAATTAATCTTTTCTATACCCAAAATTAGGTATTCATTCAAGCTTTTACAATCTACAAAAAATACTAAAGTGAGTATGAGTATTGGAAATCGATTTAAAGAAAAAAATAATAAATCGTGAAAATCAATTAAACTTCATTTTTAGAATTTTTGAAGCATAGGTATTAACAAAATACTATATGAAAGAAAATTGCAAGGAAAACAAGTCTAGGATATTAACTTGAAATCCTTCCGTTTTCACAGCCCGTTTTTTATATATTTTTTTAACCCAAACTTGATAGTAACCAACTATACGTACTACTATAGTACTTTGTACAAATTAAAGATAAAAACTACAAATTTCGAAATTTCTCATCATTTTTAATTTTTATGAGATTGAGTCTCGTGGACCCTCTGGAATTTGCTGTGGACTCAGTGGTTACCAGAAATTGCTGTAGGGCTTGGTTGACTCGATTTTCTTCTCGATTTCTGATTCAGCACTTATTTTACTGGGTGTAGGTTAGTCACACTGTGCTATGGCGCATGTTACACATGCCTAAATATGGGTCTAAAAAAATAAAAAATGTGGCATCCATTACATTTTTTTATCTCTGTATCTTTTCTTAAATCTTTTTTCTTAATCTTTTTAAATCTTAAATCGCCTAAAATCTTTTTTTTTTATCATGTGCATCATGGTATAAAATATTTAATTTACTATTTATACCTACGTTGCCTTCATATGTAGCGTAACACGGGAAGTGATATAAAATCGTCTGTAGAATTATAAATGTATACACTTTAACTAGTTTTCAAAGTATTGATGAATAATAATTCATAACCGAGCTGTGTAGACGGCCTTGAACGTCAGCAAATGAATTCTTTAAAAAAAAAAACTAAATCACGACATTTGATAATGGTGTCGAGAAAAAAAAATGAAATTTACAGCATCGAAGACCCTTAAAACGCGTGAGAAGAATGAGACAGATAAAAGATTGTTTATTGGCAAGCACCTGAGGCTCTTTCTCGAGTCTATACGCTATTTCTTTTTTTTTTTAATTGAACAGTTATCTTGGCTCTTTAGAGTCTATATCACGCGAATCACGTACTAAAGTGGTGCTTCTAACCACCACTCATGTTCTTCTTACAAAAGAGTGAGAGTGAAGTCTAAAAAAAAAGTGGATCTAGGTCACGAGACCAGAAGGGATTGAAGTTAGTTAGGGTAGGGTGACTGACTAAACGTCTCGCTTTTTGAATTTCAATGAATTTTTTAAATAAATTTTAGGTAGAATTCGCGTCTTAAGGAACTTAATATAAGAATTTGTGAGCAACAAAGTTCCAAGTACACCAAAGCAGGGCTGCTTTGCCCCCCTTATATATGCCCCTGTCTCGCTTTTTCATTAAAGTCACGCCAAAGACCCGCTTTTCTGACTCATCATACGAGAAAAATGTAAAGAAAAACCTAGATTAAAAAATAAAATAAAAAATTGATATAAATTATCATTTTATAAAAGCGTTCAGGATGCTCTGATAAAAGGTTCAACTCCCTCTCGAAGTTTTAGTGATTAGTTTTGCACAGTTTTTTTCCTTCAAAATTCTGTTGTGTAGCAAAAAGACAATTGTTCATCAGCAATTGTCTGAAAATGAGTTACAAGCAACACTATTTTTAGGAGTGAATTTTACAAAATTTTCGGTGGGAGGGCCCCCAGACTCCCCTATTTTACAGATTAAAGATAATACCCTAAAATTTTTAAACTGAATACGAAGTTTAAATAATACCTTTTAATAATTTTAAAGGCGCCCTTTACTTTATTAGGTGTGTGAGAGACATCAGTGTTTACAAAGGGTATTGATTTACCTCCTTTCCGAAACAAAAAGTTTATGAGTGTGTTTAATGCAAAATTTATTCCAATGTGAGATTTAAAATCTTATGTTTTATTGAAATATTGAACATTTAAAAAAAATGAACTTCATCTTGTCAATGAAATGCACCGATCTGACTGAAAAACTTGGTCACAATAAGTTAGGTAGGATAACTTCATAAAATTGTCACTGATAGTTGTTATACAATTTAGTGATGAGAATATCTTAGTTAAGATTTGAGTATTTTTACTGAGATTTTGAAAAATGATGTTTGTAATCATTAGACATATTTTTGATAAATATGCTTTGTGAGGAAGACTCACTTATCAAGATTTTCCTTAGTAACTTCACCTCAATTAAAACTTAACTCAGATATGGTTCTGCGTACATTATTTAATGATTATCCTAATTACAGAAATATTGATGTAAATTGAATAATTTCATGTTGAAGGGGGCTGTAGATCTGCAGCATTGAACCTATCACGAGCAGCCGTGGTCCCTAACTAAATACTAATATTAAATTGTTTCACAGAGATTCAGTTTTGAAGAATTGTATTAAAGGGCGTAGTGTTCAATATTAATAGACAAAATGCAACAATTGCATTTTTTTGTCTGAAAATACTGATTTAAATCAGTCGTTTATACTACTGACGAACAATAAAAGGCACAAATTCGGTTCTTTCTAGTATTCTTGTTTATCAGTAGTATACCTCAATAAATGAAAAATGATCCATAACTCGTTCAACTCATATTACAAACGTATCATTCTATTTACTAAGTAAGCACAGAATGAGCTGTCAGCTCCTTTTATAAGGTCGTTGATAAGACCTCGCTCGCCTAAGTTGATTTCCATTTTGCGTACGTACGTGTGAGTCTTGTTCTCTCCTTATACTAGTTGAAGACATTCAAAATTTTTGCTTCTACTCAAAAAAATATCATAGATATCAGGCGCGTAACTAGATATTAGTTTAGGGGCATAGGCGTAAAGAGGGGGGGTATTGGGGATGTAACCCCCCATTGCATCGTCGGTTTCTAAAACATGAAAAACTGAGAAATTTTCCCTTTACAAGGAAGGCGGTTTACAAGGAACTGTTCTTTTCGGAACTAACCTAAAGGGTCTCAAAATGAACTGAAACACTACTTTGAGACATAAATTTTTTAAAAATTTCTGGGGGAGAAACCCCCCCTCTAACATTTTTACGTCTGTTATACTGCGTTTTGCCCTTGAAAGTTAAGCCTTTGGAAGTTTTGCGAAAAAAAAAAATTGTTCTTTCTAATGCCACTCCTCCAACAAGTTCCTTTGGCAAAGGCGTACAGGATTTAAGGCAAAGGGGGGCGGCTTCTGAGAAAGTAAGGCCTATAAATGGCAGAAGTCTGACTAAAGCCCAAGCGCGGATCCAGGGGGCAACTGGTCAATTGCCCCCCGTGGATCCGGACTAGGTGTACCAAAACAACTTAAAAATCTGTGTTTTGTGGGTCAAATTTCCAAAATTTTCTGGGGGGAGGACCCACAGACCCCCCTTCTGTATTTTATAACATTATTTATTACTTTTTATATTATGTTTTTCAAGATGCAAATACTATTTAAATCTCTGTCTACTTTTGAGTCCTCTCCTTGAAAAATCTAGACGCCACTGGAGTGATTAAGAGGGTGTTGAAAATTGTCGCATCGGATAGGGCATGGTCACTTTCTTATACCGGTCACTTTCTATACTTAGACACCACTTTTATGACTATAGTATATCTGTAGGCGTTCTAAAGCTAAGGGGGTGGACAGTTACCTTGGTACACGCTGTATATTTAAAATCTATTTCTTGATTGCCCTTCCAAAAGTAACATTTATAACCAAAATAGCATTTACATAACTTCCAAAACAATATTTATAAAAAAATATAATCCATTTATTTAATTTAAAGCTGGTTTTATTTTTGACTGGTCGGAGTAACACCCCCCATGAGTCAACTCTAGTTACGCCACTGTTTAGGGGGATAGGCTAAAAATTATAATAATCTAAGCCCCCATCACATCTATATTATAGAATAAATGCAGCTTATGTAAATAATTACCACAGGTACTAAATGTAGTTAAAGTTTTTTTTTGTCTGTAACTGAGTTCAAAGCGAAAATGAGGGAGGGTCTTCCTCTAGAAAAGTGTTTGAAATTTTACCCTTAAAAGTAGTGTTTTAACTCATTCTTAGACATTTAGGACTCTTTGAGAGAAACCCGAAGAGAACCTAAATATGAAGACTGTAGTAAACGAGGTTTTCCTGATTTCTTGGGTAATCTCAGGAAAAATACTTATAAAATATAAGTATTCGTTCCTACTAGTTAATCTGAGGTTCAATCTCTCCCAGTTAAATACGTAGTTATAGGCATGTTTACGATGATACTTGGCTTTTAGGACCTAGTTGAATTTACTTCATAATTAAATATAAATAGGCTAATTAGCTTATATTATTATTATTAGAATATTTCCCCTTACTTTGGATTTAAACATACATCCTTTATGTGCTATAAAATATTTATGTATTTTTATTCTTAAAATTTTGAGAAGACATTTATAGACTTTACGTATTATACATCGTGGTTCCTATAAATTTTAAAATTTAGCCGAATATATTGACATTTGATTGGTTCTGAGAACACCCTTTCTCCACGTTTATTTCCTTTTCAACGAGTCTTTCAAATACTGTTTTTTTTCTTTCTCTGCAGTTCCAAAAATCACATCAATTGGATTAATTTCTTCTAAAGTCAAAAGCTATATGGCATTCTCAAAAATAAGGTTCTTAATTTTTAAATTCATTCAGATGATACTATTTCTAGTTCTTGATTTTTCTGCAAAAGTCGTAAAAACTTGGTGGAACCCTTTCTTTTCTTGGCTGACCGCGATAACCATCTCCTTAATTTCGTCCGTTTGCCTTTAACGTTACGTATCCAGGAAACTTATCTAAAAACGGATTCAAGGTGGAATACCGAGAATGTCATCAGGGGGATCACTGCTCTGGACAGAAGTGCTCCCACTTCATTCACCTTTTGAGAAACGCTTTTTTAGAACAGGGAATCCAGCCAGCTCAGGTAGGTACCCGGTGAGTTCTCGGAATCAGATGCTTGGGCTTGTACCTGGCTTATAGCCGACTTGATAACCGGCACAGCAGAGCCAAGCTGTCTAGACTTCGCCAGTAAAGAAAATACCACCAACCGGGGTATCTTATGTTAAAAACCTTTGTGCGGAGGATTCTTACACAAATAGATTTGTTTAATGCAACTTAAGGACCAGCGTTGCCTCATATGGAAAGCTAAGCAAGATCCGCTTGAACCTTTTCCCGTTTTTTTTTTCAACTCATGGTAGGTAGGTATGAGAGAGGTGGATAGGACATATTGGAAGGGAACATACCTTCGACGGTGAGAATAGAAGGTTAAGGAGGTATTGTGTTCGAGGAAGTCTTCAAGCAGTCTGTCTTTTCTTAGCAGAACATCACAGTTACTGAGTCCAGAGACTCCGAACAAGAAGTGGTTCAATACTCTTCTAAGTAGATACCATGTGACATGAATCAAACTTTCTGATTGGACTTTATCAATGGGATAATAATTATTTCAGGCTTTTTATATAGCAAATGAAGTTGCTATTAGACTTCTATATACATTGTTGTTGATGTATTGAAATAAAATTGGTTGACCAATAATTCAGCTTATTAGACAGTGGTTAATTGGGGAAATTCAGTTTGATAAATTACAAGGAACGGAACAAAACTATTCAAATAATGTATTTTTAACCGGTTTATACAAAAAACCCACTTAAATGGTACAGAAACAAAATCATGGTTTTAAAAAGCGTTAAAATATGTAATAAATTAATTAGAGGTTTTCAAACTTTTGAATTTTGAGATCTTGTTTTAATAAACATAAACTAACATGACACATTTGTATTTTACTTTAATTGTCCTTTGCGTTCGTCACTGAATCAGGGCTTAAATTGCACCGGAGCGCACCGGAGCGGAGCTCCGGTACTTCTTGGTTTTCAGTAAATATTTACTGATATTTATTCATTAATCAGTAAATATTTGTAATGCTGAAATAGTAGCGCTCCGGTACTTCTTTGGTTAGATTTTAAGCCCTGCACTGAATAGGTATTTTTACTTATTATTGGTGTATTTATTCATTTTTCTAATATATGGCCTGTTGATAAACTTTAAAAGCCAACATCATATTCGTAAAACTTATAAAAAATATATTAATTTAGACAGATTCAAAATCTTGTCATACCCACAGTTTATTAACCTCTGATTTAATAGTTTCTATAAAAGACATAACTTTTCCCCCTTTTATTTAAGTTAGTTGAACTACTGAATACCACAAAAAAAAACAAGAAGGATTGCGGATTTTCCCCTATGGGATGGAAATAAAATAATATGGGGAAATAAAAGGATGACATTGCAACATAGTTTTATGTTTTGTAAAATAAATAATTATTTTTCTTTTTTAACTGATTGATCAGTTTTAGATTTACTTTTCCTCATTTGCATAATGTGTTTCCAATGGTTTCAAAACTCGAAGTCGAAGTACCAAAATCCATCATATAGCTCACCTGATACGAAACAAGGGTAGTACCTTTTTGCGAATATAAAATTAATTATCTATGTTAAATTATTTTCTCGAACTACTACTATATTATTTTGTTTTCAAATATCTATTACATATTAAATGAAAATATTAGTAAAAAGTATTTGGTGTTCTTGTAAAGAATTTACTAAGTACAATAAAAATTAATTTACTATTTTTAAATATTTTTTTCACGATTATTGGATCGAATTTCTCAAGAATCAATGTCATTTTCTTCTGAAATTTTAAGTTATAAATTATAAATAAAGGTTGTGTGGTTAAAACAATCTTTATTTATAATTTATACCTTAAAATATTATTTATTTATAAAATTATATTTTTAATAATACTTGAAACCCACTTTATCGCAAAATCCGCTTAAATGGTACCAAATGCCCCGGTCCCACCGCCATTTCCTTATTAAGTGATATTCACTCTACTTTTATAACAGCTTATTATGCACGGTGCTCATTAAACCAGGGATTTGTTAAGAATAAGGAAAATTCTTCGGCCGCGATGTGCCTACAATTGTCCAGTGTTTGTTCAGTTGTAAAGATCCTCTACGCACGTAATTTTACATTCAAAATGGGACGAATTTCCGGATGTTTTCTTAGAGTTCTGAAAGTAGTAAGTGAAAGTATTTCTTAACACATCCTCTATGTCTAAACTATAGAAAGCTTTTTCGAATTTTAATAAGTAAACACTCTTAACATTTTTAAAGATTAAAAAGTTGATAAGTTGAGCGTGCACTAAATGTTTACATTTGAGTGAGACAGCGTTCTAAATAGAATTCAGATTTCCATTGATTTTAATTTTTTTTGCCCACCGTATCAACTATTATAAACACTTTTCTGACTATTGTAAATAGTAAGGAAATAGTTTATGAGTGTTATTTGAAATTATTTACCTAATTTAAAATGTTCAATTTCACTACTTTAAAAAAAATTCGCGACCTCTTGGAAAAGTCGTGAAAAATGGAATGGAAAGATTTTACGGAATTTTCTAATGTTACGTTTTTCTCCAAATCCTTTAAACTAATCGACACAAATGCTTTTATAAAGGGTGCTAAAATTCACAAGTGTCCGCGATTCTCGTTTCAATCCAATCCTCATATATCATCTCATTGGTCCAACGTATTAATTTGATGACACCTTCTTTTTTATTTTGAGAACTTCGACCAATCACCGTACAGATGAGGTTGGCTTGACGAGGACTTCAGAAACTTTTCTAAAATTCAAAACTAATATTCATCGTAAATGAAAATCCACCGCGAAGAAGTAATGGTAGATGAAATCCTATGAATTATTTAAGGACTCATCATACCCTTGAACCTCATTATCGGCGTTTTTTTCGGACACTGACTTGCTCATTTAAAGGCATAATATTGTATTTTTTAAAGGGAGAAAATTTTCCTCCTTCGTCAGGTGCATGTGCGTTTATTTTTTAACGCTGCAGGTTTGTGTGTATTTTTTCTGTCTACTGCTGCGTGACCTTGAATAAAGGAAATGATTGAAATCGTATTCTTCGGCTCGTAAGAATACTTCTACCTCATAAAGAACGAGGCAGGGCTTTCTACAGGCAATAGAAAATTAGCTTATCACTACGTGTTATGCTCTTCGCCGTGCCATAGGAAAAGTGTAATACCCTCTTTTAAATTGGAACACAAATAATGTTCGTATTGATACTCTGTTATTGAAGAATCGGAATTTTAGCACATTTGATAAAAGCGTAAATAAATAAAAAAGGGTAAGCTTGATAAAAAGGGAGATGGGAATTCAGATAGTTAAAATTCAACATTAATTGAAAATGTTGGTTCTTTCTAAATAGCATTGTGATTGATGTCTTGGAACAGATTAAAAGTATTTTTGTTACTAATAAAAAACTTTGGAAGTTTCAAATTAATAGTTGATTACGCATTTCTTGTTTAATTAGCCCCAGTATTTGTTATTTGATAAATTATTAATTTAACAATCAATAAGTATGAAACCATAATTACTACATATAAAATTGTACAATCATAGGTGTATATAGGGGTCAGCTGTTATCTCTCGTGGCAAATCACACAATTGAGTTATATTTATAGTACTGAACATTACTTTAAAAATTGAAAACTTTATTTATAACATATAATTTTTTATTTAATTCAGTGTCGTTTGAGTAAGCCAAATTGTGATTTTTCGCAGCTTTGTCATGCAGAAAGAGAAAGTAAGGACCCAAAATGAAAATGTCTTCCAACAGAAGCAAATGAGACATGAGAACACAGGTACACAATTGCAGACATCAGTGAAAATCTCAGAACTATCTTATGGATCTGGTCTGATCCAGACCAGATGGATAAGAAGAAGAAGAGTGAAAATCTCTGTGGTGTATAGGGGATGCTGTAACGGCACAAAAGAATTGTATAGTTTCATATGAAGGAAATCTTTTATTAACGTTACAAAAATTGATTTTTTTAGTGTTTATGGACCTATTCATGTCTGAAAAGAAACAAATATCTCCATTTACCTAAAATAAGTTTTAAAGACATCGAATTTTTCCTGTGTAACTATACAATTCTTTTGCACCGTTTCAGCACCCCCTATACACTCAAGAGATTTTCACTGATGTCCCACTCCTTGAACATCTTGTGGTATTATTTTCATGGATGAAAAATAATTATGCTAGGTGTTATATTGAAAAAAACAGTTCGGTCCTTAATTTTTGCACACCAGTGTACTATAATACACGGCAAAGTTTCGAGGGGGGTTAGGTGGTCCTCCAGATAGAAGTTTGGAAAATTGCCCCTCATTTTTAGAAATAATGTTACACCCAAAGAGGGCCACTCCCTGTGTGAGTCACATAATTTTCACTGATAATAAATTTAAAATTTTTTTGGGAACCTTGCATCCACTTTCTGTTAGTGTTCGGCACTAGTTAACTAGAACTAGTTGCAACTTGTAGTTAACTACCGATCAACTACTAGTTAACAAGTAGTTTAACTACTTTTAGTTTAAAGTAGTTCAACTATTAGTTTAACTACTTTTTTAATTAACTACTAGTTAAAACTACTTTCAAATTTTCAACTACTTCAAAAAAAATTTTATTTAAAATTTAAAAGGATATTTAAAATTTTTATCAAAGGTAGAGTACTCAAATACCATAACCAGAAATAAAGACCATTTTTGCGCGTAGTATAAACGTTTTTTTTTGTGACATAGATAAGAAATATGTATTAGAATTTTGACAAAAAGTAGGTTATGAAACTAAATAGACTAGTTAACTAGTAGTTAACTACTTTGGGAAATAGTTAACTACCAGTTGCAACTAGTTCCAGGAAAATATAGTTAACTACTAGTTACAACTACAATTTCCCATACTAGTTAGTTGTTGGTAGTTAACTATTTTTTGACCACTAGTTGCCGAACACTACTTTCTGTGATATAGTATTAACTTTAAAATGACACAAAAGTTATGGGGTTGTGATTTTCGGAAGCTTGGCTATAGACTTCTTTAAACTCGCAGGCAAATCCAAGATGGCCGCTTTTTTTAAAAGATCCACCTTGAAAAGGAAACACAAAACGTGCCGACCAGAAGGTCGTGTATATTTTGGGAGTTTTTATATTTCGACTGGTGAGCTTTAAGTTTAAGGAGTCGGGTGAAACCCTGAATAACAGCAGTAATATTCAGTTCTCAATTTATTTTAAGTTAAAAATAAATGTAGTATTTTTATGGAATTTTCGGCCATAAGAGGTATTTTAACATGAACTAAATCGCGTGTATATTTGAATGTGTTATACTCTAAACAACCTGTTGGATATAGCAAAGAAAATATGCAAAATTAGGAAAACACACAGAATTCCCGTAAGTCTGCCTATGTAACCAGGGTGAGTTACGTTTAAAAGTACAGTTTTACTTAGCTTCATTTTGCTTCAATAATTAGTTTGTATTTCTGTTATTGCCCAAAAAGGAACTTCACCACCAAAATCAGGGAATTAAAAAAGGAGAAATTTATTCAAGTATGTTTGATAAATTATAAGACGTCACATCAGATATTTTAATAGTCGCATAATTTCCAAGGAAAAAAAACAGTATGAAAATTGATGTGAAAATTTTTTTTGGAGGGGTTAACCCCTGGTTACGGCCCTGACGTTCCCGCTTGATTCCGCATCTTATGATCCCACGCTATGCGAAATTTTCTCCCATCATCGCTCAGTCTCAGACGGCGGGCGTTTGGCTAGGTGCGAGATGCCGCATAACCTTGCCCGTGGCATGGTTGTTGCTTGGATGACAACTCGATTGAAGTGGCAGGAGGGAAGGTGCCAATAACAGGCAACGGAAGCGGATAGAGAATAATCAAGCCTTGATTTCGTTGGGGAAACACCGTTAGGAACTACATCACGAGTTTTCGCTTTTTAGTTTTGACAAGTGTAAAATCACTTACTGTTTCCGTAAGAGCTTAGATAATATGACACGGTGATAGAGTTTGGTGATTCAAAATGCACCTGTTTCACATCAAAACTACTTTGAGACAAATATTTCTCTTATTCATTTCTAACCTTCTATGTTTTGTACCCTTTTTCTAACCATCTACGATCTTGAACTTAAACCCTTTAATTTATTGCACACAACAGATATTTTTATAAACGAATCTAAAATTTATGCATATTATATTAGAACAGAATAAGACACAGAGCTCGATTATAAGTGCCGGAACTGTCCGCCTCAAATGGATTCCTAGAACACTCTTATCGATAATTGAAAAACTCGACTTAATTAAATCGATGGTTTTATCCCGAAAAATACTGTTAAACCATCTTCTAGAAAATGATCAATTTCGGAGTAAAATTAGCTGTTTATTTATAGTCGCTGACTTGTGGAAATTATTAAGTGCGGGCCAAAATTCAACCGTACTCTGAAAAGGAAATTCTTAAGAAAATACACAGCCTTTCTAAAAAGCATTTTGAATTACCCTTAACTACTCGAAACTATAGCTACATCTCTTACGGCAATTTTTATGAGATATTTCAGTTTTGTTTTTTCAAGAACTTTATAAAAATGCATTGCCATTTGCAATAAACTTTGATTAAATCTTTATAACTGGGCACTTTTAAACGTTTTTAAAAATTTGGAAAAGGAGAAATTTTTTATCACTTGAGAAGAATTTAAAATAATGATTTTTTTTATTTTAACGACCTCTTAGCTGTATTCATTTTAAATATATAAAAGAATAAAGGATTGAGGTTTTCTTTTAAAATAATGGTTTAAATTGAATAAAGTTGTAGTAAATTGTAAGATACTGTTGCTCTTAGTATACTACCAGTGGATATTTTCTTAAAAGAGTCTAAAATTTTATTAGCTGATATTGGTTTCAGAGGAAAGTTTCGTTTATTTGATACTTTGTTTCTCAAAAAATATATAAAAAATTTAAAAGTTTCATTTTAAATGTCTTAGTTTGGTAGTTAGTTTTGTAATAGGCGTTGTTCATAACGAGTATTACAACTTCCTGGGGTTGTATCCTATGTTTTTTATCTTTATACAGTTACACATATTTGCTAAAGCTGAATACATCCTGAAAGTGGATAATTTGTTTTACAATAATAAATTATTATACAATGTAATTTTACCTAGTGAAATTCACACTGACCTCTTTAAATTATGTAATAAACATAATTTTTATGGAGTTGTTATGAATGAAATTAGGGGAATGTAACCTATATTTTCGTTATTGTGTGTTTTTTGTTTAATTTCTTTAAGAGTCCATTAAGGGTTAAATAGGAACATCCTTAATATTATATTTTGGTTTTATGCCAATAATAAAGTATTGTCAATTTTGAATAATGCTTTAATTTTATTGAGAAAGGAGGAATTTCTTGCGTGGAAAATTTTATCATGCAAGGGGTACAGTGGTCATCATTTTCAGCTTACGCTTTGTTATAAAAAACGGGATTGTTTCTAAAGAACTTTGGATAGTAAACCTATTCCTAATTAGTAGCGCAAATGGAAGTTTCTGAGAAGAATAAGAATGTTCTTCGCTGAAAGGAGCTATAGAGAAAACAAGTTGAGGGTTAGGGGAGGACTTATACGCAGTGTAGTTTTCAAGAGTGCGTGTCCTTTAAACAGTGCTATTAGTTTCTCCTTTATTTTCCGACACGAAATGTTATTATTGTTTTCAATCGCTTCAGAAGCGCTTCTATTGGGGTAACCGGGTTTGTCGATAAGGAAGGCGGTCTGCGGAGCGAAAGAGTCCCGACGCTTTTTTGAAGTCCTAACCACATGAATTCCCGATGACACGAGTTTATCCCGTGGGCTGGCTGGCAGCGGCCCAATCACGAGGCTCCCACGTCACACTTACTCTGAAAGAACAGAAAACGAGAGATAAAAAAACGGCGAAAAAATAACGGAGCATAAAGGAAAACAAGAACAAACAATTATAAAGTCCACACAGAATGTCGGTGATGTTTACCGTACCTACTTTTCGGACTACGCATTTCACGCTGCCCCTTTACGTATCCGCTTTGTAGACGAAGGGATAGACTTATTGGCCTTCGAGTTTTGTTCAATTGTTGCGTACTAGTCCATTCCAAAGATGTGTTAAACGAAGTTATCGTAACTTGAGGTTAAGAAGTTCAGGACGATCTGATTCAAAATAGTGACTTTTACTCTAGATTGGGATCTTCAGGCTAGTAATTTATCAGTTCCAATGTTTATTTTTGATCTTTAGCTGTTGCCATGAGACAGTTTCTATGATTTTCTTAAGCTCGTGCTGATAATGTTACTCATAAGTTTTGCATGTGAAAAAAGTGATTTTTTTTTGTTTGTCGAGGTGATATATTTCACACGAATTCATGATGTTTTTATTCTGAACCGAAACTAAAAAATAACTTTCTGTCCTCGATGAATTTTTGTTTCTACTTGGCTCCATTTCAAAATGGAGCGTGATGGAAAAATAGCGCTTAGGTTTTTTTTTCATTAATAAAGTTATGTTTAGAGTAACATACACGTATTTCTCTTTCAAGTTTCAAGAATCTCAACAATTTGGCATTATTTTCTACAGATAACCTTTCCGGCAGTTGGTTTGCAATGGAATAGTACTGCAACAAGTTGAATGCAATGAAATTGTTATAACATATTGCTTATTTAAACCAAAATAAAAATTAGTGTAATACGAGTTGAATAGTTGAATGAACTAAATATTTTTATTTGTGAAAAATTAAATTGTAAAATGAGAAATCTCATTAGAAGGAAGACCAGCTATTATCAAAATTTTAAACCTAATGAAAACTCCAAAATCAACTTAAAACTCATTATTGACATATGACTCTTCATTAAAATATCTCTGACGCATTGAATAAATATTTAATTCCACCTCCAGTCTCTCTTGCTGAAAACACTCTTTTTAGTAAATTCAGCAGGACTAAACACGCCTATTGCTGCGTGTAAGGAGAAAACTCGATTACCTTTATAGCACATGCGTTTAGTGACATGTTTGTGAGTGCATTCAAACCCAGATTTAAGAACGTTTAATCTATAATCTATAAATGCGGTAAAAGTCCAAAATTTACACAGATAAATATCTTTAATAGAATTTTTCTGTTAAATCTCTATTTCAACCGCGTGTTATCCACTTTCGGAATATAATAACTTTTGGAACTAGTTTTAAATATAAACTACACTGTGTTCAGATTCAGCATTTGTTTTTCAAATTTTTAAGACTCATTTCTACTTCTATCACTCAAAGTTTTACAAACATAACTTAATTTATATTGACGAATTTGTTTTAGAAAAAAAAAATATTTAACTTTCTTTTTGACCACTACATTTCATGGTAAAACCAATCTTGTATGGTTATGTACGATAAGTTACTTTTAGCCATAGGAACTTTTTTCGGTGCCTTTTTAATTCGTAATTAATTATTTTCATGAATAGCTTCGTAATTAACAAAGCTTATATATAGGCCGCATCAATAAGAGAACACAAATTCATTTTGCAATGACGCAATATTAGGAATAAACATGTTTTGAAGAATCTGGAAGAGGGGACAATTCTTTTGTTTTTCGAAATAGTTCATTATGGTAACGCTGATAGAGGAGAAGAGATCTGTTTAGGGTTCAAGTGGTTTTGAGAAGTATTCTGGGCACGCATTAGTGTGGTTGCCATAATGAAGATTATAAATTTCATAAACTATTTCATTTTTATTTCCTTTTAGGGCACGTCTTGACGTGTTTTGATTCAGCTTGACTTTTACATATTGATGTGTTTTTATTTAAAGTAAGATGAAGCATTCTATGACCTGGATCACTTGATCATATTATAAATTTTATTTTAACGGAATTCTCTGTTGAAGATATGTTTGAAACTTTGTGAAATTCCGAGTTTTATTACATTTTTTGTTAATAATAATCTGGAACTAAATTAAGAAATATTCACATTTTTAAAATTAACTTTTCATAATTAATCGGTATTCATTTCGAAAGCATTTAGTTTGCCAATATAATGTAAAACAATCCACTAAAATTTGGTGTTCAAATTTATACTATTTAAAGAATTTTTTAAGAAAACACACTTTTCTTACAACCAAAAGTTTGATTTTAGATTTGTTTGCTGGTAAAAAGGCATTTTAATACAAATCAGGGACACCACCATTTTTATAGTATTTTTCCGGCCATGATTGTGATTTTAAAACGCTGTTTTTATTTTAATGAATATATGGACTAAGATTTTTAAATTTTTATCATAATTTAAGTCTTTTATATTAAGACCAAATGCTCAGATTCCTCGGGTATATTTTTAAAATAATTAAATGCATAAAGAAACATCAAATAAGCTAATATTATATTGTTGTGTAAGAGTTAATTTTAATTTCTAACCTTGAGGTTATATTTTTATAGTTTCGCTTTCTATTCCCTTTAAATTAGGTTCAATCATTTTTTAAATTTTATTTTCCTCAGTTGATTGACTCTTTTTTGTGGTTTATTATAGTAATTACAAACTTCTGAGAAAATTGATCCTATGTTATCAACTAAATTTGTCGGTACACGGTGATCGGAAACTCCGCAGACATTTTAAAAATTCATAAAATCTGGAAAAATAACCAATTTTAAAAACGGTTTTCAGTCTCGGGATCGGTTTATTCACAAATTTGTAAGTTTTTTAGTGTTATTATGTAGTTTTGTTTGTTTTTTTTAGTTATATGAAGACAAAATTTAATCAAAAAACAAAAACAACTTACAAATTAGCGAACCTTTTCTTTTTTTGAGGCCTGAAAAAGGGCTATTTTCTAATGCTAATTATCTCCGCGTATATCCATGATAATTTCATGAATATTTTCAGTGAATGTTTCATTATATCGGCAATAATATTCATATTGAGATAAAGTTGTTTACAAAATAGAATAATATGATTTTAAGATGAGAACTTCATTACAAAATTCAAACACTAGTACTAGGATATAACGCATTGTATAACGAAGAAAAGAATTCAACCTGACAGTGTGTAATACAATAATAATAAAGATGCTATACACACTGTGTATAGCACCTTAATTTACTTTGAGTTCAATAAACTGGGCTTTTTCGTAAGTTCTCGTATTCTGCAACTTTGGTTGGAGAACTTTACTATTGCTCCTTAGTGTGTAACCAACTGGTATAGAACAGGAAAATTTTTTCTTAGTTACATAATATTAATTTTTGTTTGAAAAGTGGTGATTAATTTCATCAAATGTCATTACGGAACAAAGTGACTGTAACAGGTATATCTGTATTTGATTTCATAAAATTCACTAAAAGTAAATTACTTCACTTTACTTTTAGTGAATTTTATGTTTTATTATTGAATGTTATGTTTTTTATACTTTACAATTCACTAAAAGTAAATTACATAGTGAAGTAATTTGCTCTTAGTGAATTTTATGAAATCAAATACAGATGACCTGTTACAGTCATTTTGTTCCGCAATGACATTTGATGAAATTAATCACCACTTTTCAAACAAAAATTAATATTATGTAATTCAGAAAAATGTTTCTGGTTCAATAAAAGGTTTTTTGTTCTGGTCTTAATGATAAAGTTCTCCAACCACAGTTGGAGAATACAAAAACGTAAGAAAAACACCAAGTTGTTGAATTTAAAGTAAACAGTCAATCGAAAAATATGTGGAATAGTTATGGGTGGGGATACGGAACTTTTCCTATCTTTTTAAAAAGAATAATCTTAGACTAGAGTACGGGGGATGTGATAAATCCCGGTTTTATTAAAATTCCCGCGTATTTCGGGCACAGTTATAAATACTCATTGCAAAATGCCCTTGAGTTTATCATATTGCCCGCCTCACTTCGGGCATTATTAATAACGGCCGGTTTATCACTTTGCCCGTAACATATATACAATATAGGGTGTTTCAAAAGTCCCTTTCATGGCTTTTATTTCATTTGGAACCAACGTCTCCTAGGGTCATGGAAGTAAGGTCTACCCCAGGGCCATATCCAAGGGGGGGTTTTAGGGGTTCAACCCCTCCCCCCGAAATTTTGACATCAATTTTTATACTGCTATTTTTCTTGAAAATTATGTCTCACAAGGAGCGATATCCTCTTCGGGTTTCACCCAAAGGGTCTCAAAATGAGTCAAAACCCTACTTTTAAGGGTAAAATTTCCAAAATTTTTCTGGGGGAAAACCCCCAAACCCCCTCGAAATTTTGAAATCTATTAAGTATTCGGTTTTTCCTTCAAACTTGTGTGATTTACAAGGAGTGGGCCTCTTTAATGTAACCTAAAGTGTCTCAAAATGAGTTAAAATGCCACTTTAAGGGGAAAAATTCAAAAAATTTTTTGGAGTAGGAACCTAAAAACCCCCTTAACATTTCGCCATTTATTACAATATACCTTCTTTTAACCTTGAAAATACGGCCGCTTATAATGAGTGGTGCTCTATGGGTGTAATCTAAAGGGTCTCAGAAATGAGCTAAAACACTCTTTTGAGGGGCAAATTTCCAAAAACACGAAGATATTAGCTAGTGAAAATAGCACTTTTTCAGGCCTCAAAAAAAGAAAAGGTGCTATTTTCACATGCTAATATCTCTGCGAATATTCACAATATTTTCATGAAATTTTTTCCAGTGAGTTTTTCATAATTTTGGCAACAATACTCTCATTGAGGTTTCCACTCTTTCTCCTTTAGTTTTTTAATTAATTTTTTAAGCTTTTTTATTTCGCCTCTAGGGGCACTGTAAGTCATCTCAATGGATTCGCCATGGTCACTAACCTAGGGGTTGACCTTATTTTTATAACCCTAAGAGGCATTTTTCCAAATAAAAGCCGTGAAAGGGACTTTTCAAACACCCTGTGTACTTTCTCTATTTTTATAGGTAATTCCTGTAATTTTATATCACATCTACAAAGTATGCAGTTACAATAACATACCCATATTTTTTAAAGCTGAAGTTCATAGAACTGCAACTTGAATTTGTCATAGAGAAATTAAATTGATTTGTTACTAATGCGAAGAATATTTGATTCCTAATATCAGAAGCTCTTTGAGATAAAAGTTTCGATAAGATTATCCAAATGATTAAAAAACAGCCTATTCTACAATGTCTTATCTTTCAAATCAGGATAAGACTCAACTTTTGATTGTTTGAAAGTTATCTCCCCGAGGAATTAAAAGACAACTCCAAAAATTCTATTATGTGGGTAGTTTTAAGGAATATTAAGACCTAATAAATAATCCATTTAGACAGTAACTTAAAACAGTCACGAAAAAATAAAAATAATAAGTTTTAAAAAGGAATAAGTCTATATAAACCAAGTTTTGAGAAAATTGGGGAAAAAAACTGTATAAATGAGATAACATTTCTGTACTATAACCACCAATATTTTTTTACTGTGATTTCAGACTCCAGTATTATAAGTATATTAAAAACTTTTGTAGAGCTGATAAAGTTTGGAGATTCATTTCATTCGCATAAGGAAACCTGTTTAAAATGTTAAAAAACCCCTTTAAAGTTGAAAATTAAATTGTTTTAGCTTAAGGTGTTAAATGTGAAAAGTAGAAAGATTAAACATACCATAATGTTATTGAATCACTTAAATAAAAGTCACTCATCAATTGGATACATAACATTAATAATTAAATATTATATTCTCTTATAGTTTTCAATGCAAATGTTAAAATATAAGGACTAAGAAACATTATTTTAAGACTGAAACAAATTAAGTTAAAATTTTAATTCCTGTACATGAGTTAAATGAACGTGAACATTTCAAATGCGTTTTTCACAAAATCAATTTCATAGAGTTCTTGCTCTGTACCTCATTTCTTATTATTGTTTCTGTAACTGAGTTTCTGGATTCTATTTCATCAAAATTACAAATTAAGACTGGTCCCATTGTTTTCATTGTTTTTTTTAATAAGTGAAAAAGAAACTACAGTTTTCATCAAACACCGACAAAAATCCAAAGTTAATTTAGAATTTACTTAAAATCGAAATACATATGCTATGGTCAAAGGGATACACCTGATATTATTAATAATACCCGACCCAAAATGCTAGGGCATTATTTATAATGCCCCGGATTTATCACATTACCCGTAACATAACGATGAGAAAATTATAAAACAAATTAATAGACCTCAATTATTTCTCAAAAATAATAAATTACAAAAGTTAATCTGATTTGTGTGTGTGTTAATTAATACAAGGAGGGATGAAGGAAGTTTTAGCGTCGGCGAAACGGAGGATGAACAAAATATAGAAACCAAAATACACAACTCATAAATAAATAGTTTTATTTGCTCAATTTAGTTCCTTTTGGTTAATGGCCGTATTCACCGTTAACTTGACCGGCGGTTAATACGATGAATCAGTAGCCAAACCTCTGATTGGCTTCTTTAACTGAAAATCAGAAGTTTGACTGCCGGTTATGTTAACTGTGAATACGGTCGTAAGTCGTGAGCACTTGAGTTTACTTGAACTATAGAATTATTATTTAGATCATGATATGGTATTACCAAATAGATACTGGATTCAATTTATTTTTAAAATTAGATATTTATTTAGTCTGGGGAACTTTCGATAGCGTAGTTAATGATAACGCAATGCACATATTAGCTTCATAGAATTCAGAGTTGTAGTATCATCCAACAGGTCTGAAGTCTGAATAAAAGAGATGTGATAAAAGATATATATCATCTCATCCTTTAAAGGGGGATGGGGTTATATCATTCTTATCAATTGCTGAATTTACAATTTTTTTTTTATGATAAAACTTATCATTTTACTTTATTCTCAAAAATTTTCTCGAAACTTTTTTATGATATACAATACTTATAAAGATATTCATTCCTTTTGTAAATTATTTCTATTAATTGTTTTAATATATCTACTATGTACTGCGGTTTATTATTTTTATTCATATGAATGTTATATTTATATGATGTGTGTTTAAATATTTAAATGTTTTAGTTTGAAGGCTATGGTAAAATTAAACGAACCTACGAGTAAATGCATAACTTTTTCCTGTATAAAATATTGCTAGCTTAACCCCTATAAAACACAAAATTCGAAAGATCACTATCACATTTAAATAGCGCTTTGGGTGTAATCCATACATAACATATGTTTGGAAATAGCTCTTACTGCTACACTGAGAAAAATGGCGATTTCAAATCTGAGTATGCATCGATAGTTTCACATTGATATGAAACTGTTTGTTTCAAATATGAAAACACAATTATTTCAATTTTAAAATACCAGAAATACTAAGTTTCAAACAATTCAATTGTCACCACTCAAATTATATGTATTTTTGTTTAATCTTTGCAGTTTATAATTATGTGTTAGTTGCTTTAAGAAGTTGTATTGACACTGTTTAAAAACGTGAAGCCCGCCTTGCTTGGACGTGGCATCACACTCTAATTACAAGTAAACTAGTCACGATCTGATCAAATACTGTACCATCATCAGGGGGGGTAATTTTATACCTAATACCGGAAAGGTATTAGGTATAAAATAATTATGTAACACCTATAACACCTATATAACACTTATGTAACACCTATGTAACACCTATAACATTTTAGGGCATTTTGTTGAGCATCAGAAGACGTTTTTATTTTTATCAAGGGTATAAAGTTTTCTGGGAGATGTGCAAAAAACTAGTGAAAAAAAAAAACTATAACCCATCTTATACTGAATAAGTTAGAATCCCATTGATTTGTAAAATGTTTTAAATTTATACTAGCCAAGTCTATTTACTATTAAGTAAATAAAAAAGGAATAGGTAGTTCTTTACGATTTAGTTAAACTTTTCTCTCCAAGTTCGTAGACGTCCTTAACTGTTAATAATATTTATATAGTGTCAGTATCAAATCGAAATTGAATAAATTTGTTTTAAAAAAACCTTAAGTGCCTTATTATACCTCTAAGGTAAGGACAGACTATCTTAAACTATAGCAGCCATCACTGGGCTAACTGTTGCTTAGTTCTTCTATATTCGAAATTTCTCATCTTCTGAGCAGCACAAACTCTACAAGAAGACACAACATAATAAACCCGACTTACCAAGTATTGTTTTAATGCTATAGCATTCCTTCAAAAACCTCAATTAAGTAACCCTAAAACGCCTTAAAATGCAGTATATTTTGCACCATCTTCCGCAGCAGAGATAAGTTTATAAGAGGGTCTTTACAATTGAATTTTTAATTGCCTTATGTGTTGCCAAGGGTTCAATGATTTAGTCACAGTATCAAAAGATAAACGCGACTTCCTTTTTTTCCCAATTCAATCATTCGTTTTTGATTATTTGGACTTCCTTGTTTCTACAGTAGATGAGCGAAACCTTTCCTCTTTTGACTCTCATAATTTCGACTCAATTATCTGATTTCTCGAACACTTGCGAACACGTGTGTCTAAAGGGAAACCTACTATACACGTGTCTCCATAATCAAAGAATAAATTCATAACGCGAGATAATTTCATTTTTAAGTGTTTCAACGCCCTGCCAAAGACCCTGCTATGAGATAACCTTTCGTTCAGTTTCTCGGAATACTCAAATAGTTCGATAGAGAGTTCCCATTATCGAAAATTATTTTAAAATGATATTAGAATGAAAAGAAATTTAAATTTATTTTCAACGAATTTCCTTTTATGAAAATCTTCAATTTACGCATTTATCTTTTGTGTGTTCCATTTATAGGTAAAAAGAAAATTGTCTACAGAAAAATAACTTATAAAAAATTTAAAAATACACTAATTATTTCCTTTAATATTAAAATTTAATCACACTAGGTAGTTGCGTAGTTATAAATGGAATTAATTCCGAAATTTCTTACAATATTTTAAAAAAGAAATAGGTTTAGTCCATGCAATCTGTGACAACCGATAAAAATTGAAATATTTGGATTTTCGACGGTTTTCATTTTGGAATGACCTCAATAATAACATACTAAAAATCGGACAAAATCAGTTGGCGGAAAGTTTAATTTTTTAAAAAAGTGACCGAAAATATTTAAAAAATCAAATAATAGTAATAGAGACATATGACACAAGTTTACTGGCTATTTTTCAATGCTGTTTACGAATATTCCATTTAAATAAAAAATGTCAATTAAAAAAATTAATTTCAAAAATTTGATAGTCGAAAAATTGAAAATCTCTAAAACCCACAAAATAATTGCAATAGAAGTAATTTAATTTAAACGGTTTCCCTTAGAAATGACCTAAATAATGACATACTAAAATTGGACGAAATTAGAACGATAATTTAAAATTTTTTTGGCCTCAAAAATAATTTAATTAAAAAAAATCGTTTAAAGAGTTTAAATATTTTTAACGAACTTAAAAATTTTGTATTAAAAAAATTAGATAAATAAAAAAAAACTTTTTGAAAATCACGTTTATAAAATGCACTAAAAAGTATAAAATAATTTTAAAATAGTGTCGTTAGTTTATAACCACCCTGTACTATAAATTTGCACACTTGGCTACTTAAATGAGAGTCTGCGACTCCTTAATTGGTCTTTTTCCCCTTTTTTTCGGTTTTATTTTGTACTGGTGTTTGTATGTTTTCATATTTGAAAATAAAATATGTTCCGTTCTCACGGAGTTAGAGAAATCGTGTGACAGTTTGTAATAACTATCGTTGACTGCATTATTAAACGGTATTCAAGCCTGTGGTTTCCAGGTTTTCATACACTGACCGAATTTCATCCCTGCTTCCGAACTACTAGGCAAAGACGCAACGAATGCAGTTTCCTAAAGAACGTCACAAGAATTTTTACTTTCAGCGTTCCAATTGTTGTCTGTGCAGATAGTGATCGGTGTATCCTGTTTTTATCAGTTGGTTTAGAATCGGACTTTTTATGGAAAAAAGTGAGGTTTGATGATTATGGAGATGCTCTTAATGCGTATTTCGAAAAACATGTTTATCACCAGATAACGCGTTCGATTTTGGTTGAATGGGAATAGGGTTTGAAGTTCAAGAAATTTAATTCTAATGTCAATGAAATTTTATTATTGTATTTTTTTAATACTTTTCACACCCCTATTGAGGAAAGGAATTTGGTTTTATATTACAAGGAAAGGCACACCAAAGTAACTTTTATTTAATTAGCAAAAATGAAAGAAAAACATATTAAAAGCATGGTAAACATCATTCCAGTGAAGTGTCTGGTCTTATCAGTTTTTTATCATGAAACTTTTAAAATTGTTTTTTCCACAAATGTAAATTCAAATGGAACTGATTGGTAAGATGTATGCGTTTTAAATAACAGACGAGTGCAATATTCTAAGTTTCACTTTTGTAAACTACATTTATTGCTTTGAAGAAATTTTGTTATTGGTGCAGTGTGCGGCCTACCTTTTTTTAGCTAGTGAGATTTTGGTTATAAAAATGGCCATATAAGGTCAACACCTTATATGGCCATTTTTATAACCTTGATAATAATTGGTAAATTATTTCGTTGTTAGCTTTATAAAGGTCAATGCGTTGGCTAATTTCAGTGTTCCCATCTTACAAAAATCCGATAGCTAAAAAGCGGAAGGAACTGCATGAATCAATATCGAAATGTTTTAGAGTAAAGATTATTATCAAGTCTCGTCTTTTTTACAATTAATTTGAGCATGAGCATGAATACGTAATAACTCGAAAGTGAAGAAACAACTCGGTGGTTTAAAATTATGTGCGCGGCATTTCCAATTTTTTCTATGCATAAAATAATACAAAATGTAAAATTTATATTTTCCAGATGTTTTAATGTCTTCTGTCTTCTTGTGCCACTGTTCTAACTCTGCCGAGACACAGGTTGGTCATCACTGGTTTATGACTTAAAAAATTTAGTGAAGTAAGTAATTTATTCAACCTTTCATTTAGATTAAGCTTGATTTACGAAAGGCTTTTGTACTACGTCTAAAAATAAAGTCTTTGCTAAGCATATTCTTATCATAAAAGAGAAAAAAAACCCTCTGTTATATGGGTGGCATTATGGGGATTAAAGGTTGCAATAATACCATCCAGACAAAGATAAAAATATTGGAAACACTAGACCTTTACAAATCAATCTGAGAACACTGAAAAGGATTGAAAGAGTGAATATTTTTTTATTAGAAGATAAAGCTATTTTTAGATCATAGTCAACGAGACAGCAAATACTGATCATGCTTTACTCCACACGTCTGAGTGAAACGATATGTAAACTGATTCTTTGAAGCTTAACAGAAGTGTAGTTCGAATTGGGGAATTTTGAGAAAGTTTACAATAAGAAACATTCTAAATAGTGAAATACAACTATTTATTTTGTAAAATTACACTCCTGACATCTCTAGCAATTTAGAAGAGTTCTTGAGTGATTGTTTTCTAAAAAGTATACACCTATAACCATTTTTTTTAGTCATATCATTGTATAGAAAAGAAAGACCTCGTATTTTCAAAGAAATGCTTACATTGCTTGTAAAATTATCAATTTTGTCGTTTCATTCTGTAAATTATATTTAAATTACGAGTATCTTATTAGTGTCATTTATTAAAAGGGTAACCCTAATTTCAAAATTTTATGGTCTAAAAACCCGCTTTAACTTTTGTAAAATAATGACACGCTATTTCTGCATTAGACCTGTCAGAAATAGCAATGTAAAACATCTACGTTTTTATTCTATAATTTACTGATTCGAGTAAAAACTCTAATTACTATTAACATAATATAGGTAATACTTAACATTAATATTTGAAAATTAGTGTGATTTTTAATATTGCTTTAGAATTTTAGATAAAATCTAAAAGATCCAATTTTATGCTTTGATCATGTGCTATTTTTCATCAAGTTTTACAAATTTATTAAGTCAACAAAAATTATATATATACTAGTGTTTCTTACTTTTAACCTTTTAAAGGATTCTAGAGACTTTTTAAACTGTTTTTTTTTATTGCAACTGTAATCATAACTATTGATAATTACATTAACACAAATGCTATTTTCAGTGGAAACTTACGAGTTTAACTACAAATTGAAGTTATTCCGTTAAATTTTACTAAAAATCTAAAAAAAAAAATAACCGGTTATTAAATTAACCAAATTTACTACAAACAGTTATAACCGGTAAAAATCCCGGTTAAACAAAAACTCAAAATTTTTGAAAACGAAAACGTTTAGTTTTGTATATTGTTGGCCGGTTTGCCCGTCAAAGTCATACATAAGTTAATTCTGCAGTTAGGTATCCCTTGCCTTAAAAAATAAATTAATTATGCTAAACAGTTTTGCAATAAATATTACCTTAAAAATATTAAATTGTCTTTAAAATAATCTAAATGCATTGAAAATTAAATTTTATTTTGCAAATAAATATTCTAAACTTGCCGGCATTCTCCCAATCAAACGAAATTCAGGTCAATTCCTTCAATTTTGTTATAGCATTATGGATAGATAAAAAAAAATATTTGTTATGTCAGGGGTTTTATTTCATTCTCTATAACTCAGGGTCGGCTTTTGAGAAAGTCTAGAAAGAATTATGTTTTCTTCTTTTAAAATATTTATGATTTTTTTTTCATTCTGTTTATCTATTTTGTTTATTCTACGAAACGATACTGATATCGATAACGTCATCCAAGTCAAGGATTCAGGGAACAGACGCATCGAAGTAATACCGCTCACCAACAGTCTTCAAATAGAAATCATATTTTTCTAAAGAATATTTTAATAATTCATTTTTATTCTTGATTATTTGATACCTTCAAAATCTAAAGCAATGATTCCCAACCGGTGTTCCGCGTACCATAAGTGGTCCGTGAAGTGGCCCGGCGAAGCACAAAAAAATCTAATAAATACAAATTGGAGTGAATTGAACGAGAAAAAAGATGGAATTATATCAGTGACGATGACTTTCGGCTGAGTAATTTGTGGGGAAAATAGTCACCACTTAATTATTAACAATACTTTTATGTACTATAATTTTATATTTTAAATTTCATATTTCTGAGAAAATTCGATCCGAATATGTAAAATTACATCATAACAAAAGATGTATAATAATTTTTTTAAAAATTAGAATTATATAATTCATAGCAATATAGTATAAATTTAAACGCTTAGTTGGGGAATATAAACTTTCATCTTGCTATTTGGTGAGGGTAAAGGTTTTTAAGGTCCGTGACTTATTGGTAAACTTATTGGTCTGCGGATTTCTCTGAGTTAGGAACCACTGATCTAAAGGAGTGAAGTTCTTTGTGTATTTAATGTAACCTTAAATTTATCTTATCAGGGAAGCTTCCCTCGGACTGTTTTATAACTATCGGGCAAATTTATTTTTCTAACGATTTTTCTGTTTATTGATTATGACATAAGATTATATGGTTTTGAAATAAGTGAATCCTTCATAAATCTTAATGTCTAAAGCAGCTCTCTTTATTCAGAATTTTCACTTATTTTGCCGTTTTTTTGGTCCATTCATAGCATAAGTTCTTCGATATTTCTAAGGCCTAGTATAGTATTTGATCAGTAACATTTGTTTGGGAAAATGTGCTAGAGTTTTAATATCCCGTCCAATAAGTGTAGTTTTTTAGTAAAGTTGTGGGAGATTTTTATTAGGTACTTTTCTAATTTTTATACGTGGCCTTTCAGTCCAAAAGTAGAGTACCTCGTTCATTATTTATGATTCATTAATGGCTGTTCAGCTCGATTTTACAACTTTAATTAATTATCTCCTTTAAAAGTATAAAATACAAATAATATTGGAATTGTAATGCCGCTTTTTGCGCAATGTTTCATCGAGGGAGAAAACCAAATATTATACCTCCTAATAATCCAGCATTTATATTAGGGGACATCCATAAATTACGTGAGATGTTTTTTCCAAAATCTGGACCCCCCTCCCCCCTTGGTGAAATTTTGCTGGACCCCCTCCTCCCCCCCACGTGAGATTTCCCAACAATTTTTTAAAAACGATTTTCTGTCCTATTCATTTGCATTTAGTGCTTCATAGCACCTAAAGCCTTTACATTATTAATAATGTGGGGGGGAAAGGACATTATGTTATCATCCGGGCGAAATTTGTAAAATGAAAGCAATAAATAGAAGTTAACTCCCTAATAATGTCTAACTTAAAAAGTTGACGTGAGATTTTAATCGACCCCCTCCCCCCTTGGTGAGATTTGGTGAGATTTTTCCAAACCCCTCCCCCCCTTTTGACCTCACGTAATTTATGGTTGCCCCTTAAGCATAAGAACGATTCATATTAATTTAACTAGCTGTTTTGAACACCCGTTACTGGAAATAGCATCATCATATACTTGTCTGCTTGAAATATAAAAAATGAGTTGCTTGTTGGTGTTTTCACGCCTAATCTTCATAACCCTTGTATTAGTTAAAACATATCTGTTTATGTAATTAAAAAGTTGGTGTAAATTTTATTAACTACCACTATTTTTCAACCACAATTTTTGTGCAATTTTATAGTTAGTATAAAATGTAATTTTTGATAATAATTTAAAACACAAACCTGATCTCCGTCAGCAACTTCGCTTATTGCAGCGGTATCAAAGAGAGAAACGTGACAAAAGATAACGAACCGTTCGAGCCTTTATAACAATAAAATTTATCTAGCAATAAAGCTCGATGAAATTCAAGGACATTTCAAGGTGAAGTGCTTTTTATTTCTTAGGTACGGAACTAAAACTTAACTTTCTTAGAATCAATTTAAAAACTGATTTGTTTGAAAAATATTATACAACAGATAAAACCTGTCTAGTCTATATCAACCACTTCTTCTTTTTGGAAAATGATTGAAGAAATCCCACCTAAATAGACACTAAGATTTGGTTTGGGATGAAACAAGCGAAAAATATTTTTTTAAAAGACAGGGAAGGGTAATGATCTTTTTCAGATATCCAAGTACACGTAATGAAGGTAGATCGGTTTGCAAGTCATAACAAAATGACAAGTAATTCTCAATAGAAACCGGAGGTACTCTTTTTAGTTCCTCAAATGAGAAACACTTGCACTTGTTATTTCTTCAGTATTACAGAGAAAATTCTTTTCATGAAACCATAACAGGATTCCCCACTGTCTATATAGAAAATAAAACTTTATAACTTATACTTTTTCGATTGACAGAAGATAACATAACATTTGAGCTCCGTACACTCTTATTTTCACTTTAAAGTGAAATTAAGAGAGTACGGAGCCCAAATGATATCATCTGCCAATCGAAAAAGTATAAGTTACATTAAATCAAAGATTTAAAACTCTATTGACAACTAAACAAAGATGTCCAAATTTTAATTTTTGATGTTGGTTGGTTAGATAAGTTGGATAGTAAAATAGCCCTTAAGATTATAAACAGTTTTCTTATTGAAATTCAAACCTGTGTATTTTTAGTTTGAACAAACTGTTTTAAACTGACTTTTCATCGACAAAAATATTAATTTGTGAGGATTGAATCATAAATCCTTCTTATTGAATAAAACGAAATATACAAGGAAATTTAATTGCGCATTACAACATGGGTCACTTTAATTGGAATAATGTCGAAATAGATTAACATATAATTCCATGTGAAATCTTTATTTTTGAGGTCAATTAAAAGGTCTATTGTTTCAAAATTTGGAAGAAAAGAGCAAATTTAAAATTCCTTGAATCGAAATTTGCGTCGATTTCCAATAAGAGCACTATTTCAAAATTAAGGTGAATTGTTTCGATAATTAAAATGGATTGTTTAATTAAATTTCGAAAGGGTTTCTGCGATATGTTGGGTAATGGGTAGTAATCTTAGAAATAAACTAGGCAATATTTCACATTCTTTATCATGAGATTTCCTAGTAAAAATAATTTTATTAATTAAAAAATGAGAGCATTCTCCGAATGAGAATTTGAGGTTGTAGAACTACTTCTACTTTAAGAAGAGTCATCAAAGTTAAAAGTTATCGAATATAATAGGTATTTGGATCCGATTAAAAGTGCCTAACTAGGGCAAATCGAGATATTTTTTATCTTATCTGTACAATCTGTACTATCAGTTCAGTAGGTATGTATCAGAATTTTGGAGAAAAATTAATATAAAAATATATTTTAGTTCTAATTTATTTATGATTTTGTTAGATAGAAAGAAATTAAATGTTTTACATAGAAACCATCTGTGTATTCGCGTCCCTAAATCCTTTTTAAATAAAATAGTCTGCTGCGCGTTAGAAACCCCTTACCAAATATTTTCCTGCTGAGTTACTCATACGTATAACCTTGGTAGAATTAAACTGTAATACAAGCGGATTGTATTGTAACAGCCCATATTACAGGCCGATCTAATGTTACGATGCTTTTTACACACTATATTCGTTGCTTCCCTGCTACTTGTGTACAATCACAGCAAAGCAACATTTACAAAGCATTGCATTATTGCAGGCAAACAGACATTCAGAAAAAATATTGACAATTCTTGCATCGAATTTTTCTTACAGAAAAACTTGTTAAAAAAGTACTTTTGAACAATTATTTTTAGGATTTGTCTTCTATAAAATATGTTGTAAAATTACTTTAACATATTTTATTTTCATTCAATGTCTCTAATTCGTTCCTGTGATATGCGATAAAAAGTGAAAGACATTAGCATATATGTTTTGCTTTTATACTAAAAAATTCAGTTTTATTAAGGAAATATTATTTTTCAAGATTTTACTTCATGTGCTCCCTAAATGTCCCAAATCAGGGATTTCGAAACCCTTAAACTCGATAATTGTTGATAAAATTTCAGTAATTAGATATGCATTTGAATTACTTTAATTCAATAAATCAAATCAAACATTTTTAAAACTGTTTTCCTCATTAACATTTTCATTGTAATTACATTTTGTAAAATGTAATTTTGTGTTATCAGGGCAGATATTTGTTTGAAAGAAGTAAAGGACTACGGAAGGGGGGATTGAAGGGTTTATCTTCTTTGAAGCTCAGAAAATTTCCTTATTTGACAATAGAAAACAACTAAAAATTACCCTATATCCTCCCACAGTAGCAATAACCCCTTCCGAATTTTTTTGGTACGCCTATGGTACACTGTGGACGGATTTAGCCTCTAGTGATACGAATCTAGAATACGAATTGGAATTTAGAAATGTCTGGTAGTCAAGGGAGGGGATCTTTACCAAAAATAGGCAGACTTTTAAACTGAAGGACTGCGTTTATCTCCAATTAATACTAACTATCTGAACTTCAGATGGCAGCACCAAAATTTGTCAAAGGAATGTGTATCATTAAGAAATGGAGGGAGAACATCCCCTTCAGGATTCAAAAAATATATGAATGAATTTAAACGAGGGGCGTGATCCGGGGAGGACAGGGGGACGATTCCCTCCTAGTTATTAACAACATTGTTTTAAAAAACTTAATTTTTAACTTCTGGGCTGGGGACATCTTAAATTCACTGGTTTTTATCCAATCTTTAACAGTAGAGGGAGTAGCCAATTTTCTAATAAATATGAGGAGTGTATAAGAGAATATACACTCCGTCCCCTTTTGTATACGTCCCCTGCCCTAATTTTGGACCTTAGAATAGGTCGAAAGGCGGTGCTGAAATGGGGGTGGGGGGAGGAAGGAGACCGCGTCCAGGACCATCTCCATGGGCGGTTTTATGGGGGAGCGGGAGCAATGCTCCCACCTACCTTTTAAGGAATTTTTCTTTTCTTATTGGTTAATAATGTTTTTAGAGCTATCAGACAGCTTTCTCCCTTAAGGTTTCTGTGCCACCCTAGTGTGTCCCATAAAAATCCAAGGCACCTTATACTCGACAGCAACGTTTCCTGACCCTATGGCGTCACTAACAAACAAAGTAGTTCCCAGTCTGAATTTTGAGGGAAATGAAGAACGTCAATTTAAAAATATTATTACTTTGTTAAAACCATGTATATATTATATATATAGCAGTGGTTCCCAACAGGTGGTCCGCAGACCACTGATGGTCCGTGAGACCATCGGAGGTGGTCCGTGAGAAAATTCAAAAACTTACCCAAAAAAGGTATGTAAATTTTTAAAAAATATAGTTTTTCTTTAACACGCATGAAATTCACGCATCATTCATTAAGAAACATACAATATTATGAAAACTGACTGGAAAAGTTCCATGAAAATATTTTAAATATTCAATGAGATATTAATTACCAAAGTTAGCACTTTTTTTTAGTTTTGAAAAAGGGACCGTCCACAAATTTAGAAACTTCTTCGATGGTCATGTCGACGAATTTCAACGATTTTGAATTCAAACATAAAAGAAACGTTTTGAAACATAAAAGAAACATTTTGAACGGCCCGTCAGATTCGGTTTCTCCTACTTCAGAAAAAAAAGTCAAACTTCAGACCCTATCACTGAGAAAAATGACGATTTCAAAACTGCTTACATCGATAGTTTGATTTTGATGTGAAACTTTTTGTTTCAAATATGAAAAAACAATGCTTTCATTTTTGAAATCACAGAAATACTAAGTTTCAAACAATTCACCACTCAAATTATGTGTATTTTTGTTTTAACTTTGCATTTTATGAAATCAAACTTTGGATATTTCTTACGATTTGGATGATTTAGAAACGTGATAGCCTGTCACGATCAGTTGCGGCATCACAATCAAATTAAAAGTAGACAGTCACACTCTGATCAAATACTGTACAGTTGGGGAAAAAAACCCGACTCAGTTGAGATTTCTGACGAACCACTTGGGTTAGGAAGACAAATAAGGTGTCATTTTTCATGTCATGAAGTATTCTTTAAATGAAAAAAATTTCGAGTCCTTAGAGGGTCGTCTTCATATTAAACGAAACACTAACTTTTTTTTTCCTATGGGGACCCCCAATTATTATGCGTTTTTCTGAAAGAGCATCCCCATAAACTCCCAAATACCAAGTTTCATCCATGTAAGTATCCAAATAGAAGCATAATAAATTTTTGAAATGTCAACCATTCAATGTGAAATTTGTCAAAATGTTTTTGGTGTAAAAATATGAAACTTTGAATTTAGATCAAATTTGTGTCCCCAAACAAAATAATTATGCTTTTATAGCGATATTTAATGGTTAATAGATAGATAATTAACATCTAATTTTGACCCAAAAATTAAATTTTAAAATCTTTTAATATTTTTATGGAAATCGATTCTGGTAGTAATTTTATGTGGAAAACCAAAATTTCAGTCGATTTTATTTAATAGTTTTGGAAAAAACTATTAAATAAAATCATGCCAAATTAACTCCTCAGACCAGATGTGTCATATCTCCGTACCAGCATGGTTTCATAAGAAATCGTTCAACTGCTACCAATTTATTATGTCTAAATTCAAATATAGCTAATACTTTAAATGTAAACAAACAACTTGATGTGGTCTATACGGATTTTGCCAAGGCTTTCGATAAGGTCGATTTTCAGATTTTGCTATGTAAATTGTCCAAACTGGGTTTTTGCAACAAGCTAAATGCTTGGATTCATTCGTACCTGACTCATAGACTTCTTTTTATTAAATATAGGTCTGCTTTTTCGAATGGTTTTTTCAGTACCTCCGGTGTACCCCAGGGTTCAATTTTAGGACCACTACTCTTTAACCTCTTTATAAATGACATATCTAACCTTTTTGAATCTTGCCTACTGTTTGCTGATGATCTTAAGATTTTTAGACTAATATCAACATCTTCGGATCAAACTGCTTTACAAATGGAACTCAATAAGTTGAATTTATGGTGTCTCCAAAATAAACTTTTCCTCAATATAGACAAATGTTTTGTACTGACCTTTACTCGCAGAATTCATCCTCTTCTTAATAATTATTCCTTAAATAATATCGCTCTTTCCAGGAAAAATGTCACAAAAGACCTAGGAGTATAATTTACGATTCCAGTTTTGGTTTTAATCTCATATCAATGAAGTAAGAATAAGAGCTCTAAAACAACTGGGTATTCTTAAGAGGACGACTTATAATTTCAAAGATGTTGATGTCCTTAAGTTACTTTTTAACAGTATTATTCGTCCTATATTGGAGTATAATTGTGTTGTTTGGAACCCTGTGCTCCGAATTGATGTTTTATGTTTAGAAAAAATACAAAATAAGTTTCTTAGTTATGTTTATTTCAAATTTAATTATATTCCTTTAATGCCAATGACTTTGGAACTACGGAGAAATTTATCCATATTAAAGTTTTATTTTAACTTAATAAGAAACAATATAGATTGCCCTCCTTTACTTATGTTACTTGACTTCCATATCCCTCCACGATATACAAGAAATAAAATAGTATTCACGATACCTTTAATTGTCAAGAACTATCTTTCAAGCCTAACTATTTATCAATTTTATAAAATAGTAAATAATCTGCCCACAACCAGTGATCTGTTTTTAGATTCTTACTCAAAATTGAAACTTGATTATTTGCAAAGTGTATCTACATGATTTTTTGTTTTTCTCTTTTGTGTAGATTTAGTGCTTATTTTTTTGTGGTTATATTGTGTGTCCTTTTATATTTAATGTTGTAATGTTTGTGTATTTTTCTTGCCAAGTAATTGGAATTCACTTCTGTTTGGCAATGTATTTTTAAAATAAAATAAAATAAAATAAAAAACCGAATTAAACTAAATTCCCACTCGTTAAGGGACCATATACCACTGCCAAATGTATACCGACGAATGCTTTTTCTGGAAACAGTCGCCTTATTTTAATCACCATAACTTAAATTAAAACTTAAATTTGATATAAAATTTCAATAAATTACTTATAAACTTTTCAATAAACATTAAAGTGGTGAGTAAAAGTCTTACTATCCCACCGTTTTTCAGAAATAGTGTTTACAGAAAATTAACCCTTCTCACTCTGGAGACGACCCCCAAAACGTAAAAGCTTTATTTACCGCACGATTTGAATGAAACTTGGTATTTGGGGGTTTATGAGGATGCTCTTTCAGAAAATCGCATAATAATTGGGGGTCCCTATAGGAAAAACAAAAGTTGGTGTTTCATTTAATATGAAGACGACCCCCTAAGGACTCGAAATTTTTCTCATGTAAAGAATACTTCTTGACATGAAAAATGACACCTTGTTTGTCTTCCTAACCCAAGTGGTTCGTCAGAAATCTCAACTGAGTCGTTTTTTTTTCCCCAACTGTACCTTCCAAAAGGTTGATTTTGACAAAGGCAATGATGTATCATTTTTGAGTATCTGCATATTTTCAGAAATGATTTTAAGCATGTTTCAAACTTGAGTAAATATGATTCGGAGCCAGTTTGAGTTTGTGAAATATTCAGATTTGAGTCTATTTTACTCAGTCTTGAAAATGCCGTTTTAAGAGTGTTCTGAGGAATGAATTCTTTGAAAAAGAGGTTAAATTTTTAAAGATAAAGCTAGGGATGGTCCGCACGAGGTTCAAATTTAAGTGAAGTGGTCGAGACATATTTGAGTTGGGAATCACTGATATATATAGCGTCTTTTTATCACGATTTGCGTACCGAAACCTTTCTAAGCAACCCAACAGGCTTTCTGTTTACGCAGTTTCTGCTTCCGTGTAGTGACGTCATAGGGCCACCGTAGACTTTCTGGATGTAATAAAACTTGGATGTAATAAAACAATTATCTCCAGTTAGAAACCTGAGTTTATGGCGCCGGTGTCTTCAAGTGGTCAATTTTCGACAGCTCTCAGGTGCGAGTGCGAGGGGAGATACAAAGAGATTGAGGGAGATAGGGGAGATAAACTGCTGGTGGTCCGGCCGCAAATTGTTTTATTACATCCAGGCACTGGATGTAGGTGGGCCGTAGACTTTCTAGATGTAATAAAACTTGGATGTAATAAAACAATTATCTCCAGGAAGAAACCTGAGTTTATGGCGCCGGTGTCTTCATGTGGTGAATTTTCGACAGCTCTCAGGGGTGAGTGCGAGGGGAGATACAAAGAGATTGAGGGAGATAGGGGAGATAAACTGCTGGTGGTCCGGCCGCAAATTGTTTTATTACATCCAAGCACTGGATGTAATAAAACTTTACGGTGGCCCGTAATGAAACTTTACGGTGACCCATAGGGTCGGGAAACGTTGTTGTCGAGTGTAGTTGTAAACTATTCCGAATAGAAAAAAAAATATGGGTGTCGGATACGAAAGATGAAAGAAAGAGATGACCTACGAAAGATGAAAGGAAAAAGAATGTATCTAATGAAAAACAAACAGTACCTTTCTAGGCATACCTGAACTTGAATGGGGTCGGGTGGGGGAAAAATGGGTCTAGTGGGGTAAAATAGGTCTAGGGATTTTAACAGTTTATATTTATAAAATTTAATGTTTTTTGGCATGCTGATTTTACCCGAGTCTCAATAAAAATCAGCATGCCAAAAAATATTAAATTTTATAAATATAAACTGTTAAAATTCCTAGACCTATTTTATCCCACTAGACCCTTTTACCCACCCGACCCTATTCGTTGCTTCATTAGAAGGTCCGAAACGAATAACAACTTTGCAAAATCCTGCTTATTATAGAATCTTGACTTGATTCTTTACGCTCGATGACCATTCTATTAGTTTGGTTGCCAATCAGCTTCTGAAGAGTGAAAATTCCCTCATTTGCAGTCACGTCGTTCTTCCTATAGAAAGGCGATATGGCAAGGTGTGTTTTGAGTACTAGGTTAGTTCATTGATACTACTCATTGAAACTTGTAAGTTGACTGGTTGAGCAAAAAGTTAAAATAATTTTGAAATACTGAATCGATAATCCCTGTATTACATGAGTTAGAGATGGAATATAAGATATCTTTGAGCAAAGTGTGTGAACGAACTGACTTTTTGTGATCGAAATGGTTCCGCTCGTTGGTTAATATCAACATGGAGATTATCAAATACTTGTGAAGTTGAAGTGATTTTTTTCGAATAACCCATAGTGTTGCATCAACACTAAGACTAAACTAAAGAGGTCTACCAGACCGTAATGCAGGATCTTTTATGCTCTAGATTTGATTTAACTAAAAAAACTCTTAAACTCACAAATAAACTTCATAACTAAACTGAAAATTCACTTCAATAACTTCTAAATATTCACTTCAATGACTACTAAAAATTTACACTTCAATTACTAAATACTCAAAATCACACACTTCAATAATTTCACTTGTTCTCGGTTTCATGCTTCCTATAAACCTAAGAGAACCAAGACTTACCTGGGTAGTGTGCAGCGCCTTCTCGTGCATTTCCTTGATCTTTGGTTGCTGCTGTGGTGTTAGTATCAAGGATTACACACTTTTATAAACTTAACTAGACTTTAATCATCACACCACAGCACACACACCACACACACACACACAAAAAACGACCCGCTTCCTTTTAGAGCTAAAGACCATCTCTTTCATATTGCGCCCCTCACCCAGGGGCGAACCCAAACCATCAAAATTCCTTTCTCACACTTGAGAAAAGGAGCCTTCTGGATGGCTAGCGCCACCTATTGCTTCATACTATTCATACTAATTAATAAAATATTACATAAAATACTAAATATGTAAAATAAGACATACTAATACATAAGACAACTAAACATGCAAATATCTCGCAATTCCCAACACTCCCACCTTTTTGTTTCCTTAGGGGAAACAAAAACTACCACAACCTCACATAATTGTGTCTTGGGAGCATTGGCACACTTCAAGTGGGTAAAACCTTCGCACAGGGCGAGTAAGAAGACCATTTTTGGTCTTTACCACTACCACTCGTACACGGCCATCTCTCCCGGTGCACAGTTCTTGCACACGAGCGATGGGCCAGTTCACTCTCTTAACGTTTTCGAAGCCTACTAGTACCACATCACCAACTTTTAATTGGCAGTCATTTTGTCCATGTCTTTGGACCAACTGGCTGAGGTACTCCTTTCGGAACCGGCTTCGAAACTGCTCTCGAAGCTCTTGGCAGAAACGTTGCCGCACAAGCAGCTTGTTTCGGTCCAGCACGTCAAGGTCTCCCGCGCTGGAAACCCTGATGTCTTGTAAAAACATCGATGGTGTGAGAGGTTGTAGATCCTCACAGTCGTCGGAGATGTACGTGAGAGGCCGACTGTTTATTACAGCCTCCACGTCGCACAGGATGGTGAGTAATTCCTCGTAACTCACCGAAGACTGCCCCAAGACCCTTAGGAGCAGATTCTTGGCGGTGCGCACTAGACGCTCCCACCATCCGCCCCACCACGCTGCGGTGGGCGGAATGAACTTCCAAGTGATGGGAGTCAGCGTCTCCTGGGATACTACCTTTTCCCAGTTGACTTTTCTTAGCAACGCTGACGCACCGACAAAGTTGGTACCGTTGTCGGAATACACCACCGACGGTCGACCTCTACGGGCGATGAAGCGACGAAATGCTTGAAGGAAGCACTCCGTGCTTAATGAGGTTACTAGCTCAAGGTGCACACCTCTGTACACGGCGCACGTAAACAACACTACCCAGGATTTACTTTTATTTTTGAGAATCAGAGGGCCACATAGATCTATGCCTGTAACTTCAAAGGCACAAGCATTTTTTACTCTGTCTAAAGGCAAGTGTATAGGTGCTGTAGTAAGAGATTTAGCTTCAAATCTTTTGCACCGCCCACACTGCTTTACAACTGATCTAATAGTGCGCCTTGCACCAATGATCCAGAATTCCTCTCTCAGCATAACACTGAGTGCTTGAACACCTGCATGAGAATTCTTATTATGGTATTCTCGAATTAAACAATTCACAATATAATGCTTGGAGGGTAACAAAATTGGATAACGAAAAGCATACGAATCATCTCTCTCGATGATTTTAGTTTTGACTCTTAAAAGGCCCCTCTGATTTCGTATGGTCAAAAGACCTTGGACTGACTCTCCAGTCTCCAGGAAACTTTCCGCCTGAACAAGTGAAAGAAGTGTCATTTTAGCATCTTCTAACTCTGAAGCGGATAAGAAAGAATCTGGGTTTACTAACTTCTTTTGGCACTTTTTAATAAATCTCTTCACCCAACCTAAAACCCGAACCATTTTGGAAAATTTAGAGATTTTTTCGTACCACTTAACTTCCTCAACTTTTTTATTTACACTGAGATTAACTTTTAAATCTTTTCCTTTCCTTAACTCTGACTCAACTAAAGTTTCATTTGGCTTACCTTCTAATTTCGGCCAGCTATCACTAGGGCCTTTTAGCCAAACAGGCCCACTCCACCAGTCCATCTCGGAGAATCGATGGGGAGAACAACCGCGGGAAGGCAAGTCAGCCGGATTTAAATGACTCTGTACAAATGACCACTGATTTGCGTCTGTGATAGAACAAATTTCCTTTACGCGATTGCCCACAAAAGTTCCCCATGAATTATTCCTTTTTATCCATGATAGCGCTGTTGTGGAATCACTCCAAAAATATTTTGGAACTCCCTCTAAAGCTAACGCTTCTGTAACATATCTAGAAAGGCGCCCACCTAAAACACAAGCCATAAGTTCTAGGCGTGGAATAGTCATCCCTTTTAAAGGCGAGACTCTTGATTTGGCCATAACAAAACTAACTTTTGTCTCCTCTGCATTTTCACATCGTAAAAATATTACTGTAGCGTATGCATTTTGGCTAGCGTCACAGAATACATGAAGAGACCAATCTTCCTTATTACCGAATCCCATTCTTCGAGGTATTTCCAATTCGACCACCTCCTCTAATTCTCTAAACCACTTTTGAAAATTATTTATTATTTCACCAGTTAAAGGAGCATCCCAATCTGATTTAAGAGCCCAGGCCTCCCGAATTAACAACTTCGCAGGTAATAATACTGGTGACAATAATCCTAGGGGGTCAAACAAACTCTGTGTTATCGATAACATATCTCGTTTTGTGGGAGATTCACTTAATTTATCAATTTGAATTGGGATGGAAAGGGTATCTTTTACTTTATCCCACTTTAACCCTAACACTTTAGCAGGATTCACCAATTCTCCCTCGCTAAAATCTTCTATGCACTCTTTCGTTATTTCTTTCAAGGGTCCGAATTCCCATGATCTTAAATCCATTTTGGCTTCAGCCAATATACTAATGGATGATTTCACAAACGCAACAAGTTCCTTTTCATCATCTACCGAAATTACGCAATTATCAATGTAAAATGATTTTTCTAGTTTTTGCGCAATAGGTTTCAGTTCTTCCGAAACTTGTGATAAATGGGCTGATATAACCGCCCCTAACAAAAATGGACTAGATTTTACTCCAAAAACTACTCTTGCATGGCGGAAAACCTTAATTTTATTATCTACCTCCCACCATAAAAACTTCAAGAAATCCCTGTCTTCTTCTTTTAATTCTATTTGTAAAAATGCACGTCTAATATCAGAAGTTACCCCAATACATTTTTCCCTAAACCTTAACAATATTGATGGGATTTCTTCAATTAAATTTGGCCCCGTTACCAAACTATCATTAAGTGAGGGTGATCTTCTGTCTTTGCAAGATGCGTCAAACACGGGTCTAACTTTTGTTGTAACGCTATCTGGTTTGAATACCGGATGATGCGGTAAGTAATGGCCCTTATTAATATCATTATCCGGGATTTCTTCTATCACCCCATCTTCTAACCATTCTTTAAGGATTGTGTCATATGCTTCAAATTTATCTAAAGACTTAAGCTTACGGGTCACACTAAACAACCTTTTTTCTGCTAGATGGTGATTAGAGGGCAATTGTTCGTTACAACCTAGCCAGGGTAACCCTACACAATACCTACCCTCCTCATTTCTCGAGAGAGAATTTAGAAATTTCTCTCGGGCTAATTCTTCTTCGGCAGCATTGGATACACTTTTACTTTCATCTTTAATCCCTATGGTCTCCAAGCTCCAAAGATCGGAAATCTTAAAATCGTGAGTAACTAAACTAGCTAAACTCTCACCTAAAGATGTAACTCCTCTATCTTGAGCGAATTCTTCAGAGGCACCACAAACAACCCAGCCTAATTTAGTACCAATAGCTGTTAAGCCCCCGTTTAATTGCCTAACTTGGCCTGTTATAATTTTCCCATAAATGTCGCTGCCTATGAGTATTTGGATTTTGGGGCACCCTTCTCCAATATCCGACAGCCAAATGTTGTTTCTTTTTAATTCTCTTAAAATGGGACCCTTATTTACCCGAGGTATGTCCCCACAAATCACTTTTTGATCTAAAAATTCAAATTCTGAATTGGGAGATTTACTTGGACTAGCCGAACTCAATTGTACTTTATATTTATTATGTAACCGCGGCTCCATTTTGCTCCCACCAAATAATGTTAGAGAAACATTTTCTCTAGATACAACCGGCAATCTTAATTCTGTTGCTAAAGACTCTAAAATATAAGATTTTTGGGAGCCACAATCCAGAAGTGCCCTGACATCTTTATAACCCTCTACACCAGTCACTCTTACCCACAAAGTCATCAAAGCTACTTCAGAGGTACAACTTTGACGAGCAGTGGCGGTGTGTGAATTCTCTGACACCGGTTTAACTGGGGTCTCTACTTTACTTAATTCAGGGCACACAAAAATGTGATGCGCTTTCCCACATGAAAAACACTTAACAAATTTCTTACAAAATTTTGCCACATGATTTGGCTCTAAACATTTAAAACAAAATCTATTATCTCTAACTTTTTCTATTCTTTCATTAAGGGACAAGGAACGAGCATGAAAACAACTTTTACTATCATGGGCTTTACCGCAAAAAATACAAGGGGTGTCTTTGGTAGCTAAAAAACCCGAAGCAGTAGGTACTTTTGCTTGTCTTTTAACTCTAGTATTTCTATCACTTTGTTCACCCCTAACGGCCTCTCTAGAACTGCCCATAACATCTAACCCACTCCGAGCTAGCTTTAATCTCTCCTCACCCTCTACTTCCCCCTTCAGAAACTTCATCAGGTTGGTAAGGCGTGAAAGATCTGTTCCCTCTTCCCTCGGAATGCTAAAGAATGCGCTCCTTTGCCAGGCCCTCAGCACCTCTTCTGAGAGGCACGATTCTACCATTGGAAATAACCAAGCTGAGTTTTCACTCGATTCTAAACCTAAAGATTCCAAAGCTCTCAGCTGCGCTTCTATCTTATCATATAACTTTTCAAGCGGTAATTTATCCCGATTATTAGCTCTAACATTAGAAATAATTAATTTAATTAATTCCCTGACATAAACTTCAATCAATAGTTCGGGATTAGCAAACCTTTCTTTTAAACCCAACACCGCTTTTTCATAATTTTCCGTTGTCACCGGATAACTATCTAAAAATTCTTTTGCCCTCGACCCAGTTTTCATACATTGAATTAAATAGGAAAATTTATCACACTCATACAAATCAGGGTCATTATGAATCTTCTCAAACTGTGCCCAAAATGGCAACCAATTTATTAATTCCCCGTCAAATTTCTTTAATTCTATTTTGGGGAGCTTATACTGTTTAATTCTATTACTAGCGTTACTGTTACTAGCTTTATTATCAGCACCAGCATGACTACTATGATTAGACCTCGACTCTGAAACTGAAAGTATTTCATCTTTAACTTTCAATTTCTCATTTATTTCACGCGATAATGTTATAAAATCATCAGAATACACTTCGCGATTTTCTATCTCTTTGTTTATATCATCCTCAGATGTTTTATCATCTGAGGCCATTAAATCAAGAATTTTCTCATCTAAAGCTTTAATTTCTAAATTAACATTTTGTAATTTAGTAAACTTATCACTCAATATATCGGCTGAGAAGTCTTCTTTTACTAATTCTAATTTCAAAGCATTAGCAGTGCTTGTAAAAGAAGTACGTAACCCAGCCCTTTTAAGCTTTATACTTTTAACAGTTTCCATGTTTAACTAAACATTAAACTCTAAAAATAAATCAAATCTTAAACATATCCTGTCGCGGACGCCACTTAATGTTGCATCAACACTAAGACTAAACTAAAGAGGTCTACCAGACCGTAATGCAGGATCTTTTATGCTCTAGATTTGATTTAACTAAAAAAACTCTTAAACTCACAAATAAACTTCATAACTAAACTGAAAATTCACTTCAATAACTTCTAAATATTCACTTCAATGACTACTAAAAATTTACACTTCAATTACTAAATACTCAAAATCACACACTTCAATAATTTCACTTGTTCTCGGTTTCATGCTTCCTATAAACCTAAGAGAACCAAGACTTACCTGGGTAGTGTGCAGCGCCTTCTCGTGCATTTCCTTGATCTTTGGTTGCTGCTGTGGTGTTAGTATCAAGGATTACACACTTTTATAAACTTAACTAGACTTTAATCATCACACCACAGCACACACACCACACACACACACACAAAAAACGACCCGCTTCCTTTTAGAGCTAAAGACCATCTCTTTCATATTGCGCCCCTCACCCAGGGGCGAACCCAAACCATCAAAATTCCTTTCTCACACTTGAGAAAAGGAGCCTTCTGGATGGCTAGCGCCACCTATTGCTTCATACTATTCATACTAATTAATAAAATATTACATAAAATACTAAATATGTAAAATAAGACATACTAATACATAAGACAACTAAACATGCAAATATCTCGCAATTCCCAACACATAGTCACCACCCGAAAAAATAAGAAAAATATGTTAATTCAAGCACTTTCCCCCACTTTTTCTCACTTTCACTTTTTCTCGATAATATCAATCAAGACGTCTCAAGTGTCAAATAGTTGACTTTGGGATATAAAAAAAAAAAAAAAAAAAAATTCCAGTCTAAATCTTTGCATGTGGCATTTCTGTGCGATTTTTGACAAATTGTCAGATTTGGGATTTTTGAAAGAAAGAAAAATCAAGTCTCCAGTCTAGAACTTTTCATATATGTGTTTAAGTATACTCTGACTATTTGTAAAAAAAATTAGATTATGTTGACAGGTTTCCTTTTTAGAAAAAAGTCCTCTTAAAAACGGACCAATTTTGAAAAAATATCCTTAAACATGAACTAAAATTCTTTCAATAAAAAATTGTTTTAGAAAAATATGTTTGCATCAGACTTTTAGACTGTGTTCTCCCGTCCGAACAATTTTTCTTCAAACGCCATTTGATTTGGAGATTTTAAAGAGGAGGTATTCGCATTTTCGTAAACCCTTAATATGAGCGAAAACTGTTAAAAACAACGAAATATGGATGGCTGCTGGGGACAAACAAAATAGGTTAAATAAAAAATAATGGTTGTTTTGATCTTTTTTAGGTTAGGGTTGATGTACAAAAAATTTCAGATTTTTTAAAAATGGTCCCCTCCCCCCCGAGGTACCAATTTTACTTTTTATTGGACTACTTGAAATGGATTGACCCAATATTGTTGCGATTATTATTAGCACGAATTTTCCACTCAATTTCAAGGATGACGGTAATTTATAAACGATGAACAAACGTTCTGTGCAAAATCTGCGTGGCTATCATTTGGCTTTGTACTTTTCAGAATTTTGGTTTTTCTGTCAAAGTTTTTTGAGTTTTTCTCCTTGTGGTATGGTTATGGTTGTACTCGTAGTGTTAGTTCAAATTATTTTTCGTATACAATCCATGGTCACCACTCAATGAAATAAGAAAAATATATTAAATGAAGCACCTTTCCCTCCAGTCTTACGGTACCTGCATTGCCCGTTTACCTGTGACCGGAACGATTCTGCGCAATGGTTTTACTCGTTTGGGGGATTGTCACATACTTGAGAATGGTTGTTGGAAAGTCCAAAATTACTTGTCCATCAAGGACCCTAGTAGCACAGTTCATACCAAATAGAATAGCATGATGTAGTAAGTATAGGCACAGCTTCGATAAGAGTCCTCCAGCCGCCATGTTTACCCACAGCTCAAATGATGACAACATTTAAGCATGTTGCAGCTGTGGATAAACATGGCGGCTGGAGGATTCTTTTCGAAGCTGTGCCCCATGATACTACATGGTTTTGGGCTGGTGTGCTCCAATGCACAAACAGTGTATTTATTCCGAGAAATATTTTAAAGAAAATAGAATGTGTAAAAAGTGGTGAGTTTTGAAATAAAAGGTGAAATTTTTTGCCAAAATTTCTGAAAGCTATAAAAAAAGGTCCTCGATGCTGTTGACGAAAATCTATTACGTTTCTTCATACATAACAGATTATAATGTCGAATATGAAATTATTATGAATAATATGATTATGATTATATGAATATGATTAATCATATTATGAATAATATGAAATCGTCACCTTAATATCAAACACTACTATCTCCGTTCGGCAAACTTCAGGGAATCCCGATCCTTGGCAATTGGATCGTTGGAGAAGCTCATTTGATTGGTTCGTATGCCTTGACATAATCGAGCTAAAAAAATCAAAACCAATTATGTCAGCTTCGTCAACGATCGGATCACCAATCCCGATCGCCAAGAATCGGGATTCCCGAAGTTTGCCGAACAGAGATAGTGTTTGATATTTAAGGTGACGAAATTTAATGTCTTGGATAGTTCTTTAAATTCTTTGTAGCATACGAACATATGGCTGAGTGTACTGGAGCGTCATGCTTCGAACCGAAAGGATCGTGGATCGAACCCTGGCTACAGCTGTGGGATGTTTTTATTGGTATTTTTTGTCATTTATGAATTTTTATATTAACTTAGAAATAATAAGGGGAACTTGTGAATGCAGGAACGGATGGAACAGTGGTTTGCGCACTGGATTGCTGTGCTGCAGGTCTACGGTTCGGTCCTCTAATTTTTTTTAAATAGTGAATTATATACTTTAAATAAATTAGAAGAATTGCCAAGTTGTAGGAACGGATGGCACAGTGGTTAGCGCACTGGATATCTGTGCTGAAGGTCCACGGTTCGGTCCGCTGGAATTTTTTTTTAAATAGTGAAATATCAACTTTAAATTAATTAGAAGAACTGTCTAGTTGCAGGAACGGATGGCTTGGTGGGTTCGCCCGCCAGTATCCCATCCAAAAGGCCCTCAGATCGAATCTGAGCCTTCTCAGCGGGTATAGCACTCGGAAATAAATACAGTTGGGTATTTATAAATTTAGTTCCTGCTCATTCAAGGGTGGTCATAACAATTTTTTTCCCAACTCTTAACTGTAACCGTAACGGTCAAATACTTTAAAAATAATACTATTTTTGACTATTTTTCTATGTTTTTTATGTTTATTTGACATTACTCAAGACTTTAGCCTTTTGCTTCGACGGAAACTACGTTAATTTATAGTCTAAAAATGCTAACTAAGATTAAATGGGATTAAATACTCCATCCCAAACCCCACCTACCAACCCTGCGGCTTCGATTTAATTTGATAAAATTTTCATAATTCTTTAACTGGTAACTTAAGCTTACAAACATTAAGAAGAATTGGAAAAATGCTTTACTTAATAATTTTTTCCTAATTCTTTAAGTGGTGACTACAACATTCCGCAAAATAAATCATCTTTGTAAAAGTCTCCAAGTAGGTAAATTTCTAGTCATTTACTTCATTCAACGAGCATAACCGCTTCGTTCTCAGAATAATTATTAACAGAGTAGGTATTATTGGAAACTCCAGCATATCCAACCTCGCTGAGTGAGGCCATGAGCAGAGTTTACAATCCCCTCCTACCAACCCCAGAAGGTTTCTTTTAACTTGATAAATTCTTTCTAATTTTTTAAGTGGTGATTTAAACGCAGATACAGTTAAAAGAACTGGAAGGATGCTTGACTTAATAATTTTTTCCTAATTCTTTAAGTGGTGACTGAAATTCCGCAAAATAAATCATCTTTGTAAAAGTTTCAAGTAGGTAAATTTCTTGTAATTTACTTCAGTCAATAAGCATAACCGCTTTGTTCTCAGAATAATTGACGTCGTAGGTACTACCTATAGGAATCTCCGGTATAACCAACCTTACTGTGTGAGGCCACGAGCAGAGTTGTTACAGAACGCATGACTGAAAGTTAGCCAGCTCAGGCAAGGCCACTGGTTTCTCCAAGTTAACTTGGACCTCGTTTTATCAACCCCGAAGGGCCGAAAGGTTGAATCTTCCTTGCCCAACCCGAAGAAGTCAGGCCTGTGAGGTGGCAACAGGCAGCGAAGTACACTATCACTGAGCTTCCGAAAGTGAATATGCTCGTTGGATAAGGATGCTAGACTTCATAAATTTTTCCTAATTTCAAAAGTGGTGACTGTAAATCACGTTAGGTAAAAAAATAGCAAAACCGTTTCAGTCACAGAAACAGAATACTTCACAGGTCAGGAACAGGATCAGAAGCAAATCTATGAATGTTTGTCTAGGGGGGGGGGACTGAGGTCCCATGAATCCGTCCCCATGAATTGCCGTAGATTTGGTAATTTCAAAAAGGTGAATAAAATTGGAATAATCAATTTCAACCTGTAATGCGTTTTAACTATTATTTTTTCAAGAAGAGGAAAAGATTCACGTCAAATAGATAGGTATTTTTGTTTAAGAATGATAAACATTTTCACTTTAGGGGAGGTGCAGCCCCTCCCTCTATATTTTCCCTTGGAAAGGATGCTGGATTGTCTTATTAACAAAACCATTTCAGAAAGATATAAGAAAAAACTAGAACCAGCGCAGCTACCGCCATTGTAAAAGCTTTTGTTACTGGGAGCCCTTCATTATCTTCTGGTATAGATGTTGGAGTGCATTCTAACTTGGAACTCTTATCCCTGGATGTTTGCTAGTGAGTAGTTCTGTGGTCAGATCAGAAAATTCTATTGGTAAATAACCAACTTAGTAATTTACTTTTCTAACCATAACTCTGCAACGCAAATTTGATACAGAATTTTAATAGAATCTTATAGATTTTTCAATAAACATTAAAGTGGTGAGTAAAAGTGTTTTTTACTACCTCAATGTTTTCAAGATAATGAAGTAATGATAAACTTAATTGGATTTAACTTGATAAATAAAATAAAAACAAATATTGAAAAATGAAGGGGAAAATACGGTACATAAATTTTCAGGGATAAAATGCCAGTGTTTCTTAATACCCCAATGTTTTTTTAAATGGGGTAATAGGAAATTTTTAAGAATGATCTGCAACCCTAAATTGAAGAACAAAAAGTTATTTATGTAGCCCTTTTAACCTCTAAAAAAGTTCACTAAAAATTCCAAGATAATTTAATTGCAAAAACAAGACCGATCGAAAAGCATGACTTTAGGTGGATGATTTTGCTGGTTGTCTGTAATTGTTTTAGATATTTAGGCACACACACAAAGCAGCAAATAAAAATGTTTCTTATTACCCCAAACTCCTCTAGATACTTCTTAAGTATTAGTAAACTTATAGCATAATTCCAGCGCAATAAAACACCCACTCCATACCAAAATAATCAGTCACGAGTTGATAGTCTCTTTCCAAAATCACTTTCGCAATTCTCAACTACAACTATTGGTCTTACTACATAATGAACTTAAGAATCTTGTAAATGACGAGGGAAGAAAATTTTTCTAGAAACTTTCATTTGCCCTATCAATTACTGTGTAACGACTGTGAAGTGAAATTCGTCAATAAAAATCATTCAAGGAATTTTTTTTAAAGTACCATGTAAATTTCCACTTGAACCTTTCGGCGTTTTCACAGGTATATTTGGAAAGTGCAGGTACCGTTAGATAGGAGTGAATGATGCTTCACTTAAAAACTTTCCTTAATTCTGTTAAATTCCTCAAAATAAACCGTATCTAAATCCACCTCTTAATTTCTTAGACATAATCAAATTTCCGCTTTTATCTAGTCACTCCAGAAAGTATTCGTGCACCCAACAAATTTGCACCAGTATACCTCCTATTACGGCTAAATTCCAGGGGCAAAAATCCAAACAAAAATTAATTCCTAATATAGTGTGTTATTATTCATTATAATCTTCCAAAAAAAAGAATAAAAAATATCAGAAGTTATAAAAAAAAATTAAAAAAATGAAGTGATTTGAAAGCTATTGGTAATTATGAACCTCAAGAAAAAATTACAGGCACGTGCTTTTAAATTAGGATTAGGAACAAAACATGCTTTTCAGCAGTGCAATGATCTCATGTAAGTCTATGGCTGTACGAATATTTTTTTTCTAACTGTTCTAATATATTTTTTTGCTCTTTTTTAGTAGATTATAATGAAGAATAACATACTAATGTTAGGATAATTTTTGTTTGGATTTTGCACGTGGAATTTAGCCGTAATAGGTATACCACACCAGTGCAAATTTGTTGGGTGTACGAATACTTTCTGGAGTGACTGTATAATTAATTCTCCCAAATTGAGATTTCCATATGTTTAAAATCCGTCAGTTTTTAATTACGTCTACTTTCCTCTTTTATCGAATTGAATGGAAGCAAAAGCCGATTGGAACCGGATTTCCGTTTCGTAAACTAAAAAAGTATCAATGGGCGAAGAAAAGCGAGCCAAAAGTCGCTTTTCTTTTTCTTCCAGATAGTCATTACTTCGTCCTTCAGGAAACATACGCGTAACAAATGGGAGTCAAACTTTCTGGCGGAGTCTGTGACGTCTTGATTGAAAACTGGTGCTCTTAGAGTAAACAGGAAGGAAAATCGAAGGAGTGGCGGCGGAATTTAATGCTCGTGAATCACAGAAATGCTACAATCAGATTTTGAATTGCGAACTAAATCGGGTCTGATCGCAAGTTGAATATGCGTGAATAAAAATGGGTTATTTTAGGCTTTACTATTTAGAGATAGGGGTGCACAGAAAATGTCCGAACGAGGTTCAAGGGAAATTCAGGCAGCTGTGGGGAAAGTTTTGTCCAAATTTATGAAGAAAAAAATCGACAAATCCAATTGATATCAATGAGAAACAAATATTTTGTTTAGTGGCAATCAAATCCTCTGATTTCTACAGAGAAATTAGGTGAAAACTACAGGGTACGGCTACGGATGTAGTGCAAAACTACGAATCGAGGCAAAAAAAAAAGTTTCTTTGGTGAATACCTGGAAGTTGGCTTTTCCTTGAGTTTTGATTGATATGCAAGGAAAACAACGTATTCATGACAGGATCGGTGATTTTCACAAAAAATCCCGTTCTTGTTGAATCTCGCCACAATGTTCTTTCTGGCGAACAAACGTAGTTAAATTAGGGGAAATTTTGGACAAAACAAATTGTGTTCAAGGGAAATATTGGGCCTTAAAACATTTTCTGCACCCGTTTTGAAATACATAGAAAAATAAACATTATACAGTGGTAGTAAAACGTTATGCATGATACGTACCCTCCTCGGGGGACAGCCAAATATTTCACAAAAAATGTACGAGATAAATTATTTTTTACTACAAAGTACACAGATTGGTGATAAGGATATAAATATGTGGGGAAAAGTTGAATATAATATACATAAATTACCAAGATTTGTATTACTTTTATAAACTTCAATTTACTTAGTAGGGGTAGTTATATGTAATAACATTTGGCAATAAAAATTCTTCAATGTCTTTCCAAATTAGTTTTATTATGCATATAATTAAATTTTTTTCTCTTGGTTCAATCATAACTATTTTTAATTATGTTTACAACCATTCTTTTAAAGCAAGAAATATTATTCCTGAATGATTTTTCATTCAATAACATAATCTAATGATGAGTATTCTGACAAACCACAGGGTTTGAAAACAATTTTACAAATTTCAAGAGCAAGTGTAATAATTTCACATAATTTCAAACTAATTTTAAATTGATAAAAAAAAAGTTTATTGTTTTAAACTCTTATATTTCCAGGTAACAAAACCAAAATATACAAACTCATAAATGCACCTCAAGTAAATGCTTTTAAATTTTTTCATACTCTTATCTCAATGTATTTTAGAAATAAATTTCATTTCAACTCATTATCTTAGTTTGTATAATTATTTTTATATTGAATGCATCAAATAATGTTTTTTTGAATCTTAAAATATAGATCCATTATTCAAGTTTTATTAAAATATATGAAACTAAACAATACTCAAGTTTATGTGACCAGCACATAGCAACCCAAGACTAAAAAACAATATATACAAAATGGCACAGAAAACAAAAATGATTCCATTCCTTTCAAGAGTAGACATGTAATAAATATTGGTGGTATAACTATGAAAGCTAATAAGAGATTTTTTATAAAAATATATAAAAGTTGCTTAGGGAACATAATTAGTTAGAAATGTACCATACTTAGAGTTAGTTAACCTTTAACCAAATGAACTATATGGGTAAATGCATAGGTTACACAGTTGGCCAATAAAAGAAAACTTTTAAGTACAAAAAGTAATGTTGAATACAATTGTTATCAACCATGACAAATAAACATGTACTGTTTAAATATTTAATGCTTAGTTAACTATTACAAATTTAAGAAAAGAAATAAAATTAACAATAAAAACAACTGTTACAAAGTGCATTTGAAAGCCATACTTCGATATGGCACAAAAAGTTAACGTGTACAAGTATTGCATTCATAACAGTACATACTTTCAACTCATAACAGTAAAAATCACATAACATTGACTAACTTTAAAATATAAAAATAATTATATAAGAAAATTTTAAGCTAATTTTATAAAGTAAAAGAAATTCCACATGCTAACAAATAGACTAATAACAAATTAAAACTTAAACAATTTTGGCACATATGTTTTAAAAGCATCGTCAAATTTGATAAAATTATTTCAATTAAACTTAAAAATTAGAAAACAATTTAAAAATTCCATACATTTTAAATTACCAGTAGACTTAAAGTATAATAAAAACTGAAAATGTAGTAAGTAAAAATCTATTACTTAAAGTTGAAAGAGATACATTTACAACCAATAGATGAATTACATTTTTGAATGAGAGTACATGAAGAATGACAAAAACACTCAGACATAAGGTCATATCACAAATTCAGTAAGATTTAAGAATTACAGAATTTAAAGCTATAGAGGATATCCAAAAGCCAAGTGAACATGAATATAAGCACAAGATTGGATATTTTTCAACCTTTATGAGTTTAGTTATTAATTCAAGAAATTTCGCATCAAATGTGTGAATACACATTTTTTTTTACCTCTAATGATAATTCAATATATTACCAATTTCATACATAACAGATTGCATTTTTTCAATAACAAATAGCAAAATGAAAGTATTCCATTTCACAGTTCTATTCTATGTACAGTAAACAGTTTACAAAGAGAATTATGCAAAGCATTCTGGTCTAGAAAATGATAAATGGCGTTATAAATCACTTATTTGTAATGATCTTTGCATTTGAACATTTGGTGGTTTTCCCAGCAATTCTAATCTATTAAGATGACAATCACGGCATAAAAGATGACCATCCAGTGGATAACACCTTTTGTCAGGTTCATCAGTTAACTGTAAACCACAATCCTAAGGAAAAATAAAATGTTAATTTTACACATGATTGCAATTTCAATTTCAACATGTAATCTAAAAAACAACATAAAATAAAATATGAATGAGAAAAAAATCCACTAAGAGAAGAAAGGTCTGTATAGTAGGGATTACAAGCCACTAAAATGTGTCTGTAATAGTAGCTAACTGAATTCATTGGCCAGACTGCCCTTTTTAACATAGTTCAATATCAATTGAAAGTACTATAAGTATTAGTAGATATAAGTACAGGCAATGAAAAAAAAAAGAAGAGTTGTAAAATTTAATTTTTTTTCTTCAGTCACAGTTACTAGCAGAAAGCATAACAAACCAAAGATACTGGGTTACATAACCTAAAGTACATAAAAAAGCTTATTGAAACTAATTAGTTCTCAAAAACTAATTATAACAGATTAAAGTGAAAGGAGAAACTAAACACTATATATTCAAGTATGGCAACAGTCTGATGCTATCCAAGAACTTTACAATTTTAGTGATCTTCAATAAAATTCATATTTCTTCTTGGGGGCCTAGGGTTGTTAGCAGTCCAAAATCTTTTATTGAGGATGATTTTAATAGAGTGCAAAATTAATTAAAAATATTGGGGTTTATTATTGATTGGATAACTTTTTTTGTATTTACTATCATACCTATTCTTAATACTCCACAAACAAAATATGTAACAAAAATATCATAAAAACTTTTTATTTAAGAACATTACTCTATGGAGATCTTTACATGTTAAGTTTAAAAAGGTATTGCCTTTATAATACAATGATAGGAATGTAGAGCAAAATAAGAACAGAAACGTCTTGCCAGGTTAATCTTTATAGTCAAAAGAAAAGTACTTCAACAGAGATAATGATTACTGTGTATTTCCATATGTAAACCAAGAACTTAATTATTTTATTTTAGCAAATCAATTATTGTGAACACAAAATTGATGTAGGAGTACCTTTTTATATAGGGTCATCTGAAAAGTTCTATTGATTCTTGCAATGGGTGCATGTTTGAAACTAGCTCTTTAATAACTCATAATTAGTGAAGTTTATAAATAAAGCAGTATTCAAAATATTGTAAATATTTCTGATAGTGAGATAGGAAGTGAACACGAAATTGATGTAGGAGTACCTTTTTATATAGGGTCATCAGAAAAGTTCTATTGATTCTTGCAATGGGCGCATGTTTGAATCTAGCTCTTTAATAACTCATAATAAGTTAAGTTTATAAATAAAGCAGTATTCAAAATATTGTAAACATTTCTGATAGTGAGATAGGAAGTTTGATTTAAATTCGAATAAAGCAATCTTGCAAAACTAGCAGGTATTTTTCTGCAGAAAGAGTTAATAAGTTAAGGAATTATACATAAGATGGGAAAGATAAACAATGCTTTTAAAAGAAAACTTGGTGTAAGAACCTTAAAACTAGCAGGTATTTTTCTGCAGAAAGAGTTAATAAGTTAAGGAATCTTACATAAGATGGGAAAGATAAACAATGCTTTTAAAAGAAAACTTGGTGTAAGAACCTTAAAATTAAGAAAAGATAAACATAAATGAAGTTAGAAAAAGAGTACTATCAGTTTATATACAGAAGCATACAGTATTTGATCAATTCATAAATTTTCATAAAGTATATAAAATAACGAAATTGAGGTCATTGAAATTGATACCTTACAATGTGAGAGAGGATTTATAATCCTATGAAATTGGTGCAATGTCAATTTTAATAGTAATCCTAACATAAATGTATGCAAAATTAATTTATGAGCATTTTTTTAAACAGGATCATTTAGAAAGTTCTGTTGGTTTTTTGCAATGGGTGCATGTTCAAATTTAGTTCTTAAATAACTCATCATGAGTAGAGCTTTTAAACCAAGTATATTTCAAATTAGATATATTTTTGTGTACAATGCTCTATTCTGGTAATTCAGGTGATTATTTATCCCAAATTTATTTACAAATGCTTATGGTAAAAAAGATGTAAAAAGACAAAAGTTGTATTCTATTATTTTTTAAAATTGATGACTGGTAAAAATTGTGGTGTACATTAATTATTTACATTTTAAATGCCCAGTTTCAGGGAGGCAAGATTAGTTAGAAAACAATTTAGGTCATTAAAATAACATTTACAAAAGAAAAGTTACTTTCACCTTTGTATTGTTGGTCATTTTAAAGAAATTATCACAAAAACATGGTATTACAAAAGAGCTGTTGAATGATTAAATATAAAGAAATTTTTGTATATTAAACAATTTTGTTGTGTATTATGGAAAGCAATTCAATTTTAAGAGAGTGTATTGTACTTGTATGGCAAAATTTGCTTCTTTGAATATTGATAAGCAAATTAAAAAATTTTTTTTTACTAAAAAAATTCTATTGAATCAACTCTTTACTAGGAATGAGAAATGAAAGACAAAAATAACATTAAAAAGAAGAACTGGCTGAAGAACATGAGAAATAAAAAAATAAAATGCAATAAAAACAAACTAGTCCTTGTAAAAGTGTCAGAGAATTTTGAGATGAATACCATTAAGCAATCTCAACAGATGTTAACACTGAATTAAAAATCAAAAGACATTATCTTAATTTAAGATATCAAACCACAGATGTTTAACTATTAGATTAAACTATCAGTTATATTGAACTATTAAACAAATTTGCTTAACTACTAGAGTGTTCTTTAAAACTTAAAAGTTTGTTCACTGTTTTTTTAAGAGACCACAGTTTTCTATCTTAAGTTATCATTCCACCATGAAACTTAAGCTTAAAAAATTAAACATTTTCAATAAACACCTTAACTTTTTAGAAACAAAAGAATAATGAAGTGTGAAAAACTATTTTTTTTTATCCTACACCAGACCTAGACATTACCACCATTAGTATTTTAAGGGCAGCCCAATATAGTTCAGACACATACACAAAGATACTAGAGACAAAAAAAAAGTTTCAATATCTACTAATTACAAGTGTTGAAAATTAGATTCAAACATTCACATCTTGGAAAAAACCCACTGAATTTTCCCAATAATCATAATTTTAACTTATAAAATCGAGCAGATTAATTTAACAAGTTAAAAAAGAAAACATTTATAGTTCTGAAAATGAACTTTTTTTTTAGGTACATTTACAGCCATATTCATAGCCATCAGCGTCGAGGTTAACCAGCGGTTAAAGAAAGAAAAAGTAGCTTTCCGTTGACTCTGATTGGTGGAATTCTTCTTTGATCGAGGATTTAGCACTGACGCTGATGGCTGTGAATATGGCTGTTAAGCTACCTTTTGTATACCTACAGCCAGTGATCATTGAGAAATACAAAGGATTTTATAGTGATCCATGGAATTTTTTAATGTCATTAAAATTTAAAATAATTTAGTAAATAAAACAATTATGTGAAATTAAGATAAAAAAAATAGTTTTATTTTCAAAATTTGACATTCTTAGTCATTTTTAAGGTATTATTAGTTAAGACTTAACTAATGTAATGTAATGGTGAACTTAATTCACTAAAGGATTCTCAGTTTTTTGGTTACAAGATTAAGGTTCTATATGGGTTACTTTTTGGTCTAATTTATTAACCTTAAGTTATTGTAAATAAAATAACAATTAAAAATCAGCGTTTAATTAATGAATCCTTCAATAAATTACATTTAATCATAGAACTCATTCAGTTTAAGTTTAGAGATGGTTCTGCGAAAAAAATGTTTAAGTTGACAAATTTCACGAAATATCCTTTGCAAGGAATATGTTGGTTGCATTCACAACATTATTGATTCTGCATTTCTACATACAGATGGCATAAAGCATAATTTAATGCATGGCACATTCTGTTCACCAGAGAGATTTAATAACATAAAAACTTTCCCCAAGCCCTTAATTTTAAATAAGTAACTATCATAAATCATTCAGGTTGAGTTACTTGTAGGTTAGATAAAAGGAAAAGTATAAGGAGGAAGTAGAAATAAAACAACATCCTTTAAAATTCAAATAGTGAATTGAGTTTACTAGCTTTTGGTTAGTTACCTTAAACCAGTTATTTGGTTTTATTTTTATTCATTACTACAGTTTAGATATTAAAATGCCTGCATAGTTTAAGACTAAAACATGTTTTTTGAGCTAAAAACTTTGGAGACCAATATTCTAGAAAAGTGGTTCCCATAGAGACTCGCAAATCCTTTTTTACTTTCACAGCAAGGGTAAATAACATAGGTTAAATTTTGACATTAGTTTTATTCTTAACTGCCCTCAATATTCACTTTTGATGGAAAGTATTTGCAAAATTATGAATTAGTAATTATCACTTTAAACTAATGGTAATAGAAATAGTTATGCTAAAACACTATTGTTTTGGTATTGACACTTCTTTTATCCCCAAATCTTAGGATGATAAAAATGTTTCAGAACAACAATCCCTAAAACAAAGTGAAGTAAATGTTTATTTACAAAGATATGTAATATTGCCAAATGGAGCAAGGTGTTTCAATACCTTTTCATCAATTTTTTACACTTAGAAAATACCTTCATACAAATTTGATCAAACATTTCCTGTCCGTCTTTAATGGATGTATACTTACATCAATATTAAACTGGAAATTTTTTAAAAACCCACGGACCCCCAATGGGTCTACAGACCACCCATTTGGAACCACTGTTCTACATTATAATACTACATAAAACATTTTAAATACCATTTGCTTTTAAATAATGAATTAAAGAAATTACATTACTTAACAATGATCAAGCTTGAATTTGATTTTGTATTTCAGAATAAAGATTAAAAGGAGACTTACTTCACAAATATAACAATCAATATGGAAATCCTTATCCATAGATACAACTCTAACAGTTTCATCAGTTCCCTAAAAGAAATACACAAATTGTTGTTCAGAGGTGTTTAAAATACAATAATAATCTATCTGAATTATAATATTATGTTCTAGACATTGTTTAATACTGACATACCATTGGCTGACATAACATTTATTATTTTACTGATTCGTTAATTGAGAAAGTATTTGATGGAAAATTAACTTGAATTAAATCAATTTTTATCCTATTAATTTGAAAAACTCCTATTTCTAATAGAATATAAAGTAATTATATAATCTAAGAGAGATTATAAAATGGAAAAGGGTAGATTTAACACAAATTCAATTTTATATATATTTATACTAAATAAATGGTCCATACAGAATTTACCTCAACAGGAGTAATAGCTTTTCCACACATAGCACATTTAGGAGCATATATCCTAAAAATGAAAGAGACAATTAGAATACAAGAACAGTTTTTACAACAACAAGATTTGATATTATAACTCTTGACAACTTAATTTTAGTATTAAGAACTTTTATCAGAAAAATAATCAATGGTAAGCTTTTTATAAGGTATATTGATTCACTATTTTTATAGTAAACCAAAAAATATAGTTAAAGTTATTTCAAGCTAAAATATCTTGTCAATAAGTTTTAGTTTTATTATTTTATACAATAATGACTATTCATAAAATTTTATGTAATGAAAGAATATGAAATTTCTGTCTCTTCCACCAAAGAATATTTATTTTAAAAAACAACAAAAATCCACAAAACATTTCTTAAAATCACTGATTATAGATAAATGATGATTATAGATGAATAGATAAATCACAATAAAGTTTTTGTGCACATGCATATTCAACTTACATATGATAATCTTCCACACAATATATTTTATTATCCATATCAACTGTAAATCTCACACCATCTAAACATTCGTTACACACACAGCACCTGAAGCACCCAGGATGATATGATCTCCCCATAGCCTGTAGTATCTGCAATGAAAATCTATTTATAATACATTTTTAAGGTAGTATAAATAGAATGAAGATTTATTTCTGTTCATTATTTTTTTATCCTACACTTAAGGATAATCCAAAAACCTTAACTCCATGTGATAGCCCAGTATAATTCAGAAATTTTTATATGCAATGTCAATTATCACATTAGATATACTTAAAAAAATTAATATTTAACTGAAAATAGTCATTTTTTTTAAAGTCAGGGATGAGTTTGTCCAAAGATGAGAAATGATGAAGCAGAGGAAAATCAGAGAGTTTCGCGAAAGAAACTCATGCTTGGAAGGTTTGTGCCAACAACTAAATGTAGTTAAAATTGTTCTTTTTATCATCACATTTTACCCAGAGTAGTTTTGAAATACAAGAGAAATTGTGAAAAGAAAAAACAATACATGGATCTTTTCTTTAGTAAGCAAAAATTTAATCATACAATTTTTGTTTCTAAATGTAAATAAAAAAGATTTTACTCACCATTTCCATTATTAAGTGACCACAAACAGCACATTTTTCAGCTGTTTGTTGAAAACCAGAATACTGCAAAAGTAAACAAGTAAAAATTAACTACCATTCCTGACAATAACCTTTTGGCTAAATGTTTAAAATAATCTCACTACTTAAAAATAACCATAAATTCAAAAACAAGAGATATATTTTTTTAAATCTTAATTGTGTTCCGAATCTTATATTGCCTTATAATTTTAAATAAAATTTAAGGATTTAACGTTATGGCTTTAATAGTATTGAACCTATATAAGAGGGAAAACAGGAAATGGGAAATTCTTTTACTTACTAAGTAATCTTCTTCACAGTACACTTTTCCATGCACATTATAAAATGCCTTTCCTCTCAGAGCTCGACCTAAAATTTCCAAGAAATTAACCAATGTGCAGTTACACATAAACAATTAAAAACTATGTATAATATGGTCCAGAAATGTTGAATACCCTTTCTTTAATAAAAAATGACTAATAAAACGATAAAATTGATTAATGGATATTTATTTTGCATTCAAATTCAATTACACCAAACTTTCACACCATAATATTTGAAAATTTCTCCTAATAAACGTTTGACACTTTCTTCTTTTTTCTAGGCAAAAATCTATTAATTAAAACCCAATAAATATGAAAAGCATGGAAATTTTACTGATAAAATATGGATAATCCAAGTGTCTCCTAAGTTTTTTGCACCAAGAAAAAGCCTTTCTATAGGTATTCTTATTAGAAAAACATGCATTCTATATCATTGGCATAACAATATAAATTTGTTTAACATTATTACAAAAACAGCTGCCTTAAATGTCAATGGATGTATGTAGATGGGAAAATGTAATGGATGTACTACAGTGGGAAAAGCTATTATTCAAGCACAATTTGTGTTCATGAGGAAAAAAATAATAAAATGACCCATTATACCTTATATGACCACCCGATGAAAAAGTTTCCCATAGCACAATGTGCTGGGAAAGTGTCACAAAACAAGAATATATAGAAACTGACAATTTCTTAGGAAATTATAAGAGCTATTTTAACATGACCATAAAGAAAGATAATTATATTTTGTTATAAAATCCAAGCACTACAGTTAATTTTATTCTTGATATTGATTATGAATAACTAGTTCAACAAACTAGATAAAAAAGTAATTGGATAATTACCACAAGAACAGCATATGAAACAATTTGTGTGATATAGGTTTCCCATGGCTTGGCATGCTTGACCAGCACCAGCAACTTTTTCTCTACATATATGGCAAATACCTATAAAAATAATTGTTTAATGTTTCTCAAATATTTTAATATCAAATATTGACTTCTTGACCTGAGTAATACAGGTTAAAAAGAGCAAGTTTCAAACTTAAAAACTAGTTGATTTTTGTTTAATAATTCTAGGCTGGTATAATACTATGGAACTAGTATTTAAGGTATTTAAAAAATTAATAAACACTTTCTATGACATAGTGATAAATTTAAAATTAATGCATAAAGTTATTAAATGTCCTACAAGTAAAAGCTTAAAATGAAAGTATTAACAATACAACATTTTCCTTTAAGGGTAAATATCCATTGAATTAAACAAATTTTAATTAATTAATTTAATAATAAAAATTAAGAATAATTTAGATTACAAAATTAGAAGCTTAAATTGTGAAGGAAAACCATCATTTTATCATAATTAAGAAAACTTAAGGGAGCATTAATTACTCAATATGATTGACTGGGAAATAAAGTCCATTAAAATTTATTTTCTGCAAAAAAAATGTCTTTTAACCATTTAAAAAGAATTATTTTTGTCCCATTCATGCATATATTAAAATGACATACTAAAGAGAGCATAAGACACACAAAGCTTAAACTTTTTTTTCTGAAATAAAATCAGTAACAGCAAACATTTATGACTTTTGAATAAAATTTATTCAAGATATGGGAAGCATTTAATTTTTTATTCCATTGAAATAAATTTTATTAAATATTTTTTTAACAGTAATAAAATTTTCCTTATGAAAATAAATTATAATCTACCATAAGATTCCCCTCTACTTTAATGGTACTTCAAAGGAACTGACCATAGAAAATAATAATATAAAAACCCCATTAGTCATTGAAGTTAAAATAATAACGAATTAAGGATGGTTTAAATTTTTTATTATGGAGTCGTCATTATACATTGCTATCGATTTTAATAAATAAATAAAAAAATTGCCTATTTTTGGTTGGTAAAACTTGTAAAAAGCACGTTTTAAAAACAATAACAATCCTGAAGTCACAACTTAGGTTTTATTAGAGAAAAAAGTAAGTAGTTCAAATGCTGAACTAGATGAAACATTACTAAAAAACAATCCAATTTTCAACAATAATAGGAACGGTAAATTGTTAACTTGAACTGAAAACTATACTTACTTTCCATCCTCATTGTCATGAGTATACGGCTCGGCCCGATCAAAAGATCGGAACAAGATCATCCAAACGCTAATAGTGACTAGCGGCTGACTTTTGGATGATCTTCAAAAGGAAATTCATAAAAACGGTAAAGCGAAACTGTCGTTACCGACAACGGAACACAGAAAATTTTTGGGATGACTAGGGCTACATTAAATTTTTAACAAGACGTGCTCGATGTAAAGTTTAAACATACGGAACGTTGCCCGTGAACTTAGCCAAAAGCAAGGGAGTAGAGAACTATTTTTAGGGTTGAGCAAAGGCTGGAGGGAGAAACCGCGGCTGCTCTATCCGAGGATATCATTGTCACACTTAGAAGCTTCAAATTAAAAAAAAATGCCGTTTATATGAACAGGAGTAAACAGGGGAGAGGTGTCAGTAGACAATAAAGGAAGAAGATCAAAGAGTTAGTTCCCCAAGTCGTTTATCTTTCGAACGTATCAAGTTTCATCTCAAGCGAATCTATGTCTACAATGAGTGGAGAAATCGGTAAGAGCCATGATTAAGATTAAACACACGAGAATATTTTAAACTACAAGCCATTAACGACCATAGAAACGAGGTCATCTTCCAATATTGAAAAAAAAAAGTTATCAATGATATTTTCTGGCATACGACGACTATAAGGGTTTATAAACCGGCTACATTAAAAGCTATAAATAAATTGCTTCACAGTCAGAGATTGTACTGGTAATGCCTGAATAATTCAGCAAATAGCAGTGAGATAGACTATCACGAGGGATGACGAAAAATCACGAATAATGAAGCTGTAGCAACATGGTGCTGGACAGCGGGATCCAATTATATGGGGCAAAGATCAAAGCCTCCATTACAAGACGCAGCTAATAGCTGATTGGAAGAATTAATTTCTTTCAATGATAAATCATAATTGCGTGAGAAATAACCGTGCGCTCATTGCGCATGGACTATGCTTCTGTGCTTTTAAAAAGCCTAACGATAAAGAAACCTTTTTTAAGATAAGAAATAAACCGAAAAAAATTTGGCGATAGTAGTCGGTCCGAGTGGTTTTTCAGACAATCCGGCGTCAAATGCAGAATAAAGATTGATGCACAACTAAGAATGGTCAAAACCTGAGTTTCGTCTTGAATGAATATTTACAGATACCGGGAAACCCAGGGAAATCTTGGTGTAAATTAGTAAGGCGGGAGAAAGATCAGAAATCTTAAAAAAAAATGGGGAAATCAGAAATGACACTGATCATCTTTACAAAAAACGGCTGCGTCTTAAATATTTTTTTCTTACATTTTTCGAAAAGAAAAAAAGAAATGACCATTTTATAGCCTTCTTTCAGATCTGCATGCTAAACAAGAACGCATTAAATTTACAAGAATAATTTTTAGTTACAAACAGTATTGTATAACCTCAATATCTGGAAATCGAAGGGACCCGAAAAAGAAAAGAAGAGATCTTCGACCGAAAAACTTCGAGCGAGTTTTCGAGGTAATAAAAGTTACCCCAAAAAATAAAGTTAATCACTAAAAACAACGAGAAACCGAACATATAATTTATGAGTTATAGTAATAGTACTGTTTGAATATATCAATGATATATACGCTAATATCCTAATTCAGGATTCCTCAACAAAAAAAAAAATCTGTCTAGTGGTCTGTCGTAACAAAAAATGTAATTTTTCCATATTGATAGTACAGAGTGTTTTTTCAGGGTTAAAGAGTAATTACTTAAGATAACAAAGTTTTTCAATCGTTTAAAAGTGAATAAACACTTTAAATATTCTTAAATCACACATTAATTATATTGAGGCAGTAGGCACAAAAGATTCTCCATCAAATGTAAGAGAAGAGTCGTTCCCTTACTATTAAAATGTAAAAGCTAATTTTCTGCTTATAATTTGAGCTTTAACTGAAATAGTTTTTCTAGAACAAATAGTAAACTTACTATTCCATATTTCCTTAAGACCTTACCTTCGCTTTCCTTTGTGGATGTAGTCATGGTAATGGGATACCCTGCCCGATTTTTTTCTTTTTCTGCACGACTTTTGTCGGTGGGCTCGTTTACAGTTTCGCAGCAAGACCAAAAATAATTATTTCGCATCCAGACCACTAGGGGCATATCCTTCGACATGTTTTTCCCCCGAAAAGTATCAATGGAAAAGGCCCCCCCCCCCTAGGTTTGGTCAGTTCCCCTTATCGTTTTCCCACGAATCGGTGTTTTCCAGACAAACCTTATCGGTTGATAGAACGGGCGAATCGAAAGTGGACATTCGGCCGCGAACCGACATGCCAGGAGGAGCCCGTCGGTCTCCCCGATTGACCAAAAAGCCACCATGACTGCCCCTGCCGGTCTGAATAGAGAATGGATAGACTTTTACAACGGCCGGGGATAAGAAAACAAAAGGGGACCTCCCAGACCTTTATTTATTAAATTTTAAAGAAATTAGTAAAACTATCTGATAAATAGAGTCACTCTAAAACAGCTAGACACCCGCTAGCCATGAGCTATTGCTTGTTTGCCAAACAAACACTGTCCCAGAAGATCAGGGAAACGGAGGGCCCCCTACGAAAAATTTTGAATTTTAGAATGCTTAAAAGAGGTTTTTTAATTACTTTTTTAGGTAATCTGAGGGGCCCGTCTCTGGAATTGTAATTGAAAATTTCTTCAAGGGCCCCTGTCTTGCCCGGGCCAAATTAGAATAAGCATTCAAATTCAGTTCTGCAGATAGAAAAAACTCGGAGAAAATTAAGGCGATAGCACCAACAACTGTCGAGAAGGCAGGCCTCTGTCGGCAAGCCATCAAGCCAATGTCACTGGATTCAACAATTGTCGAGAAAACATGATTTTAAAGAGCGAGAATCTAAGAATCACTCTCATGACAAAGCAAGTTGTTCTTCCAACATCACTATCCAGTTACATGTGGGCTTTTCAGCGGTGCGGCCAGAAGATTAGGGGAAAATCTAGATTTGGTAAAAAAAACCCCCAGAGGATACGTTTAGAATGAAATGGGTTCATTGCGTGTAGATCCCGAGTTGTGTCCAAACCAAAATAATATTTTAAAATTATTTGATACGCTAAGGTTCAAATTCTAACCTTTTAATTTTCTTAAAAGTTTTATTTAACCTCTAATGCATACATGTAATTTATTATTGTAATATTTAGCGATCAAAAGCCCACACGCATAAAGCTCTAGTCTTGTTACATCCTGTACCTGTAGGGAGAGGCATAGGAAAATTAACAGAAGATAGGTGTGGGCTTTGGTCGGGCGTTGGATTTAAAAAGTAGGTCGCTATGTTCAAACGTTTGGGGAAAAAAACCCGGAGAATATAGGTCAATGAGAATAATTTTTTAAAATAATAATAATAATAATGAAAATAAACCTAAGCATTTTTTCTGGACAAATAATGTATTTTTTTGTAGAAGTAAGTAATACATATTTCTAGGTTATTTTTCAATTGTGATGCAGAAAAATTTAATATTGTTGCAGTAAAAATTGAAATAGAGTTGATAATTTAAAATAATTTTTAGTTTTTAAAATTAGTTCTTACACAAGGAACAAATTGCAATAAATGATTTTTTTAATGGTTTTTCACTTTTAGTTATGGGGTCATTCCACAGTGACTGACGTTACATTTAGACTCTGTTTTGACTTTATAAATTCAGCTCTGTCTAAAAATATAAAGACTATATTTTCGAAATTGATGTTAAGATTTTTAATCGATACATTTATGCTATCCTTACCTGCTTTTTTAAATAATAAGTTTTTTTATTGCTACAGAAAGGTTAATAGAAAAAGTGACTGATGTTATGCAAAAGTGACATAGAGAAAAGTATGTTTTTATTATTTCAAATATCTCTTTAAACTTAATACCAGGGTTGGAAAAAAACATGTTTTTTTTTCTATAAAAAACAAAAAACATGTTTTATTTGTTTTAAACGTGTTTTTTTTTTGTTTAAAACGTTTTATTTGTTTTTTTTTACCCGCGACACAGACATTCTAACAAAACCCATGATTTAAAAAAAATTAAATTAAGTTAAGTTTTTAAAATTGAAAATGGATTAACAAAGCTACCCCTGACATCAAATGGCATCTTGAGCTTTTTAGCACCTGTTTCTTTGAGCTTGGCTGAAGTAAAATGATTGTTTTGGAAATATGATACTATGTCAACAACTTCAGCTTTTACATTAGAAATGTCGATATATTTTGCTAAAAAGTTTAAGATACGAGCTAAACATTTATAAGTTATTATATTCATATTCATTTCAGTGTTTTTCAGTTCATTGGGTATTTTGACGACATTAGCAGCATTGATCGTTTAAAATATTAAAATAAAACATAAAGAACAGGTCAATTATAAAAAAATATGATTTTTAAACAAGTTTATTTGTATTTTTTATTAAATAACTTTCTAGAAAAAATAAAAAAAAAAACAGTTGAAAGTAAATACTAAGTTTTATATTATATACTAATGCCATTTGTTCATAGAAAAAAGAATTACTAAAAAAGTACATGTGTTTTAAACAATGTTTTTTTGCTTTGTTTTAAACGTAACAACCCTGCTTAATACTACAGCCTAAAATTATTTTTTCCAGTAAAGAGGATATTTTAAACTTTATGAAAAGGATTTGTTTCATTAAAAAAATGAAAATTGAAATTGTAGAAATTATGGAATCCTTGTGACTGATGTGCTACATTGACATTCATTTAATTTTTAATTATTGATTAAACTTAGTACTGAATTAAATTTGGGGGAAAAAAAACGTGTTCCCAACATTTGAGTATAATTTTATAAAAATTCATTCTTTTCCACTTTATTGGGGAAAAAATTGAATAAGAAAACAATTTTTTGCTTCTGTGTCCCTATTTTCATGGAATGAACCTATGGCCTAAATAACAACATAGTAAAAATTGGACAGAATCCAACTAAAGGAAACCAACAAGAAAAAGCTTTTATTGCAATTTTTGCCATGTGTAGGGCCTAATTTTACATAGTTAAGATTTTTTTAAAATTTTAAACTTTCTTTCAAAGGGTCATTCCACAGTGACTGATGTTACATTTAGTGTTGCAAAGGCTGGAAAAAACCCGGTTTAAACCCGGGAATAAACCGGGTTTTTTGGGAAGGGAATTTTGAAAATTTCCGGGATTTTTCGGGAATTTTGACCTTTGACACAGGAGAAGGAAAAAAAATCTAATCTCGGTTAAGAAATCTTATTTATGTTGAAATTAATAAGTAATAATTACATAATTAATAATAAGACAAATATTAATAAGTTTAAAAATAACAAGTGTTGAGAAAAGAAATGAAAATTTTAACCTTAAGCCTATAAAGATGGCCGTCTTTATTTATGTTCAAAACTTCCTCAAAATTCCCAATATTCCCCAAAATTCCGGGTTTATTCCCCAAAATTCCCGGGTTTTTTCCCATGTTTCAAAAACTGCGGGAATTTTGCATCTCTAGTTACATTTAGATTCTGTTTTGACCTAATAAATTCAGCTCAGTCTAAAAATTTTATACCAACGTTGTAACAAGACTTTAATTTAAAACCAAACAAAATAAAATAATTTTGCTAAAGTTAATATATGGACAATATTTAAAAGTTAAGTTGTTTTCTATGCTGCACCTTAAAATTTAATTAGGATAATAATTCATAATTCAACTCTACCTTTGATTCAACAATAATTCTTTATCTAAATCTAAATATACTGAAACCCTTTGTGTGATACCCAGGGCATATAACCCATTTGCTACACTGTAAAAAAAATTCATTTTTTACGCATTCATTTCAGTGATTTTTTCACAGATTTAATTAAACTATTCAACAATATTATATTCTCAATCAGAAAAAAAATATTAGTTAAATATTACTAATTGCTTAAAGAGAAAAACCATTTGTACTTAAATGATCTATATCAAAGGTTAAAAACTTTTGCTGAGGTCAATGAGTTAAAATTATAAATAAAATAACAAACTTAAAAACAACAGAATGTAAAACATAGATGCTAATAGCTGTTTTCGGTGGTGTCAGTCAACCACCTTCACCTTGAAGGGGGTTGGCTGATACCACCATAATGATTCGTTATTTACAATTCTAACGAAGTATCTATATGACTGAAATGATATCTTTTAAAGAACTAGTATTAAATGATTGGTTTGTAAACGTGAACTTTTCTTTTTTCTTATCATAGATGGGTATCATAGGCTTTGGCCTTCTAGGGGGCTATTGCGCCGATGAGTTTAGTTTTGTTAAACTTTGAAAAAAGTAACTACTACTTACCAAAGAAATCTGTCTCGGAAGGGTTGTTTTCCATTTCATCTTCGATTTCCCTCATTAATGCTTCTATCTTTTTTTCAGCTTCAGTTGGTCCTTTACTACGTGGAGGAGTAATATTGTAAGGAAGAAAAGTTTTGGAATTCAGAGTATTTGGTTTAAAGTCACTGTACTGTTTAATGGGTACTGGATTCGATGAATCAGAATTTTGGGAGCAGGATTCTGGAACGTCTTCAGAGTTTTCTTCATCCGATTCTTCACTATCATCTAAAGTCGAAAAAGAAACCTTTTTCTTCTTCTCCTTATTTACAGAAGTGCAAGTAAGCTTCTCAGAAGGTTCAGCAGAAAAACTTGGTTTGGTAGCGTTGTCATCATTGCCTTGGTCAGAGTTAAATCCACTTACTGGAGTGCTGTCAGAAACGTGAAACCCAATGAAGTGATTTGCACTAACAGCATGAGAAGTGACGGTTGAATGTGAAGAAGGTGCAACATCTTGATTTATTGGGGGTGATATCTTATCAACAGTGGGGGCTTTAGGTGTGCTAATGGTATTTTGACTATTTTTCACCTCATGCAAATTTGCATAAATTGGACTGTTCACAACAGTGCAGGATGCAGGCATTAGCGTGGATTGATAATCATTCCTTTTTAAACTCGACTTCAAGGTATTCTGAAAAGTTCCAGCAGCTTCTATATTTTGTGGATTATTCATAGCTTTAGACTGATTTTCAGTTACACGCATCTCTCTGATATTTTCATAGACGGGATTCAATTCATCTGCACCGTTATCTTCACAAATACTATTAATGAATTTCTCATGCTGGGATGCCCCAGAGAAATGGGAAGGAATTGACTTCAAATTAGCACCACAAGAAGTCTGTTTGGAAGGAGGAACTGGTCCCCCAGATATATTTCCAGAACAGCATTGATTAGAAGAAATATTGCATGGATTTGAAATCTGGCTGGGATCCCAAGGAAAAGTTATATTGGAATGAATTAATTTATTAGATTCTCCACAGCAATAAGCAAAACTGTTACCTTGTGAAGAGCTATCAGTTTTTGGAATGATTCTGCCGTATGTAGAGTTTGAACTGGAATCATCTTGTACTTCAGGAGTTGAAGTGTAGAGTTTGGAATTATATTGTGAGGGTAAATTACAGTAAATCTTCTGATCGTCAGGTTGTGAGTCAGCTTTCTCTGCCATCTTCTCTTCTAGTGGCAAACAGGTGTTACCGTCAAAACATTAACTTTATCAGATTTGTTGAGTAAACATTGCATCAGCAATGATTTTGAGGTTGATTTTTGGAGTTTCAAAATGAAATGTTCCATTGCAAAACAAAGCAAAAGCCATAAATATTCATTTTCATCATTAGCTGCGATGGCTATCCACTTCAATACAGAGAAAACAAACAGCTTCAGCCAACAAGAATATAAACAAACAAAATTCCTTTTCTTCAAGTAGTGGCGCTATCTATCGGTGAAAGAAAGTACTATTGGATTCACAAACGTACTTTATGCAGTTACACACGCCAGGTGGCGCTGTAGCTTTCTGAGGATGACGATTTGCTTGTGACGGGTTTTCGTTTTCGGTTCGCCGCCCGTCAGCGTATGAGAAAAAGTAGGACTCATGACAACATTTTGAAACACTAAATAGTCTTCTGTTTGAGCATTTATTTTTGTTAAAAAGAGATTTTTTCTCAAAGCTTTTCAAACTGCTGCACATTATTCTTAAATGCAGGATTTTAAACTCTTCTGTGCTGATAATAATAATTAATTAATTTTAAATGTTTAGTAATTTAATTTCAAAAGATATTTTGGTAATAAACGAGAGTTCTACAGATTTGTACCACTCTAGAAGAACGTAATTTGAAGTTCTTTGAAAAATCTAAAAGTATGAGTAGGTAATTTACCTCAAAACTAATTTTGATTAATTTATAATTCTGAGATATAAATATGAGTTACATTCAAACTTTTGGTAAACTGATGAGGGAGGCCCTATGTGGTTACTAACGCGGAAAACCTAACCGGGAATTTTTTTTCAAATCTGTGTTATAATAGTATTTATAAATTATGAATCCTTCATTACTTGAAAGAATAGTATATCTTTCATCATTAAACATTGAGTTTTTTCCTCATTTAAAAGTTGTATATTTTGGTATATGAGGATACTTTGACTTTTGCAATTATTTTTCATTATTTGTATCAAAAATACATTTAAATAGGTTATTAATGGAATTTTTTATTCTGTTTATGTTTTTGAGATTTTTATGGAAAGTCTGATAAAAAATCAAAACAGATATTTTTTGATTAAAAAATATTTAAAACTTTCATAAGGATACTCAAAAAATATTAAAAACTAACCATTTAATAAAATTTTGCTGCAGGTGGAAAAAATCATTATAACCGAGAGGGAGATTCTTTAACTTCTTCAAGTTGGGAATTGGGAACCACTGCTTTTTATGAAGTTCATTACTTCAAACCTCACAAAGCTTTTAATGTTCTTGAGATGGTTAATTAACTTTTAAGACAGAGTTTATCACAGAACTTTATTTTTAAAATCAAAGACCACTATAAATTGACATGCATATAAGTTTGTTCCTCAAAATATTTTTTAAATAAAACATGATTGGTTGTACCTATAAAAATATTATACAAAAACTATATTTCGGCAATTTTTATCCAAAATGGATTTGATCAATATTGATAGTTTTATTACACTTTCCATGCTTCCTATTACAACCTCTTAGGGAAATTATTTTCATAATTAGTTTTATAAACCAGCTTGAAAATTCACAAATATGCAATAGTAAAGATATTAAAAAACGTACAAGTCTATTGTATATGGAATGAGACGTTTTTTTTAGGTTAATTCATAGTACAGAATACTGGTTTCTCCACAAATAGTTAGTATGATAAAACACAAAACACTAACTTTAAAGTAGAAGAAAGCAGCAAATAAAAAAGGAACAGTTAAGAACAGAATGTATTTTAGTCACCCACTAAAATTAAAAGAAAATCCACTATGATTTCAAATTTACATTAATCACTTTACGTTTCACACATTAGTTACGTGACATGCACAAAAAGATATTCCCTTTCACACAGAAGTTTGGAATTTTTAATTTTCTTAAAATTCTTCTTAAAACTTCTCATTGAAATAATGAATTAGCAAAAGAAAAATCATTATGATTAGTAGGGTCAGGTGGGGGGAAAAGGGTAAGTTGAACGATTTGCACTATTTTTGCGTTAGTTTTCTTTTTTACTAAAATAAATTTTAGAATACCGAACTTTTTCACCACGACACAAAAATGCTCTCAAAATGGTAAATATTCGAAAGAAATTTTCCCATTTCTGTGACAAAATTTTTATCAAAACTTGCTTTATATGAAAGTATAATGGTTTTACTGATGTTTAACCGATAAAGTATAAGTTTTCAGAAGTTTTTAACACCTCCAAAAAGCTTGTAAGATTTCTTTTCGGAACAACATGCATTTTACCTTAATTAAAATATTAACATATTAAAATTAATATGACAATGATACAAACATGTTAATCTGGATGCCACAAGATGCGCCACAGTAAATGATTTTTATTTAACTAATTTGTGCCTTTTTTGTATATAAAAATCACTTATTTTCTGCCCTCTGACCCTATATAATGAAGTTTTAATAATACAATAATAAAATCAAACAAATAACAAATTTGCAAATTTTAAATATAAAGCCGTGTTATGAATCATTCTTAGTTACTTTTTAATTGCAGTTTGATATACCATACCTAATGTGTTTTGTTGGACTTGACAAAGCATACAATTTTTAACAAATGGAATGATATAATTTCTTAATTCCTTAACACTGTTTTTCTGCGATTTATAAAATAATTCATTTAATGAAAAATATAATAAATACATCCTCATAGTAAAACATAAAATTTACAGCAATACATATGCCACACACTCACATCACCCACAAATCAATTACGTAATAGGAATATTACTTCCGAGGTCACATATTCGTTATAGAGAACACACAATCTGAAACTTTTTTAGAATCATAGTTAGGGTTACTTAATAAGTTTATTGTAAAAATGGATAGATGGTGTTAAATGTCCCTTATAATCTCCATAATAATTATAGGGGATTCAACACTAGTGTATCCTATCATTAAAAATTGTTAGTTCATTATTTTGATGAAATACCCTCCTAACTCTTATATACGCCCTTGATAGTATTAACAGTATTACTACAGACGGACAGTCACTTGGATAAAACAATCCATATCATCCTAACCTATCTAATGTTGGTGAGACTCACTGAAAAAAATTATAACCTTTTTAAAATTTTTGTCTCGCATGTCAAATTAAAAAATAATTATTACAGCTTAAATAGATATTTACTTCTATTTGTGTAGGAATATACAAATATAGCCATTCTTAAATGAAGTTTAACTTTTAAAGATACGACACTGGTATATGGAAGATAAATTATATATTGTAAAAATATATAAATAGTTATAATAATAAATAAGGTGCATTGAAAATATCCAAAATCCAAGGACGTTTAACTAAATATTGCTTTGCAAGAAACTTCACTATTCGCAATTCAAAACTATTTTTTAGGAGAGATAAAATTTCTAACACCAAACATTCTCAAACTGCAACCGAATTTCTAAATCTTGATCAGGGAAGAGTATTGATATAATTTTTTGGCTGAAAATAATTTTGAGTCTGGTTTAAAACTCTAATGTCTAATACAATAAAACGGTACCTCTTTTAAAACGTCTTGTCTTCAAAATATTAAAAAAAAAAAATACTCTTTTGGTAACCATATGGATATTCTTTACATTTGAAACCTTCATGAATCTTGTAATTTAAAATAATACCGAAATATAAGAAATGGGCATTTTTTATTCCTCTGCCTAAAAAACATAGAAACCACTTTCCTCGTGCTTCATCTTTAATAGATCCGCTACTGCCTTGAAATTTTTCGTTTTCGTTTTTATAACTCGTTTGTTGTATGTAGTACTTATATAAGATCTTTTGATGTTTTAAGCTGTTAAAAGCGGACAAGAAACCTTTCAGTCTTTTTTTTTGCATAGGAATACAGCATCCGGTTTTAATTCATTTTTTTTTGTAGTGTTGCCTAGTTATAAAGATCACAGGATTGTTTTACCATCAAATGATTGTACGTGGATGAGCTAGTTAGTACGAGTAACTTTAATAAAAAGTTCGCTTGAAAACAAGTCTTTCTAGTCTATTCCTCAGATTTGCAAGACTCTATCTTGTCATAAAGTATAGAGATTTATAGCTATTGGATGTAGTTAAGGCAACTGGTACAGTCTATGTCACCAAGGCTAATATTGTCTATTTAAAGTTTACGGTCATTTACTCCTTTTACAGGCATTCAAATATGTTGAAAGGAAATACTGATAAGTTCTTCCCAAATCCTCTTGGGAAGTTATTTTCACACACACAAAGTACCCAGTACACTATAGTACAGAAATTTTACATGCGCATAGGACCTAAATTATTTTATGGAAGACTAAGTTTGGGATTTTTTTCTGACATGTTCGCTGAACAGTGTTTTGCTTTTTACGCACTGATATATTTTGCTTAGTATTGTTAATAAATTAGAAACAAGGTAAAAACTCTAAATTCTGTGCTAAAGGTAAACACCAAGAAAATACTCCAGTTTTATCCAATCCGTTAAGGTATAGCGCCCAACTTATTATTAGTTTATCTTTTGATTCTTGTAAATAAATGAACTAAAGTTTTGACCTTGTTTCTGGGAGCCAGTTCCAATAAGCATTTCTTTGGCAGAGGTTTGTTTATAATAAACTAATTTCTAAAATCCTCTACAAGGGTTTGTTAGGAACTCTTAGCATCAATTGTAATAGGTTTCCAAAATAGATATTTATTTGTCATTCTCTCAGCACCAAATTCAATGTACCGAAATCATTATCTCCAGCGGAGTGTTAATTTCAGAATTGTAAGCTCCCTAAACAGAACACTTTGTAAAAACGTATCAATGAATGGATATGCAAGAGGAATGATGAATGCATAAGGTAGTAACAGAATGTCACACCGAAAAGTTATATACACCGGTACCCTTTTGACACTACTACCGTTTCGCAATCACAACTTGGTGTCTTTGAATCCAGCGTCATTTTCTAAATCTATGACCACATCGGGACATTCGATGCTTAAGGTGGCCGATGTGGAGCTGGACGAGGCTCCAGATTGAATACTGCTTAAGGAAAAGTCATCCGGAGACCTTCTGGATGGCGAAGAATTGCGAAAAACCCTCTGGCGGTCCCGCTGGGCAGATCTTCGACTTTGTTGAGCTTCACTCATCACTTCTTGGATAATGTCCTCCTGCACTGTTCCAAGCTCTTGATCGTCTGGATGGTTGGGTGGTTGAGACTCGAAACATTCGTCGTCTTCTTCTTCGATGGACTGGGTCAGGAGACCGAAGTCTGGAGTACCTGGCGGCCGGTTGCCCAGACTTTCCAGGAAAGTGGGTGTCGGAGACAGGTATCCTGGGTAGTATTCTCTGTTGTTGACCCAGGTTGGGAACTGTTCTTGTGGTTTCGCGGCGATGGTGCTTTCGTCGTCTCGTTTCCAAGGAAGGACGGTCTCGGTGAGTGTGCGAGTTGTTTCCTGATTCTCTGGTTCTGAAAAAAATTATAAGAATTAAGCGAAAATAAACTTGAAGATGGAAAAATCAACGAATTTTAAGTCTGTGAAATGTATGGGTACATTCGGTATTTCCCCCTCAAGAGGATTTTTAAAAGCTTGATATATTAACTGCTTAAGAAATAAATCTTTTCCGATTTAGTCCTTCCCTCTAGAACCCTTTTGATGTTCAGAATCATTGAATTGAATTTTTGTCAAAAGCTCTGTGAATTACCATTAGTTTCATGTTAAAAAATGGGCCCATGGACCCCCCCCCCGAAAATATTCGGAAATTTGACCCGTAAAACAGGGTCTAACTCATTTTTGTTGTTCTAGAAATACTACATATCAATTTACAAAACATTAAATTCTTCTCATTCAGTGCTGTAAATTAAAAAAAAGATTTGGGGCTCACTTTATTTGGTTAGAAACTAAATATTTAGAGGTACGGGATGGTCTAAATATTTAAATCAGGGGATGGTCCCCATTGCTATCCCTTATACTCGATGCCAATAGAAAATTGGCACCTTCCTTTGGATTTCAAAATATTCAGGGAATTTTGATTATCCCCAGAAGAAATTAATATTTAAGTTAAACATTGTTATTTTTAATTGAAGGGATACGCGTCTTCCCCCCCAAAAAAAGGAAGGTTTCGTGGCAGTATTTAGTAAAAGAAAAATAATTATAATTTTACCAGTTTCTGGTGGATTTTCCTTGTCTACTGAAAACATTATTCCGCAATCATCAGCATCTTCTTCCCCAGCTGATGTTACAACAACTTGAGGATGTTTTGGAGCTGTGAGAGAAAGATAATTAGACTCTAGTTTATGCTAATAAAAACATAATATCAAGCACATAACGAAAACAACAAAATTATTTTTATCTTTTCAAGCTTTCTAAAGCTTAAATTTTATATTATGAACAAAAGTTTATTTGGTCCAAGTATGAATTCAGAAAATTTTTTTACCCTTATTCTAAATATTTTTTATGTTTCGAGACCCCCCCCCAAGATAGAGCTTCTCTATAAAGCTGAATATGTTTGTTATCTCCATTAACAACCCTAACTTTTTTTGTTGCTATTTAAAATGGCAGTTTGTAACATGGAACACATAAATCCTCTACCACTGAGACCCCTATTAAATTAAAGCTTAAGTATGAACCTTGGGGATATAACCTTTGAGAAAGGAACATTTTTATTTAGGGATATTGAAGCGTAAGATCAGTACAGAGGATATCCGGTAAAGCACTCATGTATCTTTTTATGAGGCTCACATAGTGTGTTAGTGAACTAGGTTAATGCACCCCCTCCTTATAAGTCAATCTATCATGTATCTTCATACTTAGCTTCATAAAAATAACTTCGTGGTCGAGAAAAGTCCTTTCGTATACGAGGCTCCTTTGACGTCACGTCATCAACAGTGATGAAAACTTATACGGTCATTTTGACTTATCGATAACGAAAATTAGGGGATTTATTGGATACCTATGAGGTGGGCGGAACTCTGAGAGAGTATATTGAAACGGCTCCAATGAAATGCTATAGAAAACGCGCTGGATTCTGATTACTGAGAATGATACTGAAGACCTAGGTTGTCAAATCGGTGGCTCGCAGTTCATATGTGTGGCCCTTTATGCGAGTTTGGATGATCCGAGGCTAAACACACTTTCTTATGTCTTTCTTCACTTTGTCACTATGAAATAGCGTGTAATTTTTTTTTAAAAATATAAATTATTTTCGAAACCATGTAGGAAAGTTCGCTCAAAGTGTTATCAAGAAGTTTAGCTTTTTTTAGTTAAATAAAGACACATTTTAATTAAAAAATCAAAGAAACTTGCAATTTTGAGAATTTTTTCTTTTTTGTGGCCTAAAGTGCTATTTTCACTTGCTAATAACTGCTTGAATATATAAGAGATTTTCATGAAACTTTTTTCTCTGCGTTTTTCATGGCATTGCAAACAATTTTTTCGTTGAAGATTTCGTTTTATCCCCTTTAAATTTTTAATTAATTCTTTAACTTTCTTATTTCGCCTCTACGGCTGCTCTAAGTCTTCTAAAAGGAATCTCCATGGTCCTTTACCAAGAGGTACCCCTTAGTTCCATGACTCTAGGTGACGTTGGTTCCAAATAAAAGCCGTGAAACGGACTTTTGAAACACTTTGCATAGTAGTGGAAAGTATTGCTTACAATTTAATGGTGTATCCTCATTGATTCAACTATTCATATAGTCATTTATTTATAAATATTCTCGCCCATCTCGTTCAACTCCCACTGCTATCAAAGTCCCTATTTATCGGCAACTTCCGGACCACTTCCACTTCGCGGACCACTTCCGAGGCTCTTGCGGACCGTTACTCACGGTCCGCGGACCACCAGTTGGAAGCCACTGCCGTAAGCGTTTCTCACGGGCAACTCTCTCTCTCTCTCTCTCTCTCTCTCTCTCTCTCTCTCTCACTCAGTTAAGAAACCCCATTTCCTACTTCATGGGTTTTCAACTTCCAAGTGCTCGAGGGCCGCAATCGAAATCATAAGTCAAGTGGCAGAGTAATCTGGCTCCTTTTATCCATGATATATTTTTCGGGGATAGAGTCTTAAATATGAAAGTTTTCCTGCGGCCTGAAAAATGACTTATTACGTGTATTTCTATGGAGAATCAAATTTTAAAAGATGAATTACGGGAAATTTACTTTTTGGCACTTAGCTCATTTTGAAGTCCAGTCTTCATATGGTGAAGGTAGTATATAATACTGTATTTCAAAAAATTTCAGAGGATATATAAATTTTTGACCATATTTCTCATTTAATACTGAAAATTGAATACTGAAATAAAAGAGAGGTCTTCCTCTAGAAAATGTTCGTAAATTTCCTTAAAAATTAAGTGTTCCACCTAATTATTGGATACTCCATTTTGTCCCTCCTCGTGATAAAGGTTAACCTAAGTCTTTATACCCCTTGCTACGCTCAGGCAGAATTTCAGGGTATACAACCTCCCTCTCGAAACCTCCAACTTGTTATTTTTCACCATAGAAAACGATCGACCAAAGGATATTAGTATGCTATTATACTGGACAGCAACGTTAGTTGACCCTATGACGTCACTAACAAAGTAGTTCCCATCGCGGTGTCTGAATTTTGAGTGAAATAAAGAACGTCAATTTGAAAATATGATTATTTTGTTAAACCCGTGTGTATAGTGTCTTTTTATCACGATTTGCGTACCGAAACGTCTCCTAGCAACCCAACAAGCTTTCTGTTTACCCATTTCCTGCTTCCGCGTAGTGACGTACTGGGTTCAGGAAATGTTGCTGTCGAGTATAAATGCCCCGTTTTATTTTGGAGGAGTAAAAAAATACTCCTTGACTCTCTCTTAATAATAATAATAATACTCTTAAGGAGGAGTGAAATTCAATTATGAGGAGTGAAATAAATAGAGGAAGAACAGTGTTTTGGCCACTTATACCTCCTGTTTTGGGTACTCCGACGACTAAAATTCACTCAAAGACGAAAACCAATGACTACCACTTACTTTTCACTTAACTACGTTTATTATCTAAGCTAACTAATTAATATTTACATATTTATAAAGTTCATTTCATTCTGTCCTATCCTACACTCCTCGAAACGACTCAGAAGGGCAAAGAATGAAAGTGTGCATTTTTTAAGCTAAACATTTGTGAAAATTCAAAGAGTGAAAATACTCCTGCTGGCTAGTTTTTTTAAAGAGTATTTCCGATTTTCAAGGAGTGAAATACTCTCTCAGAGGAGTTAAAAATATCTCTGCTGTGTCGAGTGTAGTTTTGAATTTTAGTATGCTAAAAAGTGTTCTGGGGGGTTTTCAGGGAGGGCCGCCAGTTGGAAACTCCTGTTCTACTTACATGAGTGCAGATAAATAGTGCTGATGGGTTGAACTTTGCTATCACTGGTCCCATTTGTCTGGAGCTTGTACCGTCTCCTTCGCCGGCGATTTTCGCTGACCAGTCTTCTGATTTGCAGACGCATGTGGTGATGGAACGGGGGATGCTTTGGCTCGTGCTCGTCAAACTGCGAATGGCTGTAGCGGCGAGTCTGAACGAAATAAAACAAAAAGCCACCCTGTCTGAGAACTTCTACCTTAAAGAGTAGTTGCAGGTTTCGTATCGATAAAAAAAAATTCTTACCCTTTTCTGCGGTTTAAACATCGCGTCTTCTAGAATGTGATGTATTTCTGAATCGGCCAGGTCTTTGAAGCTCGGATTGTACGTTATTTCACCTATATCGAGGTTCATAAGGGGAGACGGGTTTAAGCAAGGGCCTGTTTCATCGGGAGCCAACCTGGAAGTTAAGTTGAATATTTAGAAAAATAGCAAACATAATTAAAATATTTAAATTATCCTTGTCTTGTAACTATTCATTAAATGAAAATAAGACGTTTCCATGAATTAATTATGGAATTGGGATTAATTATTAATTAACTAGCATTATTAATTACAAATTTAATTACATTAATGAATGAATTAGTTGCTAATATTAATTTATTAGTTAATTATTTATTCATAAATTCATTATTAATATTTATTACGAATTAGTTATAAATCCCAAATTTTTTTTCCAAAAGTACTCGGGTTGTCTTGATAGTTTCACGAGACTGTTACAGTTTACGAGACTACAGTTTCACGAGACTGTGAACTGTTACAAAATTGTGACTCGTATGGAAACGTCAGAAGAAATATTTTTTCGCTGATTTTTCTCATTTTGATTTGATACCGTAGTATCAAAACTTAAAATTATCAATTTTGGCCTTCAGTATAGTGCCTAGAAATTCCTCCCTCGAAATAACCAGCATTTAGTGCAGAGAAATAAATGTAAAACAAATACACCTGCATAGTTAAAGATACTAATACGCTTGAATGAGCTAAATTAGCTCCACTGAACAAATCTGCTTTGAATATGGTCGATGTTAAAATTTATAGACACCTTAGTATTTTATAGGGTGCTAAAACATGTTGTTTTAAGTTATCTATTTTGAGGGGTTTGGAGTAAGTAGTACTTTCATTGAAATAAGTATTAGGGGATCATTTTAATATTGTGTTTCGTACTTACGTGTTCAGGTTGGCGGCTGTATAGTTTTTGATCACAGTTGAAAGTGATACTGTAGGTTCCAAATGGGTCTTTGATCCACTGTTCACCATGTTCATAGCATCTACTAAATTAAGCTTGGAGTGTGTTTCAAAGATTTTGGGCTCATTTACTTCCGAATGGTTCGTGAGGAACCTTCTCAAATATCTATTGTTGAAGTACTTGAATCTACGGGAATTGAAGTTTGTCACGAAAACGTAAAACTAGGAAACTGCGAAAGTAGGTTATACAGGAGCATTTAATTACAACTAAGTAATATTGATAAAATGGTTTAGCCGGATCCATAATATCAACTCAGTAAATAACGTTTGTCTACAGCTCTTAAAATATGTCGTATTAGATTTATCAGAGAGGGATTTTTATACAACGGAGTTCAAATCCGATTACGTCTTTTGAATAAGAAAGTAGCATCATTACATTTAGGAATAATGTAAAGTCGATACCAAACATTACTAAGCAAGAAAAAACTTAAAAATAAAATATTAATTTTATGCTTACTTAGAAGGGCATAAATTGGCAATTTATTGAACTGCAGCAAAGACTTTTCATATGTACTTTTATTGCAACTTAATTTTTAAGATTTTAAGTAATTATTTTACCTTTAACAGTTTATTAAAGAGAAATTGCAAAGTTTAAAAGCCTAATAATAAATATCTAATAAATTGAAGGGTAGTATAAAAAATTTCAGTTCCTTTAAATTGTAGTTTAATTACTACAATAAATGAGATGAATGTTTTCAAATACCTATCTCTAATCTTGTAATTCCCAAGGAATTGATCCGCAACCTCTTCGATACCACCCATCAAATGATCAATAACCTAAATGAAAAAAAAGTCAAACCTATAAAAATAAAATTCAACTTCGTCTTCGCCACTGTCCTTCGATTTTCTCATACCAATATATTAGTTCTAACAAGGTTGTAAATCCCATGGTAAACAAATTGAATACAATCTTGTGTAAAAATACTCAAGACTAAAGTCGCGTTGCAATGGAGGAAGTTAATATGGAAGAAGTTTTTTAAATGCTCCAAGTGGTCAATAATGCAGGTCTTCGACTCATTCATCGTAAGAAGGTATCTCCTATCGAGAAAGTGTCTAGAAATCGGAAAGTTTTCTCTATATTCACTTATTTTTCAATTAATTATAAAAACACTTAATAACACAAAAATATAAACATACTTCATCCTTAGAGGAAAAGTTTGAGATTAGCCTTGAACTTTTAGAAAAAACAGTTAAATTTTAACGCTAAAAAGTAAAAAGATTGCTTTTTTAAAAAGGACTAATTCAAATCTTAAGTACCTATATTTTATAAGGTACCTATTTTTTACGTGAAGAAGTCATAAAAATACAGCACAAGATCAGATTTTGTTTATTCTTTTTGTAGTTTATCTGTGAATTTTTTTCTTTTTTGCAGAGAAAAACTACATAAATTGTTTTAAATAATGAATAGTACCTAATTAAAAACATTGTTTTACTTTACGAATTATTAGTAACTTAAACTTATTTTTTGCGCCTTTTATTTATCCATAACTGGCACGACTCCCATATATTTTTATAATGTAGAATTTATTTCTTTAATACAACGAAAGGATAAAACACTCATGTAAACTTACCATACTACGAGTGAAACAATTTCCTTAATGCATAGCTGCCAATCCTTTCGATTTAGCCGGAAGATTTCAGTTTTTAATTAACAAATATACATTACTTTTTGGGTTTTATTCAAGGCTTTCGATTATTTTCCGATTCTGGTGCCTCAGCTTTCAAGATTTTTAACTCAGTCACTAATAGGAAAATTCATTAAAAAATGGAAATCTGAAGAATTGGCAATCATACATTAATCTGGAATTCCCATTTATTCTTATAATGGAGAATTAACGATTATTTTACCGGAAAAAGAGATAAACCACTCATTGAAACTTACCGTGCTATGTAGTCTTTCGTTCATTGTGAGCTCTTTATCACTTTTTTGAGGCACTTTCAGTATTCTAACGAAAAATTTGATAGTCATACCCTATAAATATAAAAATTCTTATGAATTTCCTTTACCATTTTTTAGGAAAGAAAAATCAAGCCAATCGTAAGTTTTTTGTACTTCATGCTTTGTAAATAGTTTTAATAGTATTTCCTTTTTTAAATATGTAAAGCAACTCCTTTAGTTAAATTGAACAGGTGCTTCAAAAGTGTCAAAAACGTGTTGAAATAATTTATTTACATTAAAATTTCAAATCGTTTCGGAAATGTTAACCATCCTCATTCGCAAAAATAACTATCACGATGAACTATGATAAAAAATACATTGTAAGACTAATATAATGAATTCAGTCCAAGCTTTTGACTTTGGTAATAAACATTAAAAGAAAAAATAAAGAACACCTGAAAAAACTATGAAAACTTCTAATGAAAAAAGAGAAAACACATGTGTGTGAGGGACTCAGCTACTCCAATAGTTTTCCTATATTGCTTAATCCTTTTTAATATCGTATTTCTGTTTCCAAAGATGGAAATGTAGTACTTTTGCTGACTTGTACACACCCATGTTCTGAATTATGGGTATGAAATAATCACACTTAGTTAATTTCCTCCCATGTTGGCAAATTTCCATTTATATGATATATGTTGCTTTATTTAACTTATTGATCTAAGGATATTTGATAACCATCCAAAATGATAGGAAGTGAGAATTTTCCTTTACGTTTGTATGTTGTACGCTTACTGACATAAGCGTAAATATTTTTTTATTTATATTTAATTTGATTACAAGTAATTTTAGAATTTATTTATGTTGCTATGAACATTAGTTGCATTTTCTAAGGTTCCATGTTTTACTCCGTAATATATTTTCATATAAGATATTTATTTAGTAGTCTTTCTTTACGTACTATAGAACCTTGATTATCCGACTTTCGATTAACCGACTCATCGCATTATCCGAATCCGACCATCCACCATCCTCATTCAAACATATTATCGATCGATTATGACGATTATGAGGTTGACGATTATTTTAAAGTTTCTGGGTAGTTTATACAGTTAATTAAGTCGTGAATAATAATAAATTAGGGGATTCTGAAAGACTAATTAAATGGCTATTAAATCAGAAAGGAAAGTTTTGTGGGTACAATAGAACAAAAATTAGGTATTTTGTTAACACTTCACAAAGAGGGGATTTAGTAAATTGATTTAATACTTTATTTTATTTTATTTTCGATAAACTTTAGCGGTCAAAAACGTTTTTGTTTTTCTTTATCTTTATTAGAAATGTAATATTTATAGTCCTTAATTTTGATTTGTAACACCTTTTTGAGCAGTGTGTTTTCCCCTTTTTATCGTAATTGTACTTAGTTCATATAAATAAATATGTATGTATTTCAATAAAAAAAATTAAATTTCATCTTAAAAAAATTCAATTTCAATGAACCACAGAAACGTATGGTTTGCTTGAGCTCATTCATGGTTTGATATCCCATTCATAATCATCTGCACTCCACATAGGAATTTACCTGGTATCTTATCAATGAAACAGCAGAGTTAAATCAATAACGTATGACATTTTTATGCGTTGGTATAAAAAAACTTCTAGCATACACAAGATGTAAATAAAACTGAAATTGATTGTTTGAAATGATTGTTTGCTTTAAATTGAATGTTTTGAACTCACTTGCACAAATACTGTAAAGTAAACAACAGCGATGATGGTGGTAACCATAGTGTTCTTCACGGGAATAACACGTTCGTCTATAATCAAAGCCAACGCGAAGGCGACTGCTCCTCTCAGCCCTCCATAAGACATTATAAACTGCTCTACTCCGTTCAGTTGGTGCAGACGGAATTTGTTGAGAAAAGCACTCAGTACAATAACACCTGTCAAGTAAAACAGACGGGGAATTCACATTGTGTATAGGAATTTAATATCACAATCGAAGCAAATAGTACGGTTCTGTTAATAAATCCCTTAACGTTAGAATTATTGGTCAGTTCCAATTTTACTTTGATGTTAACAAAAAAAACCGGTAATTTTAAGCGTTTCATACCTATACATATTTATTCGTTTTTTCTTTCTAATTTCAATTCTAAGTTAATTTTGTCAGTATTTCTATTTTTGTTTCATTGTATTTTCATTGTAATAGTATTTTACCTGTACAGGATTATTTCCTCCAGGTTATATATGTTCAACTTGTAATTTCTTCTTTCTTTGTCAATAAATAAATTTTTGTTGGAAATAAATTTGTCTTGTATTGTTTCATTGGGATTGGATTTTATTTTGTTCGAATATAAATTAAGTTATTTAATTTGGATTTAAAATAAATCAATAATTTGTGTTTGGAATGCGTATCTATAGTAGTTAACCCTTATGATATAAAGGGAGTAATATTAAGAGTAAACAATGGGAACTCGTACCAAAGGTTAAATTTATAACTGAATCATGCAATTAAGTGGTTATAATAGAAACGCATAGTTGGTTTCACGTAATAACGTCCCAACTTGAATATTCTCAATGTTTACCATAAGGATACCTCAAGTAATTTAGAGCTAAGGTTTCAATTGAGGTATTGAAGTGACTTGATTTGTTGAAAGTAAGGTTCTTAAAAAGACACAGAGAGGATAAAAGAAAGATAGAGAAGAAAGAGGAAGAGATGATAAAGACAGAAAATCGTTCCCCTCTTGCGTTCATTATTTTTTCTCTTCTCTCTCGTTTCCACCTCTTTTTCTATTTTTCCTCTCTCTTGTAAAGAAACACCATCTTCAATATATCTATCAAACCCATAGCTTAATCTAACTATTTGAGACGTTTTTTTACTAAAGACTAAAGTATTTTCGAGTTGTGACGTCATCGCACGAACCAACGATACGATGTAAGTCGATGAAGGTTTCCCCGCAACAGAACGACCAATGTAAGAAAACTAGTTTTACAGGTGTAATAAGTCCAACTTTACACTCCATTTTTTTCTTCCAAAGAACTGACACGAGTATTGTAAGAGTAAGACTATTTCTTTTTAATAAAAGAAGGTTGTGATATGTTTAGAAATTGAACTCATTTGAAGAAATAAGTTTCATTAATTCTCATTAACAGAGGCAACTCAAATTGTTTTGAAAGCAGGAAATTTTAGTGTTTGTTTAAAAAGATATTATTTCTGACAATTTTTCATTTACTGTTTTCATTTCGCCAATAAATTAAAGTACTAAGGGTTATTAATTAAAATCCTCAAGGATTGAGTACCCTCGAGGTTTGATTGCAAAAATATGATACTAAAAAGTGAGGGAAAAACGAGGGTTTTAAAATATAATACATAGGGTGTTTCAACAAATACGCCCAAATTCTGCAGAGAAAGATTTTTTGCGTGGAGCAGATAAAAAATGTCCATAGAACTATACCTGTGTGACTTATTTTTTTCGAAAAATGTGACCTAATAGCCGATAAAAACTTAATTATTTTATTCCACGGCAAGCGCCTGCAAGCGTAGAGCATATTAAGATGGTCCATCCAAATAACTATGTTCACGTTTTTTTTTTTTTGCGTAAACCAGATATTTCTGTCTCAGTTTTCTCGAAAACTATAGCTAGGAAAACAGAGCTAGGGCGGACTTGTTGAAACATCCTGCATATCCAACGGAGATGATTAGCCCTGAATCGAAAGTAAGTAATACTTTTGAAAAATTTTTGTAACTTTTACCTTAACACCCGGAATTTTTTTTATAAAACTTACCAATCGCACGGTAGCAGCTGCAGAATATAATGCTCAAGAGAACAAAGTAAGTATTCCAGTCATGGTCATCGTTGACTGTAGAGACTCCTAAAACTACGAAGATGATTGTTTCTGATGCCGTGGCCAACATTTTTGTGACGTATTTCACCGTGACATGACTCTTGTCGGATATGTTTTCTTCGACATAGTTTTTCATGGTGATTCCACAAAATACAAGCCTAAAATTCATTATAAAGGACATTTTTCACATAATTTTAGAATGATATCGTCGCTTAAGGCGCAACATGACATAACTTATCATTTGACATCAATCTACAGAGGGTTTCAAAAGTTTATTTGGAACAAGCGTCTCCTAGGGTTATGGAAGTATAAGTAAGTAAGTGACCCTGGGGAATCCGTTGAAATGACTAACAGTGACCCTAGAGGCGAAGTAAGAAGTAATAAAAAATGTACATATTAGCAAGTGAAAATAGGACTTTGACAAGCCTTAGCGTTTTATAGTTAAATTAAGACAAATTTAAGTAAAAATTCAAAGAAATTTGGAAATTTTTAATCTTTTTCTTTTTTGAGGCCTGAAATACTATCTGCTGATGAACATGCCAATATCTCTTTAAATATATTTAACATATTTTCCTGATATTTTTGCGCGTTTTTATGATATTGCCGAAATTTTTCTTATTGAAGTTTTTGTTCTATCTCTTTTAGTTTTTTAAATAATTTTTTAAAATTCCTTAATTCGCCGCTAGGGTTGTTGTAAGTCATCTTAATGAATTTTCCATGGTCACTTACCTAGTGGTACACTTTACTTCCATGAACTTAGAAAACGTTGGTTCCAAATAAAACTGTGAAACGTACTTTTGAAACACCCTGTACATTCAAAATGTCACACCAGATTGACTGAAACAACGGTTATGCAAAAACTAACTCGAATATCTTCAACCCCAAGTTTTATTAGTGTTTCATCCATAATAGTGAGAGTTACGGAAAAATAGTTTTTCTCCTCTTCCGAACAGTAAGGAAATCATTAGTTATGTCATATCGTGTCTTAAGCGACGATGTGTATTTTGTAGTGATGAATGAATTAAAGGAGCTAGGAATTCTAGAGGAAGGTAAGGATATGCACAATTTTTAAGGTACATAATGAGTTAAAATTTGTGTTTGTAATTTAATAAATTGACAAATTTATTGGTTGCGCAGAAATTTAAACCTTTGGTTAAGGTTATTTGTAATCAAATAAAGGGATACTTGAGGGTATCTGGGATAAAGGGATATTGTCTTGTGTCTACAATTATTTCTATGTGATTCTGAAAAGTCTTTGGGTATTCTACACCACCTTAAAGTTTGTACCTTGAATTCGGAATCACTCTGTACACCTTATAAAAATGTGTACGCATTAATGGAATTCACGAATAACCAAACATGTTTGCACTTAAATTTAAAGTTTTTCATTTATACATATTTTACGGATGAACTAACTTTATATTATTAAGAAAAAAAAAATAAAAGAAAAATGAAAAATATATAGTATAGTGGACTATAAGTTATAATTTTATTTAGGTTTTTAAACTACTATTTGCTCCCATTGGTCTTTACTTCCCTTGGCACCTCTTCATTTTTTAAAATAATATAGCATAAAACTTCAGCAATTTACATAATTTAAAAACATTCTTGACTTCACAAAGGAACGCCCATAACAGCAATGAATGAAGGTCAAACTAGGTGGAAACGTGCCAATATTGCCAAAAGTTTTAGCTTGTGAATAAGTGCACTTGGGTGATTATTAGTTATCTTCTTTTTACGTTGAAGTAAATCATGCTTTGAATGTAAAGCTTTAGTGATGAATAGTTTAAAAAAGGCAAACCTAGATTTGAAATATTGTGCTGAAATAAGATGTCCCCATGTTCGATGTAGCTTATGTGGAATATTTTGTAACTCTATAAAAATAATTTCAATCACAATAACAATCAATTTAAACTATTTAGAGATAGGTGATTATAGATATAACGAATTTACCAAAACAATTTATAAATAAAACTAAAATAATAAAATTAATAAATAAATTCCCAGCACGTTTCCTATGCTTAATTTCTACACCAAATCTTTTTTTGTAGACTGATAGTTAGGATGTCACAATCGAAAATATATTAAATTTTTTAAAGATTTTTTCAAACCATGTAAAGTGCACCGTCTGTTTGTTGCATGGTAAAAGAACCCTGAACTATTTTCTCATACTTACACCTATATCCCCATTTAGTATCAATTTCCAGCTGCAGCAAGAAAAAATATTCAATATTTAAAAAAAAAACTTTAAAATCAGTCTTTCATTCAATCATAAATCTGCAGTTGCAGCATCATTTTTTTTAATTTATTGTAATGCGTCCGAGATTTTATGATCACTTAAGGTCTATAAAATAAAAAGATATGCTCATCCTGCTAAAGTGTCGTCATATATGGCTTTTTCCAGTGATGTTTTTCCAGTATTTGTCATTTTCCAGTTATTTTTTTCCTAGGTCCAGTATATTGGATAACCTGACACGGGGTAGTGTTTGTAAGCAGACCTTGTTACTTTTTAGACCTAGATGATTATTTTAACTGATTAAAGAGTTGATGATAAACTTACGACATGATTCCAGACAGATGAAACATTTCTGCAAAAAGGTAGGCCATGTATCCCATGATGAAGGGGAACATGGGCTCGATGACGGCCACAGAAGTCGTGTACTTGGAAAGGAATGCTGTCAAGATTCCGAAGAGGATTCCAATGCAGGTGCCTCCTAGAGATACGACGAAGAAGGACGCAATTCCTGAGAAGTAATCGATTGGAAGCAAATTCGGGATCCCCATTTCAGCATAGCCTTCGAACATGTGGTACAAAACCTAAAAAGTGCATCATTCAGATTCAGCCCGGGGAAAATTTCAGTATGTTTTCAGTAAAATAGACAACTTGCACTTTTTCAATTTTGATTTTATCATGTAGAAAATCTCAAACTATGACGGAAAGAATCATCTTTTTTAAATTATTAGGGCTGAACAGATAAAATAAAAGGGTTTAAATTGCGCACTATTTACTTCTATACCAAAACTCTATTTTTCCTACACCGAGCCCCGTGACGTCACTGCATCGATCGTCCCTTCGAAAAACCATTTTTTTTTAAGCATTTTTCCTTTATAGAAAACTTTTTAAGTTCTTAAACCAATCATTTCAACTTACCTTGATCACTAGTCAAAACTTGTGCGATACCAAAGCTCCTGTGAACTAACGATGAACTTTTGCATTGGGCCCAGTGACGTCAAATATCGTTTTGGGATCACGTGATTTTTAGGTAATTTTAAACTTAAATGATAAAATATTTAAAAAATAAAATGAGTAAAAATTGATGTTTTCCAACATTTGAGAAGACAATCTATCGATATAGTACAAAATTGGGCTTTTTCCTAACAGATGCAAGTTGTCCATTATTGTTTTTGAAGCAACATTTCTCATAGAGCATTCACACATGACGTCACAACCAGTTATTTTCTTATAACTGTTAACTGCTGGAGGACAAAGCACCTGTTGCTAGGTGTGGGGAACCTGTTGCTAAGGCTGTTGCTAGGTGCGAGTCACGTGATTTCAAATGCTCTGTTTTAATTTTTTACTCAGCAAAAAATAACTAAAAATGTCATCAGAAACAATTATTTTATGCAAAACAGAGATTTTTCAGCTCCCCTAAAATCTCCCCCACCCCTCCCACATTGACCAAATTAGTATTTTCATTATTTTCACCAAATAAGGTAAATGTAGGTTGGTAATAGTGGACACTTTTAGGAAAATTGTTGCTTAATTTCTCAATAAATACCAACCCATTTGCTTGGAAACGGTTATCATCTTATTTTGAGGTTAACTGAATCTTTTGATTTCACCAGTAAAACTTCCTTCCTAGCGAAATATATTTTATATCAAAATCAAATTAGTTTTTTGGATTGGATTGGTTTAGAGTTTAATGGCACCAGATCCTCAAATTAGTTTTATTTGACTCACTGAATAACAGATTTAATGGTTTACGTCCTACGCTGTAGATGATTTAAGAGGAATTTTGCATGTAGCTCAATGTTATAAAAACCTTGGTTCCCAAAGCCAGAACGAAACCAAATTCATACAACACCCATTTCAAAGCATAATCAACAGTTTATGAAGAAAAACTTATTCCAATTAAAAATTATTTTTGTTTTTTTAGCATTCATTGCAGTGGACACTACTACTGGAAAATCTAATATTCTGTGTTGGTAAAGTGGTTATCCCACTAAATCCTCGTAAAATCAAAATTTCCAAATAAATGTTCTTCAGTATGCACTCTACTTGATCTTAAAATGAATTTAAAAGTCAATAGAACGGTAATACTGAACAATCAGTTCCAACATATTCGTTTCCTTACGGAATTCAATAAGCAAAATCAAATTTCAGTAGTTCGGCCGATGGTATTATTTTCAAAGACTTTAATATCCTTTCCAAGCTGGTCTGTGGTATTTGTGGTTTAAAACCTTTTCCTTAATAAAGCGGAACAGCTTTAGAAAGAGTCCTCCAGCCACCATGTGTAACCCATTTCCCATAGTAACATGTCATCATTTGAGCTGTGGGTAAACATGGCGGCTGGAGGACTCTTTCTAAAGCTGTTCCAATAAAGCTATAAAAAAGAAATAGTTCAAGAAAAAATGTATATTTATTTTGGTTTAAGAGATTACAAAGCAAAATTGAGTTTCAAATTATTGTTCCACCACAGTGTAATATGCTCATAAAAACTAAATAGTATACTTCAAAAATCTTTTACATCAATCGTAGTTAAATACATGAAAATTATTTTCTCACGAGGTAAAGCGCTAAACGTAATCAGAAGAGTTGAGTCTGGAGTTTTTTTTGTATATCTGTATCATGGTTATTTTCTACATGAGCAAAATACCTACCAAAGGCTTAAAAAGTAACAAGAATAAAATTCTCAAAATTTAAAATTACATTTTTTTAATTTTCACCTTAAAATAGAATAAAAACTTGAGAAATAAAAAATATTAGATTTTAAAATTGATTGCATGAAATTTAAAAATTATGTCAAAATATAATAGGGATTATTCTGAATTAACTAGTGGCATTGAGGGAATTTAAATCGCATGGGACTTAATGCAATTTGGGAATGGCCCCTTAACACCTTCAGAATTCCAAATCCAAAAAGAACAATCAATTTTCAACAAAAATTGACATTACTCGATACCTTAAGTCTCGGTATCTTCGTAAAATATTGTCTCTTTCAATTCTAAAAATCTCAAATTCATGATATACCTCTTCTAAGAGTTCAGAATAGGAAGAAATTTCCTCAATGATGTTTTCGTCAGAATCTTCAGAGCACAGTTTTTCAAATAACATTTTACGAAAAGTATGAGCTTCAAATAATCCTTTAATGAATTCTCCTATCAGATCATCCAAGTCTTCACACATAGATAAACATTGGAGTCTAACATTGACGTCTATAAAAGTCACATCGGCGTTGTATAAATCCAAATCATTTCCGAAATTTCCCCTTAAAAAACTATGGAGTTCATCTCTGCTTTTTTCGAGTCTAAGCTCATTATAAACCTTTCCAATTAGATACATGTATCTCACAGCCTTGATTACCTCACGCAGCATTCTTAGCGTGAAAGACTGAGACGGCAGATCTGCAGTTTCAGATAGTTCTTTCTCATACAAGTAACCCAATGTGAGCAAAGTCTCCTCATCCACTTCTACGTAAACTCTCTTGACCTTCCGAGTTACCTTAGCAGTGGACATAGTTTTTTAACAGTGCCGCTATCGGTTGTTATTTACCAACTCAACTGATTTCTTTAGAATAGGAGATCTAACAGTTTTATCCAGTGGGGCTCATCTGACACTGATACCACTGATGTCACTGGCAGCGGAAGGGGTTGTCTCGATGACGTTCAAAAGCTTCCTGTAGCCAACCAGGCTTGCTTAGTCTTAATGGGGGAAAATTAAAAAATAGGGAAAATGTGTACTGGATAGATCTTCTTTTCTGCTGCCTCTTTGGAAAATAAAAAATCATATTTACAAATGTTACGATCTCGTAAACTAAAATAATGATTTTCTTGTTGTTCATGCATTTAAAGCATACGTTTTGTTTTGACATTACTAGAAATTTGAAATGTTTATCTGATCTTCTCCAAGCTCTTACGTATCCAATCTGGCTTTGATAATGAATATTTCTCTCAAAAATCATATTAGTATGGTTACATTTCATAAATTACTCTTAACACTCTTGTCTGATTTATATACAGGGGAATTCAGGTCAGTGTTTCATAACTTATAGGGGAGGTAGGGTACATCAAGACGAACAAGAATCGGTATAGGTTAGGGGGTCGCAAGTGGGGTCTAAGGGGTGAAAATCACGGGTGAAAATTAGCAAAAAACATCGCATATCAGGGCAGAAAGAGATACAATTGTTCGATTCCGGCATTTTTTACATTCAACCAATTCAAATTTTTCATGTAACAACGAGATGCAAGTGTAGGTAGATTAAAGTTACAATTGTCCCTTGGTTAGACTTTAGTTCTTAACGCCATATAACTCGACTTCTACGTAAACTGTCTTGACCTTCCGAGTTGCCTTAGTAGTGGACATCGTTTTTAACAGTGCCGCTATAGATTGCAATTAACCAACTCAACTGATTTCTTTCGAACAAGAGAATAGAAGTAGTAACAGTTTTATCCAGTGGGGCTCAAGGTTTGTAGAGGTTTGTTGTGGGGCTCATCTGACACTGATACCACTTTTACAAAGTTAATAGAATAAGATAAGGTTGGCTCTTCACATAGGAAGGAAAATTCGTGTGACGTACTGCTCTCCAGCGTATTAGGTAATTCCGCGTCATACCCAGCTAGTTTGAACTATGATCCAACAAGTTCAGTTTTGAAGCATTTAAGTTATAGTCCTTTTTTTAGAGATTGTTTTCAGAATAAATATTTTTACATATTTTACTACGAAAATGTTGTTTCGGGATAAACACTACGACAAGATGGGTAGAAGTACAAATTGTCAAGGTCTTTTCTTAAGAACGTTTGCAGAAGCGTATTTCCGGGTACATTCTTGAGTTAAAAAGGAGTAATTAAAGCAGTGACTGGACTTGAATAGCATAAATTTCTAAACAAAAATACGCCTAATTAAAATTATCTACGCTAAAGGAATACAAATAATAGAGGTTACTCATTTTACCTCTCTGATTTTAAAATTTAAGAGAGTCTATGTGTAAGTCCTTAAAACCAAATTTGCAGTTATATAATTTTTGAGTGATTTTACTGAATGTAGTATCTACTTTCAAATTGTCAATTTAATACCAAATTATCTAGGTACTTAGTTCAAATTTTCTACTTTATTAGTTCACTCAACGATAGGAGGTTCCAGAAATGGCTGAGGCGTTTTAAAAATCAATAAAAGAAAAATTGAGAGATTAAAAAATGGACCCTCCGCCACCATCTATTCCTACCTCCACAATTTTGCCATGTCTCTGAAAGGGAAGGAAAAAATAGTCTCTAGACGACTCTGACCCCATGGTAAACTGCGCCATTACCGACCGCAGGACTTTCGGACCCACAGATTTAACGAGCCCGCATATACTCAGTGGGTCTTTAGTAGTGTCGGGAATCGAGCCCGAGACCCTCCGATCCCGAAGCCGATGCCTTAACCACTAGGCTCCCACGGCCTCTTAAATGATATTGAGTAGGAGACTGGGCACGTCATTGGCGTAGTACTTTCGGAACATAGGGCCGTATTCTGAAAGACAAACACGTAGAAGAAAGGAGAATGGTACGCGGAAACGGTGAAAAACCTCTCGTACGATCGGTAACTCGGCGCTCTTGTCCGCCAAATTGTTCCCAGATTCGAAACGTATGCGGATTGCTTTTACATTTTTTGTGGTCCGTTAAATAGTTCCGAAAAATCTAGAACAGCTATTAATTACCAAAATAAAGTCATTAATATATTACGAAAGTAATGGGCATCTAGTGTTTGCCTGAATTTGTGTTATCGGTGTTGTATATGTTACGGGCAAAGTGATTAATCGGGCATTATTAATAATGCCCGGAGTGGAGGCGGGCAAAGTGATAAATTTCATTCATAAATGCCATTGAATTTATCACATTGTCCCCTTCCGCTTCGGGCATTATCAATAATGCCAGATTAATCACTTTGCCCGTAACATATATACCTTGACCACCAGAGCGTCCTTTTGCTCTAAACTGGATGAGGACTGAGGAGTCCATGAAGGACATCCTTAGGGAGAGACGTTACTGGCCATTGGCCACTAGGGCCTATCAGGGGCACCGAGCCATCGAGCCTCGGATGCTCGTAGTAAGAAGTAAGTAAGTATTACTTGCACACGAGAGGATAAACGTCATCTCTAGACCTACCATTTCAAATCTATCTTAGTTAGTTCTAGATGTGTCGGAGATGGGAAAAGGGCTGGCACTTACCACTGTGACGGCATCATTGAGCAGCGACTCCCCGAACACGATGATGTACAGCACCTCATTGACGTGAATCTCCTCGAAGACGGCCAGCACGGCCACAGGGTCGACGGCCGAGACGATGGAGCTGAAGAGCATCATGTCCAGCAGAGTGACCTTGAAGCCGAACAGCCCCGTCTGGCCCACGGCCCACAGAGAGAGGCCGATGCTGAGCGCGTTCCAGACGGTCCCCAGGACGGCGTACACCAGGATCGAGATGATGTTGTCGAAGAAGAGACGGTTGGGCATGAAGTAGCCGGCGTCGAACACGATGGGGGGCAGCATGAAGAAGAAGAAGACGTTTGGGGTGAGGGGGTCCACCTGCATGCCGCTGAAGAAGAGCACCAGCCCTAGGGCCACGCCCACCAGGAGCAGCATGCAGCTCTCGGGGCAGTAGTTCACCAATTTGGGACTGACGTGGAATCCTGCGGAGGATTCAAATTTCAAATTCAAATTTATTACAAGACACATAAGAGTACAGGTAAACCACATGGTCAATAAAAATAAAGAATGCAGAGAAAAAAAAGTTATATTGATATTAAAAAATTATTTTTACCAAAGGAGGGGTGATAGAAGAATGAAACCTGGAACATTATATCTGTAACACTATTAGTTTCCCATAAAAATCTCGAACAAAATGTGAGGGTTTAATATTTGGATTTTTAGTTGTTTTGTAAAAAAAATCCAAAAAATATAATTAATTATTGAATTCTTTCAGTAAATAAATTGAATTTTAGGTTGTATCAGTCACTGCTAAGTCTTGTTATACATGATTAAGAATTATTTCATCTAAAAAAATGGGAATTGTTTTTTTTTTTAAATGGCGAGTGATATTAACCGAAGATGCATAACTTGCATCTTGAATGTTTCTCAAAATAATAACCGAATTTTTAAAAATAATGTTTTTTTTTTGTGAAGCAATCAAATAATTTTACTGATGAAAATTTTGTATGCTATTAAATAACCTGGTTGTAAACAGAGAACCATGAAAGAACCAACGGTGCGTCGCGGCCGAGATCCCATATCTGGTAAGTAATTTTAATTAGTGGCATAAATTTTAACTAAAATCCTTTAACATGTTTCACCTATCTAAATTTAAACGCTGTTAAATTAAAAAATATGTAATGTAATAAATAACAAATGAATGATTAATTAATCGAGCCATTGAGGCTAGTAATTGGTTCCTTTAAATACGTTAAAAAATATTTCAGCTTGAATTGGCTTTACTGTTTCATGTAAAAAACAAGCATTCAATGCAGTGATTATAATTAGTAAGTAAAATAAACACATTCTGTATCATAAATCTATTAAAAAACTAATTAAAATTATGGTAGTGAGTTCATTCAATTCAGTCTTTTCATGAAGGTTAGTTCATTGATAGAATTGGGACACTTCTAATGTAAGCCGAATCAATTGCACTGTTTAGTATACGCGTGAAGATCCTGAAATGTACTTTTTTTTCTTCAATGCACTCAGACAATTAGCGCAAGGTCATCCAGAAGATCTCAGACTACAGAGAAAGTGAAATAGCTCGAGGGGGCAATATTCAACATGAAAGGAAGTCTTTTTGGAGTCACCTGAAGATATGTGTCAAAGAATCTCAGTGTAGCAGGGTTAGAAAGGGTCATCAATAATAATGGGAAAAAAACGACATGTCAAGGCCGTATCCAAGGGGGGTTATAGAATTGAATCCCCTCCCAAAATTAGATAATTTATTTAGGGATTGTCTCAAAAACGAGTTTAAACCCTGTTTTTAAGAGTTAAATTTAAAACAAATATTCTGGAGGAGGATCTCCACAGACATACATCTTCAATTCAACTCATTGTTCAAAATAAAATTTGAAAACTTAAAATGGCTCAAAGATTTTGAAAATATGTGCTACCTCTTAATATTAAAAAAAATACCCATTTTACCTCTTTTTGTGTTAATAGAATTCATGGTAAAAATAGTTAGGTCTGAAGCCCCCTCGTCGTAAATAAATAAAGTCTACGGCCGCCTTGAGAGATATTCTATTCCTTGCTTGGTTATAGAGAAATTTTCATCATCAGGTTTTAGGTATGAAGTATACAATTTATCTGATGTAAGACATCAAGTTACTCGTCAATTTTCTATTCTTTCCCTTAGTACGTTCTTGAACATTACTAAAAGTGTTAATGAACATTATTTTATGATAATAACGAATGTATGGCTTAATTTTACTGTAAATCTTAAGAATTTTCTTCATTTTGAAGACAATTTGATAAAAATAATGCAAAATTTGTACATAGTATTTAATATCTTTTATTGCTATTTTTCGGAACTCTCTACCTAAATGAGTGTTTCCCTACGAATAAACAAGCACCAGCTAGCGTATCTGTATCGGGCAGATGTATTGTTTAAAAAAACATTGATAGAATACTGATATGAAAAGAATGATTTATGAGTGGATCTTTTCGAAAAACCAGAGATCATAACAAGAGGTGTTGAAACAAAACCAATTTTTCAGTATGAATAAATCATCTTCAAAACAAGTAGTGAAACTTTTTTGTGACACAATTTTTATTTTGTAAAATAAAACAAATCGAGTGGAAAATATAAATGAATCTGTACTTTCATGTTTAATGTGCAAAATGTAGCAAATATAAGAGGTAGGTGACGTTAAATGAAAATTAATATCTTCTTCTATCTAAATCATATCTTCGATTATTTATATTTTTAAAAATCTATATTATAGGAAATAAAAACAAAAATTAAATAGTTTTCAAAATTAAAAAGATAAAGTAAATATAAAAAAGGGGGTAAAAAAAGAAAATTTTATGGGAAAGGTATTACTCAGTTTAATGCATTTAAATCGACACAGGACATGCAAGAACTAATTCAATACTGAAATAAAATTTCGAAAAATTTTTAATAACACTCTATACGTAAGAATTATTTGACAAAAGCATAAATGAAACCAAATAAAACCCCCTCTTCTTCAACTCTTCATTAAAAATTACTATGCTAATTTATAAAATTTTTATAAAAGTTAAAGCTTTTACGTAGAATTTTTCGTAGGAAAATTTTTGTTTCATTACTTTTATGCAATGTTTCATTACATGTTTTAATTTCAACATTTAGGTAATTAAACGGAATCTTGCTTGACTGTTTTATGTTCACTGTTCTTTGTGTGTTTTATCTCCTTGTCGGTCTAGTAAAACGTTAGTATTATGTCCAACCGCTACTGGAAATTGAAAAATACCCAAATAAAATTTAATTAGTATTGTTTCGAAATCGCAATAAGTTTTGTTATAATGTGTTTTTCACAATGCGTTAAAACAAATAGCCTGACAAAACAATGTGTTTAAATCCCTACACACGAAAAAAAAATCTGTTTTTCATGTTAGTTATTCTAAATAGTACCTCAGAAAACTTTGTGCCTATTAGAGAATTTAGGGGGTTTTAATAAGTTTCAAATAATGTTTATCTTTCAACTTTCAGGTTGAAGTTTTTTTAATAAAAAGCGCCATGATTCGTCCGCTAAAGTATGAAATACACGACTCATAATCCATTACATTTATCATTATACTTCCTTATTTTATACACAGTTTTATTTTAACTTCTAAATAATTCAATGGGAAACAATAAAACAAATATCTAAAACATTTTTCAATTGAGACATCCATTCAACACACGCCAAATATTCCATAACTCATTAAAAGCACTATCCAATACTATTTCTATAAACAAAAATAAACCTACTTATACCAAACCACAGTATGCATAGTAGATGAGATGTGTTATTAGTTGGACTAATAGCCTTTAAACGCGTTCAACGGCCTTCCCCTTTTCATACGAAAAGAAAAAACTCGTTGAAAATCCAGTATCAGCAATGTTTTCACGAAATATTGATCTAAATCGGTTCATGCAAGTTTAAGAGGGGGCTAATAGGGCTTTAGCGCGTGTTCGTTACCAATCGATACAGTTCATCCGCACGTGCTTTTTCTCAATGAGTGATGGGAGAGAAGCACGTGAAGCCGCAGATTTTAAGGAGCTTCCCTAATGCTTGAAAAATGGCACTAATTATGGTTAGTGTCTTATCGCTTGTCGTTAAGGTAACATCGAATGATTAGTGCTTGTCGAGTTGAGGTCAAGTAAAAAGACCATATACCGGTTAGAACAGGCCGCAATTAGATTTTTGGTTTGTGGAATTTGAATCCAAATTATGTCTATGACCCCCGTCACGCGTAAATTATGGGTTAAATATGATTTTGGTGTACCTACTTGATGTATAATTTTTGTTGGTAACACTAGGCGCCAAGCAAGAATGGGAGGAAATTATGTGGACTTTGACTCTTAAAAGTAGTTTTAACATATTATTTGAAATTTGTGAGCCTTTGAGTGACATCCGATAAAGAACACTTCTTATACGCCGCAGAAAAAACAACAACAAAATACGTAAAAAGTAATCATTTTTGGTGGTTGAACCATATGAATAATTCTCCCTCCTTATATAAGGGCCTGGGTGTGATGTGTAGAAAATAATGATATTGTGTAAGAACCGTACCTCCCAAAGAGTAAACTGTACGAAAATTTGAATCTCGAGTTCGTCTATTTGAAAATACTTTATTGAAAAAGAAAATGAATCTTTTATAATTCTTTACCTCAATCGCTCAATTAAAAAAATTGAGTTTTAAAAAAGTATTGAATACCTACTGCTTGTTTGGTAAAAAGAGTAAACTTTTATGAGAATGGTATTACGCAGTTTAATGCAGTTAAATCTACACAGGACATCTCAAAACTAATTCAACACTGAAATCACTCTCTATACGTAAGTATTATTCGACAAAAGCATAAATGAAACCAAATAAAACAATCTTTTTCCACTTTTCATTGAAAATAACTATACTAGTTTATAAAATTATGATTTATGATTTTTTAAGCATTACAGTCATACTCCTAATCTGAGCGAATACCTATTAAATCACTAATTTTTCGAAACGCCTGGTGTTAGCTCACTCTCTAAAAGTTTATTACACAAGTAAGTACGTAATAGATTATTACGAATTAGATTACGAAATACTAGTTAGAAACGATTCTCATTCTCTTTTCATTTACCACGATAGAAACTTGAAGCTGAAGTTGCACTTACCACCATCGGACATTGTAAGTATATTCTAATTTAAATTGATAGCCACTTTATTTTCCCAAGACACCAATTTTTAATGAATTACAGAAGCTTTGCCGTTAGCTTTCGGCATTCTCAAATTCAAAGGGGTATTGGCACCGTGTTAATCGGATTACATGAGTTAAATTAGTGGAAAGTGGTAAAACTTGTTTCTCTTAAGAAGAGTAAAGACGTAGTATTACATAAAATTACTTTTAGTGTATTTTTTTTTTTAAAAAAGTGTTAAGATTGTATGAGTGAAAATGCTGATCCCTAGTTGTTTTTGTATGAAGGGGGAAATGTAAAGGTTCCTGTATCTCCGAAATCGGAATTGAATCACGTATGATCTTAAAGGAAAAACTTTTACTCGTTTTACTAGACTATTACAGTTTGTATGCGACATTTGCTTTTACAATGATGACTTAATCCAGTGGTTTTCAAGGTTTTAAAACACTCGCAAGTTTAAGTTACTTAAAATATAAAACCTTTTTTCTTTAATTGAGATAGGGTAAAATATCAAATTACAGTGAAGTTTGGAAACTAAGTGCAACTAGGATTATACTTGCAATAAAAGCTGGAAGGACACCAAAAAAGTTCAAATTATCCAAAACTTCGGAACAAAAAAAGTAAAAGGAAGTAAAAAGGAAGTTCAAGTGCCTTAAGAAACCATAGAATCATCCACGTATTCGAATTAGAGACGTTGAGTTATCCAAGTTGCATTGCAAATGTAAAATAATAACATTGAAATTGGCCCATCACTTGTATGAACAACTTAAATGAATTAACTCTCCCTACTTGAAAGAAAGCACCAAAGAACACAACATACAAACTACATGTATTGATCACCTGTTGCCATGTTGTTCCTTTACAAACAATCCTAATGTATTCATCCTCTGACGAAACCTTCTTTAAACCATCTGCTTAATATAACTTGAATCGATTAAGCTTAAAGTAACAGTAGTTTGACTGATACATCTTAAGAAACTTAAAGATTGAAAGACTAATGTTATTGTACTTTAGGTAATGGTGTATAAAACTATTAGAGTATATCGCAAAACGGTTTGTACTTTTCTTTTCGAAGAAACAAGGTATCTAACTATTACAAAAATCACTTAGGTGTATAGTTATATTGTTTTTGTAAAACATCTCAAAACTAAATTAAAAAAAAAAATCAGAGCTACCGCTTTATGAGAAAATTTTTTGTTTTTCACTTCAAATTTATTCTAAAGTATATCATCTCAAAATTTAAATTTTTATGTAGTTAAAACATCGGTACTAAAAAACCGATATTATCCTTAAATGTTTGAAAGAAAGGCGAAATCCTATCAATATCTCCATATCAAGAAATACAAATAGAAACCAAATTATTAGGGTTTAGAATCATCCATCCTATCAATTGTAATATAAAGACATAGAAATATGATGTGTGAAAAATTGCTTTATCCTCACATCAATAAGTCACAAGGTATTGAAATAACACTGAAGAATATTTCAGCATCTCAAAGTAAGTTTATCCCTCATAACTTATTTTTTGACTCAATTCTTTTTGGTGAGATGAATAAAATTAAAAATTAAATTAACACAAAACAAGTTTCCTAATCATATCTTGTTAAACAAGTTCGGGTTAGGTTAAAACATCATTTGTCATAATACCAACTAGCCATGAATAATCATTTACGCATTGGTATTGAAAAAAAGGGGGCAATTTTTATCATAAAAGAATCAAAAGTGTTACCTCAACTAGGGTAATAGTGTTTTTAAAACAACAAGTTATTGAATCCTTGACCATTCTTAAATAGTTGACCTTTTAAGTTAATCAGATAAAATACTTTCGTTTGACCTGAAACTATCTATTCAAAATTAATTTATTTCATCTCAATGGTTTACAATTACTACTTTTTCTGAAAAATTATTTTGATGTGAATATTACAAATAGTTTTAAAAAGTAATACGTATGTTATGCATTTGATTTAGTTGAAAGTAGTTTTGGTTTATGATCAACATTAATAATTTATAGCGTTCCTTTTGGTTAAGAGTGCTTATTATTTTATTATATTTTCCTGACAAGTACACAAATATTAGGATGATTAAAAAACAATGTAAAATAAAAATGTAGAGTAAATAAATTATTTAAAATGTAACATTATAAATTATTTAAAATTCCACATAAAACAATCTCTCTCTTATTAAATACGAAATATATATAGTGGAAAAATAATTTGAAACTTTACTTTTTCCTTCGTACTACATTTAAATGATGATATAGAAATTCCTAGAAATTACATTGTTTTGGTATTTAAAAATTAAATTTACTATTTAATATTAAAAACTACTGCTTTTACTATTTATTTTGAAAACTATTTTATCATCTATTATAGGACATACTAAAATATTATATTTGTGTTAATTATGCATTTTTTAAGTAACACAAGTGATTAGAAGTTTATTTTAAATGTTGAAAAAAGTTTATTTTGCAATGGTGCTATTTTTATTCATCAGTATAAAGTATCATCATGTAAAATTTATTCATCATTATTCATCGTGTAAAATTTACTAGATGCTTATAATTGCAATAAATGATGAAAATGTTTTAAAGAAAATTTAAAATAGAGAGATCATTTTGGACTATTTTTAAAAACCTTTAAGATATATCGAATGAAGAATGAATTCAAGATTTCGGGTTTCACTTACTTTTACTTTTGGCGGTTATGAATTGTTTAAAATCATAACCATATATTAAAAAATAATTTTAAAAATCGTTTTTAAACGTACAGATTGAGATATACGTGTTGCGAGTAGCGTTGTTATTTTAGAATTTAACTCTACAGACAATTTTTAAAAATATATTCTGGGGGGTTAAATTAAGTATGTATTAAATTTAAAAAGTATTTCGTTTCAGAATTTCCATTACTAGTGTAAATTATTCGTTTCTTCCAAACTACTTCTAACTGTTACTGGTCTTATCTTTTTAAACCAGCAATTCAATTGTTTAAACATTACTAACTCCAAATAAAAACTGAATTTATTTTTCAAACAAAAATTGTGCATGATCCGTTTTTTACATAATAATGACATTAATTTTTTGCAGCAACAATGAGCTAACTCCAATGTTGGAGTTAGCTCGTTGTTGCTGCAAACACTTCATTTTCATTTTTATTATTTTCAAGTCACAGTTAAATGACAATTTTCAATCATTTTTGTAAAATGTAAATAAAGGACATAAAATTATAATAATTTTTGTGAGAATACTATCACTCAAACATTCCAACTTTTCCCATTCACCCTAACAACAACATCTCTACCTTCCGTTTCCAGCCAGGAAGGAACTTTCCCTAACCGCAATAAAACTTCATCGATACCGTTTTTTTTTTCTATCGGAAGTGATCCCAGCCAGTGCCTGGGGAAACAAACCATCAACATCCCAGCGATGCCGAAGAGAGAGAGAGAAACCGCAACATCTCAATCCTCATTAAGATGATCGGATGAACAACACATGTTGATTGCAAAACTAAAAAACCACCTCCTTCAAGTCAATTAATATGATGTAACCCGAGACCAACATTAGCCCAGCGTCCCAATGACCCAGATTGCGCAGAATCCGGTCTTTTTTCGAAAAAAGAAATCTGTCGAGTTGGCCCCTCCCATACCCACGATTTGGAGGAGCGTTCGCACTTGTGAACTGTGACCCCATTCAACAGTGGGCCTCCAACACACCCTAACGATCTTGACCTTCAAGGAAAACCACTTTAGGTCACGGCTCTCACTTTCAGTCGGAATCTGTCATTTCGAGACGCGATTGCTGCCAATCAATTGCAAAAAAAGGAAACTTTGGGCGCGATTAGGTTGCTATTTCGGGTTGTTTCGACGCGTAAACACGGTTGCAAAATGCACCTGAAGGTTGCTCGGCAGGAGGAGATGAATGGTCGTTACCAGCTACTTTTTTGGGTGATTAATACACTTACGAACTGCGTAATCAGTTGCGCTTTTATTATAGTATTAGTTCCCATAAGATGGAATGAATAGAGTTCATAGAACTTGGAACGCGAGCAGTGAATAAAAAGAAGAGAACTATAAGCTGGGGAATTTTCTCTGGAAGAAGCCATAAGAGCTGAAATTAAGTCTAACTCTAACTTCAGCGAAAATAATAGGTGGTATTCACATAGTTTCCGGGAATAGAGTTTTGAAGTTCACTTCTTCTGTTAAGTCTGACCGACCGCCTTTGAACTTTGACAGAAAAACAAAAGTTTGAAAAGAAGTTCAAATATCTAATTGATAGTCACACAGATTTGGCATAAAACTTTTTTTCACTGTTTATGAATTACCATCACCCCCAAAATTGTGGGGAATAACCCGTTTTCCATAACAATTACCACAATACTGATAGCGGTCAAAAGTTTTTCTCAGGGCGGTCACACTATACTTTTTCCGGTAATACAACGTCGCATATGATGCGACTTTCTGGATAATAGCATCGCCAATTTTCAATTTGAAGGTATCAAACACAGTGATACTTATATAATTTTAATACATCAATTCTCTCTTTTAAAATGATTCGGAAGGTAAAGTAAACCAACCTGTAGAAAAAAAGTAACGCCATTCCGATTATATAATATGAATTTCAAGAGAAAGTGTCACGAAACCCCAGGAAACAATCGTTATTTCCGTTATTTGTTTCATAGTTTGTTTTCAAAGTATACACTTAACACGAAACAAGTGTAAACATCAGCTTTAAAATGCACTTGAATTGACGATTACTTTATAACCGACTCATTATTAGCGTCAATGTACTAAAACGAATGGCGTGTACTGATATTTACTTTCACCAACTCGATATTTTTCCTTACTAAATGAAACACCTATGAAGGAAAGATAAGGTTTTTTGAACTTGAAATATTACTTTTGTTCGTCATAAAAATCTTAGTGTAATAGGTATTAAATATTAAATTGTTATCATTATTTCAGCTTCACTTTTATTTTAATGTTGGTGACATTCAGTGAAAAACAAAGAAAGAATTTTGAAAGCTTTTTAAACATTGAGAATTTTAAGCTATTTTGATTTTCCTTAACAACTAATTTAAATCAAAGCAAGGTGTGTATCTAATTAATTCTAGATGTAAAATATGGGTGAACTTTTCAAATTCTTATTAAAATTAATTACTGTATAAATATTCTAACCTTGTTTTACATAAAATTCCAAGTAAATAATTTTATTTTCAGTTAGTTTATACTACTTTATGTAATTTTTGAACTCACGTCAATTCCTTTAAATGGATTTTAAATGGAAGTTTGTAAATGCTAATAGTAATATTTAATATGTAAATTATATTACTTGTTAAATATTGATAAAAATAAAAGTAAGCAAAAATAATTAAATTCAAGAAAATCTGGCCAATTTAAAAAAAAACTTCACCATGCAATTTAAAATTTAAATGAAAACATATTATTTCAAAATGCATTATGATTGAGTATTACTTTGTATATGTTTGGAAAATGTACTCTATATTCAAGCCAATCATCAGTCAATTCATATTTTAAAAGAGATAGTATATCGATTATATATTTTATAAAACAACTTTAAACAATTTTCCTACTTAAAGTATTTTTTCATTCAAAATATAAATACTGACAGTCCTCTTTATAATTTTAAGATTTCCAAAATACTTTAGCACATCACAAGCAAAAGTTTTTAAATTCTTTAAGTATTCGCATTCCCTTCTTTGAAATTTTACGTGAAAGTTCACACTTTATTATACTTAAAATTATGTTATAAATTATAAACGCATTAAATTATTCACTACGTGTGTAAACACATTTGCCTTTCTTTTCCAGAATAAAAATGCTTTCGTTACATCATTTCTATACATTTAGCAAAATGCAAATCAATCAGCTGCTTTATTTATTTTTCATTCAGAACTAGACTATTTCCTGCTCTCTTAAAAAAGTATCATACTATTAAAGACTATTCCTTTTTCCATCTATGAATGAACATAAAAGAAAAACAATTTACGGTGAACCCTGGAGAACCTTCAATAAACAACCGAAAATACTAACACAAAAACCTTTGATTATTTCAAATGACCCACTTAAGGAAAAGTATTGAGTGTCATAATAGAAAAGAAGCTCTGTTACACTTATTAAGTGAGAATCATCAATATAGTGTTTTCCTATGCTAAAGAACTCAGTAGACACATAATTGATTGATATGGATTCAATACTCGTTCACACTAAACTGTTGTTTTGATGTTAAATAACATGGTGAAAGTAGAGTAGATGAATAATTTGTTGCTAGAACACACATTTGGTTAGCAGGTCAACACGCATGTGAAAGATTTCTTTCATCTTAGCACATCAGTAATTTCAGCGCCTTTTCAAGCAAAATAAGGATTGTAAAAGATATGTTATTAATAGGGTAAAAGTTATCTATAATTTATATTATAAAGGGGTAAGTTTTGCTCTAAATATTAATAATTTTTCTTCATATATTTATTTTACAGCGGTGTAATATAGGAAATTTTAAGTTTAAAAATTAAACTCTGAAAACAATTGAAATCAATGAAATTAACAAATTTAATTAAGTTACAAGACAAATTATTTAAGTCGTCATAGTAACTTATGATTAACATTAACTATAAAAAATGGTTTGTTTAATAGACTAGAAATATATTTACATACAAAAGAACGTAGGCAGATACATGTTACTTTATTTTAGACTTTCGATGAATATTAGGAATTTACTTCCTATACTTGAATATACTTCATGATGTGTGTTCTTCATTATTAATTCATTTATAACACTTATCGCAAGTTTAATAATAAAAAAATTATTTTATTTTGATCTTATAAAATGGTTTTAGTAAACCACCATTATAATAGTACGTTTTTAGACATTATACTAATAGACATTATACTGGAGAAAAACATGAATTAATTTTTGTTTACAATACCGTCAAATTAACACTCGTGCTGAATATTTAACATTTAATTTACAAAGCATGAATCTATTGCAACCAAACAGGGTTAAATATTTTTCTTTCCCCTGACATAATAGTATAATCAATTTACCTAAATTAAAAATTGCTTAATTCATTTAGTTACGGAAATTGAAGCAAGCTTTAAATTAAAAATAGGTTGAAATTAATTCCACCCAACTTATTTATGGAATAAAGACCTTAAACTGAATCCAATCTAGTTCAAACTTGACAAACATTACTTCACCTTTCACCCAAAGAACAACCTCTTTAAGCGAAATTCATCAGACAAACACACCCCTAACAGTAGCTTAATCAATCAAATAGTTCTCATAGCATATTCAGGCTTTCTAAAATGACCGATAAATAATTAATTTCCATTCCCTAACTTTTCTTTTTTAAAAGGGAGTATTTTGAAGTGAAAAGAAGGAGTCATTCGCACGGACTGAAGGTCCAGGTGTTCATTGTTGTTGCATTCGACCGTTGCATCAATTATTAACAGATAAGTGTTTTTTGTCGGTTCTCTTACCAGTGAGCTGTAGAAAAGAGGAATACATTAGCTGGTGTTTTTCTTTTTATCTAGGATATCTCCTTAGAAACTATTTCAAAGAAGGCAATTGAAGGAATCATATATTGATAGTTTTCGACTATCCGAATACATAGCATGGAGAGTCATGTTCCGTTGCTGAATAATGATCTGGTCCGCAAAGAAAAAAAAAGATTTTTTTTCTAGTTTTCTTCCTTGCTCTTTTTTCTGACCCAAGCAGAATAAGTATATACTTATGTGAAGTATTCGTACTTTGAAATCTCAAAAGTATTAATATATTACAAGAAAAGTTATGAGTATTAATATTATTCCTTTCTCTTGATACAATTTATATTTCTTCTTTCTTTTTTTCCCTAAATTTATAAAATTCAAACCTTTTATGAGAGAAAGAAAAGAAATAAAGAAAGATAGAGGAAAAATTCAGCTCTAAACTCATAGTTGTAGTTAAAATAGTTTTTCTTTAAGTTACTTGCTTTATTTCCAAGGAAAAATTCAAACTAATATAAGCGAACTTCCTTATTTTGAAGATTAAATTACCCTTTTTTTTAGAGTGGAAAGTATTTCTGAGATTTCCCCTTTCACTACCCTTCGGGTTCTTTATTTTTAGTTATAAAACGAGATATCATGCTCGTAAAATACCAGGTTTGTTCTCTTGAAAGAGTAATTGGCTGCTTAGAAGGGTAAGAAAAAAGTCCTTTATTCCGCAAATGTATGTCAATGACCATAAGTGCGAGAGTCATTTCAGTTTTGAGTTTTTTATCCTTATTTTTTCTTTCCTCGCTTTTGATGTCTTTATCAAAACATGAATAGATAATTCCAAAATATAATAAGTCGGTCATTATATTGATACATTGTTTTAGCATTTTTCACGCTTTGATAAATGAAACTATTTTTTTTATATTTCAATCAATCAATCAGTTTATTATGCTTGTGCACTGCACAGACAGTAAAAAAGAGATTATTATTCGCCAAGGGGAAAAACACGTATTGGCGAACAAATATTTATATATTCTTAATTCAAAGATTAAGCTAAAAAACTTAATATGAACAATTTTTATAAATAAGAACATGAAATGAACAAAATATATCTTAAATATTATAATATTAACTATGCTATAAATTAAATTAAATTAAAGAAAATGGCTCAGAAAGGTATAGAAAATTTATGCTTCTATATTTAGTTGTAAAAAATAGTATATGCTAATCACAAAATTAAATAAATAACGTTTAAATAAATGTAAAGTTGGAATAGTCTGAAATTCAAAAAGTAAATTGTTGGATAATTTACTTTGTGTTTATTTGAAATTCTTTATAAAATTCAACACACTTTTGACATTTTCTATTCCGATGTCTTAAAAACCTTTGTAACTAGAAAAGTATTTTATTTTCAAAAGTAAGTGTTTTATCTTTATCACAAAAAGTCAACATCGCGAAACATTCTTGACAACCCTACAACTTTGAGACAACGAGAGAATGCTTTATTAATGAAATATATGGATGATATAGGTACGTTAAAAATATTTTATTTCTGGAACTTAAAACTTTATAAAAGAACACAAACAAAAAAAAAATCCTTTCAAGAAATTTAATAGTATTGGCTTGTATTTTGTATTGTGTTTGCTTGTGTTTAACTTGCTATTTTTTTCAACTATCAATATATTCTACTTCGAAATTCCCAGCTAAAATACTTAAATTCAGTAATTTTTTCTTAAACAAATTAGTTAATATTTTATAAAAATGTTAGTAGGGGAGAGTAGCTCAAAGCGGGTATGCTAACTTCAAGAGCTCGAAAATCTTAGTTATTGTTTGATTGGAATAATTACAAATTTGATTTTACATGATAGGTGAGTAATCAAACTATAAAATAAATGTACACGATAGTGTCAGATTGTGTCAAAGAAAAATTTATTACAAGAAATGAAAAACTCGTCAAAATACCGCTTTGCCCTACTAGGTGGTCAAAAGCGGGTAACCAGCGGGAAACCACTAAAAACGAGACAAATCTCAATACAAAGTAATCCTTTTTAGAACTCATGTTGAGCACATGGATGTATTAAGGGGGAAAAACCCTGGGGGTCAAGGTAGAAACCTTTGGGTCTCTACCTTGAGAGACCTAAACGAGAGACGTCGATCGTCGAGAGCTGAAGTTGACCTAACGCCTCGAGCACTTTTTAATGTGTGTTGAAGATAGCATTGAAGATAAATCATATTTCTGGTCACAGGTGGAAATCTTCGAAAACTTTGTGACGTCACAAAGTTTAACTCGTCTATAGTAATAATATTAACATTAATAACAATAACTAAAAATAATAGTAAGAATAATAATAATAACTAATAATAATAATAATAATAATAATAATAATAATAATAATAATAATAATAATAATAATAATAATAATAATAATAATAATAATAATAATAATAATAATATAGTAAATAGTAATAGTAATAATAGTAATAATATAAGTAGTAATAGTAATAATATAGTAAAATCCTTTTCCTTAAATAATCTAAATCTAATAGTTTCCTTTAAAAATTCCTAGAGCAATTACACCAACTTAAAAAGATGTCACTGATATAATCAAGAGAAAAAAATCTTAAAAATTGCTTTTAATAGCCAATATTAAACAAAATGTTATTTTCCTTTGAATTTATACCAACAGACGGAACTTATTTTAAATTTAATAAAAATTTAGATATTGATAAAAGTAAGATTCTTTCGGAACATGAAGACAATATTATGATGACATGCATTGTTATGAGAAAGAGCACAACGCAATTAGGAATGGCCTTAAAAGGGTTCTAGGATTCCATTTACGTTTTGGGTTATTTTTACGCTTCGAAAAGTTCTTATGCGAACTGATAATTAACATACATTTACTTTTCTCAAATGATCTTCTGAGGTATTCGTTACGTTTCGCTTTTCACGTCCGGGTTTTAATAAGTGTCTGTAGGTAGTATTATCCGTTCTATCTTGTCTTATGCCTGATCAAAGTTACAGAATTTAAAGATAATATCGTTGATACCGTTGTCTGTATACAGAAATTACACGAGGCTGCACCCAAAAAAGTATTTGGAAGCCAATAACTGATTCTAATAGATTTTTAGATGATAGTTTTAAGGAAAATAGTCAAAATGTGTCATGTTATTTTCTAATTCATTATATTATGGATATAAATATGGGTGTTAAAATTTAAAATTAACTCAGCAAACACTATCAAAATCAGTCGTTATACGTAACAAAACACATTTTCATGACTCAAATTTTATAGCGTTGTGTTATCCATGTAAACCTGTTTCGATGATAATCAATAACATTATACTTACATGTATTTAGTATTAAAATTTTAAAGTAAAACATCAGCTACAATTATGTGTCTATAGAGTTTTAAGAATAAATACTTATCATTTATGCGATGATGTAAAAATTTCTATGGACGTATCATAAATTTATTATGTGTATATTATGGTGTAAGTGGATTGTGAGGAATAAATATCATTGATATATTTAAAATATTTTAATAGAGATGTTTTTATTCGTGTACTTATATTTTAACAGTATAAAATATCTTTTGAATGTACCGAGTTTAAAGATTAAGGTTTTGAAAACCATTTGAAAAAAATTTAGAATTTTTTTCCTATTACGTAAGAGATAAAAATGCGTAGATAAAATAGTCTTGATTTAAAAATGTATATTTATCATGTTTTAATACTTAAAAATAAATCACCAGTTACACTAGGTAATCTTAGTTTCTTACAATATTTTTATTTTTTAATTGATGTTGTATGACATTAAATAAGCCGGTTAAAGTATGAAAAGAAGTTCGTTAAAAGAGAGGATTTGAAAATTCAAGTTCGTCAATGGGAAGTGAAAATATCGGAGAAAATATATTATGCCCAAGTTCATAACCAGATGATAGTTCGAAAAGAAAAATCGTATGTTCGTAAGAACGAACGTTGACCTATAACATTCTGAGTATGTGGATTCGCTGTTTTTTAATTACTTAAAACCTACCCAAGTAAATTAGGCACACGGTTTAGGAATGAAGCTAACAGTGTAATTAGCGCTAGACAGGATGTTCGCCCAGCGCTTCGTTCGTTGGGAAAACACAAGGTCCAGCCGTGATCGCATGCAAAGAGATATTACCCTTGATCATGGACTGGAGACGGTCTTTTGAGACAGCAAACACAGCGTGGCGTGATAGTATATCAGCGGATCGCCTCTACCTGCTGACCGTTCCCAAGTGCAGGAAAAGAAAAGGCGGTCGCAATTTACGGTTACGGAAAAGAATCTGCGAAATGAGGCTTTAAGGAGCAAATGAATTCGATGAATGGGAAGTTGTCATTTACGGCGAGATAGTTCGCTGCGTAAATAAAAAATGACAGCCTTCTCATTGAAGCCTTGGAGATATCCGTTATGAATGTTGGTTTTAAAGTTAGTGGTTAAGCTCGCATTTTATGGATTGTGCAGTTAAGTGATTTATAGTTATTGCTTGGAGGTTATGGGGTACTTTGCTTAGGGTAATGGCCGAAATTGACTTCCTGGAATAGTATGTGTTTGACGATGATGAATTTTGCTTTGGTCTACTAAGTGTTTTTTAGAGTTATTAATGAATGAGGAGTATGATCAATGTATGGAGGTAAAAACTTAGGAAATTCTACTTAATTGAGCGTCCGTTTTAGGGATTTCTCTGCACAAGGTGTCTTTTCGAACTAAATCGATACTGCTCTACAACTTTGTAATTGACTAATTTATCAAATCTCTAAGTTTTTAAAATAAAAATTATAACTCCTAAGATTACCGCTAGGGGCTTTGAAAGTTGTCGCATCAGATAGCGCATAGTCACTTTACTACTCCTAGACACCCCTTTTATTATTATATCTGTAGGGGCTCAAAAATTAAGGGGGTGGGTGCTTATCTTGGGACACCCTGTATATTATACTATTTAATCAACTATACTATTTAATAATATTTAATTATACTACATACTACTTAATCATCCTATTTTATAAAAGAAACATAGGTATTTATGTAAAAAATTAGTATTTATATTTTATGTGCTATTTGACTATATGCATTTTGAAATTAGATACTTTTGTTTAAGGAATCATTAGTTGCAAAAACAGAACGTGTTCATAAAAACAAGAGCCGTATTTCTTCAAAATTGTTGCTGTTTCTTGAACTTTTACGCATACTTTTACAAAAATACCAATAGTTTAGCATAACATGTATTCTTTGTATTTCCATTATTCTTAGTTATTTTGATGAATTTTAAAATTGTGGTGAATCAGATTAATTTCTACAATTCACAAATTTGCTCTAAAATTTAATGTTACCTGCACGTAGTGACTTTTTTTAGTAAGTATATTATTTATTATTGGTTTTACATTTTAATAGGGTGTTAAATTTAGTGTAGTGTTCCTTTCTTTCAACTTTCTGCAAAACATGTGTATTAAAAAACAACAAAAACTTTTCGTGAAATAGGGCGCGTAAGGAAAGAGTAGTACCACTTGTTTTAACCAAAGGAATCAGTTCAGAGTCGATTTTTTATTGATGAAACGCATAAAGAAGTTAGTGATAAAATAAAAATAATGGTTTCAGAGGAAAAAACTTGTGATGTTTCTATAGATTCATTATATAAAGCTCATGGAGTCTGTGGGTATGGCATGGATCACTGGAGTCAAGGACGTACAATATCTTTTTACGATTCAAACATATATTTTTCTTGAACAAAAGATTATTTCTCATTCTTCAATTTTAAATACTGGTTTTATTACGCAATCAAATAATATTTGGGTTTTAATAAAATAATTCTTCCTTTTTCATTCCAGCAATGAGTTTTACGACTAAGATAGAATTATATGCTTGTTGTATTTCCGTTAGTAAGTTTTAAGTGGTCGAGTTTAATCTTAAAGCATATAAATTGGGCATAAATTTGTTCCGATTAAAAAAACAGTACTTTCCAGCTGTTCAGTATAAATTATTTAACAGCCCCTCTAGTAGAAATTCAAAGACTGTTTAATAATGCATACCTTCAACTACGGTAACTTTGGCACAGCAAAAAATAAAGATTTTATTACACAAAAGAGGGTGCAATTATCTTTTATTCGTCGCATCTGTTAGTCCTTGCAATAAATAAATGATAATCACTCTCCTTTGTCCTCATAGAATCTTTCTTCTCTGTTGGGCTAAGGCTATCTTTTAAAAAAGGGAGCAAAACTTAACACAGTTGATGGTACTTAAAAGCGTTTGATATTTAAGAAGAACTATAGTAGAAGGAAAGAACAGATTCTTTTTATTATCGAGTATTTTTTTCTATTAAGTTCAAATTTTCAAGTATTTTTCGAGTATTTCGAGTATTAATAATATATGAACCTCAACTTCATGAGTATATTAGTTATCTATTTGATACTTGGTGCTCGATATTTAGAAATGAAGTTACCGGTTGTACAAAATATTTTATGTAAGCAAAATATTTTAATAAAAACATAGTAAGTAAATGAAGGAAAGTAGTGCTAAGAGTTTAGATTGCTTTTATGGTTTTAATATTATCCTAAACTGATTACTTAGTTCTTAATATGGATTTTCAAAACATTTAGGAATTATTTTTGGCGAATGTATATTTAAAGGTATAATTATAAAATTATTTTTCTAGCTCGACGGACGCACACGTTAGAAGAAATCGGTTCTGTGGTTTTTAATTGTTGCGATTTAAGAACATTTAAAATGTTTATTCACTTTTAAACGATTGTGAAACTTTTTTTCTACATTAGTAATTACCACATTTTACCCTGAAAAAACACTTTTTTAGTCTCAATATGAAAAGTTTAGGTTTTGTGCGAAGAGTAAGAATACACTGGATGAGTTTTCGAAAACTGTCACGGAAAGATTCCGTTTTCTAGCTTATGGAATTAATCCGTGAAAAAATCACGGAAATGAATACGTAAAAAGACGGAATTTTTAGAATTCTTAATTTTCACTAGGACTTAGCCGTCCAGGTGTCATAGAGTGGCGACCACTGCCTTAAGGTTTACATTTCTCGATTAAGCCTATGCTGAAAAGGTCAAATCCTTTTCCCGTATCTCTGTAGTAGCGTGATGGGAAACTTGCGTGTACCACCAAAACGATTTCTGCAACGATTGTCGAAGTGGATCCCTGTAATCACCTGATATCTTTTCCCACAATGCATTCTCACTCTGGAATTATTCAAACATTCATAACTAGATGTGGGCTTGAACTATCACTGCTTAAACATATAGGAGGTGGCTCCGAGATTCACGAGAATAAGGGTGATTAAGCAATCAGGGGTTTTTAATACTCGTCATTATTAGCTTGTTAGGGGTTGTGTCAAAAATCAAGAACTGCTAATAAGCTGGTTGTGAAATAGAATGGAAAGGCAGAGAGACATAGTTGGAGGTACTGAGGGTTTAGGTTAGACTTTTGAGTTATTTTTTTTACTTTGGTTAAATAAGTAATAATAGATTATCATGATAATAAAGCCGTTTATTATCCTTTAAGTAATTTTATATGGAGTATTTATAAATTCATGAATGTGGAAGAGAGACTAAAAAATCAAATGTCAACAGAGAATAGTTTCAGAAGTTTAACATAGAAGAATGAAAACAACTTTAGTGTAAGTTCTTTAAATAATATAAAAAAAAATCTTTGTGAAAGGGAAATTTGTAAACAATTTTAGAAACTATAACAGCACATTTTAAAAAGAATTTTTAAACAAATAAATTTCAGGTTATTAGAATTAGTATATTTACGATGAAATACAGCGCAAGTCCAATGTTAAATGTTAGTGAATAAAATTTGAAAGATTAAAAGCTTTTAAAATCAAGCCAAAATGTTTGCAAATCTAAAGAAATTCTCATAAGAAAAGGACATTTTAATAAATGTATTTTAGAAGTCTTGGGAAACATACGGTATCGCAGAGTATAAAAAAGTACTAACAACGCTAGAAGAATTTAAATTATTCATATTTTGGTTTAAGAATCTTATTTTGTATCAAATTTCGGAACTCTTTTTATTAATTAGATTATTCTTAAAAGATTTATTAGTAAATTTTTGTAACCTAAAATTGCGATTCCACTCTCAACTATGCTTTTTCCCAAATCTGCTTAACTGGACCAATGCTCAGAAAAATATCCCACCTTAAGTTTATCCCCGCTCAATTTTATTTTACATTCACGTAACCTAATTAGTACTTGAGAAGTTAAAAAAATATCTTTATAACTTAAAGATATGATATTAAAGAGCAACCAGTTATGTAAATTTTTTCCTCCTGGATTTTTAATGTTTCAACCCCTCTTTTTACCAACCAAGAACATGATACGTTGAAGTAGATCTTCAACCTGTTTCCCCACAGCATCAATCAGCCTTTACTATTAAACTTGAACTTCATCATTCTTATTTTATTGCCACTTTCTTGCCTAATAGTCTTCGCAGGAAGTGAATAAGGTGGTTACATGATCTTGATCACACCGACAACGCCTTAGCATTGCCCAACTCTTCCCCACTTAGCATGTCGAGGAATTTCGGACTTGAAGAATGGGTTTTCGGTCATCAGGACTTAAAAGGGTGGAGTTTACAACTTATTTGATTTATAGTAATGTGAAAGGTGAGTGTTGACATACGCTGTTGCATGAAGGTATGCTTGTTTTTATGCGTTTACAAGAAAGAGGGATGTAGCCAAAAAACATCTTAATTAACAGCGTTTGGATTTCAGTAATTAATTTGTTTTGTCATAAGAGGTGAGAGGAAGCGATTTATTTATACGATAGATTAAGAACTGATAGATAGATAGATATAGCTTCAAAACAGTTTTGTTCGGATGTAATTTTTAAGATTTTTTATTGGAAGTTTGGTATGGCATGTTTCTTTTTCGATCTTTAAAGTCTCCATAAAGAAAATGAAATTCCTTTTTAAAGGATTTAGTTCAAATTTGAATTTATTTTGAATTATAATTCTAAGCCAAGAATAAATTTTTAAAGAAAGTTCTTTTCTGGGTATAATAAATTTTTCTTGAAAATAACTAATCAAATTTATCAATTTAAAACGTGTTCTTGATATCTATTTTAATAACACATTTTACAAGAACTCAACAAATTGATTCCACAATATCATATCTATTGAAATGGAGACATTTTTAAGCTGTACGAGTATTTGTAAATTGCTAGTTTCTTAAATATAAGTTGGTGTTTTAAGAAGATTGAATACTTGAAATAGTTTGTGGTGTAACAAATAAAATAACAAAGATCTTATTTAGGCAAGCAATCATAGAAATGATTTTTAGGTAATATATTATTTTGGGTTAGAAGCGAACTTTGAAGAAGTTTCAAAATTTTACTGGGGGAATAATGAAGTATAAAAAGTTCCTGTATTTCTTTTGTTAAAAAGAATATGAGTTAATGAATGAAAGTTAAAGTAATAAGATAAAGTAGTTTTCCCTCCAATGTGCGCTGGATTTTTCCTGTGAGATCTTTTAAAAGAATAAAAATGTCTTGAAAAAAATAAATATCTATATTTTTCTCTCTTATTGCAAATCAGTTGCCTTTATCATTGCAACAAGTAAAAATTTGAAAGGATAAATTTATGACGGTAGTTCTTGAGTGGGTTCAATTGCTCCAGTTCCAATTGCCATATTGGTGGAAATATAATAACGAAAATAATCAATCATCTTTATTTCACTTTATGCGCCATATCCTAACAGACTACGTTCATATCAGAGGACCGAGCCCTTTGTGTCTTAAAATTACACCTTTCAATAACATTCTTACGCTTAAGAAAGATAACCTATGGCAGCTTCTGGCACTTCAAACATCCGAGAAATGACGTTTCGTCACCTTTTACGTTTTCAGATAAAATCTCAATTCAAACTGTGAGTCACTGAATTTGAAGAGATAGTTTTACCCCGCAGTCTCAACGCTTGTCACGAGTATATCCTTAGAATCTGTCAATGACGTACCTCACAGCTAGGCTGCAAGTAGACACTCTGGTCAATAGGAGCTTCAGCTAAGTCTGCACGTGACTTCTGAAATAGTGTCTATTCAATATAATGTAAGTGACGTGTGTTTCCTTATTAGCACGTGTGTGCAGTTCATTCACTGTGTTATTGCAGAGAAAAGATATTGGTTTGGATTATGGAAAGGTGCGGTGGAAGAATGAATAGGATTTACGTTTATTCAGAATAAAATAAAATCGTAAACCACGTATGAAAGGTTGCGGTTGTTAAAATCAAAGAGGTTTTTTACATTTTTTGAAATGGTTTGAATGTTCAGAGAATCTTCTCCAAAAGTAAATTGTGGAAAATCTTAAAAGAAAACAATATTAAAAAATACAGATAAAGCTTTTCTTTACATAAAAAAATAAGTAATAATTAAATTAATTGTAACTTGTTGCATTCTGTAAATAGAAGTATTAATGAGTATTGCTAAATTAATTTATCCTTCTTTCGTAAATAAATAGAAATTAATTGAGAATGATAATAATGCTTCTTTTTGTTACATTATATCGAGAATTAACAAAACCCCAGAGAATTTATTTACTCAGAAAGGAAGGTTTACTTGAAAAGTAGTCAATTATTACACAAAACTGTGAACTTTTAGAAATTAATTTATATGCCCTATAGCTAAAAATTTTATATTGATATTCATATTTGTTTTTTTTCTTTAATACAACGATTAATTACATGTTTTAAAAATCTTGTTTAACTTTATTTTTCGTCTAATATCATTAACTGATCCTAAAGTATACTAACATAAAAGAAAGTTTTAGAAATCTAAATTAAAGAAAAAAAAAGATAAGGGAAAATGTGTTTGAGGACTTACTGTGAATATTGAAGAAACCCTTTTTAAGAGGCATAAATCACATGCAAATTGTAGAACACCGTGAGTTATTAATGTTTGGAGGGTATTTAAGACTACCTGGCATTTAAGGATATTGTATGTTTCGATTTATATTTTTTATATTTCTACCCTGGTATTTAAGACTACCTTTTTAACTATAGTATTAACTTCTCTACTATCACTAATTGAAATTGAAATCATTACGCACAATTCCTTCATTCTAAAAATAAACAATTGATCCGGAAAACAAATTGGAAACCATTTGCCTCCTAACCAACAAGATACATATTTAACTGCGATTAGATAACCCGATATCAAGCTGACTTCCGCGATCTCGTTTAAAAAGCTATCTAACCCATTATTTATTATTGTTATTTTAATGCCGAAGAACTTGCATATCGTTCCCTCAATAAAGTAATCTCAAGTTATTGATCCTTAACTGTATCTTCAAAAGGTTAGTGGCTTCAAACTGCAGATAACAAGAACTTTGGCACTTTCGACTTCACTTCCTTCAAACAGGGTGGTCCGACTCTTTGTGTTTGACGTGCAAACTCATTTAGCAAACAAATGAACCACCTCCGTTATTTGCGATGACCCTCTCTCGGTATCGCAAAACTTTGTTTTTCTGCAAGAGTAGAACGTTGTAGATTGGCCTTATCATGTATACTCTACAGAGCAAATAGAAAGGGAATAACAGTCTTATAAGGATGACTTAACACTCTAGTTATATTATTCACAGTTTAATATTATTTATTGCAAATGGAAAACGAGTTCAATCATTACCGATAGTAAACACCAATCCCCAAAACTTAGTTTCTTACTTAGTTAAATACTAATTGCTCTTTTTTTTCCATACTTGGAACTATGCTTCGTATATTCCTGAAGTAGAACTTAGCTGTTCAAATTACCTGCCATTAAAAAAAAATATTCCTGAAGTATAACAATATTTTACCTACGGCCGTATACACCGGTAACTTGACCGGTGGTTAACCAGGATTGAAACCTCTGATTGGTGGAGAACTAGTTTTCCTTCTTTAACTACCAATCAGAGGTTTGAATCCTGGTTAACCACCGGTCAAGTTACCGGTGAATACGGCCGCTAGAGAAACAAATTTAAGTTTTTTATGATATTTTCTACGAATTCTTCGACTTAAAGTTTAGATATCAATCCTTTTTTATTACATGAATTTGAATGTGATTCTGCAGGAGTATGACTTTTTTTCAATAATTTGTTTATTTTATCAATTTTTCTGGAATTCTATAAACTATGCAACAATATAGAATATTTTTTGTTAAAAATATTTCCCTTAGTATATCAATGATTTATAAGCATATTTGGTAGTATAATAACATTATACAGTCGAAGTGTTTTTCTAAATTAATCGTTTTATCATCTTTTCAGGCGCAGCAGGGCATTCCTCAATTTTTGGCCATTTTGAGTTATCCATCAATCTGTATGCAAAATTTGATTATCAGATCCTCTGATACAAATATTTTTGCGAAAGTGTCTTAGAAGAACTGCTATCCCCAGTTTTGTTATCGCCACATCCATAAAAATTAATGTTTCTCTGTTTCCAAAAAAATTTGAGAAATTGAGTTATACCTATCCTGGTTGCTCCTTAAACAGCGTTATTCTTTAATTAAAGTACCTTTTTTTCTTTTAGTAAAACATAAATACTTGTTGATAATAGCTCGTGAATTATAACAGCCTGATAAGCTCTACAGAAAACATCAAGTCCATATTTATTTACATAGGACTTATAGCTTGAAATTAGTGTCGAGCAGTTGTCAATCAACATTTAAATATTTGATACTAAAAGTAGTATGATAAGATACTAAACATAATATTAATAATAAGATTATTGTAATAAGTGTAAATAAGGTTCCTTTCCTATTAAGGTAAAATCAATTTTAAAATTTCTTAACGATAAAAATGATTTTCAATAAAATATTTTAAAAATTTAATTTAAAATTTCCACTTTAATGCTTCAAAATTTGGTAAACATCCTTAAAATAATTAGCTAACCTTGTCTTAACATTAAAATAATTAGCTAATAACGCCTTAATGTTTTAAAATAAATGCTTATTGTAGAATAAATTACGCAAAAATTAATTACGTTTCAACATTAGATGTGATGAATATTTACCTGATAAATGTTTAAAAGTAAATGCAAATTTGTAGTAATTAATATTTAGTAATTAATTTTTAGTAATTAATATATTAAATATTTCCGTTTATTTCACAATTTTTAATAAATTCTTAAATCTCCAAAATAACTGTAAAAATGATCCGATAGATTTAAATTTGAAACAAAATTATGAAATCGTTAACAGTTCAATTTCATCCAAAAAGTGTTCCTAACTTGGGCATTTCGTGGTATTTGTGACATTTTGGGAGAGTCCGTAAAATGTAATTTTTATCTCTTAAAATTATAAAAATACGAAGCTTCATACATTTTCTATGTTATTATATTTTTACATTGGCATAAAATTTTTTGAAAAATATTTCTCAAATTTATATAACATTATTAGAAAAACGACCCAAAAATCTTCTTCATAATCTCACGCCTTTTAACCTTACTTAACTAACGCGATTCCAAAACACATTTAACATCAGCGACTTGACTATCTCCTTGAAAATTAAAAAAAAAAAAAACCTTAAACGCAGTATTAAGAATCCGAATGACAGGTTTATCATTGCTAGTGGCGTAAATCTTCCGCTAGAAACTCATCAAGCATTCCGTTCACCCAGTTTTATGAAAGCTCTGGTCAAGATCGTGAATGTCTAAGACACAGAGGGATAAATATCACCTTAAATTAATCGATTCATCACTTGCAAAACAAGTGGACGGCCAACTTTCTCGAGAACTATAACAGAATTTAAAGCGAATTTACTTTTCTTCGTTGTTTAAAAATGAATGGAGGATATTTAATTTTGGACCGATTTAACCGGGAGTTTGACAGTAAACACGATGTAAAATTTATAGCATCAAATTACTGGTTCTTAACTCCAAGGATAAATGGGAATTTTATTTTACTTGGTCCCTAAATGCTGCCAACTTAACTTCAGAAGTTATTATACTTTTCTATTAGTATTTTTTGTGTATCATTATTTTTACTTGCTGCAAGGATGTCCAATTCTTTTCATATATTTATAAAGTTTATTGATTGAGTGTTTTAATGGATAGATTTTATTTAACTAATGAACTTATTTTATTTTAAAAAATCCGGGTAATAATTTTAAATAACTATCAGTTTATTTAATTTCTCTTCGCATTTTAAAATATTCCCTTATATACAATGTTCCCTAAAATTTTTTATCTTATAGAAAGAAAACTAAACTAAGTATTTTAAGTACATGTTCTATAAATTGATATTATGTACTTTAACTTGATATATTTGCTTGAAATTTCATTGCATTCAATTCTTTTAATAGAAGAAAGAATAAGAATAAAAATAATTAAAAAAATACAAAACTAAAGCATACATAGAGTGCTCTACTTTAATATGACCTTACACAATTATGAACTATTCTTCGATAACTACTACTTTGTTTTTATAATGCATTAAACCTAACCTATAATTATATTTACCTAAAAATTTTAAAAATTATTTAATAATATCAAAACATCTAATACACCAAATAAATATAATATTTAACAGAAAATAGGTAAGAGTTGAGAAATGATTTAAAAACAAAAATATGAATTACTATCATTGGCCTGTATTCAGTTCACAGTAAACTAAGAAATCTAATAGATTTTATCAAAACTGTGAAAATAAGGAGTGGAAAATGACTGATATGTTTTGAAAACGAAATTGAGAACAAAAAAGTGTTAAGCATGTTATTGTTCCGAATTCTATTGGTTTAATCTTTTACCTGTGTTTCTAGTGTAATCGATGAATATCAACATTTACTTCACCACAAGAAATTCATATCATATCTTTCAAGTTTTCTTCAGCTCTAATCAATTTATTTGTTGTGAAGGAAAAATCCCATCGGGTTTTACTCCCATTTAAATTACAAGTACAAAATTCATGCTTTTATAATTCTCTTACACGTAAAAGAAAAGTTGAAATTTCTGATAATAGATATTATTTTTTAACCTCAAAATAACCACAAAAATAAACTTAAGAAAATAAAAGTTTAAGATAAATAAGCAAATGTAATAGTTTGACTTACCAACAGTCAAAAGTTTTAGTTACTTTTATTCTTAAATTTTATCAGTGTCATTATAAAATTTTCATTGATTTATTAAAGTCACGCCTAAAAGCATTTAGGATAGAGGTAAACATACCGACGTCAAATATGTAATTATTTTAAAATTGATTCATAGACATATAAATTTTGAAATACGACTTTTATTGAGACCTACACACAATTTTGTCTTATAGAATAATAATTACTTCTATGTCTGATACTCGATATTAGATAAAAGTTCATTCTGAGAGTAAAAGTATAAAATAAGCCACGAACGCTTTTAATGCTTACCACAAGCATTAAAACAACGTTTTGTAAAAATTCATAAATTTAATTACTTTTTTAAGTTTATTATTTGCATTTTTAATATGTTCATACAAAAAGGACCAAGAAAATTAATAATATCAAAACTTTTAAACGACGAACTAAAGATTTATGAAAAAAATATTTTTATATATTATGATAAAAGGGTATTATTTCCTTGTAAATAGAGTCATTATGTCGTTAAATGTTCATGAGTTTTCAATTATCGTCATAATCATTGTTAATTTGATTATAAAAAGGGTGAAAATTTGTATTTTTTTTCATATATTAGAAACAACTCGGAGTTGGATATCGTAAGCGAATACGTTTATTTGGGAATTCCTTTTTCGTCAAATGGAAAATTTAATCTGGCCAAAAGATATTTTACTTCAAAAGCTATTGCTGCAATCGGCGCGTCATGGTCTATTTTCACTGGATCTCGAACCAACTCGATTAAATCATGGTTTAAATTATTCGAATCACTAATTCAATCTGTTTTTACTTATGGCTCCCCAATTTGGTCCGCAAACAACATTTTCGAATTGGAAAAATGTTTCTGTGTTTTTGTAAAAAAATTATTTACTCTCTCTAGAAACACACCAGGCTATATCCTAAGATTAGAACTAGGTCAGACACCAATTGCAGTTACATTGGTAAAATTGTTGTTGAAGTATTGGATAAGAATTCTTCAGTTACCTGATGATAGATATACTAAAATATGCTACCAAAAGTTATTTTCCAACACGATGTTCTCCTCAAATCCTGAGTATAACTGGGCTTTATCAGTCAAAAAAATCATTGAAAACCTGGGATTTAGCTTTATTTGGACATCTCAAAATCCTGACCTGGCTTCCTATTATTTACCTACTATGTTACAAACCTGTCGCGATCAATGCCTACAACGAGACCTCTCAATGATGGAGAATAGCACCCACTTTCTTCTTCTTCAGTGGCGCACCAGCCCAGGGTGGGCCAAGGCCTTCCTCAGAATCGATACCCAGGTTGCCCTTTTCCTGGACAGACTCCTCCAGTTTTTAACCCTGAGAATTTCCAAATCTGCCTCGAGACAATCAATCCACCGGATCCTCGGTCTCCCCCTTTTTCGGGTCAACAATGGTTTGGCCTCGAAGATCCTCTTGGTGGCCCGTTCGTCGTTCATCCTAATCAAGTGCCCTGCCCATTTCAATCTTTGAATGGAAATGTATTTTATTATATCTGGCTCCTGGTATATCTTATAAATTTCTGAATTGGTTCTCCTTCTCCAGGTATCATTACATTTTACACCTCCTAATATGCTGCGGAGTACCCTTCTTTCAAAAACTGCCAGAGCCTCTTTATCACTTTCAGTCATTGACCACGTTTCAGCAGCATATGTGGCAATGGGCCTAATTAAAGTTTTGTAGAGTAATAGTTTTGTTCTTCTGCTAATGAGAGCAGATCTCAAGTCCCCACTATAAATTTATAAAGAATTGTCCCACCCCTGAAAACTATTTGCTATCCGGCTCCGATATTTATGTAAAAAGAATTATTTTCCAATTACGTTTAAACCAGAATAAAATCTTCTATAAGGGTCAAATATTTGAAGTTTATTTTAATAACAAATGTTCCTTTTGTAACACCGATGATTTTGACACATGGAACCATATATTTAACTCATGTCCTATTTATAGCTATTATCGAAACAAATATTTATCATACACAAAAAATTTTACCTTTGTCTTGAATGAGCCTAACGTTAACTATTTCAATATTCTATGCTTCCTGACTTCCGTTTTTAAGCTTCGCCGGGAAATTGGAGATGATTTCAGTTGATTTATTTTAGTTCATATTTTGTAACTGCACTCGGTTTGTACTGTCTTGACTTGTATTACAGTGATTTGTAAAAACTTATTTAAATATGTTAAATCTCTTTTTTTTTTTCTATTCAAAGTTCATGGCATATAAAACTATTTGTGTTATTTGTAAACGGGCAAAGCCCAATACAATAAACTTTTTTCTTCTATGTCTATATTAGAAACATAATTTATATTTATCATTTCCATCAATCATAAAAATAATATGCAATCAAGCATTGTATTTAGTCTGTGAACCATATCTAAATACTAATAGGCTTGGGTTGTTTTGGTATCTTTAAACGGAAAGAGAACTTAAGAAAGATATGAAAGAAGGACAAAATTATTTATTTTCACGATCAAAACGATACTTTGTTTCTATCTGTTCCAATACAAATTACAGTAAACATTAAAGAAGCCGGAGAAATTCGGTTCAACAATGGAACAAACAGTTGCAACTCTAAAGAACCGTCTACTGAGCAGAGTAGACAAAAACTCGGAAATTCGGCTTCCTTTTTTTTTTCAAGTTTTTGCCGTAAAACTATCAATGGAGAGACTGCGTTGTAGTATATCTTCCGTAGCTGGGTAGCAACGGCACGTATATCTGTAACTGTGTCTCTTGAATTCGTAATTTCTGACCTTCGTACAAAACATCAAGAATTAAATACCGATAAACTAAACTAAAATTTTCAAGTGCTAAAATTTCAAGTATAGAACACATTTTAATTTACTGTATTTGAAACCATTAAAAATACCTGCTAGTAATATAAAACTACTTATTACTGATAAAACATGAAAATATAAAGTTAAATCGAATTCCAAACGAAACGCGACTTTAAAATAGGTGTTCCATGGTACATTTCGACTAAGTTCACAGAGAGGTAAACGAAATAAAATTATTATTTTTCTATACATATCAATAAGTACCTGCACAATATCCTTCTTTGTTTAAAATTGAATATGTATAATTTAACTGGTAATTATTGTAAACGGCATAAAGTAATGTTAAAATATTAATATACAAATTTTAAAAAGTATTTTTATAAAGACTTGATAGAAATGGGTAATACTATCAGTTATTTTCCAAGAAAAAATAGAATAAACAGCCTATTTAAACTCTCCAAACAGTTAGTTTCTGACATTTCCGTTAACCTGTTAAGATACGAATTAGAGGAATGGTTTAACTTAAAAACCTAGCGTTTTAAAATACAAGTTTCCAATGAATACTTCAATATACCTACAGTATAAATATTTATATTTGGCATAACAAAATTAGGCACTATGTTTTATTTACTTATTTTTATCGCTAGGTTTGATTTATATTATTTTTGAATAAACGTTATTTATTTTATCTGAGAAAATTCTCAATTCGATACCTAATAGTAAAGTTTTGGAAACAAGTTCATTGATACTTTTATTTCGACAACAGTTAAAACATAATAAATTATGCGCTTTACAAATAAATAATCCATCTTTCATTGAGTGTAAATTTCATATAAGGCAACTCTGTAATTGCTATAAATCAGTGATTAAAAATAACATTTTGAATAAGTACATTCTTAAATTATTAATTCGGAAATTCTGTTTGTTTTACGCTGAACCTTATTTTTTGAAATGACATATCGCCTCTTTCGAATCAAGCTTAGTAGAAATTTGAATACTTTTACAGCCATATTCACAGCCATCAGCGTCGGTGTTAAATCCTTGGTCAAAGAAGGATTCCACCAATCAGAGTCAGCGAAAATCTAATTTTTCTTTCTTTAGCTGCTGGTTAACACTGACGCCGATGAATGTGAATATGGCTGTTAAAGTTTTAAGCGAAAATGAATAAATCGTAATATTTGCCACTACTTTGTTTAAACTAAGTTATATCTTTTCTTCGGTATACTACTTTTATAAACGCAGTGACTATTTGCGTTAATTAAATACTTTTTGGTCCCTATCTATGATATCAAGTCAACGCAACAGGCCGACATTATTGTAAAATTATAGGCACACCCATTATTAAATCCAATGTTTTGAAATTTTTAAGATCCTTATTAATTTTTTTTATTAAACATGGAATAACAATAAAAACTTGAATATTTTTATCAGGTGTCTCATTTGATTGGAAAATAGTTTGGATTCTTTATACATTCTACAGAATTATTATGGAATCTTCAAAGAAAAGCGGAAGGAAGGCAACGGGAATTGCGTAATGGAAGGATAAGGCCTACTTCCTTTTTGTTCCGTTCATTGATTTAAATTTTGATAACCAATAAGGTATATTTCCAACCCCTTGCTTTTGTTACAGCTTTATCTACACAAAGATGTAAACTACTAGTTAATAATGCTAAGGGGGATATTAATTTTAATGCATAGGATATAAAATATTTTATAACAAAATTTCATACCAAAAGCGGTTGAAGACAATATATGGAGGGTGTAATTTTAAGATACAAGTTAGAATTTATTTCCTAATAGAAATGTTTCATCAATTTTTTCAAAATTTAGTAGTTAGAAATCTGTTTATGTATATGTGAATAAATCCATTGAGTTTCTTTAATACGGGAAAGCGGATTTGTTTTACTATTAAGAATCATAACCTTTCCCTTTGGTCTTCTGTAGTACGTTTCTTATGTCAGCGAGTTTAAAAAAGAAAATTTTACAAAACATAAAATTGAAAATGCTGATTCTGTTTGAAAAAAAAATATCCTTAGACTAAAATACAAAATGAAAATAATAAATCTTAAGGTTTAATTCCTCCAGAAACGCGCATAACTTTTTGGATGCATTGCATTTATTCATTTCTTTCTTTGTATTGTTCAATAGACATTAAAGTCTTACAATTCAAAAATGTAATTTATAAAAAAGAAGAAAAATAATAAAGATTAAAAAATAGCACAGCAGTCATTTGTTTTCCAAACCCCATGATTTGATAAAATCGATCAAATCTATCGACTTATCCTGACAACTAGGACAAATGACTGAAATGAATCAATTAGGTATCGAGTACACTGAGAAACTTATTTGCTCCCGTATCTGTCAGATTAAAAAGTTTTCAGCTTTTAAAAACTATAAAAAACGTTTATTTTTAAAATTAAAATATTTTGTAAAATGAAAAATTTTATTTTTAAATTTAAATTATACATATTTTTATTAATGTGCAATTTAAAACTAATGATGCTGTATTACCTCAAAAATGGGTAAATACACATTTCATAACATTTTAGATAACCATATTTTTTTACCTTTTAAGATTTGGATAAGATTATATAGTTATTAACCTTTAAATTGTGGAAAAGCTTCAAGAATGTACTATTTGCATATATGTGCGTTAGATCTTTCATTTTAAATTTTTTCAACTTGCTATATGTTATTATTACCTGAAATAAAATTTTCATCTGTTCCCATTTGTTGAATAGAAAACATTACCGATTCATCTTAAAGTTTTAATTGCATTGGTATGAGCAACTAGCGTTATTTAAGAATGAAGTTTGATGTTTAAATTCGAGAGAAACATATTTTATCCCTCATACTTGTGAAATATAGGTTGAGGATTAAGGCATTTTGAATCCTTTCAGTAAAGTTAATCAGCTTTATCGTGATTCAATGCACGAAAATCCTTTGCGAAGACTCATTCCTAAAATATGATTAAACATTAGGAAACTAATCATAAATACTAATCAAACTAATCTAATACTATATAAACTCATTTCACCAGAACGAGAGTTTCCCTATTTTAATATCATAATATTTTCTTAACCTTTTCACGAAATGAATATTATCAAAGAAAATTATTTTTGTAATTAATATATGAGAAATTGAGCCGCTGTATGGTACTGAAATGCGAGTACAGTCGATTCCGCTTAATCTGATCGCCTTTGTCCAAGAGTAGAATGATAACAATATCCAATTGATAACAATAAGCGAATTTACACTAAAATGTTTCAAACAGTGTAACTTGAGTTTTTCATTAAAATCCAAACTATGCAGTCCTAATCGAAGTATATAAAATGATTCCCTAGTTTGTATTCTGCAAATTATTATACATTCTCAAAGAAAACTATAAGAGGGGAACATATATTACTAATAAATAATTGGCTTATTAATATGTTTATGTATTAAAATTGGCTTACAAATGGGAAGGATGAGATTTTTAAAGAATTTCACCAAATTTTGATAACATTAAGCGAAATGTTAATCACATAAAACGGGGCATTTAACATTAAATTAAATAGGAGTGAACGGGACAGGTAATTTTTTCTAACATTATCCGATTGATAACATTAACCGTGATCACATTAAGCGAAGTCGACAGTAGTACTTAAATGTGCAAGTGTATTCTGGCGGAGTTTCATCGTTAAAAAATCAATGTTAGCAAATCTATTTACACCTTTGTACACACATGTATAAACAAATACTAGTATATTCCATTTTGTTTTGTGAAAGAGTATAATTTAAAATTATACTTTTAAAACTTTCATAAGGTCATAGAAACCATTTAAAAATAACACGCTTCCGTTCGTGCTTATCCTTCGTAATTTATTTCAGTAGCGGGAACTATAAACGTACTATAACCAAAGATCTCTTACAATAAAACACCGTTTCCATACTTCTTTTTTACATTACTTATTCTAGTTTAGCTTAAACCATGTTTATAGAGATATTTCAGGTCTACCGTTTTGAATGGAATCAATAAAAGTTCATTGTACTTCAAACGGCTCCTCATGCCAAAAAAGAAATTCCGAATACTAAGTGTGTTTTTGCATATTGACTAAAGATTAATCGGTGTCCTTGACCCTTACAATAAATTGATTGATGGTGATGTTTATGTTTGGAATATACAGTAGCCCATTTCTATTTTTAAAGAAAACTATTTATTCACTTACTTGGGAATTCATTTTCAGTTATATATTCTAAACAAAAAAAAGGAATGTGTTTACTTGGAAAAAGTGTGCTGCCTATTAACTTAAAAGGTTATATCAGGTACGTAGACCTTATTACTAGGAGAAGAAATTTGGGTTCGAATTGGCATTTTGAAGGGTACAGGGAAACAGATCATTTTGAAACGGGGGATATATTTATTAAAAATTTTAAACTAAAGTATATTTTAATAGATTTAAATTTTTGCGTTCTTTGTAAATTTCACTAAAAGTTAAAGATCCATTACGAAATCGTGTGATTGCTTTTGTACTTAAACTAGTTATTTTTTATACTATTTTTATACTTTTTCGTCAACCTTAACTAAATATCTCTCAAATCATAATTTTTATAGGCGAATACACAACAAACCGACAATTTTTGAACAAATTTGAAAATAAACTCCATTTTCACAAAAAATAATTTAAACCAATCAAATATTTCATTTTACATAAACTTAATTGTTGCTCGTAAGGAGGTAACCTGAAAAAATGTTTGCCCCCCCCCTCGAAACAAAAGTCTAGTTACGGCCCTGAGTATTTCTAATCACTTTTGAGACCTCCATCGTCAAGACATAAGTGATAGAGAGGAACTAAGGGAATGAAGAGGAATTTCTCCTTCAATAGAAACTTAATCAGAATCCTTATCTGTATGCTCTCCTTTCCAGACGGAAGCCACGAAAATAGAAAAATAGAAACACCTTATAAAGTTAGGAATTGCCCCCATTCAATACATAGAAGAAACAATTAGGAAATGCCCGTTCTTCAGAATTAGGAAATGGACGAACTGTTATTAGATGTGAAAATAGTGAGACCATTTTAGAGTGAGGACATTGGAGTTGGCGAGCCATCAGGTAGTGTGGTGCATGAAAAGTTGAGTAACATAAGAGGTATAATGCAGTGAGATAATTTATTCCTGGCATTTTCGCTTAGAATTTTGTAAAATACTTTCTTAAGATTGGTGTTTTAGAACAATTTACCTAAGGTTTTACTTTTAGAAAATATCTTAAAAGTGTTCTCGTTTGAATCAAGAAAATATTGTTAAGAACTAAAAATTTTCATAATTAAAAATATATGTTTTCTATATTTATTTTTAGTGTGAAGTTTAACAGTTTTTTATAGAGTAGTAAATTGTGTATTTTTATTTTGTTTTCATAAATTGAGTCAAATAAAGGTGTGAACAAGATTTAAAAGAGTAAACGATTTATATTTATTATACATTTATAACTTTAAAAAATATTTAACTATGCACGATACACGTAGTTCCCAAAATTTTTGAATCGTGTACAATTTCTTGAAATAAATCAAGAATTTTCACTCACTCAGATTAAGATTGATCGTAAACAATCGAAAATACAATACCTTCATAGGGAACATTCACAAAGTACTTTTATTATTTAAGGGGGAGAAGCTCTTGTTTAGTGTGACATAATGTGACAGAGGGCAGGGGGGGGGTTAAATTTTGTGGCGCAAAACTTTCAAACGTTTTCTACAATTTCTATAAAAATGGCATTTTTTCCAACGTTTGGTTTGATTTAACAGGCTTAATAAAGCCATAAGAAACTAAAATTTTGATGATAAATTTTAAGTATAAAAGTTGAGATCAATGTAAAAGTTTCATTTATGTGACATAACTTTGAGGGAGGGAGTCAACGGAACGAGACAACTTTTAGCATGGAAGAGCTATCATTAATTATTCATTAGGTTCTTAATAATGTGATAAATTAAAATAATTTTAAGTTACTATCAATTGTACGAGTAAATAGCAAAATGAAGGCCTTCCTACTGAAATCTGATGTAGGGGAGAGTCGGACAAAACCGGGTAGGTGGACAAAACTGGGATTTGGGCTTAATTTATTTATTTGGAGTGATATCTAGCGAATTTTGCTAGAACTATTTCCTGGCACGAACCCTGACTACTTCCAGTTCACAGAAGTTAAATAAACCAACCCATTTTGCAGAGGGAATAATTTTTAAGTTTCATGAGAATAGCTCACCATTTTAGCGTCTGCAATATTACGCCACCAATCTTAAATACTTTAGGATTAACTCTCGGTAAATACACCGTATGGTACCTGATTATTTATTTGTTATTTTAAAAGTTTATATTGGTGCCTAAGAGTTGTTTTATTAACGCTAGGTAAAATTTCTTAAAAAAGACACAATCGGACAAAACCGGAATGCGAGTAAATTCCAAGGTAAATTCGGATAAAGATTGCATCTTTTGCTTATATGAACATTCTAAATCTAGGGAGGCACATGAAATGATAAATAAGATCAAACTTGAAATTTTGTTCTTAAAAACGTTTAACCCTTAGAGCGTAAATTAAATTTTTATTTGATGAAAATTTTATAGAAATTGAAATTCTAGAAGTTTATTATGTCATACCATGCAAGTTTTCTTATAATAAACAATGTTTTTTTCGAAGTTACTATGTTATTTTGATTATTCTATCCAGTTCCCGGTTTTGTCCGACCTGGTTGGATATAACCGGGATTTTTTACTCATCCTTAAAATGTGCTTTTATGACCTATATTGCTATTATTTATGACTAATTTATTATTTTTATTCTTCATAAGGAACCAGTTTATTGTTTTAGCACCAATTTTGACTGTTTTGATCACAACTTAAAGTGAATATTCAAAAAATAAAGTTTGGGTCCCGATTTTGTCCGACTTTCCCCTACTGACATTTATTTCTGTTAGAATTATATAACATTTAAGTAAATATAAAACTAGTTATTTGCATAAACTGCCCTTTTAAACGATAGATCATAACATTTCTAATTTTAAAATGCGGATATAGATCAGTTAAGAACATTCTATAAATATGAAGATAAAAATCTCCCCGTCAATATTTTTTGCCTACGCTTTTGAATTAGCCTCATCTTTCTCATTAAGCAGTGGCTGCGAACGTTTTCATCCTGACTCTACCACCTGTTGGTCATCTCTTCTCCCTCGCACATCCCCCTTCCCGACAAACTGTCGTCTACATATTCGTCTTAGATTTCGTTTACTAAATCGATATAGTTCAATAATTCTTTACGGTGAAGATGTTTTTACTAGTTTGTAATATTGTTAAAAATTGCAAAAAAAAGTATAGCATCGATAATGTTAATGTTATTATTTGATATAAAGCAATATTAGTATTTACATTTATATATCAATAAATTACTTTAATAAAAATAAAAAGTAATGTTTAGGTTACCTATTAACTTCCGTTAAACTATAATTCTATCGGCAATTATACTTTCATTACATTATATTAAACCGGACGAAAACTGAAAACTTTTTTAGATAAAAATTTGTATTATAGTAGTCTATAATTCTTTATGAGTTTTAGATTATTTTTATCAGATACTTTGTTCAGTGAAACTTATAAACTTTTCAGAGTAGATTCCTTTCACCGGTGTTTGGATTCATGCAAGTGGAGTGGAGGGTGTTGGAATAAGGATAGCTTAATTCGTTTCTTTAGAGTAAAAGATAATATAATATAATAATAATAAGCTATAACTAATTCAATATTAACTTGAATAACTCTTAACTAACTAATATAATAAAAAGTAAATCTTTGTCCACACTTCTATTATGATTAAAATTTTGCAAACTTAACGTAGAGTTGAATTAATATTAAAAAAACTGAATCACTTCCATATCGTTTAAAAATATGCATTTAAATATTTGAATAGAAGTTAAGTTTAATTGTTTTAATTTCAGTTGACAATGAGCTTATTCTCAGGGAGTAAAATAAAATATTAAATGAAACAGTAAGCAATAAAAACAAAAAAAAACCCTATGTATAAACACAACTTGCAAATATTCAAGGAGGAAGCTCTTAGAAAAATCAGAATGTATATTAATGCTTCGCTCAAAGAAAATTTCTTTCACACGTCATGTAACAAAATAAGTCTTAAAAGATATAAAAGAAACTATTTTTTTTGTAAATTTATTAAATATATCAATAGAAAGCGAATGTTGTAGTTTGTGTGCGTCTGAATATGCTTTTCAGAGTTTTTTTTCTTTCACCTTGTATAAAGGAAACCGGGAGAGATCCGTGCGTTATCTATTTCCACTTCCTTCTCTTTTGCTCATTCATCTTAAGCAAGAAAAACAAATATTCCAAAAGTTTTCCCACTAATTTATGTATATTTTGCTCATTTTAACCACCATGCAGTTTAATTAGACTATATCTTTCTTGGAAAAACTGTCTAGGATTGTAATAATATTAAGGAAGATTAAATTTTTTGAAGGATCTTTAGTATCATTCCTTATATTCAAAAATGCACGCAATAATTTTCTATTTATATATTGATAAATTGTATAAATGTTTATTGAAATTATTTGCTACCAAAATATTGTTATCAAAAAATCAGTACATAGTTATGATGTCGTTAGTTATAATTTATGGCACAAGAGGTTGTAATGTAGAGGAAAATTTTTTATGTTGTAACAAAATAAATCGAAATTATGTCAAATACGCTCTTATAAAATGACTTAACTAGAAGGAAATAATTCTGACCAAGAAAATTAGTATCCCAACAAGCAAATTTCCAATGCCTATTACAAAAAGTGATGGAAAAATAAATATACATAGACTTGTTAAATATAGTACAATCGTTAGTGTTTGAAAAGTGTGTTTATAACATTTGTTTCGCATAGTGAAAACAATAATTAGTGTTGTCAAGGTTTTCAAAAGCAAAAAGATAAATGTAAATTCTAAAATTCAAGTGCAATCAAACCTCATTGGAGTAAATCGTTATAGGACCCAAAAATCGGTTATGGTAACAAGAAGTTCCAGTCTTATACGTTTTGCTATTATGTTGAACGTTTAGTCGGGTCTAATTAAGAGGTGTATTATAGCTATTATGTACACTACAACCAGGGTCCAACGGTAGAAAGGATCGAGGAAAGTGACAATTTACAGTGGATTTATTTAGTGGAGGGTTGTGCCTCAAAGTACTTTAAGAAAAAGTTTCTCTTTCTACCGATAAAGTGTTTCATAGTCTCCAGAGACAGCCACGAACTCTGTCTTTTTAAAGGATCAGAACGCAGCTTGGTTAAAAATATAAGTATAGGGGTAAAAAAATCTTCTACCGTGTGAGCGATAAAATTCACAAAAAAGTTTCAGAGGGTCGCCGATTCTCCTTCAACGCAAACAACATCGCCGGCGAAAGAACGTCAAGAGGGAGAGACTTAAACATACCTATTTTGGCGCAGCATGCTACGAAAATCCATGCTGTGATGATGAAGGGGGCAGCTACTTTCTCAAACTCGAAGCTGGCAACGTGGTACCTCATCTGGTGCGAATGATCGTTGTTGGTGTTCGGAGGCTCTGTAAGTCTCTGCTGGTCGGAGTAGAGAGTCTGGGGAAGAGAGCCTTCCAGCTGATTCAAATTCCCATCCGACTTAGGGGAGAAGATGCCGGCTTCCTTGGTTGTCTGGTGGATATTGTCGCTGAGGCAGTGGCCAACTGACCACAGCACTGCAAAAGCAATCATCGCGAATCGCATGTTTCCAGTCGCACGCTACGTTCTCGCGCTGGAATATTACTTCGAGAGGGGGCTTTGATGAAGAGGAGCAGGTAAACGGGTGGCTTTGGAGGCGTGCAAGTGTGTTCATTCCAAACGAACTTCTCTCTACACTGGATCAGGCGACAAAAATCATTCAGCGAAAAAAAAGAGCGGGAGGTTTCGGAGAAGGGGTGAACCGGCGGCAACCTTGCGAGCGGCTGATCTGAAGAAAGTTTCGCTTTGTTTGGAAAGTCACTTCGAAAACACCCTTCTTGCCCGAGGACTGCAAACCCAACTAATGAAAATAATTGGACGGGGAAAAACAGAAGAAAGAAAAAAAAACTAAAGAGCGAACGAAAGAGAAATTAAAGTTTTCACCTCTTTCGGTCCCTAACACACCTTGCAATCGCTCTCTACACCGGTTCAATGTAGTTCACTAGGTTATTCTTGAGCTACCGAGTGCGGCTTGTTTTCTACCACAATCCTTCGCGGCCGCTGACGTCACGTGTCAGGAGGCGCGCGATTGGCTGCTGCCTAGCAACGCCGGGGACGCAGCTCATAGGCGTCTGATTTAAGCTGTCTACGAGCAGTGTCCCGGAGATTTCGAACCGTGCCTGCTTCATCTGTCAGATTCCTGAGATGAGGTGGGACATTTCGTCACTGCACATTACTCGCATAAATAAACAGAGTGCTTCCTCTTCACAGAGGATTTTACGGGGCTTTGATGAAAGCTCGGTCGGGAAAAGAATCAAATAATGTCCGGCGGTGTTGTGAAACAGTAATAAAATTCGCTTTGAAAGGTATGACAACAGCCAGTGATTTAGTTGGACCCGAAGGAAGTTCTGAAAAATACTTAGGTTCCCTTTTCCCCTTTTATTCTCTCCCTTTTTCTCCTTCTGTCATTCTTGTTCTTTCCCCCAATATGTTAAATTTATTTTCTCTCTATCCCATCTTTTTCTGATTCCCATCCTCATATTTTCTTTCATTTCTCTCTCTTACTTCTCTCTTATTTTCTCTCTTTCTTCTCATGATATTTCTCCTCCTCCTCAATCATTCTCTTCCTTCTTCTCCCCCTCATCATGTTTCTCTCATCCCCGTCTCTTTCTTATATATACTCTCCTCCTCGTATATTTCTCCTTATTCTAATGCCTTTTCATTCTCTCTCTCTCTTTTATGTGTTTCTCCTATTCTCTCTCCATCTGACATTATATTCTCTTATTTTTCTATCATTCTCGGTAATCTTCTCTATCCCTTCATCTTTTTTCTCCATTCTCTTTCTCATTCCCTCTTTTTCTCTCTCTCTCTCTCTCTCTCTCTCTCTCATTTCTTCTCTTATAACTATCCTCACTCATTCTTCCATCATTTTCTCTAATTTATTCCAAATTAGAGCCCAAATAGATTAAGAAAAAAAAACCAACCTGGAAAATACGGATTAATGGGAAGACAACTTATCCAGTCTTCAACGTGGTAGAATACTCTAGTACTAATAAAAAGTTAAGAATCCAAAAAAAATTCTGGAGATACTTTTCTGCAATCTAATTTGCAGTGTGCCGAATCAAACAGAATGGAAATAATTTAATTTTTCTTCGAAAATTATCGTTGCATGTACGGAGCAGAACAAGAATACACTTAATTAAGACATTTTAAAACATGACTAATTAATTATTTTAAATTTCTTCAAAAACCATTTTTATGTTTCGGAAAATTTTTCTTTTTTGTTTCTTTAAAGTGACATTTCTTTGCAAAAATATCCCAATGTATAGTTTATATTTATCTTTAAAAAGATTTCTCGTTAACAAGAATTTAAGTTTAAATATAAAGTTTAAAGTATGGTCCATACTTTTGTAGATACTGATAGTATCTACTGTCAAATCAGCACCACTAAAGTTACGAACTATTTAAAAATTTTCAACTTTTTCATTAGAGGAACACAATCACAGAAAAAATTGCAGCTTTTCGAAGTTGATTAGTGATAAACATGTACTAGTTAAAAAATTTGCTAAGCTTAAAACTGGAATTTCTATAAATAAATGTCTGTATTCTCCTGTTTTCGCTTTATTCATAAATAAGTAAGAGATTGAAAAAATACGTTGAGGTATAAATGGAACATTATTTATGCATAGAAATACTTGAGACTTTTTAAAGCCTCATGAATACTATAGATTTACCAAGATTCGTCAGTTACTAAAAAAATATTTAGAATGAAATTATCTCAACAATCGTCATTTTTGTAAACTACATTTCAAAACAACTATGAAATTGCGGATTCAAATCACGCAACTTAAAAACAAACACCGTCTGGAAAACTTCATTGTTTTGAAATATAATGTAACTTAATTTCTAGACTTATTATTTGAGATATATGTAATTCATAAGCTACATAGCTACAAACCACAACGTTGCCAAGTACCCCAATTTTATCGGAGTTACTCTGGTTTTCATCTTTTTTCCGATAATCCGATAAAAATACACTTACCTTTCCAATTCCAATTTTCTTTTTACGTCATACTAACTGCAAGTTTTTTTAAATGTAGTTTTAATTGAAAAATCTAATTATCGGAGTAAAAATGAAAATCGGAGTACCTAATTGGCAGCTAAGGAGCTATATTTATTTAACGAAAAGAATATTTCCTTCGTTCTTCAAAAAAGAAACCAGAAGTAGTGCAGTTTTTACACCGAACAGACATGCATTAGATAGAAACATTTTTAGATAACGTTCTGTAACTTTTGGATTTGGCAAATTATAATTTATGCGCGTGTTAAAAAAAACTCGATCCTTCGTAAAAACGAACATTGGATATTACACCGCAGTAACACAATTCTCAAATTTTTATTATTGCAAATGATTCATCAGTTTGAAACAGGGAATAATTTCAAAACCCAAGAAAATAAAAAAAAACTGTATAAGTATTGGGTATGGTTTATTATATAGCCAAATTTTTAACCCTATTTCAAATAGAGAAAAATTATAACTGTATTCAAAAGATCAAAAGTATTGTAGAGTTGAAAAAAGTTGATGTTGAAAGTTGAAAATCTTAAAAACCATTTAAATTGAAAGTAAACTTATATTTCTGCTTAACTCACAGCACAAAAGTGGGAAATAGAAAGACTAAAACAAATAAAATTCAAAAGTATTATAAAATTGAGTCATTAAAGCAGTTTAAGCAATATCAGTGGAATCCAACATTCACTGGATAAAAAAAAACACTTTTAAATTAAAATCCAATATTGTTTTCGTTTAGTTTTCGGCACAAAAAATGAGAAAAGGATACATTAACTTGAATTTCAAATTAAATAGTAAAAAATAAAATGGATACCTATCGATTTCGGCAAATTCAAGGCGTTTTTTCTGACTATAGGGGGTAGTTATATTTCCCCTCTCCCCACGCATGTGTAAATCGAAGCTTGGAGACTTTTTTGAGCACAAAAAGTCCATTTGCCATTTTTTGGACCCTTTTTAAACTGGCGATTCAAATGATAGTGCCTATGTATGGGAATGGGTGTCCTAACTAAACAAAAGTAAAAATAACCCACCCTATCCTTGGGGATAATGCGGAACTAGCTCCTCCAGACTGAGTAACTAGTTCAATTTGACCGCAAGCTGTCGTTCAGACAAAATATTACGAATGCATATTATTTATGACACATCATTAAGAGTGGAATCGAATCCTTCAAGGCAAGAGAAATAGCGTGGTTATTGATTTGAAGAATTTCTATTTCATCATCTTCATAATTGCGGGAGTTGACATTTTGAGCTTCCGAAAAACTGACTGAAAGCTCTTTTAGCCAGGGATTCAGTTTTGAATCGATCACTGTCTAAATTCTGATCAGCGCTGGAACCTTACACCGGTGTTTTTTACAAGGGCCCAGAACAGTGATGGATATGGGAATTTAATATTATTTAGCATCAGTGATTTCATCGGGAAAATATTTTCTAGAACGTCACTTTTTCATTTGAATGGTTTTGATTGCCGTCTGTTCACTGACTGCTATCATATAATAAAACCACTGTGTGCAATATATAAGTCTTTTTTTAATGCTAAAATTTAGTTGTTTCCTTCCTTATAGTCTCTTCGTTACTTATGGGGTATAAGAAGGAAGAGATAATAGTTGAAGAAAGAGTGAGAATGAGGTGGAATTAAATAGGGGATAAAAAGAGGTAGAACAGAGGGAAAACAAAAATAAATTTAATACAAAAGATACTATTAATAGTTATTATTCATTTAATAAAATCACTTAAATTTGTTTTCATAGAGAAGCTGATTAAATTGTTAACTTTTTGCATTTAAAATTGCTCTTGCCTAAAAAATTTTCCTTCATATTTTTGAAATTTCATTTTATTTAGTTTTTAAATATAATCGAATTCTGTTTTTTTTTTATAAATATCAATTTTTGCATTGTTTACTAAACATGCCGCAAATTTAATTACATGAATATTTTTCTCTGGAATTAAAAATAAAGGACATTAAAATGTTTAAAGAAAAAATATTAATAAAATTCCTTCACGCGAATATGTTGTAAGGCTGGCACAGTCACTGCAAATGTGGTACTATTTTTATTGTGCTTCTCTGAAGTAACTTTTAGAATTTAATTTTCATCAAAACGCTAATTTTAAAAAAGTAAATAAGTTAATAAGTTAATACCTAATAAGTTAAATACATTTAAAGATATAATAAATGTGTATTAAATTTACTTAAAAAAAATTTAACTAAAGAATTTTAATTTTTATTAGAAATAATAGCGTTTTGATTTAATATCAATTGACTGTTAAGTTATTTACGCCCAATTCATCATTTTTGTGAAAATACTTGCGTTTAGATAAGGGTATCATGCAAACGCAGGGAAGTTTTATCTCAAAAAAGCTTGTTTGAGAACCTTGGCATTGGTTTATGTAAGAAATGACTCATTCAAATAAGACGAAAAGGAAGAGACTTTGCCATAGTAAACAAAGGGAAATCCACAGAAATTACATCTTTCAAATTTGAACAAATAAATTGCAACAACTTACAAAATTCTAAGTTCGGTTTTAATTGCACGTTAACTCCAAAGAAAGTAGTTTAAACAATGAAATGTATAATTTTTATATCTTTGGAAACTTTTCATTAAAAGTTCCGACTTTGAAATTTTGAAACAACACTTTTTGGAAACAATTATTACCTGGCTCAATGAGAATTAATTATGAAATACTCAGAATTGATTGAAATTTCAAGTAATAATTAAATTATTACATCGAGTGGGTATCTTTTATAACATGAATGAGTACAGTATTATACAATTTACTTTAGAGTTATACACAATACATGAACATCTTCTAGTTAAATTATTGTAACGCTGTAAAGGTACTTAATTTTAGTTCCGTATTCAATTTTAAAGATTTAATTGTGAAATTGAAAGACTATTTAAAGAAAAATATAACATTAATTTTATATAAAGACAAAAAGAAAACAATGGCTGGGACACCTCGAGAGAATGGAAGAAGATAGGGGCACTAGAAAGATTTTCAAAGGCCAGGGACAAAAGAAAAGAGGAAGGCCAGTTCAAAGATGGTTGGACGAGGTTGAAAAATACCTTAAAATTCTAAAAGTCCGTAATTGAAAACAAAAAGCGAAAGACAGAGGGCTTTGGGGGAAAATTGTTAGAGAAGCCATAGTCCAGCATGGGCTGTAATGCCAAGGAGTTAGTTATTCAAATTTAAAATTAAAAAGTATACCTTCTCAAACTTTTTTCTGGGTAATTACTTTATTTTTTAGGTGAAATCTTACGAACGCTTGAGTGAAAATTTGCTTGTACTAATACAACATAAGATTTATCAACATTATTTGACTGACTCTAGAATAATATATTTAGGCATTTTTTATGGGGTGAAAACGAGGGTGAGATGGAAAAGATTATATCTTGTCGAAATTTAAAAGAAAATGTGTTTACAAGGTTTTATAAGAGAATATAATTATAAGTATCACAATTTAATTGCAGATTGATTCATTACTTTAGGGTTCATCTAAGAGGAATTTACAAGTCATGTCCATTGTTAGCATTCCAGCAAATTTAGGACAAACATTTTTTCCCACGATTTCTATGGAAAAATTGTATTTATGGCAGAGAGAAGAATAAAATAAGACCTAACGTAAGAATAAGAATGACTAAAATACAGTTTTGAATACTGCGAAATGAACGAAAAATGGTCATTGATTAGTACATTGTTGTATTGGTTTGAGGCAATCAACTTCAGTACTTCACGTGACTCATTACTTTTATCCTCCCTTCCTCTCTAAAAAAAATTCCTAGATGATTTTAACAGAGATGCAACCAACCAAGTATTCAATATTCATTTCTAGGATCACCTGTTATCGAGTTTCACTCTTCATTTTGCTTTCCGCGAGCAAGAAAGAAATGCAAGAAAAGAATTCGATATCAAAAATATGAAAGAGAAATTTGATCCGTAAAAAAATAAAGAAATATTGATAAAAACAAACTTACGTGATCTGTCACTTTTTCTTGACAAGCACAATCACGCACAAATACCTACGGTTTACACACGGTTCAACGCATTTTTTACAAACAAAATAGATTTTCTTTCTAGGGACCTCTTCTCTTTCCTCACGCCAGCATTTGTATCAAGGGATATTTTGGGAGATATTAATGGATTCGAGGGCCGTAGGTGTGATGTGGATATGAAAGAATAATGGCATTGTTTATTTTATTTTATTGCACTGATTTCAAATGCTTAGAAAGGATCAATACCTGGTAGAAAAATATTACCGGAATATAAACACTGACCAGTGAAACGGGTTTTGAAAACATGGTGGATAATTTCATTCTTTCAAAATGTTTAACAAAATTTGTCTATAAAATTTTCATTTATTATCATAATTCTTTCATAGAGTAATAAAGACTGTGAAAATAAGTGATTTGAAATTTGACACATGAAGTATAGATAACTTGAATTTAAAGTAGTTTGCTTCATTTTTGAAACACTTCACCTAGTGACTTAGAGCATCAAAGTTCGTTTGTTTGGAACATCTTTTGAATGTTGATTAGGAAGTTATTGTTTTCGTTAAGTAGCCGAATACTTACTATTATACGGAAGCAAGGCCTAACTGTAAACAAGGAAGTAAATTTCTGATCTTCAAGATCAGTGTCATGGTCAAGTATTAACAAGGCTTTCAATTTTTTAGGTTTTCGAATCAATGAAAACCTGGCATTGCAATAAATCATTTGGATGGATTTAGAATTAAATAGTAGGGAATATACGCATCAATTTTCAGATTTTTAACATGCTATATAAAACATGTTCACTCCACAAGGCCTTACTTTAAATTAATGAATTGATATACTTTAGGACAATATTTTTTAGTAAATACGCGTATTGATAAATAAACTTACTGAAAATACAGGATGTTTCTGAAATCGTTCAACAAACTTTGAGGAATGATAGGACTCATCAAGACGAACAAGAATTGGTCAAGAATAGGGAGTCGCAAATGGAGTTTAAGGGGAGAAAATCACGAAAATGATTAAAGCAGTGAACCTTCACAAATACATTCGGAAAAAGACATTTCTTAAAGGTGAGGCTAAAAAAACAAAGTAAAACGCTCAGTTCCAGCATTTATTACCAAAAACCGACTGAAATGCCAAAATTATGCAGTATAATCTGCCCGAATGTACTGTCCCTGAAAAGCAAAAATCGAATAAATTCCTAATTTTTAAGGAAAAGCAAGGAGAGAAAGACAAGTAGGGTGTTATTTAACTGTTTTAACGAATTCTTTACAAGATCTTTTTTAGATCCTTGTTTAAAACTCTTATTCCAAAATCTGTAAACTCGGATGTCTTGCTATCAAAGACCGGTTAATAAAAATTAGGATTGTGTCGATTTTTGTTAACCTAAAGAGAGACTGAGATAATTTCCAGAAAGACCACTAAGTAGTCACCTGACGGCGATTTTACTGGAAATTGTTTTCACTCCCGAACTTCAATGCCGTGCAGTGTTGCTTGCATGCATTCTTTGCGTCGCGTTTTGTCCCCAAGTGCCTGTTTGAAATTGAAGCGATAACGCGCCAACTAATCACCATTTTATAATAACGGGCACTTTTCCTTAGTCGATTCAATGGTAATGCACAATGCACCCTCTTCGTCTATTTCTCCTCTATGATTGCAACTCTTTTCACATAGATTTTATCTTATTACAGTTATTTTCATTTGTGGTAAGATTATATAATTAGTACGAGTGAATGCAATTATAAATGACGTGGATAAATAGGTTTTTAATATTGAATATTCTCCCTTGGTGTAGTACTGGCGTTGGCAATAATGGCTTGTTAAGATAAACTTTTTACCTACCTTTTTATACAATCCCTTTGTTAAAATCGATCCGAAAATTCCATTTTCTTTTCAAATATTCTTTATCCTTTTTAGGGACCTTTAAAAGCACTCATGGTAATTCAGTTACTACCATAATAACAAACTCGCTACTTTGATAATTTTGGCTCTAAGGCTGTTCTAACATTTTTGGGAAGGCGAAGATAAAAAACATTAGCTGGAGAAAAAAAGCCTGTCTCTGAACTCTATTTTTTTATTTTGCCAATAAAACAAAATTGTGGTACTCGCAGCAACGAGCCCATTTCAATGTAAAGATGTTTGAGTTAGCCTCATTGTGGCTACAAAAGCATCCATTTTTTTAAATTCTCAATTTTAAAATATTTCTATATTTTTAGACTAGAGATAAGGTCACAGTTGCAAAGCATAAAACTATGTATTTTAAACAATAGAAAACATACTTCACTTGTTTTTTAATATTTAATTACATTAAATAATTATCTTTCTATTTATAATACAAATTTTAAAAAAGTGCTAGTGGGCTTCTTTTTAAAGAGAATTTTTATATTTTTGTAGTTCAAACGATTTTAATTAGATTTTAATCTATATTGATGTATAATAAATTTTCTATTCCTTTATTTTTGAACTATATTTATATGTTTATATTTATCTTTATTGTTGTGGCAACCTAATCATTACCAATGTTTACAATCCAAAATAAAAATACGCACTCGGAAATTTCAAACAAAAATAATACATACTAAATAACTAACTAATATTAAATTATATAATTTTTCCAAGTAAAAAAACTCTTTAATATAGAAGGATATTTTTAACGTTATTATTTTGAAGTTATTTGTAGACTTTCTGGGTATTTTAAAGGAAAACTTTTTGATTAATATATTGGTATGTTAGGGTTAATAAATATTTTAAATTTTGAGTTATTCATCTAGAGGAGTCGTGTGTCGTATTTCGGAAAGTTGGTTGAGGTTTCTTAAAGGGCTAAAGATAAAGAATAAGTTCCTCAATTTGGAACATTGCGCTTTCTCACTTTTTAAAACATTAGAAAACGGTGATCCAGGATTTGTGAAGATTGCATAAATGTTAATTTATTTTAAAACTGTAGTAACTTCAAACAATTTGTTGAAAAGTTAATATCTGTTTTGGTTTAATAAAACACCTCAACAGACAAAACTTTTTAATTTTTTTTAAACTGAAGCCTTTAACTACTCCAAAAACCTGTTCTTTATAACATGTGCCCCCTCCTAAATAAAATCCAACTACTAACAGCAACTAACTAATAATATTAAGTGATTGGTAAGAAAAAACCTAACTAGTTCCTATACATCAAATTAAAGTTTTAAAAAATTCTGTCATAGAAAACTTTGCAAGATTTCAATTGCGAAGAAAAAGTTTTGCTGGGAATGACCGCCCAGGAGGATTTATTTGATTGCCAATGATCAGCTGTTAAGACTTTGCTCCTCTCGCTTCGATTTATGCAGTTTCAATCCGTTTCTACTTGGAGCCTGTCTGAGTGAGAATTTCTTATAGGTCAGAAAAACTAAGAATTGGCACTGATCTCTTACTTGAAAGAATTTGGCATGATATATTTATAGAAAATATAATCCCAATGAAATTAAATCGAAAGAAGTCCATGAGCTTCCTTCCTTCAACATTAGAGCATTTTCCTTACTAAAATATATTAATTTTTATCTAGATATTAGGATTGCAACTGTAAAGTATAATATTTGATGAAATAAAAACCTGCGGCATCTAGATCGGTTATCAGAACCAGTTAAGACAGGCTAAGACAGTATATTCATGCGTTACAAGATGACGGAACAGCTTTAGAAAGAGTCCTCAAGCCGCCATGTTTACCCAAGTGCTGGCAACACTTTTTAAGCATGTTGCTGTGGGAGCTGTGTTTACACGGTGGCTGGAGGACTCTTACTAAAGCTAGAACAATTCAACGAATAGATAGAACAATTCAACTGGAAGTAGTTTAAAATAAGTATATTCGTAATACACTAAAAAAGTTACATCACAGGCATTTAAGAACTGAAAATTTTCAATGCCGAAACATTACACAATGTTTAACATCTTTAAAAACTTTTAAATTGAAAGACTCTACGAGCCATGTTAACAATGAGTTTAAAAGCATTTCATGTTCCATGCCACTCAATGTTCTGGAGACAGTTGAGGTTTCTGTAACTGATCCACCCTGTAGCTGTTATTATAAGTGACCAAGGCTTTTTTGCCGGCATCTATGGCAAATTTTGAAAGTTCTGAGGGCACCACCAATTTGACCGCACCCTCGATATCACGGACAGAGAGTGTGCTTCGATTGTTCATACGTGTGAGGTGCCCAGCTTCAGATGCTATTCTCTCGAACAAGTCCATGATCATGGAGTTGACCACATCCATACCCTGTTTGGAGATACTAATATTAGGATTAACAGCTTTCAAGAGTCTGAAAATGAAGTATTTCAAACTCGGATCCTTCGATACGTTTCTCCTGGAAGAAGTCTTTTTAGATTGTAGATTGACAGGAGACTGGCTTTTAACTTTATACCGTAGAATGACAGGAGACTTCACTACTGGAGACTTGGTCCTAGGCATAATTACTTTTGTTCAGGAGCGCAAATATTCTTGCACTACTAAATACTAATTTCATGTGATAGGGAATTTAAAAGTAGCGAGTTGATATACTTTTTTTATAGAATAATTTAAACATTCTGGCAATCTGGCTTTTTCACCGACGAGATATTATGTTTCCTGAGGTATGAGAATGAGTTGTATAGTTTCATCTCCTACACTGCGCATTTTGTATGTGAACAATAAATATTAGGGTAAGAGTTCTGCCACAAGATAGAAAAACCTTCAATGTACAATCCCAAGCAGGACAAACGTTCAAGATTCGTCCAAGGTTTGTCATGTATGGCCAAATTTCGTTTATTTCTGATATAGCAGTTACGTTAACTTGACATATTTGGTATGAACTGTGTTACTAGGAGCTAGGGATAGAGTACACGAAATCTGAACATGTTTTTGGGTTTCAATGGGCAATTCCAACATTTTTATTTTATTTTTTATTCGAGAGAGATATCCAAGAGAGGAATTAACTAAATTTTTTGGAAACTTTTCGTGTCGATATTTGAATCTAGAACCATTTTTTTACTGGGAAAATGCATAGTTTTCTGTCTTCAGAAAACGTGGGAATTGCCCGTTGTAATGTTGTTTTTTACTTTTTCATAGCCTGATGAAGCTTTATAAATGGAAATTATTAAATTTAAATGAAAACATTTTGTTAGTAGCTTTATATTTTCAGAAACACCCTGTAAGAAGCCTTTTTACTTGAAAAAATACGTCTCCTATTCCTACATAGATACAAGTGCTGCTCCACACAACACAGGTCAATCAAATTTAGTGGGATTTACGTAACTGAGACAGGAAGTATACGTACTTTGGATTAAGATGACAAAAGGGGAACCTATCTTCGATGTTTGTGCTATCTAGGGTGTACCTACTGTATACCCCAGATACTATTTTCAAGTAGTATACAAAAAAAAATACTATTTTCACATGCTAATATCTCATCGATTATATTAAAGATAATTCCATGATTTTTTTTTTCTGCACGTTTCTTATGATATCGTCAACAATTTTCTTGTTGAAGTTTTTGTTCTGTCTCCTTCAGTTTTTTTTTAAATTTTCTTATTTAGCCGCTAGGAGCGCTGTAAGGCATCTTAATGGATTCTCTATAGTCTATTATACCTAGGGGTACGCCTTACTTTCATGACCCGATGCCGATAGGAGACGTTGGTTCCAAATAAAAGCCATGAAATGGACTTTTGAAACATCCTGCGTATTACATTTTTGAAATTTTTGGACAACACTGAATTCCAAGCAAAAAGGAGAAACTTGGGACTTTAGCTTTAAAGCTAGGTCGGAGCACATTTTTTTTTGAGGGCAGAGGGATTAGAAAAAATTATTATGAAATAAAACGAACTAAATATATAAGTAATTTAAGTTTGGAAGCTTTTTGTACGTAAAGCGACATTCAAATTTAGTTCAAATAGGAGAGTATGGTAAAATATTTCGAAATGAAGAAATCTTGATATAAAATAGGATGAATTTTAACACTTTTTATCTTTCAACGTAAAAATAACTAATAAAATATTTTTGGAGCGTTCGATTTTGTTCTTGAAATCATGAGTTAAAACAAAAACATTTAAAAAAAATCCCCTTTTATTATTCTTTTTTAAAGTTAAAAAGGACGAAATTTTTCTCAGCCTTTTTATCCATAACGCTAACTTCAACAGCCAGCAGATGGCAGCAGGCTATTTTAAAAACAAATTATTGAGTGATCTTTTGATTCTGGTTTTTTGTTGAAATCTGGAAAAGAACTAAACTTCCATTAGTTTATTTATTCCTTAAAAATAAAAGACTGACTCTGAAATCCATGATTCAAACAAAAGCATGCAATAATCTAAAATCAGCGTAATCTATCAGTGAGAAACTATGGCTGTGAAAATAAATATTACAGGGTGAAAGAAAAAAACGTAGACATTTCAAAAATTCATAAGGTCTAGAAAAATAACCGAATTACATATTGATCTTCAATTTTCGGTATCGGTTGCTTGGGGGGGGGATTTCTTTAAGACTACAAAAATTTTTGTTCAAAGTGATGTTAATAGATAACGCCTAAGTAATTCACGTTTTTCCATGTACGATTCCTACTCTGGAAAAAAAAAACTTTTTCAGAATATTTCATTTTTTGAAGATGTGGTTTCATTGTAATCAGTTTATCAACACTCTTTTCAATGCAACTTGTGCTGTCAACCGGACAGCACTGGGTTATTTTCGAAATCAAACACGGAATCTCTCGAGTTCTATTAACATAATTTTGAACTATTTTTTAAAAAATCCCCTGACCAACCAATGCCGAAAATAGAGCCGTTTTTATGTTATTTTCTAGATTTTATGCATGTTTAAAACTGCTACGGATTTACTTTGTTTTGAGGTGTCAGTAAAATTCATCACTTAATAAAAAAGTTTTATGTAAGGTGAAAATATCTACCAAGAAATCCGATTCATAAAATTTCGGAAAAAAAAATGAATCAAGTTAAAAACTATTTTTTGTAACCCTGAGAACATTGACGCAAATAAAGATCGATTCCACGCTGGGCGAAAATTTGTTTCTGTTGTTATTGGATTGTTTTTTCGCATTACAATCAGTTCTTGAGAAGTTTGGAACTCTTGGAAGTTTTGACATGACCAAAAGATTTTTTTTTGAAAATAAAAAAATGTAGCAATAATATAATGCATAGTTTAGTAGATTTTACTTTTTATAAAAGTTTTATTTGCTAATTATTTCTTCCAGATTTAGTTTGCCATCAGATGAATTAACCAAAAAAAAAACTTTAGGTTTGAATGGCAAACATAGAAATGGTTTAGTGATTGTAAAAAGAAAATTTCGTACTATTTCAAGAATTAAAGATGTTTTAATAATTTCAGAGTGTGGATAAGCAGTGGGTACTAAGAGTTTTAATTAAGGAGGAAATTAAGTGGGTTACAAATATATTTAATAAGACATTTTTCCTCAGTTAAAACTTATCTCAGGGGTGTGAAAATGTTTCTACAACTGTTTAGTAAAATTTTCAATGAATATATAGAGATAGTTTTTATTCTAATCTGCATTAACTTTCATTGGTTTTCCGCTTGATATGAGCTCAAATTTGGACACTTTTTGTCTGGTTGGTTGTTTTGGGTTTTATGGAACGCCTACCATTTTTCTGAAGTTCACCTTACTTCTGAAAACTTCTTCCTTCTGGTGTGCTGTCCTGTGAGTGAGTTTTAGTGACTTAAGCACCAATTACAAAAGGGCAAATCAGGTAAATCAAGATGATTAAAAAATTCAAACATCCCATCATCTACAATTGATCACGAGTTAATAAATGAAATGAATCCAGTATTGTGAATATTGGGTGGAAATGTATTAATAGAATTTTTATTCTAAATCCCTACAATTTTATAGAAAATTAAGAATTTTCATTAAAATACAGAAAATCAATTAATAAAAAAAAGTATGTTTGACATTTTGAAGAGGTGAAGAAAGGTAATGAACAGTTTTTTACATCTTAGAAAGTTGCAAGAGTTTAAAAAATTTAAATTGTATTTTTGCTAAATTTAATGCATAAACGTACTAACTAATAAGCATAATACAAATTAAATTTAAAATATTATGTATTAATATTTACTGGATATAAATTAAAAACTTAATATTTTGTCTACGCTTATAGAAATTCAAAACATGGAAAGACTAAGCTTAAGGCATAATCTAAAGACAAGAGAAAATTTTCACCTACAATATTTTAAAATGTGTGAAAAATCATAGACTAATGCTCAATTCTACTACTTTCGGTAGGGAGTAATTATTTTTATTTTACAAATGTGTTTAGGAAGCTTGGAAATATTTAAGAACCCAAAAAAAGTCATGTTGCTAATTTCATTAATTCTCTTTTCAAACTGACTGTTCAACTTTAATTTTACATCTAAAGAAGTAACCAATACACAACTAAAAGTTTTGAACAATTTCTGCATTTTTAAACAACTTGAACATAAAACTTAAGCATTAATTTTTAAGGCAATCACAGGAAAGTCAACTTTTTTTTAAGTTGTGTACCCTTATATAAACTTAACAAAGAAGCAAAAAATGTCATGTATAAGTAAAATTAGCAAAAAGATAGTATATTATTAAAAATAGTTGTACAAAATGCAAAACAAAGGCAATACAAAACATAAAACAAATTTAGCATTGAAAATTATATTAAAAATGAAAAGCCTTTAAAACTTCATGACAATAAGTTAAGGTTGTTATTTCATTGCACTTAAAAATGCATAATTTTAGCATAAAATATATAATTTAAATAACATGAAAAATAGGAATATTAAATGTTCCAATGAACTCAAAACAAATGGACAAGTAACATAGACAATTTTCTACAAAAACTTTTTAGCCGTTGCATTCATTTAATATTGATTTATGTGATTGGAGCAAAATGGGATTTTATTTTTTCAGAGTAATAAGCAATAGAAATGTTTTCTATTATAAGTCATATGTATTTTCTGTTTTAATTTTGCTATTTGTTGTGATGATTGATATTTGAAATATGATTTAAATCCTGAATATGTACATAAATCATAATATTAAAATAAAACGATCAAATTCACTTAAAAGAACAACACATGGGAATATCAGGTACCTAAAAACATAAGTAAATACACATGGAAGTCCCAACCCTAATAATCATTTATGAAATTATTGCTTCAACCAGAAATACTGAATGAAAATTAACTATTTCATGAATTGGATTCAATAAAATACACCAACAATATATAAATTTATTATCACATAATTCTTGATGGTTGTGTACCACTTTACAGCTTCAAAATCTTATGAACCACACAAGCGCATTCACATAAAATATTCAATTGTTTTGTATTTGCACTTTAATAGCTAATTGAAAAAACTTTTTAGCTATAATAAATAGTTCTGCAGCAAACATTAAAATATATACTGTCAATACAAATGGTATCTCATACAAATTTCTAAAAACATGCTAAAATACACTTGTGAATAAAAAAAAAATTCATACGAATATGTTAAGATGCGACTTATAATACTTTTTAATACATATTAAAAAAAGTACCATAACATGAAAATAAGTTACTGTACAAAGAACTGAAGTAAATACACCCAATAACAAATATATTTAAAAGGGTTTAACATAAACATAGCTGCAAAATGAAAACATTGCAGTTCTATACTTTATACAAACACCTTGTCCTGTACTGTAAGTTACAAAGTACTTGTAAGGTTCATTACCTCAAGGCTTTAGAAGATTATAACACAGAAACAATTATACTTCAACACAAATTTGGCTGGACAATGAATGAATGACATAATGTTAGAGTTATTAAAAGCTCTAGTTTTAAAAGCAGAGTATTGATAACTTCAGAATGAAAAATGAAGATGACGAGACATGACATATTGTTACGTGTATTCACTATTAATATTTATCAAAGATTCAGTCTGTTCATAGTCAATGTCATATACTCTGAAAAAAAAATACAAAACATTAATAGCACATATTTTTAAAATACTCATAAATACATTGTAGCTAAAAATATAAATTATGAGTTTGCTTTTCTAACCAAAAAAAATCAATGTATCTTTAAGGTTAATCTATAACCTTAAAGATATATATTGATTTTTTGCAATAATTTCTAATGCTGACAAGGGTGTGCAGAACTATAGTCAACAAGAACAAGATTTTTTATTATTTAATCAAAGTCTTGAGATTATTATAAGCCAAAATTACTGTATACTCCCAAAAATCAGTATCACGAATTAAAAAATAAACTCTTGATAATAGATATTGCATCACCTTGAAGCAATTAAGATTAAATTTTATTTAGAATATGCAAATTAATAGTTTGAATTAAAGTTATTAGAAATTCAGTTACATACATGATCTGAGCAAAACCTGCTTTACCACAGGTTAAAGTTTAAGTGATAAATTAAACATGCATTATTTCTAGGATAAGGGGTTGTTGCACCTAAAGGTTCTACTGTAATTGTAAAATTACAAAAATTATTACCTTTGATTCTTTTTACACATGTTGACTAGCTTTTTTACACCAAGTAATACAGGATCCCAATTTTCATAATGTGTAAGAAAAGCCACAGCGAAAAACGATACAAACATTGGCAGTGTTCCCAAGAAAAATTGCATTGGATAATCAACCTATAAAAAGTATAAACAAGATTAATAAAAACATAACACTGAAACAGATAAAAAAGATATTAGATACAGCTGAGGAAAACATCTAGTACAATATACTTAAAAATCAGTATGGTAAGAAGATATATAAAAAATCTTACTTTCTTTAAAAACACATCAAAGAATATGGTCATGGGAATGGTCAATGATACAGATAATGTGGCTATTAAGGATGAGGTCAAAAAGCAGCCCCTATGAGAATTAGATACATTCATAAGACAGTAGTTGAATTATTTTCCGTATTAAATTTTACAACACAAAAATTATAAATTTACATATTTTCATACTATTATTAGCTGTTTATTCCATAATTAAAGATAAAAGCAAAGTAATTACAGTGAAACCTTGATTATAGGTTTCATAAGCAGGTGCTATGAGGAAACCATTATACAGGGTAAAAAATAATTCCCTCCAAGGTTTCAGAAGATTAGAGTAAAAAAACTTGAAAGAAATACATAAGAACATATACATAATTGATATGGATAACTTTTAAGAACCCTTCAATGACTGAAGTTTTATGAGAAAACTAACTTTCCAGAAGCTAGTTTTAATAAAAAAAACCCCCACTACATTAACAGTTTACTAAATACTCTCATTGATTTTAAACCTTTATGATTTTTGACCTTCGTTTTAAACATTTAACAAAATCCAATAATATTTTAATATTTAAAATGTGTATTATGAAAAAAAAAATTAAATCAATCCAAAACCTACAAAGATCATTAAATGGTAAAAAGTTTATTATCTGAACACTAGAACGGTGTGCTAGAACCAGTATTGCCTGGGAAATTATAAAATAAAAAATGTAATGAACATGAAAGAATTACAAATAGATTAGGTGAATTAAAGTAATGAAGGAAAAAGTAAAGCTGATGCTGATTAGTAAAACTTTTGTTTACCTTTAGTTTGGTTATTATTAACATCACTAAGTATTGTTTGAATGCATTTTATAAATGATTCTCTCATTATGATGAAAATTTTTTGTTTTGTAGCACTAGTTAAAACTTAGTAGCCTAACATTTTTAAGCAATACTAACCATAACCAAAGCAGTTCAGAAATCACAGTTCCTATTAAGCCATTACAGAGTAATAGAAGCCACTGGTGTTGAGTTGGCCATTGAAATTCCTCAAATTTGGTATAATGTAAGAAAACAAAACCAGGCCACATTAAAAGTAGATTAAACAGACCAACAAAACCTGAAAAAAGAGGGTAAACTCGTAAAATTATTTTTAAGCATAATTTAGATAAACTCTAAAAATATAAATGTTTGAATACATACCAAAAAACATGGGAATATCTAGCATTTCCTCATTGTCAACTTTGCGTCTAAGTAGAACAACATATGCAGCATAACAGAACGCTCCTATAAGTGACCACACTGCTCCAGGAGGAAAATAGTTTTGCACACCTTTGTCAGCATTAGAAATTATTGCAACCCCAACAATACTGAAAAGAAAAGAAATCCTCATTTTTCCTATATGGAGCATCTCAAACGGCTTATATGTTCAATCTTTTGAAATACAAATGTTGGATTGATTTTGAAGATGTTAAATCCACCTTCTACTGTTTCTATATAGTTACTGTTTAGTATACTGTTTCATTTAATACTTATATTTGATTAAATTGAAAAATAGTGTAACTTTGCATTCAAACCTTTTTTAACCAATGGGTGTGTACCGGGTTTATCATCCTTGACTACTGAATTTTCTCAGTACCTACTCAGCGGTACCCAGCAGGCACCTGTAGACCAAAGCCACAGAGGTGAGGTACTGCTAATTGTGTCACGCATTCTCTTGCACAACCCTTTTTCACAGGGGCCACATTCATTCATCACACACAAGGATAGAAAAACCCAAATGAAATGATGAACATGCAATAAAAGAGTACTTTGTCCCTTCCATAATAAAATTCAATGCCCCTTATATTTTAATTGTGCTCTATAACTAAATTCAAGCAATATAATTGAATTTTTTGGAACAAATTATATGTTTTTAAGTGAGTATTTTTGGAACATATTACACTAATCAGTACTGAATATTGTTTAGGAAATATACCTACAGAATAATTTTGTTTCTTTTGCCAGCCCTGGTTTAAATGCATAGTTATTGCTAAAGTGAGAACCATTTTTGTTGTAAAAACAGTGGGTTTAATAAAACACTCTTTAAAAATTTTCAAATTAAACATTGTAAGTTTTAATGCAATGATATGACTCAGTAAGAATTTTTTTAACCTCTCAAGTACAGATTATGCTACAGCAAAAAGAACAAGCATTTTTAAAAAGGGTCTTTGCTTTGGTCAACATTGTTTCTTTCTATTGAGCAAGGGACCAAATAAAAAGAATTATGAATACTCTTTTCTTTTAACACAAAAAGTATTTCCTTAAGTTGACAACTTGACATTCTGCTAACACAATGTTATTTTGTGAACATCTGAAGTACTTTTGCATGCTCCCTGGACTCACTTGGGATATGCTGTTCTATGCATTCATGAACATTATCATTCTTAGATCATTCATATAGCAGGGCAATCTTTATTTACACTATCTTTAAATCAAATAGAGGAGCTAATTAAAACTATCTGGTTATCTCATCAAATGATTGCATTAAATAAAAATACCAAATACTAAACCATAACTATTAAAAGAAAAATTATGATATGTACTACTGAAGAATTTTTAGATGAACTAAACAATATTCTTTCATTAATTTACATTCTTATAATTAAAAGGTTTAATTGGGAAAAATCAAACAATCATGCTATAAATATCCTAACTCAACAACACTTTTATTCTAAATTAAACATACCTTAAAGCGACAGCTAAAAACTTGGATAGTGTGAGACGATCACCATTATTGGAAGGAAACATGGAAGCTAATATCAATGTAAACAGACCCGACGAACAAGACAAAATGTTCACAACACCAGCTTCAGTATTAGCCAAAGCTTCTTGATATGAAAGATTCCCAAGGAACCACTGTAACAAGATTGTCATATTAGTTCTTAAGTTCAATTCATATTTAACAGCTAAAAACAGAAATATTTTTTAGTAAATATACACTTAAGAGGGCTAAAATCACACACCCAAACTTTAAATTACTTCACTTAACATTACTTCAAAGTTAACCAGTGTATTGTTTTACACTGTTACATCTCTAAAAGTCAGCATCGTAATTTCTACAGAAACAATCCTGGACATGCTTTCTGAGAAATCAGACTATCTGATTATTGAGCTTCTTTGATTTGACATGGAACGATTAATGCACTAAAAAATTCTAACTTACTATTAAACAGAAAAGAAGAGCAATTCTGGCTACTTGTTTCATAGGCAACTTATTTGCAGCCTTCATAGCATTTTCTTGAGCTTTAAGTGATGCAGAGTAAGATAAACGGGCTAACAATGCATCATCAGCTTGAGAATCTATCACATTTAAAAAAAAAAGAAAATAAAAATTAACCAAGATATTGACAGATGAAATACAAAATAATTAAAGTAGCTTCAGTTTTTCACAGAATTTTATAGCTCAATACTCAAAACAAATTTTATTTGGATAATAACATACCAGACAAATGCCTAACTTCAGTAACCTGATTAAAATGTACAGATTTCACACCTGAATACAAAAAGAAAATAATTAATAAATGCAGTTACTTAAGACATAATTAGAAAAAAATCAGTAAAAGTAATTACTTTGTCTAGAAACAGAATCATCAGAATCATTTCCGCTACTTTTTTCCCCACTACCATCATGATACTTAATGGGGATCCAGACTGATTCGCTCTAAATATAAGAAAAACAAAACATAAGACAAACTCTTCCATTTATGTGATAAAAACAAAGGTTCTATTCCACTATCCAAAGGAAGATTTGAAACATTGCCTAACTACTGTTGTTACCATGAAAATCAACCCAAGTATTAAATTAATGTTTAAAGGATTTCAGTGGTTATCAAAATATGCATATTTTACTAATTAATGCATAATCTTTTTTAATACTTTCTACAACATTATTTCTATATAGGTAACAACTATTTTCCAAAAATCTACAGGTAGGTGAGGAACATGATAACAAGTAAGAATTATACAGTAACAATAGATCACACATGTAATACTACAGTGGCTCTACTACATGGTTAGAGACTGGAAGATGCAAGACAGATCAGAAAAGATGATTCCCCCCAAACATGTGTTTACAAAACAGCTTTAGAGAAGGAGTTCAAGATTTAGTTAAAAGTTACTGATCATACACATTCTTGCATGGGGTTTGTCAATCACTATAGTGCTATTGTGAAATGCAAATTTCAACTACAGGACACAACTTTAAAGACCTGGTATGAACCTTTTTTACTTTGAAAATGTAACTTGTCATGGTGTGATAAATTAATTTGGTATTTTTTCATCTATGGTAAGATTGCATTTGCAACCATATATTCCCTTACAATTCTTGCTTTTACATGTTCCTATTGTAAAGCATCACATAATGGACTGAACAATAAACTAGAAAAACATAAATAATACACCCCAAATTGCCAGATAGTTAATCCAAAATTGGCCTGTAGTTAGTTTCTGGAAAGTAAGTAGAAAACCCCCCACAAATTAAAGACGTTCAACTATCTTAATATCTAAATTATCACTACTTTTTCATTGCATATTTTAGCACATTTATAATGATGAAAGACAGGTTTTTACACTGAATTTGAGACTGGCAAATATTTAGCTGCAAAACATAACCAATTACTACTGAAGATTTTTGTTTAGTTTGAAAATATATCAACCTTTTCATTCCTAACAAAAGTGTAAATTATTAATTTTTAAGAATGAGACAGTCAATTTTTTCATGAAGTTGATATAACATGAAACAATTGTAAATCTAAGTATACATAGTTTGAAATTTATGTATAATATCAGGCCAAGTTTCAAAATTTTTGGTGACTTAAATAGCTGAACCACTTTTAATAGGAAGGGTAATGAAAAAATATCACAAAACTTAACTATATCTTGCATGGTTGAAACAAACTACGGTAGGGAATAGTTACAAGAACATCCTAATAAACTAAGTATTTAACTATCAACAACATCTTGAAAAATATTGTCAGGCTTTTCAAAAAATGCAAGGAAATTTGTTCTAAAACAAGATTACATGGGTCATCATTTTTAAACAAAGTTAACAAAAAATGTAGAATATCCCCAGTTCAAAAGAACCAAGTTAGACATTTTTTAAGTTTTATATCTTATGTATCTATACATTTTAAGAATATGTCTCCATGCATTTTTCTGAACTAAATAATTCGGAACTTCCATCAATAATAAAAAGCATCTCCTATTTCTGTCAATTATTAACTGAGTAATGTTATAAAAAAAATATTGTAATAAAATAACTAAGAGAGCAGATATTAGAAACCTTAAAATCAAAAGAAGCTACCTCAAACGTGTAACTGGTGCATGATTTGTAATGCTCTAAAACAATTGTTCTCAGAATTAATTTTACAATTCATTAGACAGGAAATTTTGTCAAACACAGTTGAAAACTACATAAAAAAGGATAAATCTTAAAGCAAACTACAAGGTATTCTATACTGACTGAATGATTTCAAAAATCAATAGAAGAATCTGAAAGGTTTGCTTTGAAAAATACAAATGTTTTATAATAAATAAAGTTGGGCTTACAAATATTCAGACAGATGGCAACCCTAACATACAAAAATTTTCAACTGAAATACAATCAATAGTATCTATCCAAACAAATTAATGTCATTATTTTGATGTTGAATGGTCAAATACATAAAATTATTTTGATTTTATCTGCATAAATAATTGTGTTTTATTTTACTACTCATTTTATCCCACCAATTACCCATTTTTTCCCCAATGCCCGAGACGAAAGAGACAAGGGAAGAACACAAAATTTTATAATAAAAAATAAAAATCTAAGCTAACTTATGTGAACAAATATGTTAATGATCTCCTTGTATGTGTAAGGCTCAATGATCAAATACGACCACAATGTGGTGCTTTAATTATATTTTTCTTCAGTAAAACCACATAGTACTTAAACATGACAAATCAAGAGAAAAATAGCACAGGTAACAGTATATGACATATTGACAGTTAAATGAGCAATACATACTGAGCTCATTTGGATAATTTATGAGGAATACTTTAATCAATTAAACAACATAGAGCTAAAAGAACAGATATTAAAAAAATTATAAACTAGTTTAAAGAAAATGAATATGTTAAAACAAAGTGCTTTATGTAGGCAAAATTAATTAAGCATAAAAACAGAAAACAGACTATTATTTTATTGTTAGTTTACTTTTAAAATAAATCAGTTTAAATACATAACACAAGTTATGAGATTTATAAGATAGTTGGAAGAATAAAATGCTATTAAATATAAGTAATAAGTAACATACAAGATAAAAATTCATTGAACTTACAAGTAATGGTTCAGCTTCGACATATGTACTGTCAATTTCTTCAGGCTCTGAACTAACAGGATCTACAAGCTGAAAAAAAAATCAATTAGATTGTTAAATACTTTGATATTAAAAAATGTAAACTTAAATAACTTTTATGGAAAAATTAGTTAGCCAAGATAATTTAGCATAAAATATACTCACAGCATACATGGGCTTTTTTGAACACTGATAACGCCAGGGTTTCCAAAACAAAAATCCAACTAAATAAAGGATAAACATAGTAGTCTTGAGATATGTGCTAAAGAAGGGCTTGTTAAAAGTTTCATCCTTGAAGATATACTAGATAAAATAAAAATAAATATTTTATGATTCTGCTAGAAAACAATCTTTCATAAAATCCTAGTTTATTAAGTATACAACGGTGCCTTTAACGTTACAAGTAAACAGAAGAAAGGCTTAAAATTATTGCTTTTTTATTTCATAATTTATAACAATAAACACTGAATTAAAACTTATAAGGCATTTCAGAGCAAAGCAATAATGTAAAGCATTGGAGATGGTGAAGAATGTAAAGCTAAAGTAAGCTGTTTATTAAACCACCCATATTAAAACTGTAAAGCTAAGTGTTAAGTAACTTAAACACAATACTTAAGTAATTGGGATAATAAACTTCTTGAAGAAACAAATGATACCTATGTTAAATATTGCCTCATGTAATGAGAATAAACATAAAGCAAAAAAAAATTAAAATTCCTAATGAGCACATTTTCTTTAAAACATTACTTCTGAAATAAAGAATTAAGATGATGATTAATTAATAGGAAATAATTTTAATGGTTATGTATGATGCAAGTCAAAATAGGTTTTTAAAATTTTTTGTTTAAAAGTTATTTTCTTCAATAGGGTAAAAAAACAATGTTTAAAAAGTAAATTTAAAATAAAGGTAAATTTTGCATTATTACTTCTTTAAATACGGGGTTGGGCATTTTAACAGTAACCAATTATTAATTAACATTTAAAAGATCATTCTTACAAGCTGATAAATCCATACATATTGCATCGAAAAATCTGAACCTGAATGGGTAATTTTACCCTTGGTGACATATTTATTATTTCCTTAATTTCTGTTTAAAAATGTTAATATCATTGTGTAAGGGTAAAAAATGAATACATATTTGGCCAACATTTCACTAGAGAGAAAGCCATGAAAAATGTTTTTTTTTTTGTACTTTACGTTGAACCTACAAACAATTTCTTGATGAAGAGGCTACAGCAGAGAAAGTGTAAGGAGGCAAAAAGGTTAGCTTTATTTTTCGCCTGTATGTCAGGATAGGAAAAAGCCTAATCTAAAGAAAAAAACTATTTTCCTTTTTTGCCTTAAAGCTAAACCTGTAAAAAAAAATTAGTATCCAATTTTGCAATCCATGAGTTATTAGAAAAGTGGATGATCAAACAACCCTATCAAGGGATTCAGAAATTGTCTACAAGTTAGATGTGTCCATAAGGTCAGTGTAACCTGTATCTTAAAGAAGCATAATAAAAAGTTATTAAAAGTTTAATAAATAATTATAAAAGGCAGGTGGGACAAAGCAACTTACCTCAGTTAATTCAGATGAAGCCACCCATATTACATCAACAATAAGTAAAACCAAGGTTCCACCAAATAAACGATGAGCATTTTTAAATTTTGCCATTAGAATTTAGGAAACTCTGAGAGTTCTTAGGAAAAAAGTAATGTAGAACTTCATATCCTTTGACAATCAAGGTAAGCTGACATACACATATTTTCTAAAAGTAGGAAGTAAGAGCTGCACCTGGAAATTGAAAAAAAAGCAAATTATTTTGGGAAAATTTTAATTTTGAAGATCTTTTCAAGGGTTACTTTAATTAAGTTTGTTTTGCGTACCTATTTTTTCAGGACACCTGCATAAAAAAGGGAGAGAAAACAGTACATTTTTAAATTTAACTAATGTTGAATACTTTTTTTTGTACAAGGTGAAAAAATAAGGCAACACCCTTGAGATTCAAACATGGAATAATTCTACAACGGATTCATTATACATTTCTTCATTGCATCAAATTCTCAAATGATTTCTTAGAATAATAGAAAAAAACCAGTGGTTCCAGTTGTCTGAATTGTACCATTTTTGTGGGGTTTTTTTTGGGAGGGGGGGAAGAAGATTAGTCTAGTCAAGTGAGAATCCAGGAGGAGGGGTTATAGGGCTGCAGCCTCCGCAGAATTAAAAAATTTGTGATCTACATATTATCTTGTTGACTGTGCCGCTGAACCTAAAGAGCATTATCAAATCTCAGACTGTGCCACTTAATCTGATGGTTGACAGGATAATACCCAAGTACCAAAAATTCTTCATATTTTAGTAAAAATTCTTCATATTTTAGTAAAAATTCCTTCAATAGTTTGAATTTTTTCACTTTTTCATGAAACCAGGTAGTAATAGGGAATTTATGATGGTACTTTAAGAGAAATCATTTAAAGTTTGGAAATCAAATCCACTTAAAACAAGAAAATCAAAGCAATATACGTTAAAGGTACCTCAGCCCTCCTTAGAAAAAAATCCTGTATTTGCTACTGATATTTGAGAAACAATAGTTGTAAGTCAGTCTCTCTCACTTAGAAATGAGTAATATTTCATAAGTAAATATTTTTAATTTTTTCTAAAGAGAAGGTATGAGAACTCCAGTCTGGAACATTTCACACAAAAAACAAGTCCTAAGAATTAACAACTTTCTGTTAAATTTCCATGATAAGAAAGGGGTCAGATTCATTTCCACTCCTTTACAGATCAAGTTAATAAAGTTATTTTCATAATATGTGACGAAATATAAGTGTTCAACTGGTTTGTACATAGGAGTAACACTCAATAAAGTAGAAAGTTTCCTTACACTTGTTCCACTAAAATATTTGATACTAACATCAAGGTTGTAGAGTTGTTAGGGTCTTTAAACACAGGCAAAATGTTACGCATTATTCTAGAAACCATACTTCATATTGCTTATTTTAAAAAAGTGATCCTTCAGATGGAAATAATAAACTTATGCGAATGGAGCCAGATACTAAACTAAATCTAAGGTTGAACATCTAACAATGGAAAAGCAATTAAAACTTATGATGGTACTTTTACCAAATTGAAAATTCAATTAACAAGTTAAAAGTAAATAAATAATGAATTACATCAGGAGAAAAAGTACAAAAATTTTAAAAACGTGGTAATAAATATAGGGTATATGTATTGATACATAATGTCCTATTCAAAATAGCAAGTAGCAAAAAATATTTGATCAATTCAACATAACTAGCTATTAATGACATCTAAACTGTTTCAGAAAAAAAATTATGCGACACGAAGAAGCCAAAATGTATACAAAAAACAATCCTTATGTTAATCATAAAAAAACTACCTGTATTTGGATTCAAAATCGATTGTCAAGGATCATATTAATGTTTTGGATTGGAGAATGACTAATTCGACACACACACCCTTTTTCACATGACATAGCAAACTGGGCAAATATAAAGGGCTGAAAATAATCTGGTACATTGTTCTAAGTTGTAATGAATAAAAACATAAATTTACTTACGGTACTCCAGTTTTACACTTTAAAACCGAAACTACAGTCATGTTGATTTCAATTTTAATTGACTTGAAAATGCGAAGAAACCAGAGAGAAAGTGAAACAACAATGCGGTTATCTTCTTCTGCAGATATCTTCTCTGAAGTGATTTCAGGATAAAGCACACAGAAAAGCATAAAGAACTGTCAGTAGGCGGAGCTAACTAAATTGCCACCTATATGCTAATGAAAACTTACTATTTTCTGGAAACCAGCATTGAAGTCTACGATTGAAAATTGAAACCTGATTTTGAAAAAGACTAATTATTAAAATGTAAAATTTAAATTTAATTTTGGCAGTTGCTAGGGATTTGAAAAAATAAATCGTTAATTTGAGAAAAATATGAAAACGGGGTTGTTTTAGAAATTCGAAACACTCTACACACCTCATATTTTTTCCCAATCATTTTTTTTCCTTTGTACTAATATTTTGTCAACTTTGGAGCATATCCAAAATGGTAGACTACTGCTGGTTGTGGTTGGCCCATAAAATGTAAACAAAACGAGTCGTAATGTCAAAAGGTTTGTTTGCCAGCCATTTTTAATTCTATTGGTAAACTGCGTGAAAACTGACGAAAAGAAATAATTTCAGCTATATTAGTTTTTTTGGCTGCTATTACTGATAAATAATAGCCAAAAATTATTAAAAATCACAATATAAAATATATGATTAGAGTAATTTAATTTTTATAGTTTATTACTTTTTCCTAAAAGGCACTGATGTATTTTCACATGGGACTACCAGACATTCCGCTAGGTCTATCGATGAATCCTAAAGAGTACGTTTTTTAAATATGCTAGGGATCTGGATTAAAATAAATGACATTACAATTATTGGTAAAAATACTTAGGATACTGTTTTCTAAGATAAAACGATGTAATTTAACAAAACATCGAATTAAAAATATGCATCGAGAAATCTTTTTAGTTTAATATTCTATTCGGAGTGTTTTGATTTCGATACTTATTCCTCTTACAATATAAAGAAACTTTGGGTAATTAAATTCTACTTAATAGCTATTCCTCACTCCATCAAAATTTAAATGAGTTACACAAATAATCCCTATAGTGTGTTACAAAAATGTTATGTTTGAATGCCTTAAAACGTAATTGAATGAGTATTTGTGCCAACTTAAACTTATTCCCGCATTCCAAATCAACTACGATATACAGAAATAACAAAACAAATGTGTAATTAAATAATTTATTCAAAATAAAAAGCTACAAATAGAAGTAATGTGGATTCTATAGGATGTGTAACAATAGTAAGACCTTAACGACAGCTCTTGAGTTAGTTAACACTAATTGTAAACAAAAGGCAATATAAATATTACAATATGTCGAATCGTTAGTCACTCCAAATTTATCACAGGTAAGTAAACTACGAGACAATACACAACAAGTAATGTTTGCAAACCATAGATCAAGTTTAGTGAATTGTTCCTTCAATATGAAAAACAGCACTTCAGCACATCATACGCGGCATTTCATTACACTGTTTGGCTGGGTCACTTTTCTGCTGATGGATATCGATCGGCACGACCCTTTCGTTGACAGGTGGAGGCTCGATGGGTTTCTTGAGCGCTTCGACCAGGAGGATGCCATCGGGGGTGAGAGAGGAGGTAACCGCTTCAGGCTCAGCACCGTCCGGCAGCAGATAGCGGCGGGTGAACTCCCTAGCGATGAAACCATGCTCGTCAGTCTTCTCTTCATGCTTACAGTGCACCACGATCGAATTGCCGACGGTCTTGACGCTGATCTCTCGTGGCTGGAAATGACCGACGTTCAGCATCACCTGGAAGCGATCCTTGTCGTTGACCACCTCGGACTTGCCGGACTTCTCCAGGTTCTGTTGGGTCCTCGGACGAAGCAGGCGGCCGCGGTAGAGGGCCGGTGCGAGCAGGTCAGTCTCGTCAAGTCCCATCCCGAAGTGCTGGTCCAACAAGCGGACGGGATAGTCCATGGTGTCCCACCAAGATCGGGAAAAAAACGGCAGCAGAGACATCTCGTTTGGTAATGAGAAATTTGAACGTTAGAGACGTAGATGAGCGATACTGGATAGATTGTGAATGCCTCCAGTAAGTCAGCTGTTTTTATAGCGATTGAGAAAAGCGCGCCAAAGTCGAGAAAATTCTATGTTTGGCTGGTAATTGCTCGTGCCGAGAGATCAGTTGCTATGGAAACGCGTTTGGAGGAGATAGATGGATTTGGCAATCTATCACATTTTTGGTTATGGCATCAGATATGTTTTGATTGATATGTTACTGTATCTGAATCGGAAAGTTGCATTTACCACCGAAGGATTTTGGCGAGAATAGCTGACGTCTCTCGGCAACCCAAAAGATCATAAGGAATAATTTGGAATTTTTCCAAAACATTAGGCGTGAAATTTATGCAAAATACATATTTAAGTTTTCCTATTCTTCTTCACCATAACTATGAATTTAGCAAGTGATTTGGGGGCTGAGCGGCCTGGTCGGTTTACACGCAATCAACCACGCTATCAGTCTGCGCACTGTATCAGCTGTCGGTTCGATTCCGGCCTTTGCCCTTGCCCTGGCCTTTTCCTTCTCTGTGTCAGTAAAAATTTCTTTTGTGTCTGTCTTTCTTGACGAAGGTTTATAAGCGGATCCTTGATATCAAGCACACACACTGGAAAATGAATGTACCCACACCACAATCCAATCCAATCCAAGCGTCCCTGAATTAAAAAATGAATATTTAAATGTGTGGCTAAAAATTAGCGAATAAGCTGTTTTATGGAGGAGAAGAATAGGAAAACTTATCTATGTACTTTGCATAAATTTCACGCCTAAATTTTTGGAAAAATTCCAAAATCTTCCTCATGATCTTTTTTAGGTTGCCGATATAGACGTCAGCTATTCTCGCCAAAATACTTCGGTGGTAAATGCAGTTTTCCGATTCATACATGGTGTTTGAGATCTAAGTGTTTCATAACTTCTAGGGGAGGTAGGGTACATCAAGACGAAGAAGAATTGGTACAGGTTAAGGGGTCGCAAGTGGGGTATAAGGGCTGAAAATCATTGGGGAAAATTAGCAAAAAACCTCGCATATTTAGGCAAAAAGAGATACAATGGTTCGATTCCGGCACGAATCTTTTGCTGTGAAAAGCTAAATTACTGCGAAATTTAGGGTTAAAGTTACAACTGCCCATTGGTCAGACTGTGTCAGACTCGAGTATTACATTTTTTTCGTCGTGGAATTTTCTATTGCAGTCTATCTACCTACAACGCATACATGTTGCATTTACTGGTCTGTTTTTGAATAGAATAAACAATTTCAAAGGATTTTTCATAAACCATTTAATTAGTTAACGTATAAAATGACGAAATCGAACATTGTAACTCTTTTTGCCCAGATAGGCGAGATTTTTTGCTAATTTCACCCCTTAAACCCCACTTGCGACCCCTAACCTATACCAATTCTTGTTTGCCTTGACGTACCCTACCTCCCCTAGACGTTATGAAACACTTATCTAAAACACCCTGTATTTACAGAGTAGTATATCAATCAAAATTTATCTGCCATAGCCAAAAACGTAATGAATCGCAAAATCCATCTATTTCCACCAAAGCGTTTCCATAGCAACTGAACGTCCCGCGGCACGAGCGATTGCCAGCCAAATATAGAATTTTCTACACTTTTACGCGCTTTCTCAATCGCTATAAAAACAGCTGACTTACTGGTGGCGTTCGCACACTATCCAGTATCGGTCTACGCCACTAACGTCCAAATTTCTCATTGCCAAACGAGATGTCTCTGCTGCCGCTGTTCTCCCGATCTTGGTGGGACACCATGGACTATCCCGTCCGCTTGTTGGACCAGCACTTCGGGATGGAATTTGACGAGCCTTCCCTGGTCCCACCGGCCCTCTACCGTAGCCGCCTGCTTCGTCCGAGGACCCAACAGAGCCTGGAGAAGTCCGGAAAGTCCGAGGTGGTCAACGACAAGAATCGCTTCCAGGTGATGCTGAACGTCGGTCATTTCCAGCCACGAGAGATCAGCGTCAAGACCGTCGGCAATTCGATCGTGGTGCACGGTAAGCATGAAGAGAAGACTGACGAGCATGGTTTCATCGCTAGGGAGTTCACCCGCCGCTATCTGCTGCCGGACGGTTTTGAGCCCAAAACGGTCACCTCCTCTCTCACCCCCGATGGCATCCTCCTGGTCGAAGCGCTCAAAAAGCCCATCGAGCCTCCACCTGTCAACGAAAGGGTCGTGCCGATCGATATCCATGAGCAGAAAAGTGACCCAGCCAAGCAGTGTAATGAAATGCCGCGTATGATGTGCTGAAGTGCTGTTTTTCATATTGAATGAACAATTCACTAAACTTTATCAATCGTTTGCAAACATTATACTTGCTCTGTGTTGTCTCGTAGTTTACTTTCCTGTAATACATATGAGTGAGTAACGTTTTGACTTATTGTAATATATAGCCTTTCGTTTACAATTAGTGTTAACCAACTCAAGAGCTGTCGTTAAGGTCTTACTATTGTGGATTCGATAGGATGTGTAATGCTTCAATTCCTTTTGTGGTTTTTTATTCTGAATAAATTATTTAATTGCATATTTGTTTCGTTATTTCTGTATATCATAGTTGATTTGGAATGCAGGAATAATTATACATTGGAAGAAATATGTTAATTAAATTGCGTTGTAGGGCATTCTTGTAACCCGTGTATCACACAAGGGGAAATAATAATTATTTGATGTCTTGTTAGAAAGAACTAATGTTTTTTAAATTACATACTCTAATCTTTGGAAAAAGCACGACTATTTCTACCACCAACTGTATTGTCCTTTAATTGAATCCAAATCCCTAGCACCTAGCATATTTAAAAAGCTAACTAGTATAAGATTCCTCGATAGACCTATTGGAGTGTCTGGCACTGCTTCAAAAGATTTTGTGATGTAATAATAAAATTAGTCTGTATAATTTTTGATATGGGTAAAAACTTTTGGGCGAGATTTGTAGTATAACCAAGATTATTTAGAACCTCACAGAGGAAAAACTGATATTTCATCCTCTTCTAAAAAAATCCCAGATTTTTTTGTTCTTTTTTAATATCTTGTTTTGCCTAATTTTCTGCTACCACACAAAAGGAACTATATAGTATTTGGGCAGAATGCAATAACCCTCAATCGCAGAGTACCCAAAATCAATGTTTTAAAATTAGGAGAAAATTAGATTTCTCGCAATAAAAGTTGTACGATTAGAAAGCTTAATAAGAGGCGAGGTGTGATGTTTATTTTCTTTATTTTTTCTTCCCCGTAGTTAACTGTTTCATAAACTTAAATTTATGAATTCGTTTCACTGGGTATTTTGTGATAATGTGTTATCCAAGGGACGAGTCCAGAAAAAAAAGCATTTAACCAAACCCCATTAGACCAAGGAAGAATACCTCATGAGCTTTGTGATATTGAAACGCTTGAAAGACAGTTGAATCTGCAATTTTTTTCTTGATTTAAGTTGATAAAAAGTTTTAGGTATCAGAAAAATTGACAAGAAAAGCATTTCCTAAAATTAAATTAAATAGCCGATTTTAAAACTAGACACAATGTATCATCAATATCATAAATAGTGTTGGTATTGGTTACATATATATCACAGAGAAATATCCTAACAGAGGGTCCACGAGGCTGTTTTCAAATGGGTTACTGATGTGAGGGCGCCACACTAGCTTCTGGAACGTATGCCGGCAGCTTAAAACTCTCGCCAAATTAGAACTCTGCGCAAGCGCAAAAAATGTTTTCGATCTCTCATAGGCAGCCAGCGAACGATCCAGACTGGATCCAGACGCTAGTGAGTTTAGTGCGATCCCAGCGCCAAAATTTTCCCAACCTGTAACAAATGTCATGCTTTTTCGATTTCAATTATGGCCTATGGCCGTGGACTTTCTGTTCTAGTACTCTGTGATATATATTTTCCGGTCTGTGTGCTTGTTCTCCAGGATCCGTTTATAAACCTGCATCAAGAAAGACAGACACATCAGAATTGTTAAGGGCAATATTGTAACTATAAAACCTCTAAATTTTACAGGAAGTTATCTTTTCACAGCAAAAGGTTCGTGTCGGAATCGGACCATTGTATCTCTTTCTCTGTGGTTTTGGATTGGAATGGATTGGTTACATATAATATTTTCCGGTCTGCGTGCTTGGTCTCTGGGATCCGCTTAGAAGCCTTAGTCAATTAAGACAGAACTAACAGAATATTTACTGACACCAAGAGATAGAAAGTACACTCAGGGCAAAGGCCGGAATCGAACCGACGGCCGATACAGTGCGCAGACTGCTAGCGTGGTTGGCTGCACGTAACACAACCAGGCCACTCGGCCCCCAAAATTAGCGAATAGGTTTTTCTATTGTGAAGAAGAATAGGAAAACTTATTATTTTGCATAAATTTCACCCCTAAATTTTTAGAAAAATTCCGAAATCTTCGTCATGATCTTTTGGGTTGCCGAGAGACGTCAGCTATTCTCGCCAAAATCCTTCGATGGTAAATGAAATTTACAGATTCAGATATACAGTAGTAGGTAGTAGTATGAATCAAAAGTTACCAGCCACAGCCAAAAACGTGATGGATTGCCAAATCCATCTATATCCATTAAACGCGTTTCCATAGCAACTGAACATCCCGCGGCAAGAGCAATAGACGACATTAGTCATTATGTCACTTGCTTGTTTGGAAACGTTGATTCCATCCGTGATTGGTTCCGTACGGATCCGTACGGATTTACTTCCAATCACGGAACCAATCACGGATAGAATCAACGTTTCCAAACAAGCAAGTGACGTCACACTAATGTCGTCTATAGACGACATTAGTGTGACCCGTGATTGGTTCCGTGATTGGAATTAAATCCGTACGGATCCGTACGGAACCAATCACGGATGGAATCAACGTTTCCAAACAAGCAAGTGACGTAATGACTAATGTCGTCTATAACCAGCCAAACATAGAATTTTCTAGACTTTGGCGCGCTTTTCACAATCGCTATAAAAACAGCTGATTTACTAGTGGCATTCACAAACTATCCAGTATCGCTGTAAGGCTCTGACGTCCAAATTTCTCATTGCCAAACGAGATGCCTCGCCTATTGGAAACCCTACTGTTTGGAACTCCAGAAGAGGTGAGGAACGCGGCTGAACAGGTGCAGGCTGACATGGCCGCACTCGAACAGCGCCTCCGCGATCAGCGGATCGAATTCAGCCTTGAGAAGTCCGGCAAGTCCGAGGTGGTCAACGACAAGGATCGCTTCCAGGTGATGCTGAACGTCAGCCACTTCAAGCCACAAGAGATCAGCGTCAAGACCGTCGGCAATTCGATCGTGGTGCACGGTAAGCATGAAGAGAAGACTGACAAGCATGGTTTCATCGCTAGGGAGTTCACCCGCCGCTATCTGCTGCCGGACGGTTTTGAGCCTGAGGCGGTAACCTCCTCTCTCACCCCCGATGATGGCATCCTCGTGGTCGAAGCGCTCAAGCCCATCGAGCCTCTACCTGTTAACGAAAGGGTCGTGCCGATCGATATCCGATATCGCCATTGAGAAAGCTACTCTTCGGAGGGTAGTGAAATGCCGTGTGTGACACCCTGAAGTGCTGTTTTTATATTGAAAAAACATTTCACTAAGGCCCGATCTCACCAACTTCTTGCTAATCTCCGCTTAGCTAACTGGTGCTTAAATATAACTGGAGCTTAAAAATCGCAGTCGTCTCACCAACGAAACGTCCAGTTAACTTTTCGTCGATTAACTAAACTACCAGTTAAAAAGCTCATATCCACTATTTTGATCCATTTTACTGAAATTTCTATTTTTATTTGTCAATTATAACACAAACATTCATTAGAGCACACGGGCTTTCAATTATTTGTACGCTTGAAACGATAATCTTTATTTTCTTTTAGAACTATTTCTTTCAAGGCGTACGAATACAGTGGTACGAAAAAGGTGTACTGTGTCAGCCTTTTGGAGTAGAATCGCCGCCATCTTGGATAAAATATTAACCAATTATTAATACAAGTATTTAGATCGTAATAATGATAAATTTGCAGTCTAAACTTGTTCAAATTAGTTTTTACAAGATTCTTATAGAAGTTCATGCAGTAAAAAACTGTAATTCTGATTAAAATAAGTTTATTCAAAACATAAACTGAATCAGGTTGTATTTCACAGACCAGCTTATAGATGGCAGCACGACTGTTTTTGCGACTAACTGGAACTTTTGGACACCTAAGCGGCAGATAAAGTACCGATTAGTTTAACGGGAACTTTAAGCGGTGCTTAAGGCTAACTGGCAATGGTGAGAAGGAAAGTTCCAGTTAAAAATGACTTAACCGGCGCTTACCTCTAACTGAATGTTGGTGAGATCGGGCCTAAACGATCTAGCGTTTGCAAACATACTTGTTCTGTGTTGTCTCAGTTAACTTACCTGTAATAGATTTAGAGTTACTAACGTTTTGACATATTGTAATATAGCCTTTCGTTTACAATTAGTGTTAACTAACTCAAGAGCTGTCGTTAAGGTCTTACTATTGTGGATTCGATAGGATATAATTTTAGTTCCATTTGTAGCTTTTTATTTGAATAAATTATTTAATTGCATATGTTTCGTTATTTCTCTATATCGCTGTTTCGGAATGGGGGAATAATTTTTCATTGGGAGAAATATTTAAATTCAATTACGTTTTATGGCATTCAAATAACATTCTTGTAACGTGTATCACACAAGAGATTATTTGTGTAACTCATTTGAATTTTGATGGAGTGAAGAATTGCTGAAGTAGATCATAATTACTCAAGTTTATATTGTTAGAGGAATAGGTATCAAAACATATTAAACTAAAAAAATTCTTGATGCATATATCAATAATTCTAAGTCTTGAGAAAAAAACCTGTTTTTTCTTAAATTACATTGTTTTACCTTGGAAAACTGTATCCTAAGTATTTCTACCAGTAATTGTATTGTCTTTTAACTGAATCCAAATCCCTGGCATATTTCAAAATCTTACTCTATAGGATTCTTTGATAGACCTAGAGAAATGTCTGGTACTTCCGTAGTTATATAGAATGTTATCCTTTCGGTAAAAATGTTTTTTTTTTATCAACGGGAGGCAAACTTTTTCGGGATATTCAATTTTTTAAAGATGCTTTAAATGTAATCTGGGTTAGTATGCCCCAAAAATGTATTGGGATTGCGTTAAGAGATTTGGTAATGTATCAATCAAATTAGCCTGCATAATTATTTTGGGGGAGGTAACAACTTTGGGCGGAATTTTTAGTATAACCAAAATTATTTTGACCCCCACCAGAAAATCTGATCTCATCCTCTTCTAAAAATCCCAGTTTAGTTTTATAATCTTGTTTTGCCGAATGTACTCCCAACATACAAAAGGAGAGGTATTGGGGATTGAAGGAAGCAATAACCCTCAATGTTTTAAAAAAAATTGGAGAAAATTAGATTTTTCCTCACAAGGAAAGTTGTTCGATTTGATAGCTGAAAGAGAGGCAAGGTGCTTCTTGCCTTGATGTCTCTTTTCTTCCCCGATCTTTGACGTTTGGTTTGGTAAGATTTTTTGGATCTCTTGTGCGTTTGAGGAAAGTATAAGTTGGTAATGCATTAAAATTATTCAAATCATTTCAATAGCTTTTTCTTTTTGACGTTTCGAAAAATAGTGGAGATTCGGGAACTCCTTTTGAAATTGAAAAGAATTTGACAGACATTAATTTTCATAAACTTAAAATTTATGAATTAATTTATTCACTAGGTATTTTGTGAAAATTTGTTATCCAATCGACGAGTTCCCACTGGACTGTGGGGCTACACGGTCTGATTAATTGATTGACCATGATATGATATTAACATAAAACATTTAATTGGTTTTATGCAGGGGCTGGGCGGCCTGATTCACTTATGTACTGCCAACCACGCTAGTAGTCTGCGCACTGTAACAGCCGTCGGTTTGATTCCGGCTTTTGCCCATGGGTGTACTTTCCCTCTCATTGTCAGTAAAAATTCTGTTGTGTCTGTCTTTCTTGACGAAGGTTTATAAGCGGATCCTTGAGATCAAGCACACAGACCGGAAAATATATGTAACCATCTATCAACTATCCACTTAGTTTTATGAATAAAATGAAGGAATCGAACCATTTTATCTCTTTCTGCACAGAAATGGGATGGTTTATGGCTAATTTCCCCCCGTGATTTTCTCCCCCTTAAAATCCACTTACAACCCCTTAATCATACCAATTCTTTTTCGAATTGATGTAAAATTAAATGTTTGGCGAAAAATTAGTGAATAAGTTGTTTTATGGAGAAGAATAGGAAAATTATCTATGTATTTTGCATAAATTTCACGCCTAAATTTTTTCAAAAATCCCCAAAAGGAAATGTTTATTTGAACGGACAAAAACGGCAGTTTGCGCATGCGCCGTAGGTCTCGCGGTTACGTAGCAGTCCCGGCGCTCCAATCAGAACCGTTGCCAGGCAGTTGCCGGGTAAAAAAGAGTAGAGTTAAGTTGTATATTTGCCGACACGAGCGATTACTAGCCAAACATTGAATTTTCTCGACTTTGGCGCGCTTTTCTCAATCGCTATAAAAACAGCTGACTTACTGGAAGAATTCACAAACTATCTAGTATCGCTTTACGTCTCTAACGTTCAAATTTCTCATTACCAAACGAGATGTCTCTGCTGCCGTTTTTTTCCCGATCTTGGTGGGACACCATGGACTATCCCGTCCGCTTGTTGGACCAGCACTTCGGGATGGGACTTGACGAGACTGACCTGCTCGCACCGGCCCTCTACCGCGGCCGCCTGCTTCGTCCGAGGACCCAACAGAGCCTGGAGAAGTCCGGCAAGTCCGAGGTGGTCAACGACAAGGATCGCTTCCAGGTGATGCTGAACGTCGGCCATTTCCAGCCACGAGAGATCAGCGTCAAGACCGTCGGCAATTCGATCGTGGTGCACGGTAAGCATGAAGAGAAGACTGACGAGCATGGTTTCATCGCTAGGGAGTTCACCCGCCGCTATCTGCTGCCGGACGGTGCTGAGCCCGAAGGGGTCACCTCCTCTCTCACCCCCGATGGCATCCTCCTGGTCGAAGCGCTCAAAAAGCCTATCGAGCCTCCACCTGTCAACGAAAGGGTCGTGCCGATTGATATCCAGAAAAATGACCCATCAAAGCAGTCTAATGAAATGCCGCGTATGATGTGCTGAAGTGCTGTTTTTCATATTGAAGGAACAATTCACTAAACTTTATCGTTTGCAAACATACTTGTTCTGTGTTCTCATGGTCTACTTACCTGTAATACGTTTGGAGTTACTAACGTTGTTTGACAGAGTTGTAATAGAGTTGTAATTGCCTTTCGTTTTTCAATTAGTGTTAACTAACACAAGAGCTGTCTTTAAAGTCTTACTATTGTGGATTCGATAGGATCTGTAATACTAGTTCCTTTTGTAACTTTTTATTTCAAATAAATTGTTTAATTACATATTCGTTTCGCTATTTGTGTATGACATAGTTGAATTGGAATGCGGGAATAATTATAGTAGATTGGAAGAATTATATAAATTTTATTTCTATTTATGGCATTAAACTATCAATCTTGTAACAAGTGTTCAATATCATGAGAGATTATTTGTGAAACTTGTTTAAATTTTGATGGAGTGAAGAATTGCTACTAGGTAGAACTTAGTTTTAACCAGAGTTGACCAGGAGCCAGTTTTAAATGTTTTCTTAACAGATTTTATTAAACAGAATTTTAAAAATGCCCATAACTGCCAAATTTCGCAATTTCTTAAATCGCAAGATCTTTTACAACTGTAGAACGAATTGGACTATAAAGTTCCTTTATGTCTAATTTTAAAGATGTATTTATTAGCTTTAATATGGATATGCAACAATTAGTATTTAGAGTGAAAGGATTTTTTTCCAAGTGTTTAAAATTTTTAAATTTAATGTCTGATAAACAACCTCGCCTTTCGATTTTTGGGAAAAGAATATGTTAATCTTTGAATTATTTGCTTAAAGTATGCAAAATTTCAAAATGATGGGTTTTGAAGCTACGAATTTTTGAATAAGCTTATCAAGAATTTTAAAATTTTAAAAATGCCTAAAACTGCCAAATTTCGGAATTTCTTAAATCAAAGGATCCTTTACAACTCCCGAATGTTCACCTGTGATATACGCTGTTTATCCCCTAAATTTGAATAAATAAGATTCTGTTTGGTGTTTTGGTAATGTGATACTTTATTTCTTTCATCTTGTATTACGACCACATCTAAGATATTAGATGTCCAACCCAATAACAAGAATATAATTTTGTGGATCGTTTCGACTTCTCAAGTAGCTTAGAGTAATTTTAACGAAATACGACATGTTAGTTATCACATTTTTGCAGCTGAACAGCTGCACAATTGGAACTTTAATAGAAGGAAAGGAAACTATTAAAATGCCAGTTGCTTGTGCAATGCTAAAATTCTCGTAGGAAGACATTCGCATTCTTAACATGTGGTTTTTCTAATGTGTGAAGTTAATTCAATGAATCAAAATGAGCTACTGGCAAAATATTTTTATGCTAGTGTTACACGAGGCTGTCAAAAAGTAGCCGAAATTTCATTGAAATTATGTAATTTTCGTATAGAGTTTCAACCTATTACAGCGAATATTTTAACTTCACGCATTTTACATTGTTTTAGTTCTTCCGCAACTAATATTTTCAGTTCTTTACTTTTTAGCATTTTTGATGATAAAAATTTGTTTTAAGTCAAAACCCTATGAACCTATTAACCGATGTTTATTATTTATTTAATAATAAATTATATAAAACATTATTTATTTAATAATTACTAAAATAAATATGAAGAACTTAAAGGAAAGATAACAACCGTGTTTAAACTTGAAAGCTCGTCATTTTCGAAATTATCAAGACCGTAACTAGACTTTTATCTCTAACACCCCCCTTAGATACGATCTTGCAGAATATTAAAACTAACTTTCTACTGCCATGCATATTAATAGTCAGTTTGTGACTTATGCAATTTAAATATTCATGTTTTCTTCTAGTTTTCTTTGCAAGAACTTATTTTTCTGCAAAATGAAAACATTGAATCGCCTGGAAACAAGCGAATATTACATATATCTTTGAACTATTTAAGGAATTATGGTCTTTGGCCCTGTCTTTTCTAACCCCAGCACTACGTGGACCATATTATTCGTATCTACACCCACAACACCTCAGGTTAGTAGTACTTTGTCTTTTTGAGTATCTCCTTTACATATCATAATTTTGGGTAGAGGTGTAGGATTTTTAAAGATATTGTGTGAGAATTATTAAAATTGAGAGCCAGTTGTATGATTTCCGTTCTATCTTAAATGTGATAGTTCATTGTATATCAGATAATAACTCCAGTGCTTAACTTCAAACATGATTTATTACAAAATAAATAAACAAATTTTAAACAAAAACAAAAAGTTCAATGTCTTGGTGGCTCAAGGCGGGAGAGCAAACCATCGTAGTATCTAGTCTTCTTTTCTACAATAGTACTCCTGAAAACAAAATACAATATTTTAGCCATTCACCAGATACCGAAAAACTAACTGTAAAGGGGGTTTCCATAAGTCCGACTTAACTCTGCACAGAAATATTCCTTCCGTGTAGCACATTAAAGATGCCCAAAGAATTATACCTCTCTACGACGCATAGTATTGTTTTGAAAAATGCGACTTCCTATCTGATAATTACTTAATTATTTCACTTCACGGCACACGCATGCATGCGTAGTGGATATTTTTAGCATCTTTGTCTGTAAACATATCCAATAACCTATGTTCACATTCTATATAAGCCTTTAAGCCTAAACCGGATATGACGTCATATCTTTTTCTGTCGCAATTTTCTGGAAAACTATAAGTTGGGGTATAGTTCTTTGGGGTTATTTATGTACTCCACGTAAGGAATCTTTTTGTGCACTGTTTGGGCGGGCTTGTTGAAAATTTCTGTACACTGTGATTTAGAAAAGACTTACCGAAACAAGACATCTCCTCGTTTATTTAATGGAGCAACCCATGCTAATTGTACTCCTATTTTCGGCTTTTTGTCTTTTTGCATTACAGTGGAGCATTCGTCAATGAGGTGTAGTCCATCTGCATCTAGGAACCTCCCTATGTGCCGTCCGGACATTTTATCGATGGCTTGGACCATGAAACCTTCGAAGGCTGCATCAGGCTTTTTTCTTTGGATGCTTACTAAAAAATTAAAAATGTAAAAGTAATTTGTATTTTTAAAAAGTGAGACAGGTCTTATTACTTTTTACTCAAAAAGCAAACACCACATTAAATAACAGGCTAAAATGCCTTGTAATCTAAAATGCATTGCGTTTAAGGAGATACAATTAAAGAAAATATTTACGGAAATTTAAATATAATGGTCGCCAATATAATGGTATTCCATAGAATTTATTAAATTTATAAATACCTTTTAAAATATAGGAGAAACAAAAATATTCTTTTTGCCGTCTGACGTAGTTAATTTTATTTTAATAATTACATAATTTGAAATGATCCAAAACAAATGAATCCTTTTAAGTCTGCTGAACTGAAATAATCTTTCTTTTAACTTTTGTTTTGAAGAAATAATAAAAAAAAACAGTTATACATCTAAACCAAATTTTTCTCTTTCTTGTTAGAAATGCATAAATTTAATAAAATGGTTACAATGAAATTTTAACTATACTCCTTATGAAAAATACATGTACAGAGTGAACGGAAAGTCCGTAGACATTTTAGAAATTCATAAAATCTGGATAAATAACCAAATTTAAAAAAAAAACAGTTTCGGCATCGGTTGGTCGGTTCATCGTCGTTTAAAAAAATCATCAGACAAACCGATGGCGAAACTAAAGATAGTTTTTTAATTCGGTTATTTTTCTAGATTTTAAGAATTTCTAAAATGTCTACAGACTTTCCGTTCACCTTGTAAGCAGAAACGGTTTTTGATTTTATAAAACATATTACTTATAAGCAAAGCATTTAAATAACTCGTGATTTTTTTTTTACTTCACACAAAAACCTTGGAAGCATATATAATTATAAAGTAAGAAATGAAGTATGAAGTAATAAATAGAGAAAAAAAAGTAGATTAAACATATTGACATTATCAAAAATGAATCAAATAATATCTCAGAAGCAACGCATTTTTTCTAATATACCTACTTTGATATACAGTAGGGCCTAACGCGATTTTTGGTTCCGTGTAGTAGGAAAATCGCGTTGTACGAATTCGTGTTGTATGAAAAAATATCTCATACAACGCGAATGACAGACAAAAATAATACCCTCAAGTACGCTACCTAAAGCAACACAATTGTTCGATTCCGAGGTTTTTACATTTAAAAAACTAAACGTTCTGTTAAATTCTTCCGCAATCGCAGTTTCTTAGGGTTAAGGGCTAGAGTGATTGTAACCATGTTAAATTTTATCGTCTACTAGCTGCTATACCCGGCGTTGCTCGGGGAATAAAAAGGATTTTCAAATTCAGATATTGGAAAAATATGTATTCAAATCAAAATATTTCTCATATGTCCATAAATAATAAGTGATTGTATTTTAAAGATAATTACTACACTAGAGAAGTGTTTATTTTTTCCTTAGATGCTTTAACCCAGATTCAGATTATTTTTATTTTTGAAACTATAAATTCTTTGGAGCATTCTTGAGGCCAGTTATTTTCCTACTCCTAATTGTAAAGTATGACTTTCATCAGAAGAAATGAGCTGTTTTAATTGGATATTTAACAGCTTTCTGCTTGATCGTATTATTATTTACTGGGTTAAGCTTTTTTATAACAATCCTCCCCAAATATTTTCTATTTTTGTCATAAAGGATTCTTTTATCCGTGTAGTTTTTTTCAAACTTAGTAAAGATTTATTTACAAAAAGCCATTCTTATTTTAGTTTAGTTTTTTATTAGTTTTAAATTAATGTGTTTGGATTAATTTAGTAGATGTGTTTTCGAAATATCTTTTATTTTTCATCTACGTTTAATCCAAAATTTTCATTTTTGTAATAAACTAATGAAAGAAATTCCAGAAACATTCATCATGCCTTTAGGATCAAGATATTTAAATTTTCTTATCATTAATAAGTAAATATCGTAATGCATACACAAATACAGTCGCGGGAAAAATAACGATTCTGATGAACAGCTTATGATAGATACGCAACCACTCTTTTTTTTTTTTTCGAAGTGTCTATTTGGACGGTCAAACCGGCAGTTGGCACTAGTTGGCGCATGCGCTGTAGGTCTCGCGGTCCCGGCGCTCCAATCAGAACCGTTGTCGGGCAAGTGCCGGGTAAACAGGACTAGAGTTAGAGAGTATATCTGCCGGGCATATAGACAGTGCCTTTTTTTGTTTTGAAAGCCTGGACTTTCGCAAAATTTAACTCAACGTTACTCCTATTAGTCCCTAAGAACACTAGTTAAATCGTTAAGAGTGAGACACGGTTTTGTGTAAATTCCTTGCCCAGAGCTTTCAACTATCTGCCACTGAGTAACCAGGCTGCAGACTGCTGATATCATCCGGGGGAGGATTGAGGATGCATTCTAGCGGAGATAGACCAAACTGATTAAAATAATATTCAACAATTTAGTGGTGACCACAACATATAAATTATTATTAAATTACGTCACCAATCTTTTAATAAAACTTTCTTTTATTGGTAGGCAATAAACCTGGCCACCGTCAATATCTACCGGGTTAGCTTGGGATAGCAGCAAAGCATGTCATGGTCAAAATGTTATCCTATCGGGGCGTGAATTTGCTTCTAGGGAGCAGCTTACGCTTCTGGTACCCCATGCACTTATGGACTACACCATCAATTGCTTAATGACGATATAGCTTGTAACCTTGTAGAGGCTATTGAGAATGACGTGTTATAGGAAGTTTTCTTACCGCTTTCGAATTATCTGATAAGACTAGATCATAAGAAAACCAGAGTATTGATTTCTGCATATTGAGGAGGCCAAACATTTGAACTGAAAATCGGCGCCGCAGAAGAGGGGGAGGTATAGGAAGATTTTTTTTAGGGACGGTCTTGTAGAAGGGAGAAATTGGAGTTATACTATCTAGATCCGACTTACCCTCCTTATTCCTCCCTCATCTCCTTTCTAACTCTACCAAAAGCCGTTTATAAGATAAATACATAGCTCGATTATCCCCCCCCCTGACACTGAACTAGGAAAATCCACTGTCGAATCTTTTTCAAGTCAAGTTGAAAGCTTCATTATTTTAAAAGGATTTTGCTTAGTATAATTACAGGAGACTGCAAAAAAAAATATTGTATCGTAGTAATAACACTTTTACAACTAACTTTTAGTAGGTCCGTAGAGCTCACATTTATCAGTCTGTCCAAAATTCAATTACCCAACCATTTATTAAATTCAGAGGATTTTCCTTGTATACGGCGAAAATATAATTGCAGATTTGTAGGTTCTATTAGTTTGTTTCTATACCATTTGATAGTACGTTATAACTAGCACACCCTTTTTGGGAGGAGGGACCCTCACACTCACATTATTGTTTGGTAGGGAAAAAGGTAGTTGAAAGTGTTTTAACTTATTTTTATCCAGGGGATGTATGTTTGACTCCATTCATATTCACTTACTCCATTGATACTTCCTTAATGACTGAGTTTCATAATAATTTTGAATTTTATTTGTCTCAGTCTTTCTATTTCTCACTTTTGTACTGTGAGCAGAATATAATGAGCAGAAATATAATTTAAATGTTAATTTAAGTGGTTTTTAAGATTTTTTCCAATTGAAATTTCATAAGGTTGAAAAGGGGAATAGGTCCATCTCTGTTCTCTAAATAGTGTCTTGAATTTTCAGTAAAAATTTGGTGGTTATACAACGGAAATCCAATTACTTATACAGTCCCCCCGATTTTCTCAAAACTTGGTTTTTGGACTCAATTCCCTTTTTCAAGCAGACGATTCATTTTTCTATACCATCAACAAACAGTAAAGAGAATATGTAACTATATATGAGAATATGTGTGTATGTATGAGATGAATAGAGAATTGTCTACATCTAAAAGACACCGGAAATAACTTCCTTTAGAATCCGAACTGATTGATCGAATACCCGACATCTCCGGTCAGTTTACAACCTTATCATAAAACTGTCAATCACAGCATCTTTTACAAGGGTAACACCCCTCTCTATCGCAAATCTTTTGACACCTCCCATCCGTGGGCTGTGGAAATATGCATTTAAAAATAGGGAAGTAGGAAGACTTTATGTAATGTTGTTAATTTTTTGAAAATAAATTCTGGGATTTTAAAGTCAATATAGGAAGTTTATTTGAATGGTACTACATCAAATTTTAACTTTTTTTTAGACGTAAAGGTAAAATGTTCCTCTTTAAAAGATAGTGTTTTCAAATCCTTCAAAAACAATACATTTATGGATTGGCTGCAAGGGGAAATTTTTAATTGTAAAATCTTAAGGCAAGCGTAAGGGCCAATTAAATAATTCTGAATTCAGGATCACAAACTTTACTGGAGATCCAAAAATTGGGACATATGAATGAGAACAAAATACGTTAGTGAATTAAAAGAAGAGAAGTAATTAAGAGGGATTTTAGTTTCAATATTACTTTTTAAACAGAAGCCAAAAATTAAGTTTGTAAGTAAGAATCAGCGGCGTACATATAAATTTATTTCCACCAGTGATTATGAATAGAAAACTCCAAAAAAAAGTGGAATATGTAAGGAAATATGTAATTATAGCTTGAATATGTAATAAAAACGTGTATAAATAAATCGAAATATGAAAAAATAAATAAAATAAAAGTGTTCTAAATCAATCCAAAATCCCTTGAAACGGGTAGAATTTTAGAGATATCTGCAATATCAGATTTCTGAAAAGATATGTAATTACAAGGAAATCCAGCCCTAATAAATATCTTTACATTTTATAACTTAACCCGTAACAGGGGAGGTGAAAAAATGGAACATACCAGGGGACGTGGGGTCTCTCAGACCGCGCAACATTATATTTTTTAAAAAAATTTCTAATTAAGATATGATTCTGATACTTCAGTACATTGTTCTTGGAGCATTTATCTCTTTATAGAAAAATATTTGTAAAACTTTATGATAAAATAAAAGTTTTCACAGACAATTTTCCAAGAGCCTTAAATGTTTCGATAGAAACCACATGGTGCAGTAAATTCTTTATAATTTAAAATAAAACGCATCTATTATGAATTAACTGTTTTGTTTTTATTATTTAATATGTAATGCAAGTTTTAATTAGAAAAATTCCTTGTAGAACAATACAAAAAAATTTTGACACTACCTGAAGTATCAGTTTTCACCAGTGTTTTAGAAGCAAAAAATTTAGAACTTTTCACAGAAATCTTATTCACACTTACCTTTACCAAGGGCGGATCCAGACCAGATTTTCTGGGGGGCCATGTCAGAGTCGGAGGGTATTACATTCGAAATTATCAGTGCCTCAGAAATTTTTTTGAAGAGTGCTTGCTTTTAAGCAGCTTTTTAGGAGTTTATAGTAACTTAGAGGATATCCAGGGCCCGTGCCATTGTTTCAGAAAGTGAGGGGGGCGAAACCTTTTTGGTAGGGGCATAACAATACTTATGTTTCGCAAGGTGTTTGGCTCCCAATTTTCCGGGTATAACATAAATGAAATACGAAACTTTGTTAAGGTTATAAAGGTTTCATCAGATAATGCTAGCTCGAAAGCAAAAGGGGGGTTCTAGGGGTCCTCCCCCAGAATATTTTGTGAAATTTGGCTTCCAAAAGAAGTTTTTTTACTCATTTTTGTACATTTGTTACCCATTGGATAACACCTACAGAGAGCAACTTCTTGTACTCCTAAAAGGAGAGGAGAGAAACAAATTCAAGTAGAAAACAGTAAATAAGTAAGCATGAGAAATTAATAGGGGGTCTGGGGGGTAACCCCCAAGAAAAATTTTGAACATTTGCCTCTAAAAATAAAGTTTCAGCTCATTTTGAAAGCATGAACCACAGAATTTTCAAGGGAAAAACACTCTAAAACAGATGTCACATGTCAAAATATTAAAAGGGGGTTGGGGGTTCTCCCCCAGAAATTTTTTGAATTTTAGCATTAAGAAAGTGTTTTTTAAGCTATTTGTTAGGGTTTCTCGGGGGGGGGCATGGCCCCCAGGGCCCCCCCTGGATCTGCCACTGACCTTTACCACTCTAAAATCACTCCCAACTTCATATAATGTTTCTCAACTCTTCCGCATACCCAGGATCAGAAGGATAAATTAATATCATTGGACCGAGCTTCATAGCCGTGCGTACTAACTCTGGACAAATTTAAGGCTCTTGGAAAATTGTCTGTGAAAACTTTTATTTTATCATAAAGTTAACAAGAACAATGTGGATTATAATGAACGTTTGAGCAGGCTCAACATGTATTCACTGGAAAAAAGAAGAGAGAGGGGGGATTTGATTCAGCTATTCAAGTTGGTAAAGCAAGGGGATACGGAGGGCTTAAGTTTCAGCAAGGATAACAGAACAAGGGGCCATGGGTATAAACTAAATAAGACACATGTCAATCGGGATTTAAGGAAGTACTACTACTTCAATAGGGTAATTGACATATGGAACGCGTTGCCAGAAAATATAGTTTATTCAAAGGGAGTGTTTGAGTTTAAGAGGCAACTGGATATGCTGTGAGAATTGGGGAATTCATAATCATAGGACCAGCCTTGTTGGGCTATAAGCCTGTAGCTGGTCGTCAGTTTTGTATTTGTATTTGTTACACTGAGTGGGACCTGAACCTGAGGTCTGCTGCACCGCGTGGGAAAGAATTTTTGGAATTTCGAAGGCATGCACTTGGAAAAACTTGCTGATAAGAAGGGGTCAGTCTCAAGGTCACGAAAGGGGAAGGTAGGCGAAAATTCTATTCAATTCGACCCAGTATGTGGTATACTGCAGCAACGAGATTTTGTCTCTTGACCTCCCCTGACCCAGGGGAGAGCCCACTCCGATTTGGGGACCGCGCGTGGAGCATTTCGGTTCGGGGTTCCTAGAAAGATCCCTTTTGCGCTTTTCTTGGCAAGTGAAGGGGGATTGTTTTACGTCGGAGTTTTCCGAGGGCTATGCGTGTTTCGCTGAGAATGGACGTTTTTCTTTCGTTTAAAGGGCCTCTTAAAAATAAAATTTTCCCTTTAGGTGAATACAGACCTCTATGTTTTTATGGGGGAGGTGGGGGGGGGCTTCACTATTGCCGTAAAGTTTCAAATTTTAAAAGAGTTAGCAAAATATATTTTTTAACTGACATAAGCTCTTTAACATAAAGTTTGTAAGTAAGTCTGTAACAACAATTTAATAAGTAAAACTAATAAATAAGTAAAATAAGTAAGTTTTTTAGTAAAACAATTTAATAAATGTATTAAAATCTGAAAAAATGTGGAACTCAAGAGGGACTGAGCGAAAACTCAAGGATTTATATCAGTCAGTATTTTTTTTAAAGTAGCATAGTCATCGAAATTAATTTTAAGAAAATTTTTTCTTTTAGACTGTTTTAAAATCTCATTACGCAATTTATTTATTTCTCATCACGCGAAATTTTGAACAATGGTTAAAAAATGTCTGACTGAGAGACATTGGTACAAAAATTTAATTACTGAGAATATTATAGGTCATTTTAAGTTAAAATTGTGATTTCATTACTCATTTGCTAGTATGTACACCCAGCGAAAACTATTAGCAGAACAATTAGGACTTTTGCAGCCGGATCCGGATATTCTTGTGCATGAAGATGCGCACAACGACTTTTTTTCGCATTTCAAGCTAGTCTGGAGTAATTAAATTTTCGAGTTTTAAATGAAAATATTAAATAAAATCATCATGATTATGGAAGTTTCAGTTCGGCCGATAGTGATATTTTAGGATTAAATAAATTTTGTTTTTGTTCTATTGCTGTGAACTCATAAAATCTATGCAATTGAAAGATAAGTAATGAATTTGTCAAATAAAAAAAGCCGAAATGTTATGATCAGTAATTATTAAAATCGTACTTTATAAGAAAATGTTCTCAATGTAAAGTTTTAGTTCATTCTCTGACGAAATTAAGTTCCACCATCAAGACACATCTCAAAGAAAAGAAACGCGAAACCCGCACTTCTTTTGAACATCAACTTTGGCAAAGTTTCTGCCGTGAGGAATAACAAGTTGGCGTGCGTAGGCTAACCCCACCACCCCCCAAAAAAGTAAAGCGTCCCGTTTCTCCTAGGGCTGCCAAGCGACAAAATCTCGTTGCCGCAGTATAGGGGGAAGGGGAGGAAAATGTTGCGCGGTCTGTGAGACGTCACGTCCCCTGCTACGGGTTAAAATGGGTGTATTTACCAATATCTAAAAATACCTACCCAAAAAAAAAAATAGATTTTCTTTTTATACATTTTATTAGAATATTAACAGTTACTTAAATATTTTTTTGGCTAATATTAACACAAGCTATGCCATTTTAAACTGCTATTGTTCTAACATGTGTGTTGACGAATTTCTTAAATAAAATATACAAATGCAAATACGCCATTGAAATAAGAATTATATAACTCCGTGATTGTAAAAAATAAAAGAATCGCTCCCAAAATTAAAGAATCCTCTTAATTTCTTCAAACTTTTCACATTCTCCCTTCATTAACGTATTCATATTGTAGAATGTTATTCTTTGTGGTTTGGTTTGGTTTTTGGTTACATATATTTTCCGGTATGTGTGCTTGATCTCAAGGATCCGCTTATACACCTTCGTCAAGTAAGACAGACACAACAGAATTTTTACTGGCACAAAGAAGGAAAATACACCCAGGGGCGAGGTGTGAGAATTGAACTCACGACGGAGCAGTGCGCAGACTGTTGGCGTGAAAGGCAGAGGAGCAAACCGAACAGGCCATCCGTCCCCCTATTCTTTGTGTGATATTATAATTTTCTATAAAAATATCGATTTGAGTTTTCAGTTATCGAACTTTCGATGTAAATAGCGACCACATGGGTTTATTTGTTTACTCACAGTTACTCTCAAGCGCGGTCAAGGTCGTTTGAACAGGAAGAGTGTGCTTGAACTCCACCTTTGTTATCTTATCTCGACGGTAGTGGCTTTTGACCTCTTAAATAGGGGTGGGGGGGAGTCACGCTCCCTGGTATCCCATTGAGTCTGGAGTGAGGAATGTGGGAAGGGCCACGCCACACACCTGTTGATTTGATTCATTCGCTCCCGTGCGAGTTTTAACACGATTTTCATATCGTTTTTCTAACTTCTTAACTCTTTAATTTAAGGCAGGAAACTTTATTGCATGAATGATTCATTAGAAAAGGGATTTGTTACAAGTTACATCTAATAGTTCAGCTTTCATATTTTTTTTTTCAAAAATTATTAAAGAGGGTGTTAGTAGATATATAATTTAAATTTATGTTCACAAATTAAAGATGGAATCAAGAGAGAGAGAGGACTTATTTAAACCAAAAGAGTCCAACTGGTTACACTGTTTAACATCAGTCAGAATCCCCTTTGTTTTAAGAGTAATAAAGGAAAGTTCAGGGATTCTTTCCCTAAGAAATTTCTGAAAAAATGGGTTTTTAAACATTTTTGACCACTGAAATAGGATTCTCCGGTACTTAACTTTTAAACAATGTTTAATTTAAATTTTATTTACGTTTTCTGTTTAGTATCCCTTAAAAATTTACTATGGGATCAAAGGAACCAATTGCTTTGGTTACGGGGCTATAGTCCCGTTTTTAGAAGGGTTCGGAAAAACATTTCCTATACAAATTGGTTTTTAAGAGTTAAAGATTTAAATCAGTCGTACAGCGTTTTTGTTGCTCAGAGATAGGTTAGAAGCCGAAAAGACGTTGAGTTAAAAATAGTATTTTATTATCACCCTTCTCCCATACAAGAAATCTTTAAAATTATCTCTTTTTAGTGTGTGCTTGTCTTCCATACGGACCTATTAATCCAACATTTCAGAATTTGAAAGACGTTATAAGTTGTTAAGAACTAGGATGTTAAAATCGCTTTCGTTACAAACTCAAGCTACAAAAACCATTTTCTAGATTCCAACCAAAGAGAAAGTTTAAAAAAGGAGGTAAGATACTCAGGTTTTTCTTGGCCGCCTGTTTACTCCTTGCGTTTTAATAGTACTGAAAATCTAAGTATTTTTACGCCTATTGTTTACAGTTTAAACTTTTAAATTATTTTTCTGTTTCTATTGTAATTTACATTAGTTCTTTAACCACTTACATCTGTAAGCCTCATGTTATACTATGTGGAGCATTAGGAGTAGTGCAATAAATTTAAAATATCCCATGCTAAGCTCCCGTTTAGAACTCCTTTCTATCCCCCTTCGTCTGGGGCAACTCTGGAATTTACTAGTGGATTTCAAACCGCTATGGAAGAGCACCGCCCTTCGATGGCTGTGGGAAAATCTTTTGGGCTCTACTACCAACCATGTGGGTTCCTGCGGAAACGGGTTTTTTTGCGAGTCACGTGGTCTAACCCGACGGCTTTCTCCTTAGGACTACTACGATCTACAAAAAGTGGGGAAAGATTCCCTCAAAATAGAGTTGGCCGACGGGTTTCAACCCACCACCTCTTGACTAGGTGAAATGGAATTCCCACGACAGATTTCTGCTTTAGCTTTTTAAGTACGAGTATGTTGATGTTGTTGTTGAGGATTTTTATTGAAGGCTTGTTTTTATAATTTTAGTCATGTTTTACAAACTAATTTTTTTCTTATACATTAACCACAAAAAAACAGACTGTCAATAAGTAGCTTATTTAATTTTTTATCTTTAATTATTATTTTATAGAAAAAATATATTACTTGAGAAAAATTATTTTAACTGAATCAATACAACACAAAGAATGATTTTAATTTTTAGAAAAATTGAGGCATGGTTTTTTTAGTAATCTCACTGTCATAATTTTTTTCAAACCTTATATTGATCTTAAAATTTGGCAAAAGTAGTTATAGAAACAAGAATAAAAATTTTAGTAACTGATAGGGTAAGTAATTGATCATTCATAGAACGGGCGCTCATAAAATACATAAATGATTTCTACTTACGTACTTAGTTAAAAATATATTTAAATTGTTCAAATTTGGAAATATATTTACTGATGTTTTACCACAAAACGTAAGAACTTTAAAAATATTTAAAAGTAAACTTTTTTTCTTAAAAAATTATTTTATCTTAATTTATAAGAATAAAGACAACTATTTTAGGGGGAAAATAATTCTTTCCATATTTTTTACACCACAAAGCAATTTACTAATCGCTTAAAAAAGCTTGGTTGAACCTAACAAAGATTTACTGTAACAATACTTAAAGGATTCTAATAAATAAATATTCTAAAATAATCTATTAATAATTAATTCTAATTAATTAATAGGTTAAAATATTCTATTATAGAATATTTTTAATACCTGTTCTTCCTATATTAAATTAAATAGTAGTTTTAACATGTTCTTATTATCGAACCTTTCTTTCTTTCATTCAATAGGTACTTTCTATATGTGCTAGTAGATGGCGCTCCAACGTCTTTGTAAAATACCCGGGAAGTCGAAAAAGTAGGCTTAACTAGTGCGATGTAAAAACTCAAAATACGTCAAATTAAGTCATTTAACACGCGGTTAAGTATATAAAAAGCTTATAAATGGCAATTAAAACATTATGTGGTGTACAAAATCCCTTTTTCTTGTTGCAATTTCGTTTTGATTGATCGATGAGAACCCGTCGTGGTGGGTAAAATAGCCTCGAACTCATAGAGTTCCCACCATCACTCGACGACGGAAAGTGGTGTGCTCGAAGTAGTCCTTTTCTTCTCCGACGAGTAGATGTGGGTTTTTAGTTTTTAGCCGTCGGGTTTGGTGGGAACGGGTTGGAACCCGTCGTGTGCACGTAGTAGGGCCCGCCACAGGAGGTTTAGCGGGATAGCGGGTGACTTTACAAGCCGAACAATGTCCATTGAAGTGATTGTGAGAGCCATTAACCTGACTTTGGGTGTCTTTGCTGGTCAAGTGGTTCAATGTTCCCAGAAGAAATAGTTTGAGTATTTTCCCATCTACTAGACATCGTATCATGGGCACTGCACAAAAGATATACGATTCTTGTAAATAAAATCGGGCACAGCTAAGAATAAAAAGGATGTATTAAGGGAGGGGACTGAAGAATTTTTATGTGTAATGTCCATCCTTTAGTAGCCGGAGGAGAAGTTTTAACACGTGATTTTGAGAAAAACCACGCGTTAAACCACAAACTACTTTATCTAACTTTGTTTTGGCCTCCATTTTTTAATATATGTTTTCTCTAGTTATTATTCTAGATTAGTCTAGTTATTATTTCATGGAGCTCAAAGTTAATTTGATGTTTCCTACAACCTTTGATGTATCTCAACGTTCAAATCTCGAAATTAATTGTCTGTATTTTCTTTTAAAGTTGTTCATTAATTTCGTAATTAAATTTGTTATTAATTATGTAATTCATCAAATTTAATACCGATACAGAGTAAGTAGAAAATATACGAGAAAGCGAGAACTGATTTCCGTTCTACATTATTAATAAAAATGCCATGTATACTCATTGAAAAAAGAACATTATTTCATGATTTAAAGAATTAATTTTTAAAAATATATGATTATATGTTACGTTGGGCATCTTGATGATATTTTGATTTCTTATTAGAATCAAATAGATTTTTTGACAGATTTTTATGCTTTCTCACTTGACAGTTAATTTTTTTAAAAAAGGTTTTATTCAAGCACAAAAAGTTTATTTATTAGTTGATTTTAGCGCATTTTCGTTTGGCTTTTTCTGGCTTTTTTTTGTTAAATTCTGAAATTTTGACTTTTTTTTAGCAGTTTTCCCCATTTTCCACAATTTTTTCTGAAGTTCATAGTCATTAGTAGTTCAAAATAACGTTTTTATTAATTTTCTTAGACAAACGTTTTGTTACTTTGGTCTTGGTTGGCGCAAGTTTACACTTGCGTATGCGCCAAGTTTTTAGCGTTAAAGATGGTTGGCTCATCCGTGACGTCACCCAATGGAAAGAGGGGTCTCTGCCAATGGCGAGCGTTGCCATTGGCAGAGACCCCTCTTTCCATTGGGTGACGTCACGGATGAGCCAACCTGTTAAAGATAGCTATTATGGTAACCCTAACTCATGTTAAGTGAATGATTTGGCTTCTAAATGTGAAATCCGCTAAACAGCCAAAACTCGCCAAGTATACGCAACTCTAAACTTGCGCCCTTTGGGGTGTACTTCCCTTTGTGAGGGCTTCATGAATTTCAGATTCAGAGCAAGCATGGAAATTATTATTTTTTAATAAATATTTTCATTTTTGGCGCATACGCAAGTCTGAACTTGCGCCAAAAATTGAAATAGACGTATTTTTAAGCTATTTTTCGCTTGAGAAAAAATTTGGCTTTTTTTGGCCTTTTTCGAACCCGATTTGGCTTTGAGTGGGCTCTCTCACCTGGCAACCCTGCTCTACGTCGGTGAAGTCTGACGTCATCAACATGGCGCTGGGGACAAACAAACCCAATCTCTAAGGCGTTTAACATGGGAGTGTTAAAGAATAATTTTTTAAAAATATTAATCGTCATTTCTTAGGGTATAGAACACCTTTCCCGCATAGTTAAAGGTATGGCAATCATTTATAAATAATCGGAGTATTTTTATTTTGCTTTTCTGTTTGAAAATTCAACGATAACATTTTAGGTCCATTGGTAACCAATGGAGTCTAACACGATAGTGTGAAAAGATATTAGTTTTAGAATATTGTCCTTCGTTTGTTAACTTATAAAACCACTTTACAGTATATTTTAAGGTATTTTAATCATTTAGTAACAAGTATAATTTAGATTTTCGGTCTCATTTTTTAAGATTGTAACAAGAAATTTCATCTCCATTTGTTTATCATGCGAGTGTGAAAATATATGTTTTTATATAATATTCAACTTTCTTTGGTATATCACACCACTTTTGAGCATAGTTAAAGGTATGTTAATCATTAATTAATAAGCAAATTTATTACTTGGGCTCCACTTTTAAAGATTTAAATAAAAATTAGTATCTCCATTAATGTTATTAAGTGTGTGTAAATAGTTTTGTTTTAGATATTTATCATCGTTAGCTACACTTTTATTATTTCATTTTAGTATTATATTGTTTTGAGGCTTTGTAAAAATAGTACTATATTGTATTTTCCTTAACTTTTTTAAATTTTTTTGTTTGATCTACATTTCTACCCATTTATGTTATTATTGCACAAATAGAAGCATTTTAGCAACAATGAGTATCAATTAGCTCAAAATTGTTTATTATAGACAAAATAAGAGTTAACAAGTTTTTTCCCATTCTGTTTCTATTTATTTATATTAGAGAATTGAATCACATTATCCAAGTTCCAGCTCACAGGACATTTTACATGTAATGAATGAACCTGACTAAATGGTGCTTGGTTTTGGTGACCACTTTTGTGGCATCAATTCTAAGCGCTTTTTGGTTGATCATTTATATTTGTAAATCTATTTCTGTCTATGATTTAATACCTGAATTAAACCAGTCTACCAGATGTTTTAGGGAATGGCGACTTACAATGGAGTTGAGGTAAGCATCTTATTAAACATCGTGTGCTCTTTCAAGGATCTGCGTTTGCATTCCCTCTTTACCTATCTATAATCTTCTAGAAAAAGCAATCGTATTTTGTTTTTAATATCTATGATGTGGCAGTTTTGTGTAATTTAATTAATCAGATAAGTTAGATACCCACAAGGTCCTAAAATGTGGACCCCTGTAGCTGACTAGATTGATTTTCTCAGTATCTATCTAGCTATGAATTTAAAACTGATTATGATCCATAATGACAGATATTTATTACTTAGACCATAAGTGATTGTTTTGTAAATAATTTTAATAGATGAAAATATTCCCAATTCCATATTTTGGAAATTTCTAAACATACAAAGGAAATACTGTTGTTCCTTTAACACTTTCTATCTGAAGCCTCCCAAGGCTCACATTGAATCCAATGAGAAATTGGGGTGAATAGGTCTGAAAGGTTTAAAAGCAGTCATTTATTACTCTGATACTTTTAGATCTCTAAAAAATTATCACATTATGAGCTAATTTTGCAACGTTCTTCTTTTGCATGTTTGTATTAAACTGATTACACAACTAATTGTTTTTATGACAGATTTATTAGTGTTGATCTGATTTTACTGAATTCATCACTGTAGTGTATATTATATTTATCCTGATTAATAATATGATTGTTTTAACACTCATCTATCTAAGTGATTATTACCTGAAGAAAAACTAAATAGTCAAATTGTTTGTTAATTTAAATTAAATTTTGGTTAAACATGGCAGACATGTGCAAGATTAAAAATATTGGATGTAAAACTTCACCAACTTGCCAACGCTCACTTACAACTTCACAACGCTCACTAAATATATGGATTACTCTCACCTTTGGCAGAATCCACTTTGGTTTCTTACTTCAAATCAGCAATAAATATTTATTTACATGGAGATCCTATAATATTCATTTAAACTAAAACAAGGACACTTTAAGATTAATAACTAAAATGTTTCATAAACCTGTTGAATTGAAAAGTTCAAATATCCTGTCCTCTTCCTGTCAAAAAATCCCTATCCTATACCGACCCAAAATGATTGGTAATTGCTGATTCAAGAGAGAAGCTAGGAATGATGTAGAAATACATAGTCTTCTGGAAGAAGCAGATGTCACTCGAATTTTCAGTCCTAAAATTGTCATTAAAATGCAAGACACAATTTTAATAATTGGATAAATTTAATGTTTAGTCAATTACAATAATAGCTTGATGCAGGGGCGTAGCCAGAGGGGGGTGGATTTTGGGGATATATCCCCCCCCCCGAAACCTTCCTTTTTTGACCATAGAAAACCACTAAAACTACCCCACATCCCCTCCAGAAATATCAATACCCCTCTCTGAATTTTTTTTCTGGCTCCACCACTGGTCCCATGTAATACTTTATTATTGGAAATATATATTCGTGGAATGGCATACATGTCTCATGCTTTATTTTTATAACTTTAATTAAAATCTTCTGCAGACGCACTGGCGTAGTGGTCAGAGCATCTGACTGCAAAGCCGTACGTCTGGGGTTCAAATCCCCGTTTGGCATGGATGTTAGTTTCTGTCCTTGTGTGGGATGAATGAATGTGGCCCCCCTGTAAAAAGGGGCTGTGGCTGTGTGAATGTGGCGTGGGCAACAGTACTTCACCTCAGTGGCTTCGGTCTACAGGTGCCCACTGGGTAATGCAAAGTAAGTACTGCTTCGGCATTATCTGGGTTAATGAACTTAGTTGAGCTGTAGTTAACAGTTTAAAAATTACCTGCCATTAGAAAAAAATTAAAACCTTCTTTATTGTTCGAGAAAATATTAAAAATTTTCATGAAAAATATATGAAAGGTTGACAACAAATATGGTTGAAAAGGATGGGCACTGGGCAGTTACTGAGAAAATCCAGTCAGCTACTGGGGTCCACATTTTAGGAGCTTGTGGGGAACTTATCAGATAAATTAAAATACACAAAACTGCCACATCATAGATATTAAAAACAAAATACGATTGCTTTTTCTAGAAGATTATAGATAGGTAAAGAGGGAATGCAAACGCAGATCCTTGAAAGAGCACACGATGTTTAATAAGATGCTTACCTCAACTCCATTGTAAGTCGCCATTCCCTAAAACATCTGGTAGACTGGTTTAATTCAGGTATTAAACCATAGACAGAAATAGATTTACAAATATAAATGATCAACCAAAAAGCGTTTAGAATTGATGCCACAAAAGTGGTCACCAAAACCAAGCACCATTTAGTCAGGTTCATTCATTACATGTAAAATGTCCTATGAGCTGGAACTTGGATAATGTGATTCAATTCTCTAATATAAATAAATAGAAACAGAATGGGAAAAAACTTGTTAACTCTTATTTTGTCTATAATAAACAATTTTGAGCTAATTGATACTCATTGTTGCTAAAATGCTTCTATTTGTGCAATAATAACATAAATGGGTAGAAATGTAGATCAAACAAAAAAATTTAAAAAAGTTAAGGAAAATACAGTATAGTACTATTTTTACAAAGCCTCAAAACAATATAATACTAAAATGAAATAATAAAAGTGTAGCTAACGATGATAAATATCTAAAACAAAACTATTTACACACACTTAATAACATTAATGGAGATACTAATTTTTATTTAAATCTTTAAAAGTGGAGCCCAAGTAATAAATTTGCTTATTAATTAATGATTAACATACCTTTAACTATGCTCAAAAGTGGTGTGATATACCAAAGAACGTTGAATATTATATAAAAACATATATTTTCACACTCGCATGATAAACAAATGGAGATGAAATTTCTTGTTACAATCTTAAAAAATGAGACCGAAAATCTAAATTATACTTGTTACTAAATGATTAAAATACCTTAAAATATACTGTAAAGTGGTTTTATAAGTTAACAAATGAAGGACAATATTCTAAAACTAATATCTTTTCACACTATCGTGTTAGACTCCATTGGTACCAATGGACCTAAAATGTTATCGTTGAATTTTCAAACAGAAAAGCAAAATAAAAATACTCCGATTATTTATAAATGATTGTCATACCTTTAACTATGCGGGAAAGGTGTTCTATACCCTAAGAAATGACGATTAATATTTTTAAAAAATTATTCTTTAACACTCCCATGTTAAACGCCATAGAGATTGGGTTTGTTTGTCCCCAGCGCCATGTTGATGACGTCACGACTTCACCGACGTCTTGATCTGGCAGCGTTCTCACTTTCACTCTTGTGCCCTCTTGGACAGTGTGTGATCAAGTTGTTGGTCAAGAATATTTGTTCGTGCCTGACTGTGAATTGCCGTTATCGTGAGCTGATTTTATTTGGGGATATATCTAATTTCAAGTAAGTGCCTACTTTGCTTAGTTCTCACTAATGTAACCTTAATTTAATATTATGCATATTTTGGCTCGTTTATTAATAATTTCGTATGTTCAAAAGTTTCACGTGGTTATCTGCTTTTCGTATCGGGTTGCACTTTAACTTTAAACTTGTAACATTTTTCATTTTAAGTAATGCTATTTAGTATGTATTATACCCATGCTATATATTAATACATTTATTATATTATTATTTTATTATGATATTAACGTATTTTTTGTTAACACGTGGACTTGTTTATATACCCGCCATTGTTGGATATCGTTGACTCATATGACTTCCGTCACGTTTTTATTCAGTATTTTGAAATCATAAATAGTAATCTATTTAATTGCATTAATAAATTCATCAACACAAATATTAAATATTTTAATATCAGCATATATGGGTATATAGTATACTAAATAGCATTACTTGAAAAGAAAAACGCGATATGAAAAGCAGAAAACCAAGTGTAAGTGTTAAATGTATGTTTTAAGTGTTAAGTGCATTTTGTTCCTTTAAATTTTTGGGTTATTTTTTCTGAAGTAATTTATAACCGTACATCAAGGTCGTATTTAGGCATGTGCCGTAGGGCTGCAGTATTATTTGGGACCATTTTTAATGAGGAGCAGTACAGTATTTTTGCTACCGAGTTTGTATTAGGGTTAGGGAGATAATAGAAACTCAGGGGGATGAAGGGAATTTCCTTTAAAGCTTATTAGGATTAAACCTTTAATTTTATAGATATTTAATGTCAATTTTTTTTTGGTATTTTATGAGAAATGTAAGAAACAAACATCTTTAAATACCTTTACGGTGGTTAATGTTTATATCCGAAAAAGTTTGAGAAGTCTGAGAATTTCATTTCGAAAATTGAGTCAGAATTACTTGAGTTATCCTGGGAACAGTTTAAAATGACACGAAAAAGTTTGTATCAAAATTTAAAGTTAAAAATAACGATTTTTAAAGAAAATGATTAGGTATATTTAAATTATATTTGAACGTGCGATGCTTGACCTACGCTGACGTCACTTTCGCCATGTTCCGCAGGAAAGCTACTTTTCGGAAAACGACTTTTGCGCCCACTTGGTGACATCATCAGGGGGTTTACGCTGGAAGATATCTTTCTCTGAGCACCATGACGTCATTTCCAATAGTCACATCTTTTTCTAATTAAGATCAACATTCCATATAATCTTTTAAACCTTAATTTTTATGCGAGTGTGCTGGAGGGTTGGCCGATATATATCACGATACATATCATGTTATTTATTCGATTATACCTCCCAAAATTCATTTTTGAATACTTCGTTGTCATGTTGATTAAATTATGAAAAAAAATTTAACCTTGTTATTTCAATTTAATACATATAAAATTGTAAAATCATTAATTTAAAATATAATATTTTATCAAACCTCATCAGATCTTACCTTAGCAACATAAACACAAGTTAGCATAGGAAGTAATGTATTTTAGAAACAGTTTTTTTTATTTTGTTTTCTTTGGCCCAAACTATTAATATCTTTCAAATCATAATTGAATACATTGTTCTTCAATTTATTAATTACAGTAAAGCTAAACTTTTTTGGCAACAAATATTTTCTTTGAAGCAGAAATGAGATTATGATACATACGTAGTACATGCATACAATTTTTGGTACAGTGATGTTTTCTTGTAGTTATTATTGACAAATATTCTCTGGGTAATTGAGATTTAATTAAAAGTTCTCTTAAGTAGTAATACTTTGGTTTAGTCTTGTGATCACTTTTAAAATAAACAGTAATTTTCTAGTTTAAATTTAAAAACATCGGATATATATAAAAAAAATCCGATATTTTGATATTTATATAAATATCATGTGATATTTGCCAACCCTGGTATGCGGCGAGATTATTGTTAAAGTTTTTAAACAGGGACATTTTTTAAAAAATTATCTCCTTGCATATATCTTCTTCCATTATTTATCTCTACTAAAAATATATTGAAAACGTAAAAAGTGTTTTAATAATTTGAACTTAAAAAAATAGAGGGAAATTTTAGGCTTTAAGTGGATTTTATAATCATTATGCGAAACGTATTCAAAGATGGTTATAAGAGGTGGTTGATAAAAATTCGATAAGAAGATATTTATAAAAATTTGTACGTTTAATTTGCTTTTATTTTAATGACATCATCAAATTAACAAAGGAAAAACAGTTTTATATGTCTAAAATTTTGCTCAATTTTTCAAAAGCTTGCTCTTTTTTACAAGAGGGCGCCGAGGAAAAATTTTTAGTCAGAGTAGGGGCGCCGCGAGTTAAAAAAGCTTGGTAAACACTGTAGAGGCTAATAAATAATGGTTTAAATGACGCATCTTGTGGGAAATTACACTCGTTCCCAGTGGCGGCTCGTAGCTAAAATTATTGGGGATGCTGCTCCGGTGCTGATTCACCAAGTTGACACCGTATTTTAGGCCAGATTTTAAACAATAAAATTCCAAATAAAACTCTAAAAAACGTGGATAGAGTTAACAGAAATCATACGAAAAAAACGCTTGCAGATGTAATCACCAAGCATCATCGTTTCTATTTGACTTTTCCATTCAAAAGATCGAAGATCAAAATCACACTTTCTTTTACTTACTCTATTTTCTATATTTTGAAGTTAAAATTCACAACAGATACGCTAAAAGCACAGAACACACCTTTTTCTTAATAAAACTTTAAAATTAAATTCTTACACGTTATACCATCCATATACGATGAGTTCCTCTTGCACGCCACTAGAATGACTGAAAAATTACATTATCCAAAATAAAATTTGAAGTAAAAAAAGAATAACATAAAAAAGGTAGGAAAAAATAAGATATATTACTAATTTTAAATTCCCTGAATAGATTTATTTATTACTGTTTAAAAAAGAAGTTAAAAATAAAAATGAAATCTATGTTTATAAGATTTTTTTTTAACCAATGAGCTGGTACTGGATTTATGATCCTTGACCATGCTGTAGTGACCATCATGCTTACTGTCCCAAAACTCAATTCTTGGGGATGCAATTCCATACTTAATTTTTTCTATAACATCGAAAAAATCAAAAAGAAGGGATGGGAGCAATATAAAATTTTGATTTTACACTTAATTAACATTCAAAAACATGTCACTTACCTATGTGTAAGTCATAAATTACATCTTAAGAAAATAAAATAAGTAAAAAAAAGCTCTTTTAAAAAAACGCTTTTATTAAGGTGTTCTAAAAATTTAAAAATAATTTATTGAGTTTTGTGAAAATGTTCTAAAAATTCAAAAATAATTTATTTGGTTTTGTGAAATATTTTGTTGGGGAGTACAAAATACCTTTTCGGCAAGTAAAAAATAACTGATTTTCTGATCACTAAAAATAAAAGCGTGGGCGCTAGTAATTCACTATTAATTCTATATTCTCTAATCGAAATTTTCTTTTATGTAAAATTCAAGTGAATTTCTATTTTTTCTTATAGGCAAAATTCGTTCTATTCTTTCTTTAGCAAGTACCAAAGATGTAAGAGCTGCACTTATATATTTGGGAAATATGGATCTTTTGGCATTATTACGCCTCCAAAAATTAAAAAATCATCATTTTTAAAGTTCAAATTTTAGTCTAATTTGCAATATTTGGGATATAATTCTCCTGAAATTTGTACTGTACATATAAATGAAGTCTGTATCTTTCTGAGTAAAATGGCTTTGTATTTAAGTTTTTGTTTGAATTTAAGTTAAACCAGTTAGGAGTAAGGCAAGTTAAATTAAACCCTTATGAACGCAAAACTCATAATTTTTCGTAGAACATCGATGGCTGCCATAAAAATTCAACTAATGATAAAAAAATTAAAACTTGTGTTTTTGAACTGTTTAATAATATAAGAATCAACACACAAAAAATAATTCGATTATAAAATGGTCGAGCGACCACATTTGGGTCCATTGAAATGGATCGACCTTACAGACAAAGCTTTGTTTAAAATGTTACTAAAATTTGGTGTTAAAAAGGCTTAGAAAAATAAATGTTTAACAACCTGTCAAATATCATGGAATATTAAATAAAAACATTTTCATACAGCAAACCTTCTTTTTTAAATCTTATCCAACTTCTATTTTATAAGTTAGAACTGGAAAAATCGTTTTATATTTGACATAATTTAACTATGTAAAACTACCTAAAATATTGACTGCATTTAACGTCTAGAAATGCATTCAAAATCAAGAAAAGGAACTAGGAGGCACAGTTAAGCTGTTGAAATGAGCCCCAGTTTTTTGTGTTCAAATGTGCCCCTTCTCAATCAAAAAAACTTTAAGAGTGAAAAAAATTAAAATATATATTTGATATTGAAATGTTTTTTTTTTAATTTGTTCTTGCAAATAATCATTATACCTAATAATTTGAATTTTGTGAAAGGGCCGTTTATATGAAGAGCCGCTCCCATATTTTTACTAGATCGACCCCTGTTCTGTTGACACATCTGAAAATGTAATTTTAAAAATATTTCTGTACTCTAAAATTTATATTAATTTTTATTTGGTCTTTTCAGTGAGCAAGATGGAAAGCTGTAGTTTAAGAAATGGAAACACATCTCCATCTCCCAATATTTCTAATGATGAGAAATGCAGTGGGATTAATTCAGATTCCCAAAGAAGACCGAAGACTACTAGAAGTCGCCGTCGCACTGTGGAGGCCACTCAGTTGAACCAAGGAAGGTTTGCAAAGAAAAATAATGCTGAAACTTGTAAGAAAAGGCACAATTGGTCTAACCATAATGGATATTTCAAAAACAAGTTTATTAAAAAGATTATTAAGAAAAGTAGGCGCACACTTTCTGGAAAGTTGGGGAAAGAGATATCTCGTGAAAAGACTGTGAAAGAAATTAGACGTGAGTCAAGAGAAGACTTCTATGGACATTCTCTCCCCCCTCGATCAGAAAAACCATATCCGCAGATCCACTGGAAGAAAAGTCTACTTAACTACTATGCAAACAGTTTTACTCACGCATGTGCATCCCCACCTACAAATGTTGGGTATATCCCATCACCTACAAATGCTGGGTATATCCCACCACCTACAAATGTTTGGTATTATACACCACCCCCTAGAAATGTTGGGTATATCCCACCCCCTACAAATGTTGGGGATATACCACCACCTACAAATGTTTGGAATACACTACCCCCTACAAATGTTGGGTATATCCCACCCCCTACAAATGTTGGGTATATCCCACCCCCTACAAATGTTGGGTATATCCCACCACCTACAAATGTTGGGTATATACCACCCTCTATAAATGTTGGTTATATACCACCACCTGCATATGATTATTTAAGATTTTGGGGCTGAGCGTAGCCAGTGGTGGATTTCAAAATGTGCCGCCTATAGGCTGAACCAAAAATTGCCGCCTATACACTGTAAAAAATTCCCGTAAAATTTACGGTTTTAAACTGGCAGCTGGGTTGGTTGGGGAAAACCGTAAAAATTACGAAGTAAATCCATAAAAACAATGGTGTTTTACCATTTTAATCCATGTTTTTTGTTTCACAAGGTAAAATACCGTAGTTTTTATGGATTTACTTCGTAATTTTTACGGTTTTCCACAACCAACCCAGCTGCCAGTTAAAAATCGTAAATTTTACGGGATTTTTTTACAGTGAGCACATAATGTCAAAATAATTTTACAATCTTAGCTGCAAGTAAAAATGGGGGTCTGTGGGTCAGCTCTATAGGGTTACCATATACGTTTTGGTTTACCCAGGACTGTCCTGAGTTTCGGAGGCTGTCCTAGGAAATGTCCTGGGTCCCAAAATGTCCTGGGTTTTCGTAATTTTAAGACTGGACAAAATTTTTTATAAATTTTCGGTAAAGATTTTCGAACTGCATTTTTTTACCTACTTATACGGCTTCACTTTACTCATATTTAGACTGCTGAAAGGGGCAGACTCTCTATTTGTACTGTCAAACACCTTTTAAATGTGAAAATTAACTCTGAACTTAATTGTTGTGAATTTTATGATTTAATTAAATCTAACAAAGAATTTTTGAAAAAAGTGTTGTCAAGTGAAAAGTGCAAATGATTAAATAAAGTATGTTATTTCAGTTTAAATGTTTAATTTATTTTTAGTTTCTGTGTTTATTTAGCTTTTAATCTTTGATGGACCAATAGGTATAGGTCGACAAAGTGTCCTGGGTTGAGCTCAAGAAAATATGGTAAGCATAGTTAGCTCCAGATTAAGTGAGATCCAAATTTTTAAATTGGCCTATAAAAGTAGTGATTTAGTTGATTTTGAGACCCTTTGGGTAACATTTGAAGAGAACGGTTCCTTGTAAATTCCGGTCAATTTTCAAGGGAAAAAATTATAAATAGACGTCAAAATTTCGAGGGGGCTGGGGGTCCTCCCCCAAAAAATTTTTAAAATTTTCCCCTTTAAACTAGTGTTTTAACTCATTTGAAACCACTTTGGGGAACACGCAAAGGAAACCGTTTCTTGTAAGCGGCAGAATTTCCAAACGAAAAACACTATGTAACAGACTTCCAAATTGTGGAGGGGGTTTGGGGGTTCTCCCTCAAAAAAATTTTTGAAATTTGATCCTCAAAATAGTGTTTAAGTCCTTTTGAGACTTTTTGAAGTCTTTCTTTTGACTCTTCTCCATGACAATTTTTTATATGTTCCGCGGACCGAAACAAATGGAGAGGCGGGCTGGAGGTTGCCCATATGTCTAAACAAAGCATTGAATAATAGATTTGTTACTTTGTGCTGAATCAAACTACTCAAAACGTCTGGGTGGGTGTTGGGATTTTGGTTATCTGAAGAGAGCGTTCTTCGTCTTTCCAGTGCTTGTGTTTCCTTTCTCTTCTTTTTTTTTGCGGAAAAAAAATTCCACCGTCAAAAATTTGCTGCCGTAGGCTTCAGCCTAGCTAGCCTATTTAGAAATCCGCTACTGAGCGTAGCTAGCGTATACCACCCCCCCACCTCAACCTCCAGTTATACCTCACCATTTCATCCCTGATGTTCTTAGTCCGTATGTTGATCCCAGGGAAAGTATAGAGAGGAACTAATACAGTGCCCCACTTCAAATACTCCCGTAGATGCTGTCTTTACTAGATCTGCATGATTTAAGGTTGAATGCCATTTTAATGATGATATCTCATTGTGAATATTTTCATCTTTATCAATTTATTAAATGTTTACCTTTTAAACCATTGGACTTCTTTTTGTTTATTCTTTTATTCTTTGAAATAGTTTTTTTGTTGCTCGTAAGAAAAAGATTTGAGAACTACATATTTCTCCCAGATATATCCTTATTTTATAATTATATATTAGTTACTGGGAAGTGATTTTAAGATATCTTGAGATTTTATTTTTGAATATTATCCTATTGCTGGACGGAAGATTTTTTGTTCTATATTAACATATGCAACATGACTGATCTTTAAGCTTTTTCAGATTCAACAGGAAAGTTATAGCTTTATATTACAGGTATAAAATATAGTTCAGCTTTTAATTATTATCTTTTTACGTGTTTCTTATAATACTGAAGAATTTTTTGCGAATAGAACTGATACATGTAGGGGAAAGTGGGGGCAAATAGATTTTTTTCCGTATTATAAATATTTTAGTAAAGATTTTTACATCATTGATTGGTAACAGGTTTCTCTTCACATGAGGAAACCGTGTAGCATCCCTTCCATAACCTGTGAAATATAAGTTTAGAGCTCTGTTCTTAATCGGTTCGGATTATTTCATTTTAGTTGTAGTGGTTTTTATTCACCGCTTTTTAAATTAAGTGAAAAGTATTAAGTTGAGTAAAAATATTTTCACAGTTACGGGATCTATGTCCTGCGTGAGAAGTGTTTCTCTTCACATGAGAAAACAGTGAAGCATCCCTTCCATAACCTGTGAAATATAAGTTTAGAGCTCTGTTCTTAATCGGTTCGGATTATTTCATTTTAGTGGTAGTGGTTTTTAGTCACCGCTTTTTAAATTAAGGGAAAAGTATTAAGTTGAGCAAAAATATTTTCACAGTTACGGGATCTATGTCCTGCGTGAGAAGTGTTTCTCTTCACATGAGAAAACAGTGAAGCATCCCTTCCATAACCTGTGAAATATAAGTTTAGAGCTCTGTTCTTAATCGGTTCGGATTATTTCATTTTAGTGGTAGTGGTTTTTAGTCACCGCTTTTTAAATTAAGGGAAAAGTATTAAGTTGAGCAAAAATATTTTCACAGTTACGGGATCTATGTCCTGCGTGAGAAGTGTTTCTCTTCACATGAGAAAACAGTGAAGCATCCCTTCCATAACCTGTGAAATATAAGTTTAGAGCTCTGTTCTTAATCGGTTCGGATTATTTCATTTTAGTGGTAGTGGTTTTTAGTCACCGCTTTTTAAATTAAGGGAAAAGTATTAAGTTGAGCAAAAATATTTTCACAGTTACGGGATCTATGTCCTGCGTGAGAAGTGTTTCTCTTCACATGAGAAAACAGTGAAGCATCCCTTCCATAACCTGTGAAATATAAGTTTAGAGCTTTGTTCTTAATCGGTTCGGATTATTTCATTTTAGTGGTAGTGGTTTTTAGTCACCGCTTTTTAAATTAAGGGAAAAGTATTAAGTTGAGCAAAAATATTTTCACAGTTACGGGATCTATGTCCTGCGTGAGAAGTGTTTCTCTTAACAGGGTGTCTAGCAACCTGGAAAACCTGGAAAAGTCAGGGAATTTTAAGTTTCTGGAAAAATCAGGGAAAAGTCAGGGAATTTGCTCATTGATCTGGAAATTTTTTTTAGTTACTAAAATCATCAAAGGAGTGAAATTTCCAAGATTTGAATGGAAAGTAGAATTCCGTTGCAATCGATGCTGTCATGACAGGAGATTGAATTGTCAGGACTCATGACAGGGGAGGGGGAGTTCGCGGAGGGGTGTTAAGAGTATTCTCGGCACAACTTGGTTTCCCCTGCCCCTTCTTTTTTTCTTGTTTGTTCATAATCTCCTAGCAAGAGTGCTTAGTTATTTTTTAGTGCTTAGAGGATTAAATTGTTTTTTTTAATGTAGCATAACAAAGATCAATATGTCGAAGACGACAGTGTTTCAATAAAACTGGTTAAGTGAATCTTTATTTAATTTATGGCTGGTGAAAGTACCTAATGATAATACGGTGGCAAGATGCAAACTTTGCCAGACAACTTTCAACTTATCAAACATGGGTCGTCAGGCAGGCAAAGTGAAAAGCATCAAAGAAATGCATGCCAAAGCAACAATACAGTCTGCATCAATGGCATGTTTTTTGGCCGTTTATCCAAAGATCAAAGATTTATGTTTTTAACAAACATTTGAAGGTATTTTTGGAGCGTATACTAATGCGCGTTATTAATCAGGGAAATTTAGTTATTGGTCAGGGAAAAGTCAGGGAATTTTGAGATTGATAATCACTAGACACCCTGTCTTAACATGAGAACACAGTGAAGCATCCCTTCCATAACCTGTTAAATAATAAGTTTAGAGCTCTGTTCTTAATCGGTTTGGATTATTTCATTTTAGCGGTAGTGGTTTTTAGTCACTGCTTTTTAAATTAAGTGAAAATTATTAAGTAGAGCAAAAGTAATATATCTATAATGGGATCTATCTGTGTCTTGCGTTTGGAATGGCTCTATTAATATAAAGTAACAGTCAAGCCATTCTTTCCATAACCTGTGAAATATAAGTTTAGAAGTAATTATGTTCTTAAACGGTTTCGCATTAGTGGATGTGGTTTTCAGTCACTACTTTTTAAATTAAGAAAAAAAATATTAAGTTGAGCATCTTCATTAACTATTACTGAAATTTTGTTACCACTTAAAAAATTAGGATAAAAAAATCCTAGGTTAAACGAAACGCCTGGGGCGGTGGCAGGGGTTTGTGGATGGTAAGATCTATTACTGTTCTCCTCATTCATAAGACTCTTACATTCTTTCAGTTTCCGTCGTAGGGAAAAGAGTGTAAAAGTCATCAAAAATAGTAATATTTTCAATTAAATTTACTGTTACGGTTACAGTTAACGTTGAAAATTAGAAAAATTAAGACCCCCCGTGAATTAAGCAGGAAAGTTTATAAATACCAATCAGTATTTATTTCCGAGTGCTATACCCGCTGAGAAGGCTCAGATTCGATCTGAGGGCCTTTCGGATGGCAGTCTGGTGTGCTAACCACCAAGCCATCCGTTCCTGCAGCTGCGACAGTCTTGTAATTAATTTGAAGTTGATACTTCACCATTTAAAAAAAAAAAACAGAAAATATTGCCGAGGATCAAACCCGAAACCCTTTGTGCATGATTGTCACCTACCTCAGATGGCAGTGCGTTAACCAACCGTACCATCCGTTCCTCTGGTTTATTTTAATTATTTAAAGTTAATAAATAATTTAACTTTAATTTAATTTAACTAGTTAATAATAAGATCTGGAGGTTAACCTGATGGATCAAGTGTCTATTGCCCATAGAGTCCCTACTTCGAGAAAGGATAAACCAAAACCAGTCATAGTTCAATTTACTAACAAACATCACCGAGACACTTGTTTAAAGGCTGCGAGGGCTAAAAGAATCAATGCATCGCAAGTGAATGAAAGACATAAGAACGAACCGATCTATTTCAACGAGCATCTAACTCCGAGGCTGAAGGAATTGTTTTTCCACTGTCGAAGGTTTAAAGAGACTAACAACTTTAAGTTTGCATGGGTAAAGGACGGTAAGATCTTTATCAGGGAAAACGAAAACTCCAAGGTTATCCGAATCGTAGGTACAGACGATCTTATAAATATAAATGCTTCCAGACAATGAAGTATCTGTTCTTGATTTTCTTACTGATAAAGAATGTAATTTTATTTATGTGGATAACCTAAACGATTTTAATAATTTCCTTTCCCAACCAAACACTTATAATTCTTGCTACTTAAAAATTGTTCATTTCAATATTAGAAGCATTCGCTCAAACTTCGACGAACTACAAGCATTGTTAAATTCTTCGTTTGATTTTATTGATATACTTGTTTTGTCTGAAATCTGGATATTTAATCATGAAACCTCTCTTTATAATTTAAATAATTATGATTCGTACTTCTACTGTAGAGATTCTAACAAATCTGGAGGTATAGGTGTTTATGTAAAAAAACATTTAGATATTCTTAGTGATTGTTTGTTTTCTATGAATACTGCCGAGTCAATATTGCTGTATAATAATTTTCTTGATTTGACTATTATTTGTTTATATCGTTCCTTAAGCTTCAGCATTGATAGTTTTAATTCTGAATTATCGAGTAAGCTTAAAAATCTAAATTCTAAAAATGTACTCTTAATCGGCGATCTAAACATAGATGTATTAACATGTTCAAATCCTATAGAAGAGTATAAAAACCTTCTTAGTTCAGAAGGCTTTACTTTCCTTATTGAAGGTGTTACTCGAGCTATTTCAAATTCCTGTATTGATCACATAATACTACGGAGTTCTGATATCAGTGCTGAATCTGTGATTTTCAACAATAACCTAACAGACCATAACCCGATCGCCTGTAAATTAAAGTATACATGCAGTGTAAATCCTAGAACGGATAAGATCTCAAAGGTAAAGATATCAAGAGTTAATTATAATAAGATTAACAATTTTCTACTAAATTATACTTTTCCTTTAAATCAAAATTCTGAGAATGTGAATTATTTATATGACGGATTTGCAGATATTTTAAAAAATATTCTAATTAATTTTACTCGCTACTTTGAGCTACCAAACCGCAAAATAAAAAAAAACTGGATAGACGAGGAAATCTTAAATTTAATAAAAACTAAAGAAAAACTATATAAAAAACATAAAAAATATCCCTTTGATATAATTCATGAACATAATTATAAAACTTTACAAAAAGAACTGAAAATAAAAATAGAAAACGCAAAACATAATTATTTCTTGTCTGAATTTTTGAAGTGCAAAAATGTTAAAAAGCAATGGGAATTTGTGATAAAAATCACAAACTCTAATGCAAAAGACAAAAAACCTTTATCTGATAATAATGTCTCGCTAGTGGAGAATATCAATCAATTTTTTATAAATATGGGATCAAATACTGTATACAATGATGATAGCAATCATAGAAAATATCTAACAAGTCAATCAAATTCTTTTTTTCTCGCTGAAACAAATGATCTAGAAACTGAAAAAATTATCAGATCATTGGATGACAAAAAATCCCCTGGTTATGATAGAATAACATCTCAAGCCCTAAAAATTGCTGCAAACTATCATATCTCGATCATCACGAAAATCATAAACTTATCCCTCTCAAGTGGTACTTTCCCTGCTTCCCTAAAAACAGCTTTAGTTGTACCTATCCATAAATCTGGTGACACAAATGATTTTGCTAATTACCGACCAATCTCTCTTTTACCAATTTTCTCCAAAGTTCTTGAAAAAATTGTACACGCCAGACTTTATGATTATTTAAAGACTTTTAATATAATTTCTGAAAATCAATTTGGTTTCTTGCCGGGTCTCAGTACGGAAAACGCGCTAATAGAATTTACTAAATATACTTATAATAGTATAGATAAAAATAACAAAACAGCAGCTATTTTCTTAGACATCTCAAAAGCATTTGACAGTGTGAATCATGGAATTTTAATTGACAAACTATCTTCAATCGGGGTTCGAGGCAAAGAACTGGATTGGTTCATTTCTTACTTAGCAAACCGAAAACAGTTCGTAAAATTGGGAAATTCTAAAAGTAGTCTATTAAACATAAGGTCTGGTGTACCGCAAGGTTCAATCCTTGGACCTTTGCTTTTTATAATCTACATAAATGATTTCTGCAAACTAAAATTAAATGGTAAAATCATTACCTATGCAGATGATACTGTAATTCTGTACTCATGTTCTAACTATAGTATACTACAAAATAACATAAATAGGGATCTTCTGACCATTAAACACTGGTTTATATCTAATAAATTATCAATAAACGTAAATAAAACAAAATTAATCAATTTCAGTATCTACGGGCCTCCTGAGCATCTTCATCTATGTTATCATGTTATTGACTGTAAAGGTCTTAATTGTAATTGCCCCCCTCTTGAACAAGTATCTTCAATAAAATACCTTGGATTAAATGTAGACTCAAACCTAAAATGGAAATCCCACGTTAATTACCTAACAAATAAATTACGCTATATTCTACACAAACTTTACTTCATAAAAAAGATAATAAATAAGAACTTTTTGCTTCAACTTTACCACTCCTGGGTAAATTCAATAATAAGCTATGGTATTCTAGCCTGGGGTGGGGATTACTTACAAAATATAAATCCAATAATTAAAATTCAAAATAAAATCATTAAATTTCTAAGCAGTAGTAACCAGTTCCTTTTAATTGATCTATACAAGAAACTTAACGTTTTACCAGTTCGTCACCTTTTTTTCTTTAAAACAATAGTTTATTTTACTAAGCAAGCAAACGATTCTGACCTACGAAATTTAACTTACAATTTACGTTCAAGAAACTTATATTTTGTACCAAAAGCTAAAAAAGAAATACTACATAAAAATTATGTTTATCTATCGCCTAAGTTTTACAATATTTTACCCAATGATTTAAAAACAGAAAAATCCCCTATTAAGTTTAAAAAACTACTAAAGCTTTTTATTTTTACAATAGAACTTTTTTAAAAAAGAAGGAATAAAAGCTCTCTAAATTTTAGGTTAGTATTTCTGAAGCTTGCCTTGCGATGCCACTATATTATATATTGTATGTGTATTATCTAATGTGTATGTGTACTATCTATATGTATATGTATATATGTATGTTTTTTTTGTTTTTATTGTTTTCAAATACTACTGCTTTTGGTTGCCCATATGGGTTTCTGACCCCTTGGCAACTCATATGTCTTCCTGTTGTTTTTTTTCTTATATATGTGTCTGTTTGTTTCAATTATTAATGTGTATGTTGTTGTTGTTGTAAAATAATAAAAATGTTAGTTAGTTGTTGTTAATACATAAATTCAAAATTTGAAAAAGTGGTAGGCAGGCTTTGAACCCGGGTCCTTTCGATTTGCAGCATCACGATCTTGACGTCCAAGCCATTCGCTTACAACTCTCCGAGAATTTTAAAGCTACGGGAGATTATTAATTTCGATATTGTAAATAATAAGTTGTAATAATAAGTAAGTAAGTTGTAACAATAATAATAGTTCATATCAGTGCCTTTAAGATACATATTTCGAAAAATCCCTAACTGTTAAAGAAATAGACGACATTAGTCATTACGTCACTTGCTTGTTTGGAAACGTTGATTCCATCCGTGATTGGTTCCGTACGGATTTACTTCCAATCACGGAACCAATCACGGATAGAATCAACGTTTCCAAACAAGCAAGTGACGTCACACTAATGTCGTCTATTCCCAGAGAAGGATTTAATCATTTAATGTGAGCATCTTTGCGCTGGCGCGACGTCTGGTACAGTGCGTAGACTGCTAACGTGGTTCTAGTAGACGTCTGGTACAGTGCGTAGACTGCTAACTGAGCCACCCAGCCCCCATTTTTTGGATTCACACTATGAGAACCATTAAAAAAACAACTCACTTATGACTTAAGTATTCCAACGCCTTCTTGTTTACAAACAAATCTTCTCCCATTTTTTATTTTTACGCTCAAAGACGGTTATTAATCATTCCACGTGATTACTGGCATGCCAGCTACTGGTATAGATGTGAATTGGACGATGCCAGTCCGCATGTTTTTCGAACAATCCTGTAAAACTTTTATTACACAACTTGCAAAATATATTCTTGTATTTGTTCTTGTAATTGTTTGGGATTTCTCGCTCTATTTATCCGCTTTTATTTGTTGGTGTTCCGCTACTGGAATGTTCAACCTGCTGGCAACGTGTAAATCGGACCGTAATTTATATAACCTGGCATCATCCTTCACTCGTTTCTCTGATCGCCTGAGCATTTGATGCATTGCATTGAATGATTATGCAGCTTTGAAAAAGTTTGAATTGAAAGTACGTTTGATTTTTGTGTGTGATGGTCCAGACACGCTCCCAAGCGAAAGCTGCGATTGCTAGGCAGCGACACCTCCAAAGACAGAATCCTGTCTACAATATCGTGGCACCTTCTCTTCAAAGAGCTAGATCCACCAGACTAGCTGCTGCTACCACTATGCCCATCAGACGACGAAGAAGGACCCCGGCTACCACCCAGGTGATCCCGACCACCACCCAGGCGATCCCGGTCTCTACCCAGGTGATCCCGACCACCACCCAGGCGATCCCGGTATCTACGCAGGCGATCCCGACCACCACCCAGGCGATCCCGGTATCTACGCAGGCGATCCCGACCACCACCCAGGCGATCCCGGTGGCTACTCCTCTCCCGGCGGCTACAACATCCACGACTCCACCACCGGCTGCTTCCCCATGCCTGGATTCCCAAACTCCCCCACCGGCTGCTTCCCCATGCCTGGACACACAAAATCCACCACCACCGGCTTTTCCATGTCCAGCTTCCACCACCCCAGTTCCGGTCCTTGTAAGTAAATTTTAGGCTTAACCCTTTAGTGCGCTGCTTATCATATATAAGCAAAGTGATATGTCCATAATAATTCTCCCCCTCCTCTGTTAACCTTGGTGGTGGGGTTCTTATTAGTATTAAGAAATGTTTTTCATTTGCTATAGTTGATGTCACTAAGTTAAATCTGGAGTGCATTTGCATATCTGTTAATCTAAATCATAATGTTAAGTTGCTTTTATGTGTTGTTTTTGTCCCTCAATACTACCCATGATTCTTTCTTAGAGTTTTTTGAATTTTTTGAGGGGTTGGGTTCACATGACAATATTTTTGGAACAGCTTTAGAATAAGTCCGCTTTCCGCCATGTTTAACCACAGTTCCGAAAACATGTTAAGTGTTGTCATTATAGAGATCTAATCGTACTATTAGATCTCTTAAAATATTATACTAATTACTATTATTTTAGGATCTAATAATAATAATAACAATTAGATCTCAATAGTTGCCGGCCATAAATTGAGTTGTGGTTAAACATGGCGGAAAGTGGACTTATTCTAAAGCTGTACCATATTTTTATATGTGGTGATTTTAACCTATCTAATTTTTGGTGAGATTTGTAATCATTCTATTTTTGATTCGTACACTAGATTTTTATTTAATTTTATGCAATTTCATGACCCAAGTCAATTTAATAATGTACCAAACTGTAATGGTAAATTTCTGGATCTTATTCTTTCTGATATTAATTTCTGTGATATCTCAATTGATCGGAATTTGCATCCTTTTGTTACTGAAGTTAAATATCATCCTGCATTATCCATTATTTTAAATCGTGCACCTATTCGTTGTAACAGGCGCGATTATGGTATAGTTAAATATGATTTTAAAAGAGCTGATTTCTTGAATATGTGGTACTTACTATCTGAGATTGACTAGAATTTTTTACATGATTTTAGTGATGTAACAACAAATTCCCTTTTTGGTACTCGATGGAACCCAAAAACTGTTCGCAAATTGTTTTTGAAAAATGGGGATTCAAATATTGCTGAAGAATTTAGGTCCTTGAGATCTAGATTATATTTTAACAATGCTATCTGATAAATTTACCAATAACTCGGGGGTTCCTCAGGGGTCTAATTTGGGGCCCTTACTCTTCATAATATTTATTAACGATCTGTGTGATCAATTACATTTTTGATTTACACATTTGATCAATTACATCCAAGTGTTCTCCAAACGTAAATGGTTTAACTGAAACCAAATTGGATATAAATAAGGAGCTAAAACTTTAATTAATGTCTGACACATCCGATCATCACACGATTTCGCTAGTTTAGGTCTGATCTTAAAAAAAGAGCTAAAAGATCAATTTCGATCGGTGTATCGGCGAACTTTCATCAATTGTGTACTTTTTTCGCTATGAGTAGTTTTTGGTTCGAACCTTTAATCGAATACATTTTTCGAGCACAGTAATTTATAACCGAACTTTCTACTCATACTTGTTAGAGTACTTTTGGAATTTAATCTAAGGTATCAAGTACTTCTACTTATTGTTGGAAATTTGCGGGTACTTTTTCCGATAGCAGTATTTAAGTGATCGAATCTTTTAATCAATTACTTGATGAGATTCGATTATAAGATTGCTTACTGAATATTTTTAAATGAATACCATATTTTTCATTTGAATCAATTAATGGAAGCATATCCAGATTTCAGTAAATTATTTTAAAATAGCTTAATTTTTTCGATTTGGGGTCTTCATCTCATTCTGTGATGGATCGGACGGGATGAATTTGTAGGTGGATTTGCTAGTTTTCGGCAGGGACGGGGAAAATATGCCGATGGTTGGAGATTGGGTTGGATCGGCTTTGTAGGAGAAGGTTTACGTGCCGGATGTTCGTGTGACTTTACTCTCGCGGGGAAGGTGGGAAGATGTGTTTGGTTGGATTGGGTTATCGGAATATGCGGCCTTTGCGGGGGGGGGGTGCTGCTCGGGTCTTTCTCCTTCGTTTTAGCTATTTGAAGTTCGCGTTGCTCGCCTTGTGCGCTTGCGGCGGGGGCTCTTACTGGCGCGGTCACTCCCATACTCAGCCGTGTTTTATTACTGTGGTGCTCTTTCAAGATTTTGTTCTCTGGGAATCGGGAGCCTGCTTTTTGATGGATCGCCTTCAGTTTTCTGAATTTCAGTCTGAGTATGGATAGACCCCAAGAAAAAACGGTCCCTTCAGGTTTCATTTCCCAACACTGAAAAAAAGAAGTACTCGATACCTGAAAGTACTCGATACTTATAAGTATTCGATATCTAAAATGATCGATTTTGCCCATCACTAATTTTAACAATCAGAACATAACATAAACTGAAAATTGAAAAAAAATTGATCTTTTATACGTTAAGTTTTATATCACTTAAAAGTCGTATTTGAATTATGTTGCACATAATATCACAATTTTAATATGTGAGCTACAAGTAAAAATGGGCGGTATTTGGCGCTCCCCACAGAACATTTTTGAAAATTTACCTCCAAAAAGGTAGAGTTTCCGCTTATTTTGGGAAACTTCGTGTTTTTTTCGGAAGAGAACTGCTCTGTGAACCACAAAATGTTCAGGGAGAAAATTTTAAATACGTAGACGTAAAAATTTCGAATCCGCAAGCAATCTGTCCAAACCTAGCTTTGAACTACTACTGACACTTTCCCCGAATTCTAGAGTGGGTTTCGTGAATTCTTTAACAAACGCTGTAATTGAAAAAAAACTGAATACTAATAAGGAGCTGAAACTTAAGTTAATGTCTAACACATCCGGTCATCAAACAATTTCGCTAGTTTAGGTTTGATCTTAAAAAAAGCTAAAAGATAAATTTCGATCGGTGGATATGATTTAGCCCTAATAAAATCGCATATCTTTAGGATTGCATTTCCAGCCCTTTCCCTTAATTTAGTTGCAACAGTCTTTTCCGAAGTAGGTCTATAGGTTAAAAATAGTTTTAAAAATTTTTGAGGGTATATACAAGAAAGTTGAACTTTGGTTTAAATATTTTTTTTTGAACAAAAAATGACCTTGGCAAATATCTTAAACTTTTTTAACAGGAGTTTTAAAAAAAAATTTTCTTTGAAAATTATACTACTATAAATTTATACTTTGAAATTTTCGAATTTGAAAAAAAATTAAACTTTTCTATCCGATTTTCGTCCAATTTTAGTGTGTCATTATTTAGGCCATATGTAAATCATTTGAATCACTTCTTTTGCAGATATTTTGTTGTTTATAGTGATATTTTTATTTTTTCGTATAACAAATTTTTGAAATTAATATTTTAATTGATATTTCAAATTTTTTAGTAATTTAAAGGGAATATTCGTATTCAAAACTGAAAAATAGCCTATAAATATGTATCATAAGTCTCGATTACTATTACTTCTACTACTTGATTTTTAGAATTTTTTTTTGCCATTTTAAAAAAGTCTTAATTTATAAAAAAATCCTCAATATTTGCAGTGTCATCAATCGATTTTGAAATCTACACTATTAATTCCATCTAGAAACCATCAAAACATTTATGATATACGTGATTTTGCACTTTTCGACTAGGAACCCTGACATATAAGGTTATAAACGTTAGGGTCAATGTGATAAATTCAATGAAATTTATCACTTTGCCTGCCTCCACTTCGGGCATTATTAATAATGCCCGATTAATTACTTTGCCCGTAACATAAATATTTAATAAGTCGATAACAAAACTTTATTAATAATGTTACGGTTTTTAATTTAAAAGCTATGAAGTCATTGACATTAAATTTTCCTTCTTTGCACACAACTGAACTCATACGAAAATTATCGTTAAAATTTATTCCTTGAATAACTTTTCCAAAGAAACTTTGCCAAGAGATTCTAATTTTATCACGATTTAAATAGGAATTAGCTTAGATTGTAAAATAAAACTTAAATTACACTTAGCAACTAAAATAAATGAACTAATATAGCGAAACAATAAATATTGTTTCCCTCGGCTAATTAAAATGGGTAAAATTTGTAAAAAAATTTTAACTGTAATCAATTTAAAAGAGAAATTATTGAAATCCGTAGGTGGCAACACAAAAGGAGGAAAGATTGAGTAGCTAGGGTTGAGTAGCTAGGTATCCTTGGCGGTCGGATGTTGGCAATTGATTTCAGGTTTTTCAAATTTTCATGGTTTTCATGATGACCAAATTAAATGAAACTTGGTGTTTAGGAATTTTTTAGTATGCTCTTTTAGATAATCGAATTAAAATTGGGAGACGACATGGAAAAACAAAGTTGCACTTTTCATTGTGTTGGGCATGAAGATAGCCTCTGAGCGAAAAATTGTCAGAGTTTTCAAGCATACTACACTAAATCATGAAAAATTACACCAAAAGCATCTTTTCAACCCCACCCTTTCTCCCGCAAATTCCATTGTAAGTTTTTTTTTAAAAAGCTGTACTTACATCCACCATTATGGCGTACATGTACACTAATTTACAGCGTAATCTTGCTTGATCAGTTTTCCACGCGTCGAACTGGACGAAGGGCAACTTCCAATCCTTGTTATTTGCTAACATCGCATATCTATCGAAAATTCTATAAAAAATATGTTTTAACTGCTATAAAATGGAATAGAAATAACGTTTTGTTTAAATTGTCTTTTTTCCTGTCAGGTGAATCGAAGAGATTTGAGCAGAGTGGATGAAGTGAGCGGTGAAGCGGATATGTCCATGCACACCACGCCGCCGTAAGTACTTCATTGCCAATTCCAATGTAAAATAAAGAGAACTGGAGGGTGGGCACACATTTTCTGATTCCACTGGTCCTAGCCGTTTCTTAGTTGTCCAGCAGCCTCGCTGCCTATAGGGGTTTAAAAGGGGGTGGACCAGTGTTATTCCTAGGATTGTTTTGGAGGAGTAAAAATACTCCTTGACTTTTTTTTAGGAGGAGTGAAATACGGAAATAGCATGAACTACGTAATATGCAAAGACACGAAAACCGCAATCAAACTTCCTAAGCATCAGAACAATAAATGAAAAAAAAAATACTATGGCTGTATGAAAACACAATTAAAAAATGTGATAATAAGGGTGCCGTGACTTTTGACAGTTTGCTTTTTCCAGAAGTCTGGCGAAAATGTCTCCGCTGAGATCAGTTGGTGTTTTGAGTAGAAAAAAAATATTAGTTGATTTCGGTGGGGGTGCATTTTTTAAGCTAAACCTTTGTGAAAAATTCAAAGAATGAAACTACTCCTAGCTAGTTTTTTAAAGAGTATTTCCGATTTTCAACGAGTAAAATATACTCTCTCAGAGGAGTAAAAAATATCTCTGGGGTAGACACTTATCTTTGGACACCCTGCATTAGCCTCGATGATAATTGAATAGTTTATTTCAGAAACCAGTCAAGTGACAAATTGTTGATTTTGAGTAAATAATTGAGTAATAATTTTTTTTTTAAATTGATATTTTTTTTCTATGAAAGTTATCCATTTGTGTAAATGTTTGATAAACATAAAACTTTTTTTATCTACATTGACAAATGTAAAAAAAAAGGTTCGCACTTGACTGGTTTTTGAAACAAACGACCTTCACTATCGTAAATATCCCATGAAATATACCAATTTCATTTGAGACTTGAAAAGTAAATGAAAATTGAATATTTTAAAGAGTGTTACAGATACATATTTGTTATGAAAAGATTATTCAACATCATACACTTGATCTGCTTCTGTCGTAGGCCGTTGAAAAATTGTCTCAAAAAACTCTTGGTATATCCAACCAAGCAGGGTTTTTAGAGCTCGAAAATCTTTTATTTTTGTCATATTTATTGTTACCTACAGCATTCACAAAAAAATTAGATTAGGGATTAGATTTCTAGGCTTTGCTACACCGTTACATGAGGACAGAATTTGATTTTTTTTAATCAAACGATGTATTTACCTTTATAAAACAGTAATCGCCAATGACTCAATTTTGAATTTTTCGTCGTTTGACTGGTTTCTGAAATAAACGATTCAATTTCGGTTTACTTTTCAGGCTTCCCTCGCCTCCGTTTGGACTCTTCTCCTCCACCTCCCAAGCGACCACTTCTGCCAATGCAACCTTCTTGGCTCCTTCTGCGGCGGCAAACACCACCTTTGCTGCCCCCCCACCATCATCTGCCGCTGACGAGCTCAGACGTCTGATAGACCTTGAGACGCAGCTTCAGGCATTAAGAAGGCAGAGGTACCAAGAGGAAGCAGCCCAGGCAGTATTCCTCGCCGACCAGGAGGTGCGGCGCATGGAGGCAGCTAGGTTAACAGCGGAGTTCGCAGAGATCACCAGGCGCGAGATGGAGACCAGGGCAAGGTTGGCCGAGACCATCCGGCTGGCGGAAGAGAGGACCACTCAAGCCGTCCTAAGCAGATCTCTTCCCCAATACTCCCCTGCACCTCAAGCGGCGACCATCAGCGGCGACCATCAGCCGCCTCAAGGCAGCCCATTGGTTGAGACACATTCTGTGATCTTCAACCCGATACATGCGTCCACGCCAAATGAGCCTCAGATACCATCCAGGAGTAGTCCCAGCCCAAGAAAAAGACTTAGGAAAGAAGACCCTAGGAGTGACTCAGCCTCCTCTTCACCAACATCTAGAGTTTATTCGGGTCCTTCTACACCAACCACCTCTGCGTCTTTTCCTTCTGGGTTTATACCGGGTCCTTATAGACCTGGCCCATCCGGCCCTTCTACATCTGGCTCCTCTTCGTCATCGGACTCCAGCTTTCCTCCAACTGATCCCCCTGGTCCACACACACCACGCCCAGATCCACCTGGCGGCCTTTACCATCCACAGGCCCTGGTCCAGTTTAACTGCCCGGTCAATATTCGGTGTCCGTACCCATTCAGTAAGTATGATCTTCTGTTTCCAAGTTGTTAAAATTTGACTAGAATATTTAGAGCTTGAGCGTAGATAATGATTCAAGCCAGATAGGAGGGGAAGATTGAGAGGATGCGGGCGCGGTGGTTGCTGGAATATCTTTCGGCTAATTCCCCGATCACCATGATTTGTATTGATTTCAATCGTGTTTGTTACTTATCCCTTTCAACCCTTAACGATCGCTAAAGAATTTTGCACTGAATCAGAAGGTTACTGTAACAACTCGATTTCATGGCAATGGTTAAGTTTTTAAGATTACAGGAAATCTTAAAGAAAGTCTTTTTGATTATTTCAAATCGAAGAAAATTTCTAATGATCGATCGAGAGGGAAAATTTATGGGTGAAAAATTGGAAGTTAATCTAATTATCAAATAAATGAAATATTATCTACGAAAAAAAAACTTACTCCCAAGTCTTACTTTTACTCCCAAGACTCTATAGTAGACGTTGTTTCTAAATGAAGCCCTTGAAACGGATTTTTGAATCACCCTGTTTATGCAATAGTAGTTATTTCAGAAAATCGGAACCACTGGTGAGAATAGCGTAAAACTGAGAATATTTGATGAGGGGGAAAACTTACAGGAAATTAAATCTTCAATATTTTTTTATAAAATAGACAATTTAAGGTTTGTGTGCTTTTTTTAATACAGTGTCTCCTTTCCAGGTCACCATTTCCATCGCCCATAGACTCTCCCACAGACCCCATCGCTCCATGAGCATGACTTTATATTGATGAAGTATAAGGTGGAAACCAGCCATGAAAGTCCTCCTGGCAGTTTGGGATAAGTTTTTTTTATGTTTATAATTTAGAACTGGAAGTTGGCAGTCATGTAAATAGATTTTTTAGAAGATTTTTTATATTCAAAATTGAGTCATCTCAAATATCTTACCTTGTTTCCATGGCACAATTTTTTATATGTTTCATCCAGACGCCAGCCTATGTCCTCACATGGACCTGGTGCAAACCTGGATAATTTGTATTTAGTTTGTCATAAATCAAGTCAATTTGACTTTTCATATAGCATAGATTAAGAGAAAATCTGGTGTTAGCCAGCTTACCTTGATCATAATATATAATTAATAATCTGAGGTCAGAAACAACTGCTTGATTAGAAAAAAATTAGATTTGTAAATCTAGTTCTTATTGGAATACCTATTCTTATTAGGTTCATATTTTTAGATATGTTTTATTAAGGGACTCTTATAGTAGTCTTGATAGTGATGTATAATGTCCTGTTATGGACCATGCACTACAAGGCGATCTACTCGGGGCTACTTGAGTTTTTTTTAGTTATATACCATGTGTCATAAGTCAACAACCGAGTCAATTTGACTTTTCAAATATAGGTTAAGAGAAAATCTGGTGGTAGCCAGCTTACCTTGATCGTAATATATAATTAATAATCTGAGGTCAAAACCATGACTGTTTGATTAAAAAAAAAATTAGATTTGTAAATCTAGTTCTTATTGGAATACCTATAATTAGGTTCATATTAGATATGTTTTATTAAGGGACTCTTATAGTAGTCTTGATAGTGATGTATTATGTCCTGTTATGGACCATGCACTATAAGGCGAGCTACTTGGGGCGGCTTCTTGAGTTTTTTTTGTTATACATTAATTAGTTATATATTTATAACTAATAACTCTATTATCGCGTCTAGATATATAATATATCATGTCTCATCTAAATGTTCAATCTTTGGAACTTCTTTATCACTAGGCAGATTTTGTGGGCAGAGTTTAAAAGTTCATTGATTGAATTATTTGGGGGACTGCGGCCTATTTAAAGGCCAAGAAGGGGGTGTAACAGCCAAGCCACACAAAAGCCACGCAAGCCACACAGTTTGTGTCCTTGCTTGCAGTGTCTCTTGTGCTGGGTGATTCTTGTCTTAATGCTTCTTTTGGTCGGTTCTATGTAGGCTAAGCCACAAGAACACGGGATTTTGTATACCCCAGCTGAGGACAGGTGATCAAGGGGGTCTTTAACTGAACGTAACAAGTCGCGGATCTGAAGGGTAGTTTTGAAAACGGTCTTGATGTTGTTATGTCGCAGAAGGTTTTCGATGAGATCAGTAGGCTGTTCCTCGTAGTTCAATAGGTTTTTCAGATGAATAGTTGGTCTTTCTCGGATGTAGGGCTCGTTTTAGTTCCATTTCCGAAAAGCCAAGTTTTCAATATGCCACCCTTCTGACGAGGGTGATGGTAGCTGTAGATGAAAGGCGGAGGCGATGACACAATCTAATACGGCATTGTAGTTTCTCGGCACCTGTTTCTAGAATAGGCATTTTGTTTCTCTTTGCTTGGGGGCACTGTAAATGAAAGGTGAAGGAGAGGACACAATCTAATACTGAATTGTAGTTTCTCTGCACCTGTTTCTAGAATAGGCATTTTGTTTCTATAGAGATTGCTTTCTCTTTGCTTGGGGGCACTGTAGATGAAAGGCGAAGGAGAGGACACAATCTAATACTGCATTGTAGTTTCTCTGCACCTGTTTCTAGAATAGGCATTTTGTTTCTATAGAGATTGCTTTCTCTTTACTTGGGGGCACTGTAGATGAAAGGCGAAGGAGAGGACACAATTTAATACTGCATTGTAGTTTCTCTGCACCTGTTTCTAGAATAGGCATTTCGTTTCTATAGAGATTGCTTTCTCTTTGCTTAGGGGCACTGTAGATGAAAGGCGGAAGCGAGGACACAATCTAATACTGCATTGTAGTTTCTCTGCACCTGTTTCTAGAATAGGCATTTTGTTTTGATAGAGATTGCTTTCTCTTTGCTTAGGGGCACTGTAGATGAAAGGCGGAAGCGAGGACACAATCTAATACATACATATATATCTCAGATCCCAACGCAAATATCTTCGATCCCAATCTCTGAAGGTAAACACGCTACACTACATTTAATATCTGCACGAAAAAATTAAGTTTTCAGGCGCAAAATGGCCTTTTACGCAAATACACGAGGAAGTTTATCAGTATCTTTTTCTCAAATCAGAATTTCTTAATTCAATAAGAGATAAACTATCAGCAAATTCCATGGGGAATGGATGATTTGCCTATTTAAATATTTAAATTATAACTAATGGAAAATTATAATAACTGCGATAGACCTGATTTTATAATACTTGAAAAAAAAACCCCAAGAAATTTGTCCTTAACAAATAAGTTCTGGACTATTTCTGAAAATTTCTTAATTTGCGCAGTATTAAGTACACTGCCAATTTAAAGTTGTATCTAAGGTAGTGGTAGTGGAAAAAAGCAATATAAATACAGTTAAATATCTTTTAATTGTGTCGCTTTTATGCCTTTTTTATCATCTTTACTTTTAGACTGGCCAGCTAAAGGGACAAGTTGTTAAAGGGGGCGTAAAAACTACACAATTTTAAGTTTAATTTAGACTCGTATTATTGCGAAAGAATATTTATGTTTTAAAAACAAAAAATTTTCAATCGCGATTTCCTAGAGAAAGGACTTTTCAAACTCAAGGTTAAGAAAATAAAGTAAAAGCTGATAGTTTAGATATGTCATGTCTTTGAAGTAAAACTCGAAAGAAAGGACATAATTTTATAAGAATTAAATTACCTAGAATAAGCATGATGTTGGAGAAAAGCCGAACGGTATCTGATGGTGTGATAAAAACGCTGACTGATCTTGGTACTAGAGAATGGGAATTTCTTGTTGTTGTCTGGATTGTTGAGTATTGATTGTGATGTGGAGTTAGGATGATTCGCAGAGGTGGCCCAGATAGAGGTGAAGCGTACGTCGGACGGGGACGAAGTACCATTTTATTGTGAAGTATTTTGGTGTGCGGTTTGAGGCTTGGTATACTATTTTGAAGAGGGATAGATGAGCAGAAGTTATGTTCTGTACTTTTTTGATGGCTTTGTCAGTATGGAGTTGAGGCATTCATCAAGGTGGTTAGGTGAGGGGGTCCATTTAAGTTGGTCGATATAAGTTGGCTGGTAGGTTTTTTTTCCTTTTCCGAAAGACGGTGTCTTTGGTTTTTAGGTGTTGATGGGCGATTTTCCATTAGGTGCACCAGTCTTCGATATTGTTATTACATATTAAAAAGGTGAAGATACGTGTTTTCTCTGTTCTGGGGGTGTAGATGTTGTGAAGGATGAGTGATAGGATGGCTCCTTGAGGTGTGTTGGCTTTAATAGGATATGAGGAGGAAAGAACTTTCCAATTTTAACTTGAAAGGTTCTGGGTTGAAGAAAAAAGTGACTGATCCGAATGAGATGGTGAAAACTTGGAAGCAAATAGATTGTAGATACAGATACTACAAATACTTTTCTTATATGTTTTTTTGGGATTGGTGTCATAAAACATCTATTAAGAAGTAATATCGTTTTACAATCCTGTTGATCTATATAAGCTATTAAAGTCGGTGGGGCTTTTCTACAATACTATATGTATCTCCTCTCTTGGAGCCTGGGGACTTATATATGACCGACAATTTTTTTATAAATTTCGTTGAAGTACACATTTTTATCCTGGAGATGAGTGCTCTTTGGGCTTGGTGGCATAAAAAAAATATGTATTAATTCAGTCATGTTTCTGACCTCCATTTGAAATTGTTTGGAAGAATGGTTTGAACTGTTTAAAAAGTGCCTACAAATATAGAAAACGTTTCATTCTTGCACACTCTGCTATAACAGAATTCCTGCTATATAGTGATTCTTTGAATGCAATTAGAATCATTAAATTATACGGCTAATTTACAAATGCACGCTTCGTTTGAACCATTCTTACAAAACGTTTTTACCTTTAATATATATTGTGCTAATTTATTAACTCATTGTTAGGTTTTGACTACAATGTAGTTCTCCTTTATGATTTTGAGTTTAAAGGTAAAAATTGTTTGTTAATCTCTCGTATTAACCTGTTTTAAACCTCATAAATGTTATTATTATTGTGCAATGACAGTTAAATTTTCTGTGGGATGTTTTATAACATAAAACATTTAAGTTAGAATATAATATACCTTAGTATAGAAAAGTAATACTATAAGGATTGAAAACCTTGCCTATGCATGATGTTGGAGAAAAGCCGAACGGTATCTGATGGTGTGATAAAAACGCTGACTGATCTTGGTACTAGAGAATGGGAATTTCTTGTTGTTGTCTGGATTGTTGAGTATTGATTGTGATGTGGAGTTAGAGGATGATTTGCAACTGCTATGTAGAATTGTTTTGCTGTTTTTTCGATGAAGAGTGTGAGGTTTTGAGTTCCCTTTGTAGATCTAAAGTGGAGGTGCGTTAGTTGCTTGTCTTAAGATTTTGTTTTTGGAGGGTGGTGGCCCAGATAGAGGTGAAGCGTACGTCGGACGGGGACGAAGTACCATTTTATATACAGAAGTATTTTGGTGTGCGGTTTGAGGCTTGGGTTTGCTATTTTGAAGAGAATAGATGAGCTGAAGTTATGTTCAGTACTTTTTGATGGTCTTGTCAATATGGAGTTGAGCCATTCATCGAGGTGGTTAGCTGAGGTGGTCCATTTAAATTGGTCGCTTTAGGTGGTCATGTATATTTTTTCTTTTCCGAAAGACGGTGTCTTTGGTTTTTGAAGTGTTGATGGGCGATTTTCCATAGAGAGATGTAAAATGAAGTAGTTAGCTGAGGTGGTCCATTTAAGTTGGTTGCTTTAGGTGGTCATGTACTTTTTTCCTTTTCCAAAAGACGGTGTCTTTGGTTTTTAAAGTGTTGATGGGCGATTTTCCATAGAGAGATGTAAAATGAAGTAGTTAGCTGAGGTGGTCCATTTAAGTTGGTCGCTTTAGGTGGTCATGTATTTTTTTCCTTTTCCGAAAGACGGTGTCTTTGGTTTTTGAAATGTTGATGGGCGATTTTCCATAGAGAGATGTTAAATGAAGTAGTTAGCTGAGGTGGTCCATTTAAGTTGGTCGCTTTAGGTGGTCATGTATTTTTTTCCTTTTCCAAAAGACGGTGGCTTTGGTTTTTGAAGTGTTGATGGGCGATTTTCCATAGAGAGATGTAAAATGAAGTAGTTAGCTGAGGTGGTGCATTTAAGTTGGTCGCTTTAGGTGGTCATGTATTTTTTTCCTTTTCCGAAAGACGGTGTCTTTGGTTTTTGAAGTGTTGATGGGCGATTTTCCATGGAGAGATGTAAAATGAAGTAGTTAGCTGAGGTGGTCCATTTAAGTTGGTTGCTTTAGGTGGTCATGTATTTTTTTCCTTTTCCAAAGGACGGTGTCTTTGGTTTTTGAAGTGTTGATGGGCGATTTTCCATAGAGAGATGTAAAATGAAGTAGTTAGCTGAGGTGGTCCATTTAAGTTGGTCGCTTTAGGTGGTCATGTATTTTTTTCCTTTTCCGAAAGACGGTGTCTTTGGTTTTTGAGGTGTTGATGGGCGATTTTCCATTAGGTGCACCAGTGTTCGATATTGTTATAACATAAAAAAAGGTGAAGATACGTGTTTTCTCTGTTCTGGGGGTGTAGTTGTTGTGAAGAATGAGTGATAGGATGGCTGCTTTCCAATTTTAACTTGAAAGTTTCTGGGTTGAAGAAAAAAGTGTCTGATCCGAATGAGATGGTGGGAACTCGAAAGCAATTAGTTTGTATATTAGCAAAAATTTCTGTGAATACTTACAGATACTTCTCTACTATGATTTTGGGGATTGGTGTCATAAAACATCTATTAAGAATTATCTTTTTACAACTCTGTTGTTCTATCTAAGCTATTAAAGTCGGTGGGGCTTTTCTACAATATAGTATGATAATATTTATTTCTTAACTTTTTGTATGCTTAAAGAAATATTTAAGACTTTGATTTTCAACAAAAATGTTTATAAATTTTGTAGAAATACACATTTTTATCCTGGAGATGAGTGCTCTTTGGGCTTGGTGGCATAAAAAATATGTATTAATTCAGTCATGTTTCTGACCTCCATTTGAAACTGTTTGGAAGAATGGTTTGAACTGTTTAAAAAGTGCCTACAAATATAGAAAACGTTTCATTCTTGCACACTCTGCTATAACAGAATTCCTGCTATATAGTGATTATTTGAATGCAATTAGAATCATTAAATTATACGGCTAATTTACAAATGCACGCTTCGTTTGAACCATTCTTATAAAACGTTTTTACCTTTAATATATATTGTGCTAATTTATTAACTCATTGTTAGGTTTTGACTACAATGTAGTTCTCCTTTATGATTTTGAGTTTAAAGGTAAAAATTGTTTGTTAATCTCTCGTATTAACCTGTTTTAAACCTCATAAATGTTATTATTATTGTGCAATGACAGTTAAATTTTCTGTGGGATGTTTTATAACATAAAACATTTAAGTTAGAATATAATATACCTTAGTATAGAAAAGTAATACTATAAGGATTGAAAACCTTGCCTATGCATGATGTTGGAGAAAAGCCGAACGGTATCTGATGGTGTGATAAAAACGCTGACTGATCTTGGTACTAGAGAATGGGAATTTCTTGTTGTTGTCTGGATTGTTGAGTATTGATTGTGATGTGGAGTTAGAGGATGATTTGCAACTGCTATGTAGAATTGTTATGCTGTTTTTTTTCGATAAAGAGTGTGAGGTTTTCAGTTTAGAGTTCCCTTTGCAGATCTAAAGTGGAGGTGCGTTAGTTTCTTGTTGATATTGGTTTTCGCAGGTCTTGATATTGGTTTTCGCAGAGGTGGCCCAGATAGAGGTGAACCGTACGTCGGACGGGAACGAAGTACCATTTTATTGTGAAGTATTTTGGTGTGCGGTATGAGGTTTGGTTTACTATTTTGAAGAGGATAGCTGAGCAGAAGTTATGTTCTGTACTTTGTGATGGTCTTGTCAATATGGAGTTGATGCATTCATCGAGGAGGTTAGCTGAGGTTGACCATTTAAGTTGGCCGATCTAAGTTGTCTTGTAGTTCTCTTAACTTTTCCAAAAGATGGTGTCCTTGATTTTTGAGGTGTTGATGGGCGATTTTCCATAGAGAGATAAAAACGAAATAGTTTGCTGAGGTGGTCCATTTAAGTTGGTCGCTTTAGGTGGTCAGGTACTTTTTCTCCTATTCCGAAAGACAGTGTCTTTGGTTTTTGAGGTGTTGATGGGAGATTTTACATTAGGTGCACCAGTCAACATGAAAATTTGAAGATACGTGTTTTCTCTGTTCTGGGGGTGTAGTTGTTGTGAAGGATGAGTGATAGGATGGCTCCTTGAGGTGTGTTGGCTTTAATAGGATATGAGGAGGAAAGAACTTTCCAATTTTAACCTGAAACGTTCTGGGTTGAATAAAAAAAGTGGCTGATCCAAATCAGATGGTGGGAACCTGGAAATGTTTTTAAATTCCGTAGAAATACACATTTTTATCCAGGAGATGTGTGCTCTTTGGGCTTGGTGGCATAAAAAAAGTGTATTAATTCAGTCATGTTTCTGACCTCCATTTGAAATTGTTTGGAAGAATGGTTTGAACTGTTTAAAAAGTGCCTACAAATATAGAAAACGTTTCATTCTTGCACACTCTGTTGTAACAGAATTCCTGCTATATAGATTCTTTGAATGCAATTAGAATCATTAAATTATACGGCTAATTTACAATGCACGCTTCGTTTGAACCATTCTTACAAAACTTTTTTACCTTTATTATGTATTGTGCGCATTGTTTAACTCATTGTTAGGTTTTGACTGCAATGTAGTTCTCCTTTATGATTTTAAGTTTAAAGGTAAAAAGTGTTTGTTAATCTCTGTTTGTTAACCTGTTTGAAACCACGGAAATGTGAATGTTATTTTTTGTGCAATGACAATTTAATTAATCTGTGGGATGTTTTATAACATTTAAGTCAGAATATAAAAAGTAATATAAGGATTTAAAACCTTGCCTATTAAAGGAACCTCGGTTTAACTATGAAAGTGTTGTGGTTAAAATTTTTACTCAAATTCTCAAGCAACCTTGCTTACAAAAGATAGAGCTACCGCAATCGAGATTTATCTTAACCTTTTGATAGAAAATTGCCTTTGAAGCAATACAGATATTGATGATCGATTCTTTAGTGGAAGTTGATTTGCAAAATTTCGGGGTGTTAAAATTTTACACAATTTATCTGACAATAGTCTGATCCCCCGATCAGCTTTAAAAAATATTAAAATTGTGGTTGCACCCGAAATACGCAAACTAAATAGCCACTCCTGACATTCCTTGATAAACAGGAATTTAAATTTAGAGTGTGTATTAAAAAGGGTTTTTAAAATCCAAAAAGAAGCCCTTTTGAAGAAATGAAAATTAATCGAATTGAAAACAACGAGACAAATAAACCCGGCAATGAGTGGGAAAATTCATATCGGCCAGAATTTTTTAAAATGAATTTGTTTCAATATTTTGAAACTGTTAAATGCCATAAATTGTCAAATTCGCGAAACAAATCTCTTTGCTTCCCCCTATCCGGATTGAGCATTACTCAATACGGCCTCGTTTAAGTCCATTTTCACACTGACCATTTTCACACTTTTTGAAAGTTTCAAAGTCAGTCAACAAAAACATTGATCACCAAGAGTTGGTGAGACAGTTGGCTTCCCCTATCCGGATTGAGAATTACTCAATACGGCCTCGTTTAAGTTCATATTAACACTGACCATTTTCACACTTTTTGACAGTTTCAAAGTCTGTCAACAAAAACATTGATCACCCAGAGTTGGTGAGACAGTTGGCTTCCCCCTATCCGGATTGAGAATTACTCAATACGGCCTCGTTTAAGTCCATTTTCACACTGACCATTTTCACACTTTTTGACAGTTTCAAAGTCAGTCAACAAAAACATTGATCACCCAGAGTTGGTGAGACCGTTGGCTTCCCCCTATCCGGATTGAGAATTACTCAATACGGCCTCGTTTAAGTCCATTTTCACACTGACCATTTTCACATTTTTGACAGTTTCAAAGTCAGTCAACAAAAACATTGATCACCCAGAGTTGGTGAGACAGTTGGCTTCCCCCTATGCGGATTGAGAATTACTCAATACGGCCTCGTTTAAGTCCATTTTCACACTGACCATTTTCACACTTTTTGACAGTTTCAAAGTCAGTCAACAAAAACATTGATCACCCAGAGTTGGTGAGACCGTTGGCTTCCCCCTATCCGCATTGAGAATTACTCAATACGGCCTCGTTTAAGTCCATTTTCACACTGACCATTTTCACATTTTTGACAGTTTCAAAGTCAGTCAACAAAAACATTGATCACCCAGAGTTGGTGAGACAGTTGGCTCTCGAAACAATCAACCACATTCCGAAAGAGGCTATCCAAATCTATTCTGACGGCGGCAAAAGCGATTGGGGCGGCTTTGGGAGTGGTGTTTCCATCAAGACAACCGCAGACTCCACCTTCGAACTGGGAAACTCAAATTCCTGCTCAATGTTCAGGTCAGAACTAATTGCATTCGAAATGGGTGTCTGCTGAGCTTTGTTGAGAGCATTGCACTGCCCGAGGTGGATATATGGATCTTAACTGACAGCCGCTCTTAGGTTCACCATCTTATTGATTGGGAAAATGTTTGTAACAGAGCTGGCTTGTCCAGTTTAAACATACTCACTAGGCTGGCGGTAAAATCAGACATCCACATACAATGGATTCCTGCCCATGTCGGCGGCAAGGAAATGGCGGACCAGCTCGCAAAATTGGCAAACCTCGACACCCTCCAACCTAATCTCCCCTGCACTTTTAGAGAGGTCTGTCCAGTAGGGTGTCCCAAAAAAAACCGCGACTTTTGAAATGTTTAACTCTCACCCCCCAAAAATGTTCCTTATGTGAATATAAGGTCAGGATTGTTTATGACTGTAGTTGTAAACAGAATTAGATAAAAAAATCTTTAAACAATTGTTTAGAATCTGGACCTAATTTAAATCCTAATTTGGTGGACATAATCCTAAAGGCTTTCACATGAACACATTTTTATCTTGTTTGGATTTTACCGTCGACGAGGTGCTCTCCGATCGTCATTTGTTTTTAGATTTTCTAGAAGCGTATGGTCTCATGGGTCTGGTTTAATTTTAAATTAACCCTATCGCAAAGACCGGGACATAAGATGTCCCAGAGAGGAAAAATTTTGAAATTACGGCTGCGACAGCATCTGTCCCACAGAGTACTAGAACAGAGAGTCCACGGCCATAGGCCATAATGGAAATCGAAAATCATGACATCTTGTTACAGGTTGGGAGAATTGTGGCGCTGGGATCGCACTAAACTCACTGGCGTCTGGATCCAGTCTGAATCGTTCGCCGGCTGCCTATGGGAGATCGAAAACACCATTTTGCGCGTGCGCTGAGATCTAATTTGGCGATAGATTTAAGCGGGCGGCATACGTTCCAGACTCTAGAGTGGCGCCCTCACATCAGTAACGCATTTGAAAATAGCCTCGTGGACCCTCTGTTAGGATATTTCTATGTGATCTGTCCCACATACTAAAAAACATAGAGGAGTAGAAAATAATGTCAAGTTGTGCCGCAAAACGCATCATGGGCCCATGAGTATCATCTTAATTGTTCCCAAGTGATAAAACAAGCCACAACCTCCAGTTCCTCAGGATATTTGGATTTATGGACCTAGTCTAGCTTCGCTATACTCGATTGCAACGTTTCTTGAACCCAGTACGTCACAAATGCGGAAGGAGAAATCGGTAAACGTGAAGTCTGTTGGGTTGTTAGGAGGAGTTTCGGTACGCAAATCGTGATTGAAAAGCACATATATACATAAGTTTAGCAAAATAATCGTATTTTTAAATTGACATTCTTCGTTTCACTCAAAATACAGACACCGCGATGGGAACTACTTTGTTTGGTAGTGACGTCGTAGGGTCAACTTAAGTTGCTGTCTAGTATAGACATTGGGGATAGGCAACAACAATCTCCAATATTGATCAGTTGTTAACTCTGTCGCCACCCGTATCCCGGAATACAGGTGCTCTGGGTTTACGGCGGGACATATGATGTCCTATCAATAAAGCTTGTACCATAATTGTTGATAAATCGCTATGAGATCGTTTGAGTCTTTTAGACCTTCAAACTTTCAGATAGAAAAGTTATTTCATCGTAATAATCACTTGGAGGATAAATAACTGTTCCCGGAATTGGGGAGCACTAATCTGATATTTTCGCCGTATTGACAGGGTTAAGAGTTTTCCCCCTGTGAGATTTAAAATAATATTAACCAAATCGGATAAACTATTCAGGAGGTTCAAAATTTAGTTTTAAATCTTTCAAATGTTTTATTCATGATTATCCATCATGATTATCATGATTATCATGATTATCCTAGAATGTTAATAATTTTGAACTAAGGCATCAATAGATTTAAAGGAGTTTTTAGACTCCAATATTTTTGGGGTCTGTTTTAAGAGAATAATGCAGTTTCTGCTATAAATAAATTCCTTATATTCTCCAGAAATTTGAGAAAATAAAATGTAACAATTCTATTGAAATAATTAGTTTCTTGCTTAAATAATTGAAGAATTAAAAATATCTTTGAATTACATTTAAATTTTCTTCAAAATGAAATGCATTGAAACGTTGAATATGGAACCATAAAGATTTTATTAAAAAAATGTTCAAAGTAGAGTGGTTATGCATTGTCTCATTTTCCTTCTTATTTAAACCCGGCCGGTGCTTTTTAAATGATCTTCTTTCTACTTGTTCTATTTCCTCTAGTTTTTTGTCCGCACTTCTACTTTGAACATTAAATATTAAATAAAAACTTGGCAAAAATGAAAGAAACGAGCATATTCCAGATTATTTGAGCAAGATTAAAGTATTTTAACATTTAAATGTTTTCCCCAAAAAATTACTTTTAAAAGCTCAGTGTAGATGACAGAAACATATTGCTTTCTAGATAACCCAAAGGGTTAAATTTAACAATCCATCTAAATCTCAGATCCAAATCCAAATCTAAATCTATCAGATCTTTGCCTTTAAGCCATTTAATAGTTAAAATAATTCAACCTATTCATAGCATTTGAAAAATTTTCGAAAGAAATAAACTATTGTTAGTTGATAAATTCTATTGGAGGATTTGAATTCACGCGACTCCACACCGAGCAACAGCCGTAGCAACAGATCTGTGATTTGGCCGAACGCTTACCATCCGCGGCACTCAGCAGAGGGAAAATCTTGTTGTTGTTGCCTATCACCCTTGGATGTAAATTCAGTTAGTCAAAGTTCAATTAATCCTTAGAGCAAGAGATCGCAGCAGAAGATCGTATATCTACTCTCACTCACTCACCTTCTGCCTCGCAGAGGCGCCAATACACTCGATTTTCGATTTTTATGAAAATTCACCATAAAAAATTTATTTCCACGCTGAATTTCTTCCGTGCTGGCCTGACCATCATTCTACCATGAGGAAATACACAAAATATCACTCTCTGACACCTCTCGGTCCTTATCCCTTTATCTCCTTAGTGCTTAGGCTGGTGTGAATGTGGCCAGGCATATCAAATACACAAGTTAGCATAATCTAGTTTTATTCAATGACTCACTGGTCAGTTTAAAGAAAGAAATAAAGTTAAAAAACATGCTGCGATGGCTAATGGCTAAGTCCACAAACATAATAGCTGATCCTCCTAAAATAGTCGCAACACCTATATTTATAATGCTGCCAACAAAAGAAATTTACATAAATTATACAGAAAATAAGAGTTAAAATTGAATCTCGTAAGTCAGATTCTTCGAGGCTGTGCGGCACCGCAGACTCCTCCCGCAGTGTCAGCATGGACACGTAAAAATCAGGAAATTTCACTTTTCTACCCGAACGAGTAACTCTCGTTGAAGTATCCGATGTAGCTAAGCTATCAACTTGAATTAGGAAAGCTGGTTTAAGCCTGTCCAAAGAAATGGTACCTTTATTACCACGAATGTCCACTTCGTAAGTCTTGGCTCTACGATGCAAGACCTTGAATGGTCCGTCGTAAGGTTGCGTTGTAGAGGTTTTCTTACCTTGTCGTTTCTGACAAACACATGCGAACTAGAATCAAGTTTTGGATGTATGAATACTTTAGAAGAACCATGGTTTGATGTTGGGGATGGTCGGAGGTTCTGAAAGTTGGCTCGGAGATCTTCGATGAGTTGTTTCGGTGATGTCTTGGACGATGGAGTGAAGACTTCTCCGGGAAGACGCAGGGGTGCTCCATACACCAATTCTGCTGTAGTCGCTTGGATGTCGGGTTTGAACGCTGCTCTGAAGCCCATCAATATGGTTGGTAGTACCTCGATCCACTTGTCTGTGCTGTAAGCTTTTATAAGGCCGTTACTTTGGGGGTGGAATGGAATCGTCCTTAGCCTTTGGATTCCAAGCAGGTATGAGAGCGATCGGAACAGGGAACTTTCAAACTGCCGCCCTTGGTCCGTCGTGACTCTTGAAGGGACTCAGAATCTGGTGATCCAACCCACGTAGAAGGCAGTGGCTACCGTCTCTGCTCGAATGTCCTCAATTGGTACAGCTTCTGGCCATGTGGAAAATCGATCAATCATGGTTAAACAGTACGACTTTCCTTGGGATGGGGGCAGAGATCCTATTATATCGAGGTGAATGTGATCGAACCTTCATGTTTGGTTAGGGAATGAGCCTACGGGGGTTTTGGTATGTCTTATCACCTTACTCTTTTGGCAAGGGACACAATGCCTGGTCCACATATTACAGTCTTTATTCAAAGACGGCCAAACCAAACGGGAACGAATTAGTTTAGTGGTTGCTTTTACCCCTGGATGGGACTTATTATGCATGACCTCAAAAATAAGGCGTCTAAAAGGTTGGGGGATATATGGACGCACGTGACCTGTAGAAATGTCACACAGCAATGCTTTTTTTACGTTTAGAAGACACAATTTTTTTAAGTGTAAGCTAGTAGGTTTCTCAAGCAAGGTCTGCAATTCAGGATCAGTTTCCTGATATTCAGCAATTTCGTCGTAATCAACTGGGTTTGGAAAGACAATAGAGGCTATAAGAGACAGTGTATCCGCGGTAACATTATGGGAGCCTTGAATATAGTGGATGTCCGTCGTAAATTGGGATATAAAATCAGTTTGCCTAGTTTGTCGGGGAGTACTTCTTTTTAAACACATAGGTTAAAGGCTTGTGATCTGTGCACAAGACAAACGCCCTAGCCTCAAGCATATGCCGAAAGTGTTTGATCGATGCATAAGCTGCAAGCAGCTCTCGATCATACGTGCTATATTTTTGTTCGGCTGGGGAAAGTTTCCTTGAATAAAAAGCAAGTGGTTCAAGTATTTTGTTTAACTGAAACAAAGCTTCTCCCAAAGCAAAATCAGAGGCGTCCACTTGTAATACCAGTTGGGCATCGGGTAAGGGGTGTGCTAATAAAATTGCGTTAGCTAGCAAGTCTTTACTACTTTGGAATTCCTTTTTGGCTTGATCAGTCCATTTTATTTCTCTCATCATTTTTCTTAGAATTCTTTAAGTACTCATTAAGGAAAGTTTGGGCATGGGCTGCACGGGGAATAAATCGCCTGAAAAAGTTTAAAAATCCCAAAAACCTTCGAAGTTCCATTACCGTTTTGGGAAGCGGGTAATTGACGATTGGTTCAACTTTGGAAGGTAATGGCTTAGTGCCATTTTTAGTAATTAAATGCCCAATAAAAGATATATCGGGAACACCGAAAACACACTTAGATACATTAACGGTCAGACCGTAAGTACTTAACCTGTGAAATACTGTCCTCATGTGTGAATCATGTTCAGTTTTAGATTCACTGAATATCAAGATGTCGTCTAAGTAGACAGCAGAACTTTAGGTCTCCCAAGATTTCATACCTGAATCTCTGAAAGGTCTGTGCGGCGTTGCACAATCCGAAATTCAGGAAGGGGAACTCGAAAAGCGTTTTTTGAATGCGATTCGGTTGTACCGGTATATGAAAGTATGCTCGGACAATATCAATCTTTGAAAAGACTTTTTTTCCGTGTAGTGAGTTTGAGAAGTCCTGAAGGTGTGGTACTGGGTAGCGATCTGGTACTGTGCAGGAGTTTAATCGCCTGTAATCCCCTACCGGACGTATAGCTCCAGAACTCTTCGAAATAACATGGAGCGGGGTAGACCAGGGTGACTTAGATGGCCTACATATCCCTTCTTCCATCATGAACTGAAATTCCTTTTTTACTAGTTCGTAAACTTTAGGGTTTAGTCTCCTAGGCTTACAATGCACTGGAGAGCCGGTGGTCTCGATGTAGTGAACAGTGTTGTGTTTAGGGGTAACAACCTTAGGAGATGGCTTTATTAAATCGGGGAACTCTGATAACAGTTCATGGTACTTAGTTTTACCTGCGATAATTTTTATCGAGGGGTTTTTAGTTCCGGCCTTTGATCCTGTGCGGAATAGGTTCGTAACACTATCTATTAACCGCTGTCGTTTCAGATCTATGAGAATTCCAAAATGGGTTAGGAAATCAGCACCTATTATGGACATTGGTACTGATGCGATCAAAAATTTACGATTTGTTTGTTTATCGTGTGCGTATAATCGACAAGAAGTTGGAGGGTCAGATACCGTTGTAGTTGAAATATTAGGTTTGAAGGTATCCCCAGTTTCTTTTGATCTATCCAGAAAGTTACAGGGTTGTTTACACTTGAACGCATTTTTACCAAACTTGTGGTGATAAAAACAGAAATTATCAGTACCTTCTTTAGTGTTGTTAAGACGTGAAAACCTACGTGGTGATTTGTAATAAGAGTGCCTAGCATACCTGGGGGGTATCTTTAGGAGACAACCGTTGCACTTCCGTCTTCAATGAATTGATTTCAGCTCTGAGGGCCGATATATCACTACATTGAGGTGAGCTACCTTGAACAGAACGGGAGCTGATGGCCAAATTAGTATTACTGGCATAACTTGCCAAATTAATTGACTGGGGGTCAGTACGTACTTCCGCGATTTTATCAGAGCTTTGCCAGGTCATCCAAGTTTTCTGAACTTACAGAAAGTATGGTTTTAGATATCTAGTGGAAGCAGTTGTAACCACAAGGTTTTTAGGAAATCATCGGTTGCCAAGTTTTTAACCAATTCCCTCATTTGTCTAAGAAGGTGCGACGGTCTATCATCTCCTAGTTGGAGTCCTGATAACAGTTTCCTAACCTGTTGATTTTCCGATGCAGAGAATTCAGAGATTAATCTAGCTTTTAATGTTTCATAACGATTTCGTATAGGTGCGTTGAAAATGATGTCTGAAACCGCAAAAAGACTTTCTTGATCGATTGCCGAAATGACGTAGTTGTATTTTGTCAAGTCATTTGTTACATGCGAGATTTGAAAATTGCTCTCTACTTGCACAAACCACATTACTCATTATTACTCATCGAACGCACTAGATAATTAGCCAGCGCATTGTGTCTTTTGATCCGGAGACCATGTGTTGCGTAGCATTGCTGCGCGATATGATTCAAGGTCTCCGGCTGTCCGCAGCCCCTCGAGCAGCTTTTCTCTTTCCTAGGCTGGCCTCTGGCCACTCTTGCTCGGCAGAATAACGTGTTAGTTCTTACTTGTACGGCTGAGACGAACCTTAGATAGACTAGTAAATAAGACTAGTACTATAAGACTAGTAAAATAGACTAGTACCTAAAGTAAACCCTAGATAGGTAAGAGCTTTGGTAGACTCGAGGATCTGCCCCTTAAAGCGAATTTTTGGTCTAAAATTAATAGATATGTCTATTAACTGTAAAAAGGCAGCTTAATGATTTACTGGTATTAAAAATTACAAAAAATCTTACAGTTTTGATCATAAAAGGCGAATGATCATAGACCGGGCATTTGGTGTGCTAACAGTTGAAGTCTTAACACTCGTCGTTTAAAACCCTGAGCTTCGTAGAACTATTTCCAAAGCAACAATATTCCAAAAAGCTTTCAATAGAAAACTGTACTTACCTGTTCGTTTTCGATCTTTCCCACACAATACTTTTGGATCACAATTTAACCTATTGCATAAAATGTATCTTTTTGATCCATTGTCCGCAAAGCTCCAAAAATTACACTCTATAAGCTTTCAAGTTTAAACGGGTATTAAATCACAAATATCCCTTACGTTCGTACAAGTACATACGATAAACCACTTTGTAAGGCTATTCAAAATTAATCTTTTAATTTAATACAAGTTTTTTTTTTTTTTTTTGGGGGGGGGGGACTGGTTTGGATGTCTCGATTACGATAGCTCTATCCATAAAGGTTGCAAATGTTCGTGGAGAAATAAGTGTCTAGGTGTCAACTGCTAAAAAAATTAATTTTAATGAAATGAGAAACATCCCACGTTTCCTATATAAAAGTGATCTTTCATCGAACAATGTAAGATTGAAAACAAATTTCAAAGTTTAAAAGTGCTTCAAAACTGGTGTCCAGTTCCCTATGGTGGGGAGGTCCTAGCTGGATGTTGGAGCCAGAGGCTAACTGGCCATAGGAGGTTTCATCACTTTGTGATGATGGCAGTGTCAGGACCGAAAGGAGGGTTAAATGTGCCACCTCTTTTCAAGTATCGGTCTCTGAGCCCCTGTTTAAAGTGAATAGGGTTAGCAGTTTACAAAAGCTTTATAAGCTAACTGCTTATATAATGCGGTTTATCAAAAACTGCAAGTCTAAAACCAATAAACAGAAAGGACTATTGACTTGTTCTGGAATTTCTAATTCTGAAAATTATGGGCTTAAATTTGTACAAAAAGTGTATTTCTCTCGAGAAATTGAGTGCTTATCTAAAAAAGGTAGTGTGGCTGGACTGCTCTGCTATACAGCTTGAATCCAATGCTGGATGATTCTGGTGTAGTCAGGCTAAAAGGCAGATTGCAGTTTTCTGAGTTAATACAATAATGGACCGGACAGCTAGATATTTTGGTTTGAATAAATAATGCATCTTTGAATAAGGGGAAGAGCCCCCACATGCTGCAATTACACTAGCAACCCTTCATTTGTCTTAATCGTTTTTCAAACAATATATCACTTACTATATTTTCTTGGATATATATGTGTATATTCTGATATCTATATGTGTTCTATTGATATCTATATCTAAATAGATATAGTGATATCTATTCTGATAACTTGTAGCATTAGTTGTATTTTTTGTATTGTTTTTTACCCACTGTATCCACTGATCCCGTAAATACCTAGTGCAATCTTAAGCTGTTGCTAAACCTTATCAATCTAGCACTTTTGTACTGAATATGAAAAGTTTTTTTACTTAAATTTGGACTCCGTTGAGCACTCATGATGAACACTTTCGTACAAATAGTCAATTAAAGAGGTCATTCTTGTATTTATTTAACGGAAACGAACGTATAGTTTAAGTATTGATTTCATGAATAGAATATAAAATGATGAAGTTCTTGAAGGAACTGTAATTGTATTAACCGAATACTCCAATATTTAGAAAAGCTTAAGTATATTGCTTTTTAGTATTGTTATATAAGGACTAAGGGGCAGCGAACGATAAAATTTAATGTAGCCTGTGATTTCAAAGGTGCAAGGGCTGTCAAATACTGCAGCTCCTTCTGTCTGGTGGTGCCCGACGTTGAGGCAGGGGATTGACGGTTCTTTGGGAAGCTGGATTCGTAGAGGTGAAGGATTTAAAATTAAGAGGTGAATTGAAGAGAACTAGCATTCTAAGTAGTAGATTGTAAACCAAGCAGAATTATTGGGAGTGATTTAGTCCAACGGGGATTTTCGTTGCACATGATTGCAGCTCTTAGAGCATCTTTATCCTGTGTGTCTCAAAATCTGAGGCGCTTTATGAGACGAGTTTTGAGGGTATCATACTTGTCTTCCACAGGAGGGTCCAATATTATGTCCCTGAACAAGGCAATAACATCTGTTCCTATAGCGGCCACTACAGGATTGTATTTGGTCTCTTCTCTCGTTATCCCAACTACCACAAATTGGTTCTCTTCTTTTTTTTTTAATTTGAATGTTTTTTAAAATTTGAGAAAACTATAATTGAGGACTTTTCCTCCAAAACGGAGGTGCTTTGAAAGCAACTCCAGCTACCTCATGCGAGGGTGGATGTGCATTAGGTAGGACGGAAGAATGGCAGGTGGTAAGGAATTTTCCTGCTCAGGCATATCGTAATGATTTTCCGAGTCACTAGTTGCAAGTGTACTATTTTTAAATGACTAGTTCAAAGAATTCACGGAGAGGGTACTATTTGTTGGTTTGAACACTGATACGGGATCCAACTTCAAGCTAATAGCTCACAGTTGGTTGAAAGGATTAAAAGCAAAAGCTCCTGCATCGGGCTCCGCGTATTCCCGTAAGGACAGGTGACCGCAGGTAAAGTAACTGTGCGAGGAAGAGCAAATGTGAAAATCAAGTTAGGAGATTCATCACACCTAGTTGGAAGACATTGAGGGAAATCGACTTCTCCGATTGAACTTTCTCGAAAGATGCCCTTGGAACTGGAAAATAGTACTGCATTTGGAAAATGTAGTTATCCAGATCTATGATCAAGCCTGTCCAAAAATCTCAGAGTTCAGTGTCATTGGTCAAAGATACAGAATTGGCTACCAGAAAGGATCTTTTAGTAACTACATACTTCGGAGATTTTATTGGCTGGATATCTCTAGACGTACAGCTAAAGTAGATTGCTTGTTAAAGTTGTTGCAATATAGTGTTGCTAAAAATTACTTACTTACTGTAACCTCAAAACTAACTAACACATAAACCTGAGTCTGTAAGATGCTAAAGGGAATTCTTAGTCGTGAAGTGATAAGCTAAGTGCTAAGAAGTATGCTAAATATCACAGGCAATATAAAGCAGGCACCTAAGTTATAAAATGCAATTCTTGCTGAAATAATTTGGAGACAAGCAAAATTAAAATTTTATCAATTGAATCAAAAGTAAGTTTCAAATGGGGTGTGTGTTACTTAATTTCCGTTCTGCATAAAATGTATTTAAAAGTGTTCAAAGTAGAAATTATTCTTTCTTTTTAGTTTAAAACCGGCCGGTACCTTTATCTTTATCTACCTTATTAAATATCCTTTTTGCATACCTTACTTTGTTTTTAAATTTTCTTTTCTTCCATGAATTCTACTCTGAACATTTGTATGAGAAAATTTAACAGAGATTTAGAGAAACTGGTGTCTCCAATTTATTTACTGTAAGAGTTTTTTAATAAGTTGATACGAGACCTACAGGATTATCAAAGAACTATAACAATTCAATCAGAAGCGTTGGTAATGAGATATGAAAGATTTAATAAAAGTTTATATTATACTCACAGTAAACGGATGGAGATGTGCCATGTTATGAAGCTAGCTTCGGGATAATGGTAATGAGATCTCTATTTTAGCTGTGTGTGCAGAGATATTCGTCTGCTAAGATCTCCAAAAGATGTAGCTACCAAAAGATTCTTTCTAGAAGCCAGTTCTGTATCTTAGACCAATGAACCTGGACTCTAAGGTTTTTGTATTGGCTTAATCATAGATCTGGGGAACTACACTTTCCGAGTGCAGCACTGTTTTCCTGTTCCAAGAAAATCACTTGAAAAAATTCAATTATAGAATTGTTGCTTTTGTTGTTTCAACTACAACAATTCAACCAGGAGTGTGGGTGATTAGATATGAAAAATGAAATAAAAAGTTTTCATACTCACAGAAAAAAGGATTGAGGTGTGCAAGTTATGAAGCAAAGCTTCGGAATTACGACAATGAGCTCTATTTCAGGTGCATGTGCTGAGATATCTGGCCGATAAGATCTCCAAAGTATGTAGCTACCAAAAGATCATTTCTGGTAGCCATTTCTGTATCTCTGAACAATGACATTGACTCTAAGGTTTTCGGACAGGCTTTATCATAGATCTGGATTACTACACTTTCCAAATGCAGCACTATTTTCCAGTTCCAAGAGCATCACTCGAGAAAATTCAATCGGAGAAGTCAATTTCCCTCAATGTCTACCAACTGGATGTGATGAATCTCCTAACTTGATTTTCACACTTGATCTTCTTTGTACTGTTACTTTATCTGAAGTCACTTGTTCTTACGGGAATGCGCGGAGGCCAATGCAGGAGCTTGCTTTTTATCTTTTCAACCAACTTTGAGCTATTAGCGTGAAGTTGACTTCTGTATCAGTGTTCTAACTGACAAATAGTACCCTCTCCACGAATCCTTTCTTGAAGACTACCGCAGCACTTGCATTCTTGGAGGATGACTCTGAAACTTTCCTTTGGGTTGTAACAGACAGTCTAAGGCAGCGATTCCCAAAGTGGTCCATATGGACCCCCAGGGGTCCACAGCGAATTCCAGGGGGTCCACGGGCATGAAAATGAAAATTGGAGGTCCACAGCAACTTCTAGGGGGTCCACAGCGACTTTCAGAGGTTCGAGGGAAAAATTTCATTAAAATGAAAAGTATTGATAAGTTTCAAAAATTTTGTAGTTCTTATAATCAAATTTTAGAAACATAAAAAGTTGATTATCACAGAGTCGTCGCAACGCGAGCAGGGGCGATGGAATCTTTCCTCTCTTATCACGATGGAGAGCCCCCTACCAGCTCCGGTCCCTTATTATAATTGTAATTATTTCTGAAATTTTATGATTTGGTGAATGAATTACTCACTCATTACCATTAACTTTGACAGGTTTGCGATCAAAACTTTTCATGGGCGTCATTTAGGGGGGATCAATTGTCTCCCCAAGGTTTCCTCTGTTTTGTGAAAAATGGCTGCAATCCCTTGAAAATTCTGTAACTTACAAGGAGCATCGAGTGTAACTCAAAAAGTCTCAAAATGAACCAAAACACTACTTTTGAAGGTGAAGTTTGAAAAACATTTTCAGGGGGAGAACCCCCAAGACCCGCCTTGGAACATTCTTGTTTACTTATAACTTTTTTTTCCTATAAAATTCTGTTGTTTACTAGGAACTGATGTTATCTCTCCAAAGGGTCCCAAAATGAGCTGAAACACTACTTTAAAATGAAAATTTTAAAAATTTTTCTGGGAGTGACCCCCATTTTTTTACTTGGAACTCACGTTGTAAAATTTTAACGTTATGTGTGATTGTTCAATTACTACTTGCCCCCTAACCAAAAACTGAAATGACGCCCCTGAAACTTTTATTGTTAAAGGTTTTTGTGCTTTGAAATGTAATCATATTACAAGTTAAGATTTGTTTTTAGCTTCAAACTTTTTAAATGTTTGATTGTTATAGTAAGTTCCTCAAAAATATTGTGTGTGAAAGGCACAAATTAAAAAAAATTAAATTGTAAAAGTGTGAAATTAAATGCTTATCAATGCACAAATAAACACTTGAAAAAATTAAAAAATTTATGTGTGGTTCAGAAATATGTATCGTAAACATAAGAATTTCAGCTACTTTTTGAACGGTCCCTGAGAGGGGATCCACGGGGTATGAAAAAGGTCGTCAGGGGGTCCATGGGCCAAAAAAGTTTGGGAACCCCTGGTCTAGGGAATCTTCAAGATCGCCTTGGTCTTCCCTTTCTCGATATACAAGGATTATTCAAATGTCGGGTCTCGCTTCAGATCCATCAGGAAATCTTTCTTTTTTCTAAGCTCGGTCATCACTTCTCCAACATTTCTTCAAGAACTTCGTCATTATATTTCTATTACTTTATCTTGTTGGTCAAAATATGCCGTAATAAGGGCCTTGTACCACATAATAATTACATCTTTGATAAACCATTATTTATCTTGTATGTGCATATACAGCATTATTTATCTGTGTTGTAGACTGCTTTGTTTTGTTGGTCAAAATATGCCCTAATAATATAATAAGGGCCTTGTACCACAAAATTAACAACACAGATATACAACAGACAACACAGTACAACACAGATTATTTATCTATGTTGTAAAATATGGGCATAGAATGCCAACCCAGATTAAATATATCCTACTTGCATAAAAATGTGCATGTGTTTTTGATTGTTGGTCAAAATATGCCCCAATAAGGGCCTTGTACCACAAAACAATCACCTATTACATTTTATAGACCTCGTCGTATTAAGACATCGTATTTACCGGTAAAAACTGGATTTTACGGTCTTGATTGGACTCAATGTCCATATTTTTGTCTATGTGCCATGGAAACAAGGTTTGATTTGTAAATATATGTTTTTAAAAATTGTCTTTTTGCCATGAAAACAAGGTTTGATTTGTAAATATATGTTTTTAAAAATTGTCTTTGTGCCATTAAAACATGGTTTGATTTGTAAATATATGTTTTTAAAAAATAGTTCATCAAGTTTATATTTAGAAAAAGTTTTATTTTTTTATGTTGATGAAACCATGCAAAGTTAGCATGAGTTTGTGATATTTTTCTTGTTACGATGATGTAATGATATTATCATCATTGAGCAAGAGTTTTTGACTGAGGCTTGTTGCACTCATTGGCATGAACTGCAAGCTTAAGAGGCAGTACATTGAGTTTGTAGCTGACAGACTGTTAGTTGAGCTTGGTTGTGATAAAATCTATAATGTTGAAAATCCGTTTGATTTTATGGAACATATTAGTCTTGAGGGAAAGAGAAAAAAGGTCTTTGAGAAAAAAGTTTGTAAATACCAAAAGTGTGGTGTTATGTCCAACAAGGAAGATCATAAGTTCACTGTTGATGCTGACTTCTAAATTTCCTTGTGATTTTAATTATTTTTATTTGTATAAATTTATAAAAGTGTGAGCATTTAATGTGTTGTCTGTAGATTGCACCAGTCATGTTTGTCATCCTGGTCTTGTAAAAAGGTAGAACTGTATAGTATGACCTCTTGAATACAAAGTCCTTTGCATTTTTCATGTTTGATATTGTAAATAAAATAATTGTTTGTTTCTAGATTGTGTTTTTATTTGTATTTCGAGATTTTGGAAAAACTATTTTTTTAAAGTATTATCCCATATATCAGATTTAAGCTTTTGGAATTAAATTCAAAGAAAAGTTCCTTAGTCGCAGTCTAGAATTTTAAAATTCATAGAAAGCAAAATATCCTAAAATTAAAGAAAAAAAAATAATGTATTGTAATGTCAATAAGTGTTAAATTACATTTAAATTTTATAAATTTTCTTAACAAGAAAAATGGTTTAATTTTTCTTAATTAACATCTGATAGTATTTTTTTAAAAATATTCTGATTCAGTGTATAATAATTTATTCGAAGAATTTCAGTTTCTCGGAGAGTGGTTCAATATTCCGCAATGTTTTTCTCAGACTTTGCTGAATGTATTTAAATTTTTTTTCTCTTTTTAACATTTCATTTGGTTATACTTACGATTTTGTAAGTTTTCAAGTTAATAAGTAAATTTCTTGTTCTTTGGTTTGAAAATTGTTTTATTTAAATTTTAAAATGCATATTGTTCAAGTAAGGAAACTAATGTGACAATAGAATGAAATTACTAAGTTGGCATAACACATAAATGAATAGTCCCCCCCCCCCTCAATGAATTTATTTTTATAAACTACTTTTAAATTTATTAAAATTATGACAAAAACTAATAACTGCTATTATATATTTATTATTATAATACCTCATTACATCCTAATTTGATACTTGGCTCGAATTTTGAAATTTGAGCAAAGTTTTATTTGAAGACTTATTAACAAGAAAAAAAAGTATTTAGTAGGAAGATTATAAATTAAAGTTTTTCACCTTAGATGTTCTCTTCATGTTGCTAAAACTTAAATTAATTACTTTTAATTCTTGAAGAATGCATTTTTAGTATGTTTCCCCCTTAAGATAAACCTACAGGAAGGGTGTCCGGGAAAATTATTTTATTCCCAGAGTTCCGTTAAATGAGAAAATTTGGGGACCTGTGTCCTAGAATAACTTTGAAGTTAAAGTTTTGTTGTGATCGAAAGATTTTAATATTAAAGAGTTAGTTTACTTCACAAGATGACACTTTTCAATTCTAAAATGAAATAATTATTATAAATTAAGGTCTAAACAAATTAATGATTTAATTATAATCAATCAATCACTAACTAGAACATTAACTCATCTAGAAATGAATAATAAACATATCAATATTGATTTCAACAGTTTTTATTCAAATATAAACTCATGATGATAATGAGATAGTATAAAAATGAAAAATGGATCGATGATTATTAACATTCTTATTCTCGTAACTGATAGTTAAGGGTAATAAAAAAAGAGTTAGCTGGAGAGATGTTTTTTTATAGAAAGTATTGCACATATCAGGTTTAATGTTGCTGGCGGATTTTATGTATTGTTTTACGTAATAAAATTTGTACAGAATGTATCATAATTTTTTGGTTAGATAATTAACATGCGTTTTCCATTTCAGGTTTGAGTCGACGTGTAAACCCAGATATTTAATACTTAAAACTTGAAGGGGAGTACATTTACAATTTACAGTATGACAGTCTGTTAAGTGATAAACGACAGAAATCTGATTTGGCGGGCCGTAGATGCTTAAGTTGATTAATTTGGTTTTATTTATATTTAATGTTAGGTTATAAGTATTAAACCAGTTCCTTATAGCTAAAAGATCTTCATTAATAAGTCGGACTAGAGTTTGATTGTTAGGACATGAGTACAAAATTACCTTGTCGTCTTCATAACTGATAATTTTTCCCTTTAATTTTAATTTGCAAAAGTCTTTCATATAGATTGTAAATAACAAAGGGCCAAGAATTGAACCTTGTGGTACCCCAGATTTAATTTTTAGTAGTTTACTTTTTGATTTACCTAAACTTACAAATTGCCTTCGATTTTTCAGGTATGAAACAAACCAGTCTAGCACAGTACCGCGAACCCCAACATAATAAAGTTTATCTATTAAAATATCATGGTTCACACTATCGAATGCTTTAGCAATATCTAGAAAGATCGCTGCAGTCTTTTTACTTTTATCAATACTGCTGTATGTAAATTTTGAGAATTCTAAGAGTGTTTCAGTAGTGCTGAGGCCCGGTAAAAAACCAAATTGATTTCCTGAAATTATGTTATATGTCTTTAAATAGGTTATATAGTCTAGAGTGGACAACTTTTCCTATTATTTTTGAGAATATTGGTAACAAAGATATAGGTCTATAATTTGTGAAATAGTTAATATTGCCCGACTTATGAATGGGTATACCCAGTGCTGTTTTCAGGGACGAAGGGAAACATCCAGTTGAAAGAGATAAAATAAATACTTTAGAAAGAGATGAAATAAATATTTTAGAAAGAGATAAAATTAATATTTTAGAAAGAGATAAAATAAATATTTTAGAAAAAATAGAGATATGATAAGTAGCTGCAATTTTCAAAATTTTAGATGTTATTCTGTCATACCCAGAGGATTTTTTATCGTCTAAGGAAAACATTATTTCCTGCATCTCAAAATCATTTGTTTCTGTAGAGCATTTTCAATCACATGACTCGGACCTAACAACGGCCTTAGCAACAGAAGATGTTACAGTTTTTTGCCCTACAGAGGTTAACAGTTACAGAAAATGACTAGCCGTGGAATTCTTCTATTGGAGCATTTGCAATCACGTGATCCCATACCTAAAAACCGCCTTAGCAACAGATAAACAACGGCCTTAACAACAGTTAAAAGCCCTACAGAAGATACACAGTTAAAGGAAAATAACCGGTTGTGACGTCACCTGAAAACACTCTATTAGGTAAAATGAGTTTAATTGACTGGTTAAATATTTTTTATGATTATTACTCTGAACAAAACCTATATAAGTACCTATATTTACAAAAAAAAAATTATTTATGTCTTCTGCAAGGTATTTTTTGTCTTCAAATAAAGGCTTATTATCTTTTTTCTTTGAATCTGTAATCTTGTTGACAAATTCCCATTGTTTCTTAGAATTATGACATTTTAAAAATTCTGATAGGAAGTAATTATGTTTTGTAGTTTTGATTTTTGCCTTCAATAGAAACTCTTTGTAGCTCAGCTTGTGAACAGCGTCTAAGGGATATTTTTTGTTTCTTGTATAGTTTTTCTTTAGTTTTTATCATTTTTAAAATATCATCATCAATCCAATTTTTATTGATCTTACCAGAGTAACATGTACGTACAGTTTTTAAGGACATTTCTTAGAACACATGAAAAATTATCATATAAGTAGTTTACACTACAATTTGGATTAAGATCAAACTTAAACTTAGATAGATAATTTGTTATTTGATAATAATTTACTTTTGAAAATAAAAATCTAGATGGTTCTTCTTGAATAGGAGCACTGAATTTTAATTTACATACTATTGGATAATGATCTGTTAGTTCATAAGTGTAAATTGCAGATTTATATTCGATGTCGGTAGTTCGAAGTAAGATATGATCTATACAGGAGTTCGATTGGGGGCGAGTTATATCTTCAAATAGAAAAATGAGTCCCTCGGAGCTCAGAAGGTTTTGGTATTCCTGGACAGCTTCATTATTAGACAAGATGTCTATGTTTAAGTCACCAATTAGTAGTAAATTTTTTGATTTCATGGATTTTAGCTTTTGGGACAATTCAAAAGTAAAACTTTCAGTACTATAGCTTAGAGAACGGTAAAAACATGCAATTGTTAAATCCAAAAGATCATTATGCAACAGTAGGGGAGAGTGGGGCACCTTGGGGACACTCGAATTTTCCGACGCAATTTTATAGTTAATGAACTCGTGCTTCAAGGAACTAATAAATTAGACTAAAATCTACTCCTCAGCGTGTTTTGGAATATTTGGTGAGTCTACAAAATTATTTACTTCACTTTTCTTGTTTTTTGAGGTCTGAAGTAAGGTTCACCTGTAGTTTGAAAAGCCTTTTTGAAATAAAAAAATATATTTATGTTATTATAATTATGCTTAGACTAAAGTACGTGTATCCATTGATATTTTTGAAAAGAAAAAGAAAATTTATTGCTAAACCCAAAAGAGTAATTAAGATTAATTCCAAAACTGTCAAGGTGGGGCACCTTGGGACATGTTAAAAAATACCAAAAAATTTTCAAGAATAAAAAAAAATTGTTTTTCATTAAAAAATTAAATAATTTAAGAAGTTAGAGGATTATAATTTAGAAATTGGTGCAAAAAAGTTTCTGGAAGGAAACAATAATCAGTGATTTACGTCATGACAAAAATGAGGAAATCAGTGAAAATTTTGAATGTAACTTATTATTGATTGCCAATTTAAGATTCTTAAGCATATCTTTATCATAATTTAATGTGTTATTTATTTATTTTTCAAAATAACGTAAGTTTTTTTGTTATTATTGGAAGTGTCCCAAGGTGGGCCACTAGTGGGGCACCTTGGGACATTATAAGAGGTTTTTTAAAATTGTTATTATGAATTCCCTTAAAGAGATAATTGGTCGGGAAAAAAATTATTAGATGCGCAAAGGACTATATTTAATATATTAGCTTTGTTTGAATGAATACAACGGTATAAATAAATTAGAAAAACAGTTAAGTAAAAAGTGTCCCAAGGTGCCCCACTCTCCCCTATAGATTCAGCAGTGTTCACGGTGAAACAATTGACATTTAAAAAACTAAGATTACTCTTTACATAAACAGCAATACCACCTGATTTGTTACAATTTCTACAATAAAAATAAGATTTTAAATTTTCTATAGGTACCATAGTTAGAAGTTTCGTGGTCATAAATCCATATTTCAGATATCATTCACAAGAATATCTATTGAGTCTAATGTTGAGCTCAACAAAACCTGAAGTTCATCAAAGTTTGCTCTGATACTTCTTATATTGAAGTGAACTATATTTATATGAAATGCGCTATTGGGATTGGGATCATAGTTGGATAGAAATTCATGTAGATCTTTTAGGGTATACAGTTTTACAAATCTATTTTCAATAGGAATGTCATCACTTATATCACTGAGAGTTAATGTTTATAAAATCACTGTACTTACTATTCTGTATACCGTAGTATTTTCAGATTGTCTTAAGAAAATTTTACCATCTTTGATCCACACGAATTTAAAGTTGTTTTCTGTTTTGAATTTTCGGCATTGGGAGAACAAGATCTTTAAGCTTGGGGTCAAATGCTCATTGAAGTAGACCGGGCTGTATGTAAATCTTTCGTTGATTAAGGTTAATTTCTCTAGTGTTAAGGTTTTTTTTATTTCCTTCCAGATACTTTTTTGAACAAATTTATAAATTACACTACCCTAAATTCTTAAATAACTTTGCACCATGCTAAACAAGAAAATTAATGTAAATAATTAACCTGATTCCAAAGATTCCAAAATACGCTAAAGAGTGTATTTTAATTTCATTTACCTCTAAGTACGATATTGTAACTTGTGAAGGGAAAACTTTATTTACAAACTTAAAAAATGATTGATTGGGTGAATAGGATCAAAGTTACACTTAAAGTGAGTATTAAAGAAAAAAAATGTTAAACAAACCGTTATCAAATTTAGAAATATTTTACAGAAGGTCATAAGATTGTATTGCTTATTGCTCTCAGAAAATTATGTTGGGAAAACTTATTTTCTCAGATGGGGGGAAAATTAAATCTGACGAACCTTCACTAAACTATTACCATGTCTGATAAAATTACTTGCTCCGATACCTTTCTTTCTTTCAACTTTATTTTAATCATCGTGTATTTTCTTTTAAATTTCCGACCGAGTTGGCAAATGCCAACAGGACAGAAGAATTTGAACAAAATGATCGAAAACGAGTAACACATTGACGTTTTAGTTTCTTATTAAAGTTTCTTAATGTTTAATATTGATTTATTTGTTTTAAAATTGCGTCATTGATATTGGGAAAGTTAAGGATATCAATTTCTAGATAATACAATATAGATTAGAGATGGAAAGATAATGAATAAAATTATTTATGTTTTATAATACGTGCGAAATAGGAAACTTCAATTGATATTATTAATTGGGTCTGACTTGCCCATATTCATGTGACAAATTTTACACTAGTTTTGAAACACTAGTTGGTTATTTTTTTTGTCGAAAATAGAATGTAGTAAGATAGTATTTTCCCTATTATTATTATTATTATTATTTTTATTTTTATTATTATTATCATCATCATCATCATCAGATTTTCAGTTTTTGCTTTTATCTGCCCAGTAAATGAAAGGAATAATTTTAAGTTATCAAACTTTATAAGGATAACTTTGAAAGTAAAACTTTCTCTTACTTTTCCAGCTAAGAATGAAATTTAGAACTATGAAATCTTTACAAAAAGTTCCCCTACGTGTAAACAAAACCTATATCAAAACTTTTAGTGAGAACTGTTGCGTAATGTAATCTGGCATAAAAACTTTTTAAGCCTGCACTGAATAGGTGATCTATGTAGGAATACCTTTACCAACTTACTCTAACAACCTATCCATGATGAGCTGCTTTAATAACAAAATACTCAGTTCTACATAAAATTATGATTAAAAAAATCATGTTAAAATTTTCATCAATATTTAAGAAACTAGGAAGAAAGTGATATTGTATTAAGTTATAGCATTGCTTACAACTACAACCGATCAAAGAAATAGAAAATCCTTGTGGAAAGAACCTTTAATAATCCGATCCCCGTTTCTATTCTAAGTTATTCAGTTTACTATATAAAGGTTTCAAAAATTCTTGATTTATACCAGAAATTATTTGCCATATTACGTAGATGCAGTTCTAAATTTAAAGGAAAATCTCAGAAGCGAGCGGCCCATAGAAGTACAAAAGAGATAGTATTTGTAAATATGTTATTAATACATTTTTCGTTTCATTTGATTCATTACACTTTTGGAACATTTTTATTTTGTATTGTTTAAAAAGAAGCAACTTCTTTTCTTCGATTAGACATGTTATGAACCACTATTAGCATTTTGCACAGCGAATCCAGGAGGGTGTAAACCTTAATATAATGACACCGGCAGCGTCAAGATGAAAAAGAAGGAAATTTTCTCCTTTTTTTCGACCATAAAAGTAAATAGCTTTTGAAAACATATAACTTGAAAGATCATATGTAAAAAAACTGTTCTTGTGTGTTTATATGATTTTTTTGGATTTATATATTGTATAGCTAATACGTGTATTTCTTTGAAACAAAGCTGCATCTGTTATACTTGACAGCAACGTTTCTGGAACCCAGTACGTCACAAATGCGGAAGGAGAAATCGGTAAACACAAAGCCTGTTGGGTTGTTAGTCTGTGTAAATAAAATCGGCGGTTTCACGTCATGCATTACCATGGCAACACAGAAGAAATACATGGAGAAAAAACTCAAGGTCAACCGCCGATTCTATTTACACAGACATAGGAGGAGTTTCGGTACGCAAATCGGGATTGAAAGGCACTATAAATACATGAGTTTATCATATTTATAGTGCACACAAAATAATCAAAATAATCGTATTTTTAAATTGATGTTCTTTATTTCACTCAAAATTCAGACACCGCGATGGGAACTACTTTGTTTATTAGTGACGTCGTAGGGTCAACTTAGGTTGCTGTTTAGTATAGCTCTAAAACAACTTTGTTTTAGGTTAACATTTTTCAATCATAGACCAATAGTTTTTGTTCTCAAGTATTTCTAGGATTGGTTTTATGTTTGACTTTTATTTATTAAGAAAACTTTTTTTATCTTACGACCAACCTGGTATGTATTTTTTTTCCTATCATACCAACAGAATGGTAAAGAGGGTCTATCTGATGGATATATAACAAGGTTTTAGAGAATATCCAAAACTATTTTCGTGAAATAAATCACATTTCCTTTTAAATATTGTGTTTAACTTGCTTTAATTAATTACTTTTTCAGTGCATAGTCCATCAGTGAAAAAAATCTAACCAGAAATATTATACTACGGAAGATTTTTCAACAGTTTTCCTTTGTGGTCTAATATAATAATTTGTAATCTAATATAATAAAAGTCAATGCTTTTGTGTATGTTTCCTTCCTATCTGCACCAAACTTGGTACACGTACGTAAAAACCTCCCAGAAAAACTTAGGCAATGTTTCTGAGTTCTAGACCGACCCCTTGACCCTCTTTTGACAGTTGTTATGGTCATGGTATGGGGTATGGAGTGACTGTATTTCGTAAGAACTTTTATCTTCCACCCCTCAATTGTACAATAGTTTACCTACCAATTTAATTCATACAAATAGTTACTCAGTTTACAAAAGAAATCTTATTGAATTTTTATAATAAACATCGACGACCTGGGCACGAAATTTTTTATTTCCCCTTGGCGTATAATATATCCTTCCTATGTTCATTTTTATTTTTCTTTAAATTCTGTGAATAAAGATTGTTGCATTATTATTACCTAATAAATTGCTCCACCTAATAGTAACAAATAAGTGAAGGTTACTCGTACTCTCATGGCTCAGTTGATAAAGTGTCATACCTGAAGGCACAGATTAAAGGGATGACCCTACGAGTAGTTCTGGGTTCGATCCCACCTTTGGTGTTTAATTTTCCTGAAAATGTGAAAACATTTTAAATTCTAATAAATTGTTCTCCCTATTAGTTACAAATAAATGATGGGTATTCGTACTCTCATGTCTCAGTTGGTAGAGTATAATACCTGAAGGCCTAGATAAAAGGGGTGACCATACAAGAGTTCTGGGTTCAATCCCACCTTTGGGATTTAATTTTCCTGAAAAATGTAAAACATTTAAAAGTCTAATAAATTATTCCCCCTATTAGTTACAAATAAATGATGGGTATTCGTACTCTCATGTCTCAGTTGGTAGAGTATAATACCTGAAGGCCTAGATAAAAGGGGTGACCATACAAGAGTTCTGGGTTCAATCCCACCTTTGGGATTTAATTTTCCTGAAAAATGTAAAACATTTAAAAGTCTAATAAATTATTCCCCCTATTAGTTACAAATAAATGATGGGTATTCGTACTCTCATGTCTCAGTTGGTAGAGTATAATACCTGAAGGCCTAGATAAAAGGGGTGACCATACAAGAGTTCTGGGTTCAATCCCACCTTTGGGATTTAATTTTCCTGAAAAATGTAAAACATTTAAAAGTCTAATAAATTATTCCCCCTATTAGTTACAAATAAATGATGGGTACTCGTACTCTCATGTCTCAGTTGGTAGAGGAGTATAATACCTGAAGGCCTAGATAAAAGGGGTGACCATATGAGAGTTCTGGGTTCGATCCCGCCCTTGGGATTTAATTTTCCTGAAAAGGTAAAACATTTTAAAATCCAATAAATTGTTCCAATACAGCAAAATAGTAGCAAAAATTTGTAAGGGGGTGGGGGAAATTTTTTCTCTTGAAAACGGGGCGGTGGTCCCAAAAAAGTTTGGGAACCTATGATTTAAACGAAGGTGATATTTCAACTACCACCTGCAAGTGCATGCGAGGGGTATGTAGGGAAATATATTTTTCCTTTGGGGGTACAATCATAAAAGGAAATTGTGAGGAATTAGATTCATTCCCCTTGTGTGTGAAGGCGCGGTGTGTAGACGTTTTCGCAAGCGCAATATTTTTTGGATATATTTCCTGATAGCTCAGTGTATTTGCCGAACTAAAATCGGAATGTCTAAAGATGAGTTTTCAGATTTTTTTTGTATTTTGTATTTTAATTTTGCTGGTATGCACCCTGAAAAGCCTCTTTATGACCTCCCTTAGATTATTACGTATTCGGGTTCAATTCCTTTATTTGCCCCGTTTGCCGTTTAAAATGACCAAGGTGTTTTGGAAGCCAAGTTGTCACATATTGTCCGAATTTGTTTGTTGTCAATGATATTACATAGTGGCCAACATTTGAAAACATAAATTAGGGAGATTTTCACACAAATTAGGGAGATTTTTACAAGATCTAATTTTGTTAGAAATACATCAGTATACTTCTCCAAGACTTTCTTAAAACTTATTATTTTTTGAATTTTCATGTCCTATGATAAATTTGCCTTATGAATATTTGATAGTATGTACAATTTAAAACATCAAGGTTTTTTTTCAACTTATTTTAGCAAAATTGTTGAGAATTTTTTTTACCAGAATCTTGAAATTTCTCAATTGATTTAAACATCTAAAAAAAAAATTGAGCCTTGAAATTTGTGAAACCGGTTCCTGCATTTTCCCCATACTTCATAATAGGATGGGTAATAAAAAGTCGTTTTGAAATTTCTTGTATATTAAAATGTAGATGTTTTTACTTTTAGGGAACTCTTTTCTATGAAAATTTGCTAGAGAAGCAGGAATTAACCCATGACTTCAAGCTCTCCGAAGTTTTGGAAATGGAGATTATCAGTTCGACTTGTATGCCCGAAGGCTTGAGATGCGTTTTGACTAGTGTGCAGAAGACCTTAACATTCTTAGGAGATTTAGCTGATTATAAAGAAAAAGTTACAGAGACCGCTAATAATGGCAAAGCCCTACGGTAAATATAATGTTCTAATGGTTTTGATTCATTGATTTGGTTAGTGACAATTGTTCAGTTAAGTTTAACAAAGTGCTTTTGATGCCAATTTATTTTAAAAATCAACTTTTAGCTAATTTATAAAACATTTGTATTTTACATTAATTTTGTTGTAAGGAACTTCACTCCAAATTATAACTTCATCCAGTTTTTTTTAACGATTTTAATAATCTATACTAAGCATTTCAATAACATAATTCATATGGCTCCATTCCTTATTAATTTTGCATGCAACTTTTTTGTTCAAAGTAAGAAGCCATTACATATGAAAAAATTCTATTTTAGCTGGTGCTTAAAAGCTATGCATTTGAGTTTACTTAAGAAGAAGAAGAAACTTAGGAAAATTCTTTGATCGCCAAAGAGGAGAACCCGAAGAGAGAGGTATTACCTGCAATTTTGTGCCATGTGGGCCTGTGAAGAAGCTGTGGTTTCAGTTTGGAATCTTATCAGGTTGCAGATTAGTTTCTCACCTCAACCTCATCTGAGATACCACGACACATACCATGTAAACTGTTGTTTTTTTTTAAAAAAAATTAAAGTTGCTGTTTGTTCATTTATCATGCTTCAATCATTTCATCTGATAACAGTAAAGTGTCAATGTTTCTGGAATGCATGCTTCTATTTTCTTTTTACCTCATTTTTTATGAAACTTTCTAGATTTTAGATTGTATTATCATCATCCGAAAACCAATTTGAAATTTGTGACTGAATGGCTGAAAAATTTAAATTGAAACACGCTTCAAATTTTGTATTAATTAACGCGGATCAAAAATTTCATTTTACGAATGTATCTATCTAATTTAAATCATATTTCAATCCCAAAAATGGAGATTTCATAGCTCCTATTTTCTCTTGTTTTCCCCTAAAAACATTAGTTTTGTATATTGGGCCAATAAATCATTCAATTCTAAAATTTGTGATAATTTGATTGAAAAGCTCTTAAGCCTAAAATAATAAAATTATTAATTATATAAATATTATTTTTCCAATTGTGCTATATTTTAATGTAAGTTTTTAAAAATTAGTTTTGAAAAACATTTTTAACACCTCGTCTACACTATTTTTATGTGGCACTTATTTTTCTTAAGTTTCAAAGAGAGAAATGGTTTTTTTTTATTTTGGCACTGTTTAGAGTTGCTTTGCAAGATTTTGGCAAGACTTCAAATTTGCATAACTCAGGGTAGCCAAAGTGGAGGTATATGTAACTATATATGAATAATTTTAAATTCCTTTTTTTTATTTAAAATTATTTCAAATATTTGTAAATGATTTTTATTCTTGAATGCCATTCAGTTTTAAAGATATTATTGTGATAAGATTTGCATTATAATTGTTCTGTCATTGTGTATGACATTTTAATGATGACCTCATTGTATATATGCTCATCTTGAAGACTGTGCTAAGATGTATATTGTAATTGTTTTTTTCATTGTGCATGCCATTTTGATGATGATCTCATTGTGTATATATACTCATCTTTATCAATTTATTAAATTTTTACCTTTTAAACCACTAGACTTCTCTTTGTTTATTCTTTTATTGCAGTAAGAGGGCCTATTTTTCTCACTCAACAAAGTTACAAGTAATAAAAATGTATAAAACAAGGAATAAAATGTAGCAAAAATTACGAATAAATTGAAAATAATTTATTACTGAAATAGAAATTAAAATACTTCCACAGTCTTTGAATGACCACCATTTTATAGCAATTTTAATAGGGCATTAAAAATTCCTTTTGTGGATTCATTGGTGTCATCAGCAAATGAATATTGAAGCTGACGGCCTTTCGTGGGAGATACATGAGTTAAAACTTAAAAAAAAAAAATGAATTACTGAAATGTTAAAAAATAGGAGAAAAAGGTTGGGTGGAATAAAAAATCCTTGAAAATTCCGTGAAGGAATTTGTAAATGGTCCCTTCTTCAGAGTGCAGGGGATTTCAAAATTTGCTATTGAAGAATCGCATTTTTTCCAGAAAATTATTCTAAACAAACTGATAAATTTATTAACATACATATACTTAATTACATAAATAGTCTATTATTATTGGTAAGTAAAAATATCTATTTGATTGCTAATGTGATTAATTATCTTCAAAAACCGTAAAATAAGCACTTAATTAAATCCTAAGAAATAGTTAATCATAAATAAGGAAAAAAACAATGAAATGTATAAAAACTTTTTTCTTCAGATTTTAAATTCTATTTTTAAAAGTGTAAAAGAATGAAGTATTTAGAGGAAGAAAACTAGAAAAGTATCTTATAGCTCATAAAATATTTCTTTCTCCGTGAGAGCTTTTTATTACCTTTGTTCCATTTATGATCAATGTCAGCGCTTGTCCATCTACTATTCAAAAATTCCAAGTTGGCATAGTGATTTAACTGGAAAAATACGATCTTATACCGAACTGATTCAGCATTCAGGCTGAGAGGTTTCTTGCAGCTTCTTCACTGCATGGCAAAACTAAATTGCTCCAAGGTCAAGGGTGGGTTAGGGTAATTAATTATCCCCATACTATAATTAAATATAACTAACTAATTAAAGAATTATTGCATATTCGAAGGACCATTTACACACTATGATAGACGTTTTCATAAAAGTGTCTTAGTGTTAAATATTAGAGGCAAAATTCAAAAATGTTTTTCCTACTTTTTTAAAAAAGTTAAACTAAATTTGTAGAAAGTTGAAGAATTGGGACAAAAAATATTTTTAGTTGTAAAAACTGTCCGCTAAAATTGTTGCATGGTGCAATTTGTGAATGGTTTGTAAATTAATTTTGAAATATGTTTTTTAAGTAGCCCAAATTTTAAAAACTTGTATGAATAAAGTGGAGGTTAATGTTAAGTACTACTTTTATTTCTAAAACTAAGAGAAGTTTTACTATGAAATTTATATGAAAATATGCGAAATATTTACTGTAGATTTCAAAACCGTCGTTATATTTGAATCGCCACTTTGAAAAAGGGAATAAGTCCAAAAAATGAGAAATTCACTTTTTGTGCTCAAAAAAATCTCCAAGCTTTGCTCTACACATGAATGGAAAGAGGAAGAAAATAACTACCCCCTAATAGGCAGATTATATCCCCTTGAATTTGCAAAATCGATGTCCATTCATTTGCTCTCAATTTGAAAGTGTTTTAACTTATTTTTTATCCAGGGAATGTATGTTCTAATATAATACTATAATATAATGGAGTAATATTCACTTACTCCATTGATACTTCCTTAATGACCGAGTTTCATAATAATTTTGAATTTTATTTGTCTCAGTCTTTCTATTTTTCACTTTTGTACTGTGAGCTAAGCAGAAATATAATTTAAATGTCAATTTAAGTGGTTTTTAAGATTTTTTCCAATTGAAATTTCATAAGGTTGAATAGGGGAATAGGTCCATCTCTGTTTTCTAAATAGTGTCTTGAACTTTCAGTAAAAATTTGGTGGTTATACAACGGAAATCCAATTACTTATACAGTCCCCCCCCCCCGATTTTCTCAAAACTTGGTTTTTGGACTCAATTCCCTTTTTCAAGCAGACGATTCATTTTTCTATACCATCAACAAACAGTAAAGAGAATATGTAACTATATATGAGAATATGTGTGTATGTATGAGATGAATAGAGAATTGTCTACATCTAAAAGACACCGGAAATAACTTCCTTTAGAATCCGAACTGATTGATCGAATACCCGACATCTCCGGTCAGTTTACAACCTTATCATAAAACTGTCAATCACAGCATCTTTTACAAGGGTAACACCCCTCTCTATCGCAAATCTTTTGACACCTCCCTTCCGTGGGCTGTGGAAATATGTATTTAAAAATAGGGAAGTAGGAAGACTTTATGTAATGTTGTTAATTTTTTAAAATAAATTCTGGGATTTTAAAGTCAATATAGGAAGTTTATTTGAATGGTACTACATCAAATTTTAACTTTTTTTTAGACGTAAAGGTAAAATGTTCCTCTTTAAAAGATAGTGTTTTCAAATCCTTCAAAAACAATACATTTATGGATTGGCTGCAAGGGGAAATTTTTAATTGTAAAATCTTAAGGCAAGCGTAAGGGCCAATTAAATAATTCTGAATTCAGGATCACAAACTTTACTGGAGATCCAAAAATTGGGACATATGAATGAGAACAAAATACATTAGTGAATTAAAAGAAGAGAAGTAATTAAGAGGGATGTTAGTTTCAATATTCAATATTACTTTTTAAACAGATGCCTAAAAATTAAGTTTGTAAGTAAGAATCAGTGGCGTACATATAAATTTATTTCCACCAGTGATTATGAATAGAAAACTAAAAAAAAAGAAAAAAAAGCCGAATATGTAGGGAAATATTAAATTATAGCTTGAATATGTAATAAAAACATGTATAAATAAATCGAAATATGAAAAAATAAATAAAATAAAAGTGGTCTAAATCAATCCAAAATCCCTTGAAACGGGTAGAATTTTAGAGATATCTGCAATATCAGATTTCTGAAAAGATATGTAATTACAAAGAAATCCCAGCCCTAATAAATATCTTTACATTTTATAATTTAAATGGGCGTATTTACCAATATCTAAAAATACCTACCAAGAAAATAGATTTTCTTTTTATACATTTTATTAGAATGTTAACGGTTACTTAATAATTAACACAAGCTATGTCATTTTAAACTGCTATTGTTCTAACATGTGTGTTGACGGATTTCTTAAGTAAGATATGCAAATGCAAATACGCCATTGAAATAAGAATTAGGATACCTCCGTGATTGTAAAAAATAAAGTAATCGCTCCCAAAATTAAAGAATCCTCTTAATTTCTTCAAACTTTGCACATTCTCCCTTCATTAACGTGTTCATATTGTAGAATGTTATTCTTTGTGTGATTTTACATTTTTCTATAAAAATATCGCTTTGAGTTTTTGATGGTTATCGAACTTTCGATGTAAATAGCGACCACGTGGGTTTATTTGTTTACTCACAGTTCCCCTCAAGCGAGGTCAAGCCAGCGAGGAAGAGTATTGCTTGACCACCTTTGTTATCTTATCTCCACGGTAGTGGATTTTCACCTCTTGAATAGGGGGGAGTCACGCTCTCTGGTATCCCATTGAGTCTGGAGTGAGGAATGTGGGAGGGGCCACGCCACACACCTTTGATTTGATTCATTCGCTCCCGTGCGAGTTTTAACACGATTTTCATTTCATTTTTCTAACTTCTTAACTCTTTCATTTAAGGCAGGAAACTTTATTGCATCAATGAATCATTAGAAAAGGGATTTGCTACAAGTTACATCTAATAGCTCAGCTTTCATATTTTTTTTTTCAAAAATTATTAAAGAGGGCAGGGCCGTAACCAGACTTTTGTTTCGGGGGGGGGGTTTGACTCAAATATTTTCTGAGGTACCTCCTTACGGGTACTTTTATATGTTAGGTTTTAGATGACAACACTGTGTTGAAATTTTAATGCACTAAATTTCAAATTGTATAAACAATATGAATTTGAAGTAAAAGGGGGGTCTGGGGAAAATTTTTGGAAATTTGCCCCTCAAAAGAGTGTTTTAGCTCATTTCTGAGACCCTTTAGATTACACTCATAGAGCACCATTCATTATAAGCGGCCGAATTTTCAAGGTAAAAATAAGGTATATTGTAATAAATGGCGAAATGTTAAGGGGGTTTTTAGGTTCCTACTCCAGAAAATTTTTTGAATTTTTCCCCTAAAAGTGGCATTTTAACTCATTTTGAGACACTTTAGGTTACATTAAAGAGGACCACTCCTTGTAAATCACACAAGTTTGAAGGAAAAACCGTATACTTAATAGATTTCAAAATTTCGAGGGGGTTTGGGGGTCCCCCCCCAAAATTTTTTTTTGGAAATTTTACCCTTAAAAGTAGGGTTTTGACTCATTTTGAGACCCTTTGGGTTATACCCGAAGAGGATATCGCTCCTTGTGAGACATAATTTTCAAGAAAAATAGCAGTATAAAAATTGATGTCAAAATTTCGGGGGGGGGTTGAACCCCTAACCCCCCCCCCTTGGATACGGCCCTGAAAGAGGGTGTTAGTAGATATATAATTTAAATTTATGTTCACAAATTAAAGATGGAATCAAGAGAGAGAGAGGAATTATTTAAACCAAAAGAGTCCAACTGGTTACACTGTTTAACATCAGTCAGAATCCCCTTTGTTTTAAGAGTAATAAAGGAAAGTTCAGGGATTCTCTCCCTAAGAAATTTCTGAAAAAATGGGTTTTTAAACTTTTTTGACCACTGAAATAGGATTCTCCGGTACTTAACTTTTAAACAATGTTTAATTTAAATTTTATTTACGTTTTCTGTTTAATATCCCTTAAAAATTTACTATGGGATCAATGGAAACAATTGCTTTGGTTACGGGGCTATAGTCCCGTTTTTAGAAGGGTTCGAAATATTAGGGTTCGGAAAAACATTTCCTTTACAAATTGGTTTTTAAGAGTTAAAGATTTAAATCAGTCGTACAGCGTTTTTGTTGCTCAGAGATAGGTTAGAAGCAAAAAAGACGTTGAGTTAAAAATAGTATTTTATTATCACCCTTCTCCCATACAAGAAATCTTTAAAATTATCTCTTTTTAGTGTGTGCAGTGTGCTTGTCTTCCATACGGACCTATTAATCCAACAGTTCAGAATTTGAAAGACGTTATAAGTTGTTAAGAACTAGGATGTTAAAATCGCTTTCGTTACAAACTCAAGCTACAAAAACCATTTTCTAGATTCTAACCAAAGAGAAAGTTTAAAAAAGAAGGTAAGATACTCAGGGTTTTCTTGGCCGCCTGTTTACTCCTTGTTTTTTAATAGTACTGAAAATCTAAGTATTTTTACGCCTATTGTTTACAGTTTAAACTTTTAAATTATTTTTCTGTTTCTATTGTAATTTACATTAGTTCTTTAACCACTTACATCTGTAAGCCTCATGTTATACTATGTGGAGCATGAGGAGTAGTGCAATAAATTTAAAATATCCCATGCTAAGCTCCCGTTTAGAACTCCTTTCTATCCCCCTTCGTCTGGGGCAACTCTGGAATTTACTAGTGGATTTCAAACCGCTATGGAAGAGCACCGCCCTTCGATGGCTGTGGGAAAATCTTTTGTCCAGGAAGCCACAGGAGGTTTAGCGGGTGACTTTACAAGCCGAACAATGTCCATTGAAGTGATTGTGAGAGCCATTAACCTGACTTTGGGTGTCTTTGCTGGTCAAGTGGTTCAATATTCCCAGAAGAAATAGTTTGAGTATTTTCCCATCTACTAGACATCGTATCATGGGCACTGCACAAAAGATATACGATTCTTGTAAATAAAATCGGGCACAGCTAAGAATAAAAAGGATGTATTAAGGGAGGGGACTGAAGAATTTTTATGTGTAATGTCCATCCTTTAGTAGCCGGAGGAGAAGTTTTAACACGTGATTTTGAGAAAAACCACGCGTTAAACCACAAACTACTTTATCTAACTTTGTTTTGGCCTCCATTTTTTAATATATGTTTTCTCTAGTTATTATTCTAGATTAGTCTAGTTATTATTTCATGGAGCTCAAAGTTAATTTGGTGTTTCCTACAACCTTTGATGTATCTCAACGTTCAAATCTCGAAATTAATTAAATGTCTGTACTTTCTTTTAAAGTTGTTCATTATTTTCGTAATTAAATTTGTTATTAATTATGTAATTCATCAAATTTAATACCGATACAGAGTAAGTAGAAAATATACGAGAAAGCGAGAACTGATTTCCGTTCTACATTATTAATAAAAATGCCATGTATACTCATTGAAAAAAGAACATTATTTCATGATTTAAAGAATTAATTTTTAAAAATATATGATTATATGTTACGTTGGGCATCTTGATGATATTTTGATTTCTTATTAGAATCAAATAGATTTTTTGACAGATTTTTATGCTTTCTCACTTGACAGTTAATTTTTTTAAAAAAGGTTTTATTCAAGCACAAAAAGTTTATTTATTAAGTTGATTTTAGCGCATTTTCGTTTGGCTTTTTCTGGCTTTTTTTGTTAAACTCTGAAATTTTGACTTTTTTTTAGCAGTTTTCCCCATTTTCCACTATTTTTTCTGAAGTTCATAGTCATTAGTAGTTCAAAATAACGTTTTTATTAATTTTCTTAGACAAACGTTTTGTTACTTTGGTGTTGGTTGGCGCAAGTTTACACTTGCGTATGCGCCAAGTTTTTAGCGTTAAAGATGGTTGGCTCTTCCGTGACGTCACCCAATGGAAAGAGGGGTCTCTGCCAATGGCGAGCGTTGCCATTGGCAGAGACCCCTCTTTCCATTGGGTGACGTCACGGATGAGCCAACCTGTTAAAGATAGCTATTATGGTAACCCTAACTCATGTTAAGTGAATGATTTGGCTTCTAAATGTGAAATCCGCTAAACAGCCAAAACTCGCCAAATATACGCAACTCTAAACTTGCGCCCTTTGGGGTGTACTTCCCTTTGTGAGGGCTTCATGAATTTCAGATTCAGAGCAAGCATGGAAATTATTATTTTTTAATAAATATTTTCATTTTTGGCGCATACGCAAGTCTGAACTTGCTCCAAAAATTGAAATAGACGTATTTTTAAGCTATTTTTAGCTTGAGAAAAAATTTGGCTTTTTTTGGCTTTTTTTCGAACCCGATTTGGCTTTGAGTGGGCTCTCTCACCCACAGAGTATAGATTATATAGAGGGTCCAAGCGGCGATTTTACTCTTTCGGAGACAATAGTTCCACCGTTATCGCATAGTGGCGCTGATGGTCCCAGTTGTCAATCGATATCATATCGATATCAAGTGGGAGGGAACAAGTCGGAACGAGTGATTCTGATTGGATATGGAACTTTTTATGGGAATTTCGCAATCACTGTTTTTTTTCCCCAGATCAAGGAACTTTTCCCTTCACTTTCCCTGCCGGTAGTAAACTTTCCCCATAAATAAAAATGGATGATTTGTAGTGTCTCGGTCTCATCAGTAATTGCTCTCGCAGATGTTATTATTTTGCATCGTTCTCCAAGTAAGTCTCATTTAACATTGCTTTATTCAATAACTTAAATCCTATGATTAATTATAAAAATGCTTCTTTTCTAAAAATGTCTTTCTTTTGCTTTTAGAACACCGTTTATGTTGAATTGTAAACAACTTCGTCCAGTTTTGATGATTTTCGTTTGGGAAAGGATAAACTGTAAGTGGGTAATGACTTTTTAATAATTTTCAAATCAATGTTTTAAGAAGCAAGATATGTTAAGAATATTTGTTTATCAAATGAAAAAAGCAAAGGATTAAGACATTACTATAGTAAAAATTTGCCAATTATCAAATGAAAAAAAGTAAACAAAATGGGTGAATTTCCATTACAATGATCCGAAAGTTATTTAGAACTGTAAATGAAATCTTTATTTATTTACTAAATATCGTCTGGTAATACATATATATTTGAAGATCAATTATATGTTATTTAATGTTATAAATGGTTTGCGAGTACTACTTTGTTTCCTGAATTTATTCCTTGAGTTTTTATTAGTATGCAGTTTATTATTTTTATAAAGCAACTTTCCAATAGCTAATAAATTGCAAGTACGTTTCAATGCTATTCTTTACCTTTTGATTATTTACTTCATCACTGAGTTTTGATGAGTTACTTTATTTGTGAAAATGTTATTTAATCTTATATTCGTGCTTTTTGAGTCATGTTTTTATAATTAATTTGGAACTATGCTTCTCTGGTAATTACTGTTGACTTGTAAATCAAGTCTGTATCCCTTTCCCTTATTGTATGTATATTCTTCAGTTTATTGATAAATATATTAAATGAAGCCATGATAAACTTTTTTGCAGTTTTTAATTATTTGAGTAGGTTTAAATTACCTTTCTCAAGTAGTATAATCTAAGAAATGGTTGAAATATGTTTTAATTAAAACTATAACAAAGCATGGTTTGGAAATGCAGGCAATCACTTTAAAATACTTACTTTGAAAAAAATCTGATAAATTCATCAATTTTCAGGGGCTTTTGAATCTGCATTGGTTGAATTCAAAGCTATCAAGAATGATTGCATTATATTACCCTGCACTGACAAAATTGTAACTTTTTCACTTATTGTTATTCAAAGTTATGTTTTTTATGTAAGGGGTTTTAAGCTTAGGTTGAGTATTGTGTGCTTGTGAAAGCAAAAGCCTTTATGTTAGTCAGATACTAAAATAAACAATAATCTGATAAAACATTTTATAAATATAGAAATTATCTACTATCTTAAATTCTATTGTGGAATAGGTTGGCAAAATCCCTGAAGGAAGTCAAGGCACTTCTATGTCTAAATCATTGAAATTACCTGTTAATTTTTTAAAAGGAAAAATGCTTTATTTGCAATGACTTAGAAATCACTACTAATCATTTTTCTTAGTCATATTCTGTTATATTGTAACTGAAATTTTTCCCACTTGTGTCATTTTATTTAATTTCAATTTGTCTTATATTTTTGCATACATCCCTTCAACTAATTGGTTCTTAAGATATCAGAAATGCTATACATAAAATTTGTCTAGTTTTTTGTAATATCTGTAAATATCTGTTCAATAAACTATTTTTTATTACTACTTGCATTCACTGTGTTGAAATTAATATGAAGTAATTATTTTCTATGTTTCTTCCAATCTTTTCACCTAAGAAAAATTATATTTGGGTATAATTTATAGTGTTGTTTTATTTATGGATAATAGAATTGTTTATATTATAAATCACCCTATAGTATTCATTTTACCTCACCTGAAATCCAGTTCAGTTTTTGAATATACCATAGCATAATCTAATGTGAAATAAGTTTAATAAATTTACTACTTTTGAATAACCAAAAAAACCCTAGCATTTTTTTTGCAAAATGCTAAAAAATGCAAACTTAAATCATAATCACTCAGTTAATCAACTCATTGTTTTAGTTTAATGAAAAAAGATAAACTCGCGATAGAAATAGATAACAAAAACTTCAATTGGTGAAAGTAAAATTACAAAGATAATTCAATTTCTAAGTCTAAGAAATTATTCAGATCAATAGCTGTAAAAGGCGATTTCCAATTCAAAAGCCGAAGTTAGAAATTTCCTCTTTCCCCAGCGCATGCTCAAAAGACACACGTAGCTGTTTGAAAACTGGGAAAACAGAAGAAATCTTTTTCCCTTTCTAGCGATTTGAGTGACAGGTGAGGGATGATAGCTGGCCAGGTGGGCGGGGTTAATAGAGAAAGAGGAGGTTGCAGAGAGAGAGATTGCATGCAAATTGTAGAGAGTCAATAACGTTCGTCCTGCACTGTCGTCCTGTTCTCTGGTTAGTTCCACCGTTATCGCATAGGGGCGCCCTCTGCTAAGCTCTATACTCTGTGCTCTCACCTGGCAACCCTGCTCTTGATCTGGCAGCGTTCTCACTTTCACTTGTTGGTCAAGAATATTTGTTCGTGCCTGACTGTGAATTGCCGTTATCGTGAGCTGATTTTATTTGGGGATATATCTAATTTCAAGTAAGTGCCTACTTTGCTTAGTAATCACTAATGTAAACTTAATTTAATATTATGCATATTTTGGCTCGTTTATTAATAATTTCGTATGTTCAAAAGTTTCACGTGGTTATCTGCTTTTCGTATCGGGTTGCACTTTAACTTTAAACTTCTAACATTTTTCATTTTAAGTAATGCTATTTAGTATGTATTATACCCATGCTATATATTAATACATTTATTATATTATTATTTTATTATGATATTAACGTATTTTTTGTTAACACGTGGACTTGTTTATATACCCGCCATTGTTGGATATCGTTGACTCATATGACTTCCGTCACGTTTTTATTCAGTATTTTGAAATCATAAATAGTAATCTATTTAATTGCAGTAAAAAATTCATCAACACAAATATTAAATATTTTAATATCAGCATATATGGGTATATAGTATACTAAATAGCATTACTTGAAAAGAAAAACGCGATATGAAAAGCAGAAAACCAAGTGTAAGTGTTAAATGTATCTTTTAAGTGTTAAGTGCATTTTGTTCCTTTAAATATTTGGGTTATTTTTTCTGAAGTAATTTATAACCATACATCAAGGTCGTATTTAGGCATGTGCCGTAGGGCTGCAGTATTATTTGGGACCATTTTTAATGTGGAGCAGTACAGTATTTTTGCTACCGAGTTTGTATTAGGGTTAGGGAGATAATAGAAACTCAGGGGGATGAAGGGAATTTCCTTTAAAGCTTATTAGGATTAAACCTTTAATTTTATAGATATTTAATGTCAATTTTTTTTTTGGTATTTTATGAGAAATGTAAGAAACAAACATCTTTAAATAGCTTTACGGTGGTTAATGTTTATATCCGAAAAAGTTTGAGAAGTCTGAGAATTTCATTTCGAAAATTGAGTCAGAATTACTTGAGTTATCCTGGGGACAGTTTTAAATGAGACGAAAAAGTTTGTATCAAAATTTAAAGTTAAAAATAACGATTTTTAAAGAAAATGATTAGGTATATTTAAATTATACTTGAACGTGCGATGCTTGACCTACGCTGACGTCACTTTCGCCATGTTCCGCAGGAAAGCTACTTTTCGGAAAACGACTTTTGCGCCCACTTGGTGACATCATCAGGGGGTTTACGCTGGAAGATATCTTTCTCTGAGCACCATGACGTCATTTCCAATAGTCACATCTTTTTCTAATTAAGATCAACATTCCATATAATCTTTTAAACCTTAATTTTTATGCGAGTGTGCTGGAGGGTTGGCCGATATATATCACTTGATATATATCGTGATATATATCACGATACATATCATGATATTTATTCGATTATACCTCCCAAAATTCATTTTTGAATACTTCGTTGTCATGCTGATTAAATTATGAAAAAAAAATTAACCTTGTTATTTCAATTTAATACATATAAAATTGTAAAATCATTAATTTAAAATATAATATTTTATCAAACCTCATCAGATCTTACCTTAGCAACATAAACACAAGTTAGCATAGGAAGTAATGTATTTTACAAACAGTTTTTTTTATTTTGTTTTCTTTGGCCCAAACAATTAATATCTTTCAAATCATAATTGAATACATTGTTCTTCAATTTATTAATTACAGTAAAGCTAAACTTTTTTGGCAACAAATATTTTCTTTGAAGCAGAAATGAGATTATGATACATACGTAGTACATGCATACAATTTTTGGTACAGTGATGTTTTCTTGTAGTTATTATTGACAAATATTCTTTGGGTAATTGAGATTTAATTAAAAGTTCTCTTAAGTAGTAATACTTTGGTTTAGTCTTGTGATCACTTTTAAAATAAACAGTAATTTTCTAGTTTAAATTTAAAAACATCGGATATATATAAAAAAAATCCGATATTTTGATATTTATGTAAATATCATGTGATATTTGCCAACCCTGGTATGCGGCGAGATTATTGTTAAAGTTTTTAAACAGGGACATTTTTTAAAAAATTATCTCCTTGCATATATCATCTTCCATTATTTATCTCTACTAAAAATATATTGAAAACGTAAAAAGTGTTTTAATAATTTGAACTTAAAAAAATAGAGGGAAATTTTAGGCTTTAAGTGGATTTTATAATCATTATGCGAAACGTATTCAAAGATGGTTATAAGAGGTGGTTGATAAAAATTCGATAAGAAAATATTTATAAAAATTTGTACGTTTAATTTGCTTTTATTTTAATGACATCATCAAATTAACAAAGGAAAAACAGTTTTATATGTCTAAAATTTTGCTCAATTTTTCAAAAGCTTGCTCTTTTTTACAAGAGGGCGCCGAGGAAAAATTTTTAGTCAGAGTAGGGGCGCCGCGAGTTAAAAAAGCTTGGTAAACACTGTAGAGGCTAATAAATAATGGTTTAAATGACGCATCTTGTGGGAAATTACACTCGTTCTCGTTCCCAGTGGCGGCTCGTAGCTAAAATTATTGGGGATGCTGCTCCGGTGCTGATTCACCAAGTTGACACCGTATTTTAGGCCAGATTTTAAACAATAAAATTCCAAATAAAACTCTAAAAAACGTGGATAGAGTTAACAGAAATCATACGAAAAAAACGCTTACAGATGTAATCACCAAGCATCATCGTTTCTATTTGACTTTTCCATTCAAAAGATCGAAGATCAAAATCACACTTTCTTTTACTTACTCTATTTTCTATATTTTGAAGTTAAAATTCACAACAGATACGCTAAAAGCACAGAACACACCTTTTTCTTAATAAAACTTTAAAATTAAATTCTTACACGTTATACCATCCATATACGATGAGTTCCTCTTGCACGCCACTAGAATGACTGAAAAATTACATTATCCAAAATAAAATTTGAAGTAAAAAAAGAATAACATAAAAAAGGTAGGAAAAAATAAGATATATTACTAATTTTAAATTCCCTGAATAGATTTATTTATAACTGTTTAAAAAAGAAGTTAGAAATAAAAATGAAATCTATGTTTATAAGATATTTTTTTAACCAATGAGCTGGTACTGGATTTATGATCCTTGACCATGCTGTAGTGACCATCATGCTTACTGTCCCAAAACTCAATTCTTGGGGATGCAATTCCATACTTAATTTTTTCTATAACATCGAAAAAATCAAAAAGAAGGGATGGGAGCAATATAAAATTTTGATTTTACACTTAATTAACATTCAAAAACATGTCACTTACCTATGTGTAAGTCATAAATTACATCTTAAGAAAATAAAATAAGTAAAAAAAAGCTCTTTTAAAAAAACGCTTTTATTAAGGTGTTCTAAAAATTTAAAAATAATTTATTGAGTTTTGTGAAAATGTTCTAAAAATTCAAAAATAATTTATTTGGTTTTGTGAAATATTTTGTTGGGGAGTACAAAATACCTTTTCGGCAAGTAAAAAATAACTGATTTTCTGATCACTAAAAATAAAAGCGTGGGCGCTAGTAATTCACTATTAATTCTATATTCTCTAATCGAAATTTTCTTTTATGTAAAATTCAGTGAATTTCTATTTTTTCTTATAGGCAAAATTCGTTCTATTCTTTCTTTAGCAAGTACCAAAGCTGTAAGAGCTGCACTTATATATTTGGGAAATATGGATCTTTTGGCATTATTACGCCTCCAAAAATTAAAAAATCATCATTTTTAAAGTTCAAATTTTAGTCTAATTTTCAATATTTGGGATATAATTCTCCTGAAATTTGTACTGTACATATAAATGAAGTCTGTATCTTTCTGAGTAAAATGGCTTTGTATTTAAGTTTTTGTTTGAATTTAAGTTAAACCAGTTAGGAGTAAGGCAAGTTAAATTAAACCCTTATGAACGCAAAACTCATAATTTTTCGTAGAACATCGATGGCTGCCATAAAAATTCAACTAATGATAAAAAAATTAAAACTTGTGTTTTTGAACTGTTTAATAATATAAGAATCAACACACAAAAAATAATTCGATTATAAAATGGTCGAGCGACCACATTTGGGTCCTTTGACATGAATCGACCTTACAGACAAAGCTTTGTTTAAAATTTTACTAAAATTTGGTGTTAAAAAGGCTTAGAAAAATAAATGTTTAACAACATGTCAAATATCATGGAATATTAAATAAAAACATTTTCATACAGCAAACCGTCTTTTTTAAATCTTATCCAACTTCTATTTTATAAGTAAGAACTGGAAAAATCGTTTTATATTTGACATAATTTAACTATGTAAAATTACCTAAAATATTGACTGCATTTAACGTCTAGAAATGCATTCAAAATCAAGAAAAGGAACTAGGAGGCACAGTTAAGCTGTTGAAATGAGCCCCAGTTTTTTGTGTTCAAATGTGCCCCTTCTCAATCAAAAAAACTTTAAGAGTGAAAAAAAATTAAAATATATATTTGATATTGATATGGTTTTTTTTTAAATTTGTTCTTGCAAATAATCATTATACCTAATAATTTGAATTTTGTGAAAGGGCCGTTTATATGAAGAGCCGCTCCCATATTTTTACTAGATCGACCCCTGTTCTGTTGACACATCTGAAAATGTAATTTTAAAAATATTTCTGTACTCTAAAATTTATATTAATTTTTATTTGGTCTTTTCAGTGAGCAAGATGGAAAGCTGTAGTTTAAGAAATGGAAACACATCTCCATCTCCCAATATTTCTAATGATGAGAAATGCAGTGGGATTAATTCAGATTCCCAAAGACCGAAGACTACTAGAAGTCGCCGTCGCACTGTGGAGGCCACTCAGTTGAACCAAGGAAGGTTTGCAAAGAAAAATAATGCTGAAACTTGTAAGAAAAGGCACAATTGGTCTAACCATAATGGATATTTCAAAAACAAGTTTATTAAAAAGATTATTAAGAAAAGTATTCGCACACTTTCTGGAAAGTTGGGGAAAGAGATATCTCGTGAAAAGACTGTGAAAGAAATTAGACGTGAGTCAAGAGAAGACTTCTATGGACATTCTCTCCCCCCTCGATCAGAAAAACCGTATTCGAAGATCCACCGGAAGAAAAGTCTACCTAACTACTATGCAAACAGTTTTACTCACGCATGTGCATCCCCACCTACAAATGTTGGGTATATCCCATCACCTACAAATGCTGGGTATATCCCACCACCTACAAATGTTTGGTATTATACACCACCCCCTAGAAATGTTGGGTATATCCCATCACCTACAAATGTTGGGTATATCCCACCCCCTACAAATGTTGGGGATATACCACCACCTACAAATGTTTGGAATACACCACCCCCTACAAATGTTGGGTATATCCCACCCCCTACAAATGTTTGGTATTATACACCACCCCCTAGAAATGTTGGGTATATCCCATCACCTACAAATGTTGGGTATATCCCACCCCCTACAAATGTTGGGGATATACCACCACCTACAAATGTTTGGAATACACCACCCCCTACAAATGTTGGGTATATCCCACCCCCTACAAATGTTTGGTATTATACACCACCCCCTAGAAATGTTGGGTATATCCCATCACCTACAAATGTTGGGTATATCCCACCCCCTACAAATGTTGGGTATATCCCACCCCCTACAAATGTTTGGTATTATACACCACCCACTAGAAATGTTGGGTATATCCCACCCCCTACAAATGTTGGGTATATCCCACCACGTACAAATGTTGGGTATATACCACCCTCTATAAATGTTGGTTATATACCACCACCTGCATATGATTATTTAAGATTTTGGGGCTGAGCGTAGCCAGTGGTGGATTTCAAAATGTGCCGCCTATAGGCTGAACCAAAAATTGCCGCCTATACACTGTAAAAAATTCCCGTAAAATTTACGGTTTTAAACTGGCAGCTGGGTTGGTTGGGGAAAACCGTAAAAATTACGAAGTAAATCCATAAAAACAATGGTGTTTTACCATTTTAATCCATGTTTTTTGTTTCACATGGTAAAATACCGTAGTTTTTATGGATTTACTTCGTAATTTTTACGGTTTTCCACAACCAACCCAGCTGCCAGTTAAAAATCGTAAATTTTACGGGATTTTTTTACAGTGAGCACATAATGTCAAAATAATTTTACAATCTTAGCTGCAAGTAAAAATGGGGGTCTGTGGGTCAGCTCTATAGGGTTACCATATACGTTTTGGTTTACCCAGGACTGTCCTGAGTTTCGGAGGCTGTCCTAGGAAATGTCCTGGGTCCCAAAATGTCCTGGGTTTTCGTAATTTTAAGACTGGACAAAATTTTTTATAAATTTTCGGTAAAGATTTTCGAACTGCATTTTTTTACCTACTTATACGGCTTCACTTTACTCATATTTAGACTGCTGAAAGGGACAGACTCTCTATTTGTACTGTCAAACACCTTTTAAATGTGAAAATTAACTCTGAACTTAATTGTTGTGAATTTTATGATTTAATTAAATCTAACAAAGAATTTTTGAAAAAAGTGTTGTCAAGTGAAAAGTGCAAATGATTAAATAAAGTATGTTATTTCAGTTTAAATGTTTAATTTATTTTTAGTTTCTGTGTTTATTTAGCTTTTAATCTTTGATGGACCAATAGGTATAGGTCGACAAAGTGTCCTGGGTTGAGCTCAAGAAAATATGGTAAGCATAGTTAGCTCCAGATTAAGTGAGATCCAGATTTTTAAATTGGCCTATAAAAGTAGTGATTTAGTTGATTTTGAGACCCTTTGGGTAACATTTGAAGAGAACGGTTCCTTGTAAATTCCGGTCAATTTTCAAGGGAAAAAATTATAAATAGACGTCAAAATTATGAGGGGGCTGGGGGTCCTCCCCCAAAAAAATTTTAAAATTTTCCCCTTTAAACTAGTGTTTTAACTCATTTGAAACCACTTTGGGGAACACGCAAAGGGAACCGTTTCTTGTAAGCGGCAGAATTTCCAAAGGAAAAACACTGTGTAACAGACTTCCAAATTGTGGAGGGGGTTTGGGGGTTCTCCCTCAAAAAAATTTTTGAAATTTGATCCTCAAAATAGTGTTTAAGTCCTTTTGAGACTTTTTGAAGTCTTTCTTTTGACTCTTCTCCATGACAATTTTTTATATGTTCCGCGGACCGAAACAAATGGAGAGGCGGGCTGGAGGTTGCCCATATGTCTAAACAAAGCATTGAATAATAGATTTGTTACTTTGTGCTGAATCAAACTACTCAAAACGTCTGGGTGGGTGTTGGGATTTTGGTTATCTGAAGAGAGCGTTCTTCGTCTTTCCAGTGCTTGTGTTTCCTTTCTCTTCTTTTTTTTTGCGGAAAAAAAATTCCACCGTCAAAAATTTGCCGCCGTAGGTATAAAATATAGTTCAGCTTTTAATTATTATCTTTTTACGTGTTTCTTATAATACTGAAGAATTTTTTGCGAATAGAACTGATACATGTAGGGGAAAGTGGGGGCAAATAGATATTTTTCCGTATTATAAATATTTTAGTAAAGATTTTTACATCATTGATTGGTAACAGGTTTCTCTTCACATGAGAAAACCGTGTAGCATCCCTTCCATAACCTGTGAAATATAAGTTTAGAGCTCTGTTCTTAATCGGTTCGGATTATTTCATTTTAGTGGTAGTGGTTTTTAGTCACCGCTTTTTAAATTAAGTGAAAAGTATTAAGTTGAGCAAAAATATTTTCACAGTTACGGGATCCATGTCCTGCGTGAGAAGTGTTTCTCTTCACATGAGAAAACAGTGAAGCATCACTTCCATAACCTGTGAAATATAAGTTTAGAGCTCTGTTCTTAATCGGTTCGGATTATTTCATTTTAGTGGTAGTGGTTTTTCGTCACCGCTTTTTAAATTTAGTGAAAAGTATTAAGTTGAGCAAAAATATTTTCCCAGTTACGGGATCTATGTCCTGCGTGAGAAGTGTTTCTCTTCACATGAGAAAACAGTGAAGCATCCCTTCCATAACCTGTGAAATATAAGTTTAGAGCTCTGTTCTTAATCGGTTCGGATTATTTCATTTTAGTGGTAGTGGTTTTTAGTCACCGCTTTTTAAATTAAGTGAAAAGTATTAAGTTGAGCAAAAATATTTTCACAGTTACGGGATCTATGTCCTGCGTGAGAAGTGTTTCTCTTCACATGAGAAAACAGTGAAGCATCCCTTCCATAACCTGTGAAATATAAGTTTAGAGCTCTGTTCTTAATCGGTTCGGATTATTTCATTTTAGTGGTAGTGGTTTTTAGTCACCGCTTTTTAAATTAAGTGAAAAGTATTAAGTTGAGCAAAAATATTTTCACAGTTACGGGATCTATGTCCTGCGTGAGAAGTGTTTCTCTTCACATGAGAAAACAGTGAAGCATCCCTTCCATAACCTGTGAAATATAAGTTTAGAGCTCTGTTCTTAATCGGTTCGGATTATTTCATTTTAGTGGTAGTGGTTTTTAGTCACCGCTTTTTAAATTAAGTGAAAGGTATTAAGTTGAGCAAAAATATTTTCACAGTTACGGGATCTATGTCCTGCGTGAGAAGTGTTTCTCTTCACATGAGAAAACAGTGAAGCATCCCTTCCATAACCTGTGAAATATAATTTAAGAGCTCTGTTCATTATCGGTTTGGATTATTTCATTTTAGTTGTAGTGGTTTTTTAGTCACCGCTTTTTAAATTAAGTGAAAAGTATTAAGTTGAGCAAAAATATTTTCACAGTTACGGGATCTATGTCCTGCGTGAGAAGTGTTTCTCTTCACATGAGAAAACAGTGAAGCATCCCTTCCATAACCTGTGAAACATAATTTAAGAGCTCTGTTCATTATCGGTTTGGATTATTTCATTTTAGTTGTAGTGGTTTTTTAGTCACCGCTTTTAAAATTAAGTGAAAAGTATTAAGTTTAGCATAAATATTTGGCCTGGAACGGGATCTATGACCTGTGTGAGAAGTGTTTCTCACATGAGAACACAGTGAAGCATCCCTTCCATAACCTGTTAAATATAAGTTTAGAGCTCTGTTCTTAATCGGTTTGGATTATTTCATTTTATCGGTGTAGTGGTTTTTAGGCACTGCTTTTTAAATTAAGTGAAAATTATTAAGTAGAGCAAAAGTAATATATCTATAATGGGATCTATCTGTGTCTTGCGTTTGGAATGGCTCTATTAATATAAAGTAACAGTCAAGCCATTCTTTCCATAACCTGTGAAATATAAGTTTAGAAGTAATTATGTTCTTAAACGGTTTCGCATTAGTGGATGTGGTTTTCAGTCACCACTTTTTAAATTAAGAAAAAAATATTAAGTTGAGCATCTTCATTAACTCTTACTGAAATTTTGTTACCACTTAAAAAATTAGGATAAAAATCCTAGGTTAAACGAAACGCCTGGGTTGGTGGTAGGGGTTTGTGGATGGTAAGATTTATTACTGTTCTCCTCATTCATAAGACTCTTACATTCTTTCAGTTTCCGTCGTAGGGAAAAGAGTGTAAAAGTCATCAAAAATAGTAATATTTTCAATTAAATTTACTGTTACGGTTACAGTTAACGTTGAAAATTAGAAAAATTAAGACCCCCCGTGAATTAAGCAGGAAAGTTTATAAATACCAATCAGTATTTATTTCCGAGTGCTATACCCGCTGAGAAGGCTCAGATTCGATCTGAGGGCCTTTCGGATGGCAGTCTGGTGTGCTAACCACCGAGCCATCCGTTCCTGCAGCTGCGACAGTCTTGTAATTAATTTGAAGTTGATACTTCACCATTTAAAAAAAAACAGAAAATATTGCCGAGGATCGAACCCGAAACCCTTTGTGCATGATTGTCACCTACCTCAGATGGCAGTGCGTTAACCAACCGTACCATCCGTTCCTCTGGTTTATTTTAATTATTTAAAGTTAATACATAAATTCAAAATTTGAAAAAGTGGTAGGCAGGCTTTGAACCCGGGTCCTTTCGATTTGCAGCATCACGATCTTGACGTCCAGGCCATTCGCTTACAACTCTCCGAGAAGTTTAAAGCTACGGGAGATTATTAATTTCGATATTGTAAATAATAAGAAACATGCAGTGTGTGTTATTCAGGTCTTATTTTTCTTAATTATGTTCATAATTTATTTTTTGTATGAATTTTGTATATCATCCTGTGTCAACCTGCAACCTGACCCTCATGTGTGACAACTCTATGTTCACTAACACTTTTAGGGGTTCCATAGAAACTATCTATATAGTTCCATAGAAACTATTATCATAATTTTGAACTAAATTTTTTATGGCCTTAAAAAATCCCTAAGACTGAAGGATGCTAAGACTGAACACCATTTTTATTCCGATTTTTTTCTTTAATTTTCAAAAGTGTACTGACTTTTTGCCCACCCTGTATTCATTAAAACATGAAAAAAAATTTATTGACATGAAACAAATTATTGACAACAAATTGAGTTCATATAGCTCATTATAGAGATAGGAGTGTTGTGTCATTATCCCTGCAAGAAAAATAATTGATAAGCAGGTAACAAAATGGTATGACGGCTTTTTAATATTTCAAAATACATTTCAGCCAGGCGCGGATTCAATGCTTCGAATCACTTCACTCACACACTTCGAATCACTTCGGAAAATGCCCCCTCCTTGGGCTGAAAAAGAAAGGGAAAGATGAGAAAAAGAGAGAAAAAGCGTAAAAAAGAAAGTAGATTTTGAAGACCAAGAATTTTTTTTGTAATTTAAAAAAAGATAATTATTTGTTTCTTCTTCTTACCCTTTTTTCTCTTCCTTTTCCCTTCTTGGCCCCTTTTTTTAGTCTATTTTGCGTGCAAAGGTAGAGGTGATCCTCAAAAAGTGCCCTCCCCTTGGAGACCTGCTGGATCCGCGCCTGAACAGGTCTAGGAAACATTGTAGCATGGAATATCTGTCATGACAGAAAATAGCCAAGTTTGTGTTCAACAAGCCATAAACAAGACAGTTTTAGATTCTACAAATACTGGAGTATAAGAAAATATTACTTAAAAAGTATTGAATTACAAGTGTAAATAACTATTTCTAGAAAAGTAAATTTTCACGTTGTGGGCGCTAATGGGACATGAGTTGTGGGGACTAATGGGACAACTTAATGTGGCTAAATATTTCTTTAAAAAGAACATTATAGTGTTTATTTGACTTTTCATACTTAATTAGGTTGGATGAAAATAGAATTCATTACCAAAATTTAAAACTAAAAAAGAGCTAAATTAGTAGGGCCGTTAAAGGGAAAAAAACACTCGAATTGTTCAGATTGTGATAAAATCACCAAAATTGCTGGAGGTATAGTTTAAAACATGCTGAATCCAAAATCGACCGGAAGCACTCTGACGGAAGCGTTGTTTTGGACTTCCGGTCAGAAACAAAATGGCCGCCCGCGGGCCTATTTTCGGTTGTTTTAATAATAAAAAAAAAATTTTGGTGACGAATATTATGTTTTAAAGGTCAAGGATCATGATTATGATACCAAAATGTGCAATTTATGTATAAAAAATTGATTAAATTCAATAAAATCTCTAAAATAGTGTGATAGAGTCAATCGGTAGGTTTTTTCTCAAAACATTGGTAAAGAAGTTTTTATTTCGACGGTTTTACATGTTTTTGAGGTGCCGATTCCGAATATCAAGTTTGCTGTCACGTGGTAGGTCGGCTTTGTATAAAAAAATTTCAAAACATTTCAAAAAATCTTAAAATGTTTTTCTCTATCTTCAGATTTTTGCTTATATTTCAAAAACTATAACTTTTTTGAAGATGATCTCATTTACAAAGTTAAAGTAAAGAAAATTTACAATAAAATTCACTATTAAGCTTCCATTTTCTGAAGAATAGTAGTTCAGTTATAGAGTGCTGAAAAGCAGCTATTCTTTTGTTCTTCTGCAATTAATTATTGCACTTAATTTCCTTAATTAATTAAATTATTAAATATGTTATTTTACTCGGAAAATACAACAAAATACAAAATCTATGTATTCAATTATAGGAATGTTTAAATGTACTGATATTGTATTTGTTCTCATATGGTGTTGATTCCGAATTTAATAAGGTTTTTTTTTATTTAAAAGGTCACTCTAAATCAAAAATTGCCACAAATTTTTCTCAAAAAGTGCAGTGCACCAAATTTTAAACACATAAAATTTCTTATAACAAGCATATTAGTTCAATTTTATCTTTTGACAAGCGGTATCGCCGCTAGAGCTTTCTAAAGAAAATTTAATTTTTTTTCTTTCAATAAAGTGACGAATGCTTGCTATTTTTCCACTAAATCTGTAAATAAATAAAAATTATTTTCAAACATTTTATACCAAATGAAATAACATTTAATTTCTACACATAAAGTTTTACTGCACTTTTTAGAGAAACTATAAGTTTTGTGAAAATTACGAAAAACTAATAATTAAAGTAAAAATTTTGAGGCAATTTTTGATACCTAATATTTAATAATTTAATATTATTTTTTTGACCATGCTTAGTCATCAATTGATCTGAAATATTTTTCTTAATGGTTAATACACCAAACGTAAACAGGTGGAGATAAACAGGTAGGAAGGTCCGTTTTGGCTGCAAGGCGCAAAACACTTTATTCGCGATTTTCGCTTATCTCCTTCCCCCTTCTCTGTAAATGATAATGTAGGGCACTATTTTAGTGAGGAATAAAATTCTCTTTCACGTGACATAAAAATTTGTTGATGTTATTTGTTTTCTAGCGGGTGGAAACGTATGTTTGTCACTTTTTTGCAGAAGAAAAAAAGAATAGCTGCTTTTCAGCACTCTATAACTGAACTACTATTCTTCAGAAAATGGAAGCTTAATAGTGAATTTTATTGTAAATTTTGTTTACTTTAACTTTGTAAATGAGATCATCTTCAAAAAAGTTATAGTTTTTGAAATATAAGCAAAAATCTGAAGATAGAGAAAAACATTTCAAGATTTTTTGAAATGTTTTGAAATTTTTTTATACAAAGCCAACCTACCACGTGACAGAAAACTTGATATTCGGAATCAGCACCTCAAAAACATGTAAAACCGTCGAAATAAAAACTTCTTTACCAATGTTTTGAGAAAAAACCTACCGTTTGACTCTATCACACTATTTTAGAGATTTAATTGATTTTTAATCAATTTTTTACACATAAATTGCACATTTTGGTTTCATATTCATGATCTTTGACCTTTAAAACATAATATTCGTCACAAAAATTATTTTTTTATCAATAAAACAACCGAAAATAGGCCCGCGGGCGGCCATTTTGTTTTTGACCGGAAGTCCAAAACAACGCTTCCGCCAGAGTGCTTCCGGTCGATTTTGGATTCAGCATGTTTTAAACTATACCTCCAGCAATTTTGGTGATTTTATCACAATCTGAACAATTCTTCCCTTTAACGGCCCTACTAAATAGTTTTTTAAATTGGACAAATTTTAAGAGCAAGAAGTGTTTTGAAGCTAAAAGTATTAAAAGAGGTTGGGGTTTCTTTTCTCAAGAAGTTGGAAAAAAATAACATAACTGAGCTCTAAATACATTTCGATGGACAAATGCGACCCTTCCGAAATAATACTTACAGAAAAAATGCATCTACCCATTTGATAGCTCCTTTTATTTTAATTAATTGTATATTTTAAAGAAAAAACTAAATAATTGCTGAATCGGTAAAACCATATGGCGATAAACTATTTCCCCCAACTCGAGTTTCTACTGAAGATGTCATTTTAAAGTCCCTTACCTTTTGAATTTTAAGTCAGGGGGTCTACTTCTAAAGGGGTTCTTCCCTGAAAATGTTTTGAAAATTAGACCCGAAAAAACTGGTTTTCAGCACATTTCTGCAATAAAAACCACAGAGTACTAGAACAGAGAGTCCACGGCCATAGGCCATAATGGAAATCGAAAATCATGACATCTTGTTACAGGTTGGGAGAATCGTGGCGCTGGGATCGCACTAAACTCACTAGCGTCTGGATCCAGTCTGAATCGTTCGCCGGCTGCCTATGGGAGATCGAAAACACCTTTTTGCGTATGCGCTGAGTTCTAATTTGGCGAGAGTTCTAATTTGGCGTTCCAGACTCTAGGGTGGCGCCCTCACATCAGTAACGCATTTGAAAATAGCCTCGTGGACCCTCTGTTAGGATATTTCTCTGTGATAAAAACCTTGTGGTGGTTCTGCATAAAAAAGTGGATTATATTCTATGTACTAGTTTGAATAAGCATTAAATTTTGTGGCCGATAGTGCCATGGAAATCCTTTAGAGGGCCTCATACGCACCGCGGATTGGACCCTAAATCCAAAACCTTAAAAATAACAATATTCTTGTTGAATGCATTGAGGATGTTGACACATTTCTGGTATCAAAATGTCCCGATTCTTTCGAGGATTTGCAGTGAGTAATCCACACCGCGCGGATCATCCGCTCGCAATAATCGGGGCTCTACTGTATTTTGTCTTATTTGTGCTTTTATTCCATTACTGATTATTGTAAATAATCATACCTAAAGGCCTAGATAAAAGGGGTGACCATACGAGTATTTATGGGTTCGATTCCACCTTTAGGATTTAATTTTCCTGAAAATGTAAAACGTTTTTAAATCTAATAAATTATTCCTATGTGACTTAATCGCAACAAACATATGGGTACTCGTTTTCTGAGGGCTCAGTTGGTAGAGTAGAATACATGAAAGCCTAGATAAAAGGGGAGTTCATACGAGAGGTCTGGGTTTGATCCCACCTTTGGGATTCAATTTTCCTTAAAATGTAAAAATTTTTAAAATCTTATAAATTGTTCCACCTAATAGTAACAAATAAATGATGTGTCCTCGTACTCTCATGTCTCAGTTGGTAGAGTAGAATACCTGAAGGCCTAGATAAAAGGGGTGACCATACGAGAGTTCTGGGTTCAATCCCACTTTTGGGATTAAATTTTCCTGAAAATGAAAACGTTTTAAAATCTAATGAATCGTTCCACCTAATAGTAAGAAATAAATGATGGGTGTTCGTACTCTGATGGCTCAGTTGGTGGAGTCGTGGCATGTGTGCTGAAGGTACTCAGCTCAGTCCAAACCCCACTAACCTAACAATCTCTCTCTGAACAAACACTAATAATATTAACCGATAACGTATATGTATGTAACCTAACTAGTAAATTGTTTTTATGATAAAGTTAAGCTCTCTTCCCTGAGTACTCCGATGGCACTGTCACAGGGATCGAAAAACGAAACTGGTGTCTGACGGATCTTATCTGCTCCCCCTGGACGAATTGGCGGCTTGGGGGTTTGGGATGATCTCCCCCTTTTCGCCAAGGGTTCCAGAGGCATAGCGGAGAAGGATCCGTCAGAACATCGGTTTTGCAGTTTTTAACAAAAAAAAAAAAAATGTTAACTGTAACCTTAGCTGTCAATTTTATAAGGTTGCGTTTTTTCGCTAAGCCTAACCCTTTTTTAAAACGACAAAATAGTAGTACTTAGGAACCTTAACTATAACCGTAACTGCACGCATTTAGTGTTAAAAAAAATATCGATGATTTAGGTTTTAAGTTTAGTTTTTAACAGCATCGAACACCTGGGTTCGAACCCCGGTCTGTTACAAGGAAACCACACATTCATCCACAAAGTCATAAGCTTGCACACCCAGCCTCACAAAAACTAACTGTGGATTTTAAATTTACTGAAAATGAGAATAAAATCTTAACCTTTGAGCGGTATCATACACCTGGATTCGAACCCCGATCTGGTGCATGGAAGCCTCACAATCATCCACTGAGCCATTAGCTCGCACAACTTGCCTCACAAAAAATAACTGTGTATTTTAAATTTACTGAAAATGAGAATAAAATCTTATTGAGCCTTTGAGCGTTATCAATCCCCTGGATTCAAACCCTGGTCTGGTGCATAGGAGCCACACATTCATCATTCACCTACTGATATATGAGTTCGCACACCCAGCCTGACAATAAAAAAAACTATGTGTTTTAATAATTTTTTTGAAGGAAATTATTAAGACTCTATAGTAGATCCCCATCGAATACTCGTAATCGAACCTGAGACTTAAGGGTGCAACTATACTGAAGGGAAGAGGTGTAAAAAAGGTTGAGAAACATTGATTTAAATGTTCTTTGCTAGTAAAGTTGTTTTCTGAAAAATCAAATACTTCAAACTGAAGATGAGGAGGGTCGCGTAAGGTCCTGTTCATAAAAAGAGGGTCGCGATGTTCAAAAGTTTGAGAACGCCTGTGTTAAAACATTATAGCTCTTGCCCCGAATTAATTGTTAGAAAACATGATAGATGCACATGAGAAGGTTGAGCTGATTGATTGGTCAATGGTGCAAATGAAAGAGTTGTGGTTGAAAGTCCTACTGCAGAAATGATAGACGAAGCAATACACGTTTCGCGGACCTTAGCTTATCATAAACAGGTAGCTGAATCGAAGGGCATAAACTTTTTCTGAACCTCACCGTAACCCTAACTGGCAGCTGAATTGAGGAGCATAAACGATTTCCCTTCCACACGGTAACCCAACTGGTAGCTGAATTGAGGGTTGGTTGGTTGTTTGGGGTTTTATGGCTCAAGGCCCCGATAGGGACATTTTGTGCCAACCAAGACATATCAAAATAAAACTAAATGAAAGATTAGGCTGAAAAACCCTTGTCAAACGCACTCTAGCTGAATTGAGGGGGCATAAACGTTTCGCGGACCTTAGATTATTATAAACTGGTAGCTAAATTGAGGGGGCATAAACGATTTCCCGACCTTACGGTAAGCCAATCTGGTAGTTGAATTGAGGGGCATAAATGGTTCTCAGACCTCACCGTAACCCAATCGGTTAATTAAATTGGGGGGCATAAACGTTTCCTGGACCTCACTGTAACCCAAACTGGTAGCTAGATTCAGGAGCAAAACTATTTCCCTACCTCACGGTGAAATAGCTCAGCTTTAAATAGCTAAGAGCTCAGTGCTCAGCTAAGGGAAACATTTGCCAGGTGGCTTAATCGAGGTAACTGTTTGATAAAAGCCCTTCTTGGGGGAAACTGTTTATGCCCCTCAATTCAGTTACCAGTTTGGATTACGGTGAGGTTCAGAAACCGTTGATGTTCCTCTTAGCTGAGCTTTAAGGGCTACATTGTCACCAGATCACATCCAAAAATGTAACTAAACTGAGGAGTTAAAACAATATAAATTTCATATTCTATCCAACGATGCGGCCAATTTTAGGGGCAATAAGTTCGTGTACCGTAATGAATTGATAATAGTCATTTTTGGTCCATACGCACAGCCTGAATGAACTTCAGATGATATATGGAGGCAATGAATGTTTTCTAACTTTGTAGCCTAACGATTTTGCTAGTTTAGTGAGTTTAACCCGCTTACTTCCTAATCCCACTTCGTAAAATATAAAAAAAAGCTGTGATTGGTTTGACCAATGGTTCATATTTTCAATATGGGATTACCAATCACCCTTCAGCCGTTCCAATTTATCATTAATGAATTTTTGAATGTAGGATTAGCAAGTATGCGTTACAAAATAATTTTAAATGGTAGGTTTGTAAATATGCGCGGTAGCTTATTTTTTAAAACTTTTTAGTTGAAATGATCGGCGATTCTTAAACTCTATATCTCGTAACCCTTCCAAATGTTTCGGGCAGGCCTTTAATACCCATTTACAACAGTGTTAAAACTAGTAGCCAGATAAATGATGGACTCTAACCGCCGATCTAGTTCGAGACTATAAAAGTCACGTGTCGGTGGTAAACAAACTCTCACTATCAAATCATATCTCACTACAAACTCTACTAGTGAAGTATCTATGGTAACCAATGGACTCTAACCGCCTATCTGGTTCGAGACTTCACGGAACCAACACGTGACCTACAACTGAGCTTGCAATTGGTTACCACAGATACTACACTAGTAGATCTACTAGTGTAGTATCTGTGGTAACCAATTGCAAGCTCAGTAGGTCACGTGTTGGTTCCGTGTGACGTCAGACGGTTAGAGTCCATTCATATTTTTTTTAAAGAACTGTATTTAACATTTTTAAGTTCAACTGATTAATATTGAATCTATTATTTCATGGATACTGCCTAAAAAGGAGTAAAATACAGACTGAATCTACGAATTCTTCATAGAAATTTTAACATTACAATTTTAAAAGTTTAAGAATCGCCGATTAATAAACATTACCAATATATTCACTATCAAGTCATTTTAAGACCTAAGAGACATTTATACTTCACTTTTAAGTGAATTAAATCAATTGTACTTATAGCCCATCGCTATCCTGGAAAAGAATGATCGATTTGCTTATACCAGGCTTGCACAGCATATGACCAGCTCTGCTAATTTGATTAAAAAGTGAAAGAAAATGTCATTAAGCTGACTTTTCAGTTTTATATTTGTATAAATGTTAAAATTTAATGAAAACCTTCAAAATTTAAGACCTACAATTTACTCATCTTTTTAAAGAAACTAATAAAAAAAACTTATGTAATGTGAAATAAAGATATTTCACAAAATAATAAACAAATTGAAGTATGTTTTGAACATAGATCCTTCGTTATGCCTTTTTCTCACTTATTCAATTTAACAGTAGTTTTATTAATATTTTTGATCACAAGATCATAATTTTTAGTTCGTGATGAGTCAGAATTAAATAATTATAGGCCTGCATCATAGTTAAAGCTGTGCAATATACCTGGTTTAAGCAAATTGATTTCTATGGAACGAAAAAAATGAAACCACTCCTCCGAGGGGTCTCTACCCTCGGTCCTTCTGTCTTTTATTATAAGACATTTTTTGATAGGATAAAAAAGTAATAGTTTTCATCCAAATAGACAGTACATACTACTTTTACAGAACTGCTTATACTTGTTGTCCCTTTTTGCAACTAGAGACCAAATGAACAAATATACTATGGTATGGTTGTCTTTTAGCTTTTGAGTTGACTAAAGAAACAAATTAATAAGTCTCAAAAGGCGAAATTTTTTAACACCAAGTTTCAAAAGTTTTTAGTCCAATAGCTCCTCTAACTTATATTGAAATAGAAACAAGTAAAACCTTATTCGGAGTTTTCAGTTTCCTATTGAATTTAGGCCTTATTACGTATCGACATATAATTTAATTTCCTATCATTGTCCTGCTAGTCTTATTGGAGGGTTTTATTATAGCTTGCAATTTGTAGATGCTACAGAAGCTTCGCATTTAATAAATAAAAAATAATGGATATAACGAATTAATAATACGTAACGGTCAGTATGTAAGCGGGTTAAACGAATTAATAATTCTGATTAGTTACTATTGTTTGTTCCATTGGTCAATAGTTGCATCACGGGATTCAAAAGCATCTCTATAGAATGAAAAAAAATAATCTTCACCCAACAAAATGACGTCGAAACAATATGACGTCTTTAAAGTTCTTGCTGCATCGGTTTAACGTCTGAAATAAACAATGAAAATATATTCAAAACGTTGATCTCAACAAGTCAAACAACTTCCTAAAAATGTAGCACCAATAACATTGTTAAATTTATTATACCTAATAATTCTCTTAATTGAAAAAATAGGGCCATAAAAATTTAATTTATTTAAGATTTTCAATTTTATTGACCTAAGATATCGACCTTTTTAAAAATTTCTGTCAGAAACTTTTGAGAAATTGTGCATGGTTATTTTTACATGGACATTGTATAACGGAGAAAAAATAATGATTAAATCATTAATTAATTTAAAATGGAAATCCCATATAAATACTTTGTTAAATAAATTACGTTTTATTAATTTAAAATTTTTCAAGTTAAAACGTATAATTGACCATAAATTTCTAACAACTCTGTACTTTGCTTGGGTTGATTCCTTAATTAATTATGGTACCTATAACATGCTTTGGTTCAGATTATGTCAGTAATATTAAACCTCTAAATCAATTACAGAATAAGATCTTTTCTCTCATAAAAACTGATTCCTTGTCCAAACCTATCTTACCTATTAGAGAACTTAACATTTTTAGCTTTTTACTTTTTATTTACATTAATAAACACTTCTATTCTATTCTATTTAATAAAATGAATATTACAAATAGGTATGTAAACAATATTCGGTATCAAACCATTTAAAAATATATTAATTTTTCAAAATTTATATTTCCCTCATGTAAGTCACTGATTCAAAACATTCTAACATGCACTCATCCGCCTTCTCCATTAAGGTGTCCTAAAAAAAGTCAACTTTTTAAAATACTAGGTCTTTTACCCACCAAAAATGTTCCTTCTGTAAATTTAAGACACCATGAATTTTTTTCAGAATAAAAGAAATATTTAGAGGCCCGCAAGGTCATCGAATTTTTATAAAAAGGGTCAAAACAGTGTAAAATGTGGATTTATTGTATTTGCTTTTACTTTTTTTTGCACTTATAATGTTCAAAATAGATTATTTTCATTTATGAAAGCTACCTAAGCATTGTTTAAAAAACCAATTCTGTTCAATTGGTAGTAAAACCAGTGAGGGAGAATTTATCAATGATTTACAGTGTTATTTACACCTTTATTACACATTCACACATTATTTCATTAACTTGTTTATATTAATTTTTAATTGTAGATAATTGTAGACTGTTATACCAGAAAATGCCCACGTGTAAAATAATGGTTTTATTACCAATTTTAAGATAGATTTTACTTAGATCTCTTTTTCTACTAAAAGGTAAAGATGTCTAAAAAATAACATTTTTCTTAATTTCTGTAATACTTTATAGTTAGTTCTCTCTACACAAATAATCAATACAGAATTTGTTCGAAACAGCATTTAAAACCCGCAGGGATGCAGAAAGTATTTTTACTTCCAAGATTTCCCCCAATCCATACAAACATTTTCCCAAAATTTTAAAAAGTGATAAAGACCTACAAAAATTTAGAATTATCGTCGGTATCAAAAATATATTAAATAAAAGTTCTATCTTTAAAACCAATAGACTTATTTTGTTAAACCCAAGATACTTAAAAGTTTAATAAAACTAATACAAGTATAAGTAAAAGTCCTTTTTTTTCTCCTTAGGGTCCCGCTATTAGTAATTGCGATGATGCGTTTCTTCGTTTAGCGTGTCCATTCACCACGCGCGCCGCACGGATACAGGAAAAAAATTCGGGCAAATTCTGGAAATAGAGCCTTGTGAAATCACCCGATAAGATAAAACATTTTTTTGAAAACAAGTTCTAAGCGTTTTTTTATCTTTTCATTTTTGTGAAGGGTCCGTTTTACAGGATCGGAATCTTGTGAAAGGTCTGTAAACGGATCCAATTTTTTCCTAGATGAACGCCTGTGTGTATTATCAATCTCTTTAGAGCAGTGTTTCCCAACCTTTTTCGGTCCATGCCCCACTAAAGCCTTTCTAAATATTCCCTGCCCCCATGTCTTTTTTTTTTTCAAAAATCCTTCTTGGAAAGTAAATAAAACCTGGTGGTCCATGCCCCACCAAGGGAACAATTTAGTTGAACATTTTCAAATTGCCCCCCCCCCCTAGAAAATCTTATTTTCCCCCGGTGGAGTGTGTGCCCCACGTTGGGAAACACAGCTTTAGGGAGAAAAAACGTGCTGCGTTCCGTAAACGAAATCATCAGAACAAAGTTGTCAGAGCGTCTTTCATCAAGGGGAAAATTCGTAGTGTGCATGTGTGTCCGAAGGAGAAGACCCCTCAAGGACCCGCGACAATTCATGTTTACAAATAACGATCGAAAGTGAACCTTCAATCTGCGATGGTGAAGGCGAAAATCACCACGTAAATTTTGATTACTGTACTGAAATTCAATAGTATACTTGATCTCAATAGTATACTTTTGCACAAAATTTCCCCCGATCCTAGATCGCCGGATCGGACATATTCTGCATCCCTATTTAAAAGTAGCTGTCATAAATGAAAATAATGTATATGAACATTAGATGTTTGTAAAAAAGCAAATAAAATCTCCGCATTTCACACTATTTCGGCTCTTTTTATAAAATTTCGATGACCTTAAGGGACCTCTAAATATATATATTTTTTTAAATTCTGAAAAAATTCATGGTGTTTTACATTTACAGAAGAAACATTTTTGGAGGGTAAGACCTGAAATTTTCAAAAGTTGATTTTTTTGGGACACCCTATTCCCCATGCATTCCCTAACCATCTTCATGTATTGTTTCTTTCATAATATTTCTTCACTTATTCATCTTTTTTAAAAAGTGGAAGTGAGATGAGAGTGTAAGAATGAAGCGGGAAGAAATGTGGAGAATAAGGAGAATTTAGGGTTCCAAATACAAATTTTTTAAAAGTTATGAAACAAAAAAACAATCTACTAGCGGGTCGAATAAAAGCAGACTGCAAAGTTTTAAAAAATTTAAGCAATTTACAGGAAAGGTTCTTAAGGTTTTTGCTTAATAGCATTTACTCGATTACTATAAACCACTTGAAGTTATTGAATATTCTTCCTCTTCGTCATCTTTTTTTACATAAAATATGCCTGCATCTTTATTCAAATCCACAAGAATGTATACAAAACGTAATAATGTAAATCCTGGAAGACCTAATGTAATTTATAAAATTCTTAAGCCCAAAAAATCTATATTTTGTAAAAATTTATTTCTGTTATATAGCCCCAAACTTTATAATATGCTGCTACCATTAGAGATCCAAAATAGTCCACCCAAATATTTATTGAAAAAACTAAAGAATTTTTTGTTTTCAATAGAAAATATTGAAACTTTTTTGATGTAGGTTTTTTACACTTCCTTCCGTTGATGGTTTTGTGTTTTTTCTACATACCTGTATGACCGAAAATGTGTATTCAATTTAATGGCACCCTGTTTGCCACTCTTGTGTTTTTTCATTCTCTTAACTATTACTTGGTCACCTAAATGAACCAAGAGGTCCCAGGCGACTATGTGTATTGTTCTTGTGTTATTTTTGTTCTCAATTAAATGAATAAATAAATAAATAAACGATAAAAAAAACCTTTTTTTTCCATCTTTACACGGACAAAAAGAATCCTAAGCATCCTCGAAACAACTTTGTATGTTTTTAAATATACATTTTGTGCAAATAAATCACGTTGTTTTGCTTAAATTTAATTGGAGCAGAGATTTTAAAACTGTGGGTCGCGACCCACTAATGGGTCACCAATCAGTTTTTGGTGAGTTGCGAAAAGGTTTTCAATTTGTCTGAATGTATAATAACTTTTCTACATAACTTTTACAAACGGATTGTTGGTTTTTGAAATTTAACAAACTACCATTTAGTAAAAAGAATAAAAAGACCAATAAGAAAAAAATAAACTTCCAGGTGTCGAACGCAAAGGACAATTAACCCGTAGCAGGGGACGTGACGTCTCACAGACCGCGCAACATTTTCCTCTCCTTCCCCCTACCACATGCTGGGTCGAATTGAATAGAATTTTCTCCTACCTTCCCCTTACGTGACCTTGAGACTGACCCCTTCTTATCAGCAAGTTTTTCCAAGTGCATCCGTTCGAAATTCCACAAATTCTTTCCCACGCGGTCCAGCAGACCTCAGGTCATACTCAGTGTAACGGTTTATGTCCAGAGTTAGTACGCATGGCTTTGAAGATCGGTCCGCGGAGATTAATTTATCCTTCTGATCCTGGTTATGCGGACGAGTTGAAAAAAATTATATGAAGTTGGGAGTGATTTTAGAGTGGTAAAGGTAACTGTGAATAAGATTTCTGTGAAAAATTCTTTATTTTTTGCTTCTAAAACACTGGTGAAAAACTGATACTTCAGGTAGTGTCAAAATTTTTTTGTAGAGTCCTACAATGAATTTTTTCCAATTAAAACTTACATTACATATTAAGTAATAAAAACAACACAGTTAATTCATAATAGATGCGTTTTATTTTAAATTATAAGAATTTACTGCACCATGTGGTTTCTATCGAAAAATTTAAGTCTCTTGGAAAATTGTCTGTGAAAACTTTTATTTTATCATAAAGTTAACAAATATTTTTCTCTGAAGAGATAAATGTTCCAAGAACAATGTACTGACATATCAGAATCATATCTTAATTAGAAATTTAAAAAAAAAATATAATGTTGCGCGGTCTGTGAGACCCCACGTCCCCTGGTATGTTCCATTTTTTCACCTCCCCTGTTACGGGTTAAAGAATATATACGTGTGTCATTTTAATGTATTTATAATGCAAAATTAGATTTGAAAGATAAAATCAGTTTTTTAAACGTAGAGTTCGCCACATCAGGGAAGAAGCAATACAAATTAAAAAAAATTCTTTAAAAAGGATGTATCTACAATTTATCCCAGAGATCTAAAAAAACGAGTCAAAATCCTATTTTTAAGAGTCAAATTTCAAAAATCTCTCTGGGGGTGGACCTTCAGACAACCTTTTGATTGTGGAGCTCATTGTTGTTCCCACAGCTAAACAATTTGATTCGATGAGTTTCAAATCCTTCCCTTTAATTTCCTAGAAAGTTAATTTAACCTCTAATATATGCATGTAATTTATTATTGTAACAAAATAATTAATGACCAAATCCCACACGAACAAAGCTTAAGTCTAATGGGAGCATGGGAAAATTGACTGAATATGATGTGAGTTGCGTTAGATTTTGTTTACAAAAACTGGGTCTACGTTCAAAAGTTTGAGAACCCCTATTATTATATTGATTGGATTTAGCTACATTTAGAAAGAAAATAGGTTAGGTATATCGGGCACATACCTTCTAAAATGGTTCTCAACTGCTGGGATCCATGAAAGTACTCCACAGTAAGATGAGGGCTTTTGCTAGAGAGAAAATTGACAAATATATTATAAATGTTCCGGTAAAAGTGATAAAAAACGCAGATTTATTACTTTCACTGAATAGTTGTTTTTATACAGGTATGCAACGAAAAACTGTTTAAAAGTATACTTCGAAGAAACGTTCTTGTTTCTATTAATAAGTGTAAAAGAAACCTCGTATGATTGAAAAATAAGTTTAAGTGGTTTTAGATCAGCGTTTCCCAACTTTTTCATCCTAACGGAACCCTTGTGACAATTTTCAAGTTTTACGGAGCCCCTGGTGAAATCTTTCTTTGACCAAGGATTTAACACGACGTTTAAGGATTTAGATTTAGACGCTGATGGCTAATGAATATGGCTGTTAGTGTTTCAAAATGCTTAAAAGTCCGTTTTACTGGAGAATTCCTGAAATCTTTCGGGAGGGCACCCCCACCCCCTAAATTATTTTAAAATATACTCTAAGCAGACTTGCACGAAAAAAATTTTTTTTTTTGCTAAAAATTACCACAATTAGTGTACAAACGAAGGAAGGTTTTAATGTTTTCTATTTTTTGGTATATTTAATGAAGTGGAAGTGGAAAGATTAATTTTTGCTTCCTAAATAGTACCACGCTTCCGAAAAAGATTGGCCATTCCTGTTTTAAACCTTGAAAAAGACAATTTCAACCACGGCATGTCATAAACCCTTAGTAGATAAATGGGGGGACGGAGGTCCTCCCCCAGAAAAATTTTGAATTATAGCATGCCAAAAAGTATTATGGTACTTTTTGTGGGATTAAATGGCTTCCACCTATACCTGGAACCGTCATTAAGTGTTCATTCATATTGCTTGAACCCTTGAGGTATTGGAACCCTTGAGAATGCTTCACGGAACCCTGGTTGGGAAACGCTGTTTTAGCCTATATGTAAATGAACCCATATCCCCATGAACCCATTACATAACGATTTTCACGGAAAATAAATAGTAAAAGAGTTAAGCTTCAAACTTCAATTTTACTTGCTTAATATTATTTTTGGTCAGCAATAGCGGATTTATAAATGTGTTCAAAAATTAGATAATAGACAAATTACATAACTTCACTCAAAACCATAAAAGAGCTGAAAAACAGTAAATCCAACGATTTCCTCTTAGAAAGGATTAAGGGAAAAATGGGAGAGTAAAGAGCAAATTTAGGTTATTAAAGCTTTAAGATTTTCAATTATTTGTCCTCAAGCCTTCTTTTAATTCTTTTTATAATAAGTTTGATGCAATTGGTAATTTTTACATACAGTCATCCAGAAAATATTCGTACACCCAACAAATTTGCACTATACTCGACAGCAACGTTTCCTGAACCCAGTACATCACTACGCGGAAGGAGAAAATGGGTAAACATGGGTTGCTAGGAAAAGTTTCGGAGTTTCGGTACGCAAATCGTGAAAAAAAAGTAACTGTATTAATACCAATAGCTTTCAAATCACTTCATTTTTTAAATAATTTTTTTTCTAACTGTTTTGATATTTTCCCCTCTTTTTTGGTAGATTTTAATGAAGAATAACATACTATTTTAGGATAATTTCTGCTTAGATTTTGCACGTGTAATTCAGCCGTAATAGAGCATTTTCAATCACATGTTTCGGACCTAACAACGGCCTTAGCAACAGAAGATGTTACAGTTTTTTGCCCTACAGAGGTTAACAGTTACAGAAAATGACTAGCCGTGGAATTCTTCTATTGGAGCATTTGCAATCACGTGATCCCATACCTAAAAACCGCCTTAGCAACAGATAAACAACAGCCTTAGCAACAGTTAAAAGCCCTACAGAAGATACACAGTTAAAGGAAAATAACCGGTTGTGATGTCACCTGAAAACACTCTATTACGGATAAATTCCACGTGAAAAATCCAAACAAAAATTATCCTAACATAGTATGTTATTCTTTACTATAATCTACCAAAAAAAGAGCAAAAAAATATCAGAACAGTTAGAAAAAAATTACTGAAAAGCATATTTTGTTACTAATCCTAATTTAAAAGCACGTGCATGCAATTTTTTCTTGAGGTTCATAATACCAATAGCTTTCAAATAACTTCATTTTTTTTTTTTTAAATTTCTAACTGTTTTGATATTTTCCCCTCTTTTTTGGTAGATAATAATGAAGAATAACATACTATTTTAGGATAATTTCTGTTTGGAATTTGCACGTGTAATTCAGCCGTACTAGAGCATTTTCAATCACATGACTCGGACCTAACAACGGCCTTAGTAACAGAAATTGTTACAGTTTTTTGCCCTACAGAGGTTAACAGTTACAAAAAATGACTAGCCGTGGAATTCTTCTATTGGAGCATTTGAAATCACGTGATCCCATACCTAAAAACCGCCTTAGCAACAGATACACAACGGCCTTAGCAACAGTTAAAAGCCCTACAGAAGGTATACAGTTAAAAGAAAGTAACCGGTTGTGACGTCACCTGAAAACACTCTATAGGAGGTATACTGTGCAAATTTTTTGGGTGTACGAATATTTTCTGGAGTGATTGTAGATACTGTAATAATATAATAGAAAAAACACTAAAACAGTAGATAGGAGGTAAAATCTTTCAATCAAGTTGAGACAGGTAATATTTTAACAAAATTCGGTATATAGGGCAGGAACAAACAACTTATCTGTATGTTAATTCAACTTAAAAAAAAAAATCTTGAAAAAAAAAATAACAATAGATAGTTGTATCAGTACGATCCTTTGTCTGAATTTTCAGAGCAGCGGGCTCATTGGAACCCTAAATTGCCTGCCTTGGAAGGTGCAAAGTAAATTTTCATCTCTTTTTATTCGTGTGAAAATTCAATCAAGAAAGTTTTTAAAGTAGAATTTTTGCCTTGAATTCTATTGTGGAATCAATGAAGTTAAGTCCAAAAAATTTTTTTTACCCAATTTCAATTTAAAATATATATATTTTTTACTCTTAAAGCTGGAGATGGTACACACAAAATGTTGGGGCACATTTGAACAATTCAAAAATTCCTTTTATTGATTTCCAAACGCATTTTTAGAGACTAAATATAGTATTTTAAGGTACTTTAAATTTAATTAGTTCAATTACTTCCCAAAGCTTTTAGGATTTTTCCAACGTAAAAGTTGCAAATTAATATTGTTGTCATTCTATTCTTGGACAAAAGTGATCATATTAAGCGAAGTCGACAGTATTATTTTGAGGGATAGATAATTTAACAATAATATAAATAGTGTAGCATTGGCTAAAGCTTACCCAGAGCAAGCGAGAGAGAGAGAGAGAGAGAGAGAGAGAGAGAGAGAGTCACCCTAATATCAGATTTTTTAGGGTTTTTTTTATAAAAGAAATACCTTGAAATAAATATTATTTTGAAGATAGTCAAATTTTGTATAAAATTAAACCTCGAAAAATTTCCTTTAAAACGAGTAGTCAAACTAATATTGTATTCATTATTTTCTTATAATAAAATATCTTGAAGTAAATTATTTTAAAGATAGTCAAATTTAGTATTAAATTAAACCTCGTAAAATTTTCTTTAACACAAGTGGTCAAACTAATATTGATTTCTCAGTTTTTTTATAGATAAAGTTTTGAAATAAATTATTTCAAAGGTATTAAAATTTAGTATGAAATTAAATCTCGTTAAATTTCTTTTAAAATGAGTGGTTACACGAATATTGGATTTTTAAGTTTTTTTTTTAATAAAAAAATATCTTGAAATAAATTATTTCGTAGAATTTAATAGTCAAATTTAATATAAATATTAACCTCGTAAAATTTTCTCTTTGTGCCCACATTTGTTTGAGAAAACACGTAACAAAATTATCTGTTTCAACTTGATTTAAAGATTTTACCTGGATTTTAAATTTATTAAATTAAGTAATTAATAACGTAATATTAATTGTGTTTCTGTCGTGCTGTTGTGAAGGAATGCCTACACCAGGTCCAAAAGATCCCGTCACATCAGAGCATCATAAGTACAGGGTGTCCCAAAAAAAGACTGACGCATTTTAAAAATCAATAACTCGAAAACTAAAAAAGCTAAAAATATGCGTTTTCTTGCATCCTACTCAGGGGGGGCAAAGAATTTTCGTACCCAAAATTTCAAAATTTTAGTTTCAAAATGCATTTGTAGAAGGCAGCACGAGAAGTTTTCCCGAAATTTAGGCATAAACTGTCAGCGGAATCCCTGCTATTGCCTTGTGGTAGGATAATCGAAAATGAGAGATAGAATCGATTTCAGAATCGAATTAGATTGAAATGCTTTAGCTAGTTGGTTGTTTGATTGATCTTTTATGGCCTAGAGGAGATATTGTTAGGATTTAATTCTAAATAATAAAATCTTTGGGAAATCGAACTTTGAGTTCTAATTGGAAATTATTTTTAAGGAATATCATGGAAAATTAGAACATGATTTCTGACAAAGGCTGGGCCATTAATTGTTTAATCTAGTGGGTTATACACATTTAACCGGAAACTTTTTTATTTAAAATTTCTGTATGAAGCGTTTTTCACTGTTTTTTTTCAGAGGATGGTTATGTAAAATATTTTAAAGGGAAATCAAAGTTTTAGAATCTTTGAGATAACTTTTTATAGAGGGGATATTAAATTTGACTTGGTGTTTGAGAAAGGGCCCCGATCAGACATAGTTACACAAAATTTAAACTACATTTATTTTCGGAATTAAATAAGTGGATGAATTTGGCAAGAATTTCAGTGGAAGTGCGGAACTTCTTTAAACTATTATTTTAGTGAAAAATGATCTTTCGGGGTTAAACAGAATATATATATATATTTTAAATTTTGGCATGCTGATTTTTCTATTGATCTCAAGAAGAATCAGGATGTCAAAAAATAATAAATTTCATATAGTCTGTTTAACCCCATATGTTTATTTTACCCTACCCATCACTACTCGCATATGTAATGTACCCACATCTCTATCGAATTATGAGTAGGTTGGGGTGAGGAAAAATGGGTCTAGTGGGGTAAAGTAGGTCTAGCTATTTTAACAGTTTATAGCCGCGTTCACAACAGCCAACCTGTTCAACAGGAGAAAGAGCTAAAGTAGGGGAAAAGGGATCTCCGAAAACCAGCCGTGAGGAAATTTAATAGCCCGTTCACAAGAGCACTCGTCCTACCAGTAGAAAGAATCACGTGACAAGCGAGCGAGCTCGTAGATATGCGGGAAGCGAGCGAGAGCGCTGTCTACGAGAGTTGATCCAATTAAAACATTTCCTACTGCTATTGACCAGCAGATAATTTCCAACTGATAGTCAAGTGATTTATTCCCTGCGTAGGGAGAGCGGTGGAAGAAGAACCAGTTTTCTCTGCCTTTCGTCCGGTAGAATGGCTGTTGTGAACGCGGCTAATATTTATAAAATTTAATGTTTTTTTGGCATGCTGATTTTACTTCAGTCTCAATAAAAATAAGCATGCCAAAAACATTAAATTTTATAAATATAAACTGCTAAAATCCCTAGACCTATTTTACCCCACTAGACCCATTTTCCCACCCAACGCTATCTGACCAACATCCGCCATAGAAACTTGCAAGTTTAATAGAAAACCCGGTAATCTAGGATATTCACTCGGAACACAATCACCCCTGTTATGTGCATCGCAGCACAAACTACCATATACTGTTCTTCTAAAGATCACCAATAATCTAAACTTCTCATTCCCTCAATAAACGTTTAAAGAATTTATTTGGATTTCACCTATTTAGAAAAAATTAATGCGTATTTAACAAAATCAAGTTCAGTAATTTGAAAAATATTGGCTGAAATGAGAGATCCATCTTAAGGGGAGGGCCACAGTTTGGTTTAGTTGTCAAACTGATTCAAAGCGTAACCCAAATCTTAATATTTTCCTAAGATCGAATCTTAAATCTTCCGAGAATCGAATAAGATTCGTTCAGGATCGAACAACATTCGATTCTGTGAATCGATTTTTAATCAAACTTTGGTTTTCCTGTCACAAGTTAAGTAACAGGGATTATTCCGATACTTTTCCCTAAATCCCTCAAAAAATTCTTGTGCTGCCATCTAGTTAAAATTTTGGAACTAAAATCGAAAATTCTGGGATGAAAATTCTTTGGCCTAACAAGTAGGGGGCAAGAAACCGCACATTTTTATCTTTTTTAGTTTTTGAGTTATTGATTTTTAAAATGCGTCAGTCTTTTTTGGGACACCGTGTACTTTCCTGCTCAACCCAGTAGTAGCTGCTTCAGGAGGCGCTTAAACTTTTTACTCTTATTAACTACAAATTCATTCATGTTATTATTTGGGTAATTTTTAAGAGAAAGCTATTTAAAATACTTCTTTTTCAGTTATTTGGTAGTTTTGAGCGATTTTTTAAATTGTTTGATTACAAAAAAAAATGTTTTAAAAATTGTTTATTGTAATAAAATTGTTTTTAAAACTAGTTTTTAGTTGATATTTTTAACTTTTCCTCAAATGAGAATTCAGCACTAAAAAGGGGCCTATAAACATGCATCGTAAGTCGCAATCATAATTGAAGGGCTTGGGAGATGAAGGAAGGGCTCATGTAACAAAACCCAAATTTAGAGTAATTTAGGTTGAAAGTTTTATTGTTGCAGCTTTTTTTCTATTTCTGGATTTGTCATTGATTGAGCGTATGAAATTAGTCTAATAACACCTAATAACATAATAATAAAATTTTAATGTACTCAAGTGTAAAAAAAATCAAAATGAAATCAATGTAACAAATGTGTTTTCAAAAAAATGTAACATAGCCCCTTCATCCACAAAACACCCTTCAACTATTTTATTTATTTATTTGTTGAAATTTTCATTTGTTTTTATTATTAAATTAAAAATTATCCATGGATGAAATTTGTCCGATTTTGAATGCAATATTATTGAGGTAATTTCCAAGTAAAAACGGTTGGAATTATTTCTGTTTAATTTCTTATCAGGTTCTTACCGTATAACCGTACCGCGGCCATCTAGAATCATAAAGCCATAGAAGCTCGAAATGGTAGTTAAGATGTCACTTTTCAACAGCGAATGGTAAAAGATTTCAGACTGGAGTTGTGGTGTTGTCCAAAAAAGCTATGAAGAGTGACGTCTTGCCTACTATTTCGCATCACGATTTCAAGCTTCTCTGGCCTTATGAGTCTAGGTGGCCATGGAACCACTGTTCTGGAATTAATGAAACTAAAAAACTACTCACTCGCTCTTTTTTTTTTTCGGTAGGGAAACACATAATCCGATGCGATGAATCCTTAATTCCGCCTTATGGAAGACGGCGAAAGCCTCAGGAACTCGTCTCAGCAGTTTAGAGAGGAAATTTAGAAAAAAAAGCATTAGAAATAGAGCAAATTTCAAGTTTTATCCTTAAAGTAGCATTCACTAACCAATGCATAGGCTTGCCACAATATTTCAAAAAATTAAAACCTTTCTGATGAGAATTTTCCTTATTATATAGGGTATATTCCATATTTAAAATACGAAATTCTTCTTTGGATTTTTGATACGTTATAAATATAGAATAATTTAATTATATTTCATAGAAAAATACATTTAGTTATACCTTTATTTATCCAAGAACAATTGTATTTATTTTTTTATCATGATTTTCTAATCAAATTGCTAGTGTTCAGTTAAAACTATTAAAATTGTTCTTCATACAGCAAAATTATAAATTAATTGTAAGATCAAATAATCAAGCTTTATAAGAATTTTTTCTACAACATCCAGTCACAGAAAACCGAAAGACTTATTTCTGATGGCAAAAGAAAAGTGTAAACTAAAACCTAAAATATGAAACTTAAATTTCAAGCAATATAATGTAATTTCTTTTTTTTTAGAAGGGGGAAATGAAATCTGGTACTAAATCTTTGATAGTGATTGTTTCGTATATAGAATACAAAAACTGCATAAAATTTCGCAGGAAGGTTGAAGGTTTATCTTACCTACAAACCCTTTAACAACCAATACCTTTTGAAACTTTTAAATAAATTTTATAACAGTTTTTTTTTTTTGTTCTGTTACCCATATTTCAATTTTTAATCAAGAATATTTTTTTTAGCTAAAAGAGAATGTATTACTTGACTAATTCTCAACATACTAATCAACGTTCATCCGAAAGAATAATCTTTTTATAGAAATATGTGGCAAGCCTACTCAAGAATAAAAATTAACAGTATGGTACATCAACTAGCCAAAACTCCAAATTTTCCCAGCCATGTTTCTTTATGAGCATAAGAAGGCTATATGTATGCTTACTCACTTCGTTGCTTTTAAAGAAAGTAATTTTAGAAAAATTTCAAAACATAAACACTGTTATCCATGTAACTGATGGAAAAATATAAATTATAAATGTTCTTTTCTGTACAACTACGATGCTCGAGAAGTTGATGCACAAACCACAAAAACATACATTCGCAAAAATTGAAACTAGAGTCTTCGCGGAGCCGAACGCTAAAAGTACCAGAGTTATATGACTGGCTTAAAATATACCACGTGATAAAAATATACCTGGTGTTTGAGAACTAGTGTGTTCATATGTTACCTTTGAGCCAATCTGGTAGATTTGGTATTACGGACGTTCGGATCAGAAGAAACTTCAAAAATTGAATAACTTATTTTATGTCTAGAAAAGAGTCACGCATATTTAAAATGATGAGTAGAAAAGCTCAAAATATTCAATCTCCTAAATAATATTAAAATGCTCCAAATTAAAGATAATATTACACAAGCAAGGTACAAAAGTACGCAACCACTGCCAGTATGTAATTTCAACGTTATCTGTTGCAGCCCTCTTTCAAAAGGTTAAGGGATTTCCAATCACCACCAATATTCAAGCATTAACCCCATAAAAAGTTTCAGAAAACACTTAAAAATTAGATAATAATAGTTGCAATCAATCACCCGCAGTCGAAAAGAGTTTGACACCCGTGATTTAAATTACACAGGGTGCATAGGAAAGTCCCTTTACCCTGAAAATACTCCCGAACGGAAAGAGATACAGCTATGCAAGTTAGGGAATGGTACAATAAAGCGACTAAGCTTGTCATAATGCAAACAACAGCAGTGGCCCTAGTGGCTAAATAAGAAAATTAAAATATAATTTAAAAAATGAGATATAACAAAATTGTTAATGAGAAATTTGTTGGCAACATTATAAAAAAACACACAGAAAAAAAATTAATGTATATATCTTCCATATTCGAGGAAATATTAGCAAGTGGAAATAGCACTTTTTAGTCCTTTTTAGTTTCTTTGATTTTTTAGTTAAAATTAACTAACTCAAAAGCTACAAAAGAACACTGAAAGAACTTTTTCTTTTTTTGTGGCTTAAAAAAGTGGTATATTTTCAAATGCTAATATATCCTCGAATATTAAAGATATTTTCATGAAAAAATTTTTCTGCATGTTTTTTTGTGATATTGGTAACAAAATTCTCCTAAAGGTTTTTGTTCTATCTCCTTTATTTTTTAAATATTTTTTTTAACTTTCTTATTTCGCCACTAGGGGCGTTGCTGTCATTTGCATTATGTATGGGTACCGTTACCTAACTTGCATAGCTGTAGATCTTTCCGTTCGCAAGTATGTATCTTCACTTTAAAGGGACTTTCCTATGCACCCTGTATATTAATAACAGCGAATTCTGCTGTATTTCGATCTAAATTAATAAGTTATCTCGTGGGTTCTTTTGTCCCCTCTGACATGAATCAAGGCCGATCTAGTGGATACACCCCCACACTTTCCAGCAGAAAAATAAAAAAGAACAAAAGCATTTTCCCAGAAACAAGGGTGGGAAAAGATATTCAGAGATGCTTTGAAGTCCTCACCCCTCCATTTGTGTTGTCATGCTTATAGATCCCAATACGAGTTCCAAGATCAGTTTTGGGAAGTAAGTGTGCACCAATAAGGAACAGTCGACTGTGGAGCCGTTCTATGCACCCCCACATGGACGATTGAAAAGCACAAAGGAATCCAGTAGGAATCGGGAGTGGTTCCAGGATGAGATTCCCGACTTCTCCTTTCTCGAAATCTGGACAGCGTCTTCGGATTTAGCTGAGTTTCTCTTTTATTAGTTTGACATTTTTTAGAGTCAGTGATCGAATGCTCCAAAACATATTACAGTTTTTCATTTGAGTACACACGTGAATTAAATCAGGGCACTGTCTATTTGCACGGTAAATATACAACTAAACTCTACTCTTATTTCCACGGCCACGGTTCTGATTGGAGATCACACCAAGTGCCGGGAGTGCTACGTAACCGCGAGACCTACGGCCCATGGGCCAACAGCCGTTTTGGCCGTCTAAATAGACACTCCGTTAAATCAGTGGCACGCGAAGACATTGAAAAATTTGGGAAAAAAATAATATGACGTCATCAATGAGACTTTGAATAAAATCTTAAGTGTAAGAGTGGGCCAGATCTCTTTTCAGGTGCCTGAAAGATAGCAGCCTATCCACTTCGATTTTTCTAATTAATTTAGAACTAGCTTTATTAAATACCTTATAATCTTGTATGTTTTCCTTTTCGTTTACTTCTATTCTATAACATCTAAGTAACTTTTTCCGGTCTTGGGAATATTTCTCAAGTTATTGCTTCTAGTAATTTTCAAAATACTTAGTGATTTAAAATGCTTTAAAAGTCCGTATTATGGGAGAATTCCTTAAATTTTCAAGGAGAGCACCCTTTATGTTCTTTTAAAATCTCCCCTAAGTAAACTTGCAAGAAAAAAAATGTTTTATTGGCTTCAAATTCCCACCATAAGTCTACAAACGAATCATAGTGTGAATTTTTTTTTTAAATATTTCTTTTTGGTACATTTCAAAACACTACCAAATTATTGCAAGCATAATTTTTGCTTCCTAAATAGTGCACGCTTCGGTAAAAGGTTGGCCCCATATTGGCTTCATATTTGGGTTAGTCTGAGTTTCTGTTTTATTATAATGACATTTCTCAGTCGTCAATATTAAAATTGTGAAAAACATACTACTGTTTTGCAGTTGAGTTGAGTTGATAGTTATTTGAGACTTTTGCTGACAAAAATTTGTCGCTTCGTCTTCACAGTTTTGCAGTTGATAGGAATTAAGATGTTGAATTAAAGTTTTTCTTGATAAAAAGTGAAACCACTTTGAAACTATTCAGATTCTCAAATAATTACCTTGCTAATACAGCTAGTGATGGCGTAGTTATACAATATTTTCGGAGGTATTGGTATTTTTGGAGGGATATGAGGTAGTTTTTGTTGTTTTCAATGGTCAAAAAGGTAAATTTTCTTAGTTTCAAGGGATATAAATCCTCCAATCCCCCCGTGGCTACACCGCTGAATACCAAAGTTCTAATTAGCAAGGAAATTTAGTTTATTTAAGGATAATTTTACACTCAATTCATGATTCATCAGTTCTGATTACCTAGAGGCTCCTGAATTAACACAAAGCAAGAAAAAACGTTTTTCAATATTTATTTATCAAACAATAAATCTCCATTTTATAACAATTTATTTACTATGTATAATTTGATTTCTTTTCTGATCTTTTGTTTTAATTTACCAAGAATTTTATACGTGATGTGACGTTTTTCACATTTGGGGTCTCATTCAAACGATCTCCTTTCTAATACGTTTAAGAATTGTGCTAGCAAATAGAGCTATAAAATTAGTTTGTATAATGAACTTATAAAATTGAGGGGGTAACTTCCTGCCTGTATGCCGACTGTATAAAATTGCCTTGTTCAGAGAATGTATACAGAAAGGAATGTTATCTTGCTTGAAATTTTTGATCTAAAAAATTGTTTTATTGTACTAATACAAGTTATTTGGGATAAAATGGAAAAGTTTACACCAATTTCATTCATTCGATTCGTATTACATTCTAACAAAAGAAGACATTTTAAAATTCCTAACAACGATTACCTTTGGGAACGTTGGGATTGAACGTTTGGGGTTCTTTACAACTTTTGAAGAGATGACACTCAAGAGAAAATTTAAAAAAAAACCCAACTCATTTTAAATAAGATGTTCAGCAAAAATAACACAAGTGCGTAATCTTTTAAGAATTCATTCGAGGAAATATTTAATTTAATATGAAAAAAGACTTTCCATCTTTTTCGTAAATCATTTCTTCCCTTTCACTGCTCTCCTCAAGGAGAAAAATTTAAGTTACCTTCACAAAATAAGTGAAATTTTCTTCCCTTTTAGAAGAATCTTCAATAGTTATACACTTATACTTAACTACTTATATACTTAATAGTCTCAATATTTTATACAATTCCACGTGCATTAATACCTTTAAAAACGACTCCAAGACTGTCTCTTTAATTGAAACAATTTTATACGAATGCGTGAACTCATTCTAAATGAGTATTTCACTGAGAATAACAAATATATGCTGTCTCTCTTTAGAGAAGAAAATAATTTATATGCGTACAAAATATTCGGAGGTGGAGAGCAGTGGACTAGATATGGTCAAAGTCAAACTGTTCCTGAAATTTTGACTATTACCTTTCAAAGGTAATTTCAAAATTCTTAAGGAAGTCTGACCTTAGTGGGAAATTTTTCATTTAATTTGGAAAAAACCATTTTTCTATCAAATAACAGATCCACTTCCACTGCTCTCAGAGAGGAACATTCAAGTTACATCTATAAGAGAAAAGGGATGTTTCCCCTTCTTATACATCTTCAAGAGATTCTTTAAGGTGCATCAACACCTTTGAACTTAACTCCTTAATTAATTGAAACAATTGTACATAAATTAGTATTTCACTAAGAAAAAATAACAAAAATATGCTGTCTCTTTTTTTTAGAGGCGAAAGTATTCCATATGTGTACTCGTTATACAGAAAAAGATAATTGTAGCAGACATGGTTATTGGCCATAGAATTATAAAACTTGACAGTTAAGACATGATACAGGTTAATTTGCTGAAGATTGTTTCAACAAAATGTCTAGAAATCCAATGAGATTAAGGTTCCTTGAAACAACTGAGATTAAATGTTTTTTTTTTCACATAAAGTACTGTTCTCCTGACTTCTCATAAAGGTATTGAAAAAGTGAAAAGATATACGTTATCAATCAAAATTTTACACACCTCTGAATTAATATCTACTTTGCTCACAGACTTTTCATTTTACGGAACTCTTGAAAATAGGTTCCAACCAGCTACCACATTGGTTTCATAGAGAACACAAAATCGTTCTAAGATTCCATGTCTGAACCGCCCTCCCCCGCTCCGAGGACTAAACACAGAGGTCTTCCGGATTCAGAATCGTTTGGATTCTACCTCTTCCGTTCACAGGTGGTCAGATGACCACGTCAGTCGGAGTCGTTGACAAATCCGATGTCCTGCCCGGGTGATGGGTTTCGACTCCCCCGGAAGTAGGAGCCGGACAAAACAAACCCATCAGTGTTTAGAGGCGCGGTTGGCCAGTCATTAACACGGAGGTGACCCGGGATCAGTGGACAAAGGAACAGTGCAAGAACAGAAAGAGTGGGGAGGGCATTTTGGTCAGAGTGAACAGATTATTGTGGAGCTGGAATATTGATCTATAATAGAAACAACCAGAGGTAGAATAGTTGAGTATTTCTTCGAGAATGCAACGTATATTTGGGGTTTTCTGTTTCGTTACAATAATTACAATTTCAAATCAATTAATATAACTTTTTCATCTCGTTGAGAGAAGTCGGGAATCAGGTGAGAATGGAACTTAGGCATGGGCAGGAACTTAGGCATGGGGTGTCCAAAATAAAGAGGAAGTTATGTGGAAAGCGATGGCTTTACCACAGAAACCAACACAAAGAATTGTGGAACACATTGTTAACTTTTTAACAAATAGACACAACATTTTTTACAGTAAACCCTAAACATAATTTTTTTTAAACCCAGTTTCACACAGTGTACTTTTTTTTTTTTGAAAATTATTACAAAGTGCACTAGGTTCTAATAAATTGATATTCATGGAGGTGAATTGATAACATTCAGGAAGACTTTTTATAGAGTCTATTTATAACATGCTTTTAGCAAGAACTCAATGCAAATATGAATGTTTAGTAGACTGATTTAATTCAATTGTATGCACATTATAGTACAAAAAAAAAGAGAATAATGGTGCATTAACATCTTTAGACTACTCCTTAGAGTGTACATAAAAGGTAATAGCGATTCCATGCAAGGAAATCCTTCTAAAAGTGTTGAATACAAAGAAAACAAGCATAAAATCCCTTTTACAGGGAGTGAGAATTTTCATTTAAATACAGATTATAACACAGAAAAAAAGAGTATCACTCTTTAGATTAACAATTCAATTGAAACTGACATTTGTTTCCATTTAAATTCATACAATAGTACCGAAAAAGTCTTGGTGCTTTAACATCTTAAAAGACATTTTAAATACAGATTATGGTTACATAAAAAGAGTAGTGATGCATTAACATCTTTAAAGACTACTCCTTATAGTGTACAATACATCTGATAATTGCGATTCCATGCAAGAAATCATTCTAAATGTGCTGTTAAATACAATGAAAACATGTATAAAAACTTTCTAGTAGACAGATATTTTTTAATCATGATTTTGTCTTTTTTTTAATGATTTTCTTTTCATTTTTTTTTTCCATTTCTTTTTTTTTCCCCATTTCTTTTTTTTTTCCCATTTCTTTTTTTTTTCATTTCTTTTTTTTTTCATTTCATTTCTTTTTGATATCTATTTTTTTTTTCATTTCTATTTTTTTTTTTCATTTCTTTTTTTTTTCATTTTTTTTTTCATTTTTTAAAATACATACAATAAATAGTACAGAAGAAGAGAAGTGATGCATTAACATTTTTTATTTAAGACTACTCAGAGAGTCTATTCAACTGGTATTTGCGATTCCATGCAAGGAATCCATCTAAATATGTTGTTAAATATAAGTAAAACAAATATAAAATCTCCTTCATAGGGACTACAACATCTTATTAAAATTTTTAGTACAGAAAAGGCAGTAATGTATTATCTTCATAATAGTGCAACATAATGATGTTTTTTCTTCATCTCAATTTTTCATGATTTTTAGTGTCTATTATATTACAGTTGAAGATGATTGGTCCGTTAACATCATTGAAGACTACTCCTTAGAGTGTCTATTCAATTTATTATTTTGTAAAATCTCTTTAATAGAGAATTAGATACGTATTTAATTTAAAGACATGTACAGAAAAACAGTAATGTTACAGTGACATCATTCAAGACTACTCTTAGAGAGTCTCTGCAATAAATTTCCACTGCTTTCAAGGAGGAACATTTAAGTTACCCCCAAAACAGTAAAAGGATTTTTCAGAAACCTTAAGGGATTCTTTGAGGGCAATTAACACTTTTTAAAACGATCCCTATAAGGATCTTCTAATATCTTGCGAATACATACATTTAATTGTATGTATTCACACGATTAATTATTACATTTACTACATTATAATTAATAAATATAAGACCGAAAGTATTTTTTTTTAGTACACTTCACAGAAATATGAAAAATCCACGTCTTTAAAGATGCTTCCTAAAAATGTCTCCATGTAAAAATTTATACTAAATGAGTGCATCAATACAACTGAAAAGAGTGTACACTGTACAGTCTCTTAAACAGAGACTAAAACAATTCAGGTGTGTACACATTGTACTGTGTACTGAAAAGAGAAAAGTGGACAATATTATAGTCATACTCAAATTACTCATGAAATTTTGACTAAAAAACCTATCAAAGGTAATACAAGGATGTTAAAAATAGAAATTTACCTAACTTTATTCCACTGCTCTCAAGGAGGAACATATATGTTACCTCTAAAATAAAAAGGGATTTTCTTCCCTTTTGAAGAATTATTTGAAGTGCATTAGCACCTTTAAAAAATTCGTACAGTGTACTTTTAATTAATACTTGCAAAGTTCATGCAAGAACTTATACTTAATGACTTTATCAATGCAATTAAAAAAAGAATGAAGTCTCTTTTTACAGTGATTACAATCATTCCATTGTAGTTAAATTATGCAGAGAAAAAGAGAGATGGTGCATCTTTCAAGATTACAACTTTATATGTCTCCTAAACTAATATTTGAAAATTCATTTTAGAACTCATTCTAAATTAGTTGATCAAAACAACTGCAGAGAATGCATGCACAGTCCAATTTACAGAGACTAAAACATTTCATTTTTGCACACGTAATACTGAGTAGAGAGAAGTGGACTAGATATGGTCATACTTAAACTATTACTGAAATTTAATACTATTACCTTTCAAAGGCAATTTTATGAAGTTAAGTAGAAAATATTAAATTTGGAAGAAAAAGACCATTTTTCTTAAATAACGGATCTACTTCCACTGCTCTCAGGGAAGAAGAGCTTTCCTAGAGTCAACATTCAAGTTACCTCTAGGAGAGAAAAGAAATTTTCTTCCCTTTTTGGAGAATCTTCAACACCTTCAGTCCTGGACGCCCCAAATTTACCATAGGATTCAATAGCAATCTCGGGCGGTCTAGGATAGTGGGTTAAGAGATTCTTTTGTGTGCATTTACAACTTTGAGTGTCTATTAATGGATGCAATGGGATATGAATGCAAGAACACAATCAATGAATCAGTACAAATAAAACAGATTATGAAGTCTTTATATAAAGACTGAAATAGTTACTTTAAATACAAATCATACAGTTTTCGAGAGATTCACCCTATAAGGTGGATCAACGCTTTTGAAGGTGATTCTCTGGGGGTCTACTAAACTGCTACCTGCAGTTTAATGCACGAACTTATTTTAAACTAGTTTTTAATTTTAGTAAAATAAATAAAACTTTTTATATAAAAGCCCAACAATAATTCATTGAAGTGCATACCATAAAACGAAGAAAGCAATGGTGCATTAAAAATAAATCTACAAGACTCTATTAATCAGAGTCTATTTAATTAATATTTGCAATAGTGCATGTCAAGAGCCATTTATTTGGGTTGAACTAAAACAAATTTGCAGTCTCTTTTAACATAGACTGAAAAAATATATTGAGTGCACATTGTGAGGATAATGAGAGCAAATTGCAGACTCTTTAGAGTGTCCATTATTACTTGCAATTTCATATTACTTACAATTCATTTTTTGATGTTTCATAAATACTGAAATCAATAATTTAGGGTCACGTTATACATAAAACGAGAGTAAATTTATACATAACAGCATAATACATTTATGAATAATTTGGGTTGAACTAAAACAAATTTGCAGTCTCTTACACCATAGATTAAAAAAATATCCTGAGTACACAGTATACTGAGTATAAAGAGAGCAAAGTTGCAGACTCTTTAGAGTGCCCATTACGACTTGAAACTTTTAGTATGAACTCATCCTTAATTTGGTCTGGAGTACCAATAGCGAGAACAAGCATGAATTTTCATAAATACTGAAACCATTCATTTAGGTTCACGTTATACATAAAACTAGAGTAAATTTATACATAACAGCATAATACAATCATGAATACGTTGGGTTGAACTAAAACAAATTTGCAGTCTCTTTTAACATGGACTGAAAAAAATATCTTGAGTACATTTTGTACTGATAATGAGAACAAAGTTGCAGACTCTTCTTTAGAGTATCCATTATTACTTGAAACTTTTGGTATGAACTCATCCTTAATTTGATTTGGAGTACCAATAGAGAGAACAAGCATGAGTTTACCATAAATACTGAAACCATTCATTTAGGTTCACGTTATACAAAAAAAAAAAAACGAGAATCATTTTACACATATCAGTTTTGGAGACCACGTCTTGGAGTGTCTATTTTTAATTGATACATTGAATGCAAGAAATCATTAGAATATTTTTTTTAGTAAAAATGAAAGGATTTTGTCATTTTCTATACAAAAATAATTAATTTGTAAATATATTAGATATACAGAGAAAAAGAGCAGTGAATTTGGTATTCCTCAAATTTAGACTATTATTACTTTTCTAAAGAAATTTTAAGAAGTTATTAACATGAAATACTATCCGATTTTAGTAACTATTTCTTTAAATTAAGTAGAACATCCTATCTAAATGAATAATTAACTACAAATGAAACTGGTATGCAGTCGTATTCCATGGAGACAAAATAATCTTAACCAATAAAGTCAATTTTATAAGTTCATTATAAGAACTAATTTTATAACACTTTTTTGCTAACATAATTCTTATACGTTTAATTAATATAGTAGAATTTAAAATGTCTTTTGTATCAAGAATGTAATACGAATCAAATGAATGAAACTGGTGTAAACTTTTCCATTTTATCCAAAATAATCTGTATTAGTATACGATTAAAACGATTTTTTTTAACTCAAAAATTTCAAGCAAGATAACATTCCTTTTAGTATACATGCTCTGAACAAGGCAATTTTATACAGTGGGCACACAGGCAGGAAGTTATCCCTTCAATTTTATAAGTTCATTATAAGAACTAATTTCATAACACTATTTTGCTAGCATAATTCTTATACATATTAGAAAGGCGACCGTTTGAATGGGACCCCAAGTGTGAAAATCGTCACATCACGTATAAAATTCTTGGTAAATTAAAACAAAAGATTAGAAAAGAAATCAAATTATACATAGTAAATAAATTGTAATAAAACGGAGATTTATTTTTCGATAAATAAATATTGAAAAACGTTTTCTTGCTTTGAGTTAATTTAAGAGCCTCTAGGTAATTAGAACTGATGAATCACGAATTGAGTGCAAAATTATCCTAAAAGAAACTAAATTTCCTTGCTAATCAGAACTTCGGTATTCAGCGGTGTAGCCACGGGGGGATTGGGGGATTTATATCCCCTGAAACTAAGAAAATTTACCTTTTTGACCATTGAAAACAACAAAAACTACCTCATACCCCTCCAAAAATACTATTACCTCCGAAAATATTTTATGACTACGCCATCACTAGCTGAATTAGCAAGGTAATTATTTGAGAATCTGAATAGTTTAAAGGTTGTTTCACCTTTTATCAAGAGCACCTTAAATTCATCATCTTAATTTCTATCAATTAAAAAACTGCAGTATGTTTTCCCCAATTTTAATATCGACTGAGAACTGTCACTAATAAAACAGAAACTCGACTAACCCAAATACGCAGCTAGATCTTCCAGTTTTGTGAAAGGAGAAGGCTTTATTCAAGAGAGAATCCAATTCAAATTCCCTGATTAATCAGAACTGTTGTAGTTTCAACAATAAATCGGTAATTATAGAGCATTCGCACTTGACGTCACTTGGAGGACAAAATCAACGTTGCTAAGGCTGTTGTTAGGGGCGGGACATAGAAGTATCCAATAGCAGCATTCGCACATGATGTCACTGGAGGAATAAAACAACGTTGCTAAGGCCGTTGTTAGGCAGAGTCATGTGATTGAAAATGCTCTATATTTAAACAAGTTTCACATTTTCTCCAACACACAGCTTAATAGAGTGCTTTCAGGTGACCTCACGACTAGTTATTTTCTGTAACTGTTAACCTTTTGCAGGACTTTTAACTGTCGCTAAAGCCGTTGTTAGGTCCGAGTCATGTGATTGAAAATGCTCTATTCAATTACTCAAATGAAATCAAATGAAAAACTATAATATGTTTTGGAGCACTTGGGCACTGACTCTGAGAAATGTCAAACTAATAAAAGAGAAACTCACCTAAATCCGAAGACGCTGTCCAGATTTCGAGAAAGGAGAAGGCGGGAATCTCATCCTGGAACCACTCCCAATTCCTACTGGATTCTTTTGAGCTTTTCAATCGTCCATGGGGGTGCATAGAACGGCCCCACAGCCGACTATTCCTTACTGGTGCACACTTACTTCCAGAAGACTGATCTTGGAACCAGTACTGGGATATAAGAATAACAACACAAAGGGGGTGGAGAGAACTTCAAAGCATCTCTAAATACCTTTTCCCACCCTAGTTTCTGGGAATATGCTTTTTTTTTTGCTTTTCTGCTGGAAAGTGTGAGGGTGTATCGTGTATCCACTGGATCGCCCTTGATTCATGTCAGAGAGGACAAAAGAACCAACGCGATAGCTTGTTAATTTAGATCGGAATACAATCAGAATTCACTGTAATTAATCTATAATTTAAATCCCGTGTGTCAAACTCTTTTCGACGGCGAGTGATCATCACTGTTTGATTGTTTACTTAGTAGCTAACTTTGTCGAAAGTTTAAGTACATTTCAAATAAATTTTAAGTGATAAAATGTTTACATTATACCTTTATCTTAAAATAATTTTTATACTTAATTTTGATTTATTTGAAACTCAGCTCTATATTGACTCTATATTAGTTTCATTCTTCCCCGATTATCCGACCTTTTCATATCGGTGCCGTAACCAGACTTTTGTTTTGGCACGTAAACTCAACATGATTTATGAGGTTCCACCTGACGAGTACTTTAAAACGTGAAATTTTCGAAAACTAACAGATCGAATTTTAAATTTGGTGCACCTAATTAAAAAAAAATCAGCAAATAATGTGATTCCCAAGTTAAATAGGGGTTTCTGGTAGTCCTCAACTAAAAAATTTTGGAAATTTCTCCCTGAAAAAAGCCTTTTAGCTAATTTTAATCCGCTCCTTGCAAGCCACAAAATTTTCAAGGAAAAAGGAAAAGTTTCTTGGGGACGACCCCTAAACCTTCCCTTGGATACGACCCGGCCCTGGTTCCAACTAGTAGTTCGAACCATAGTCTATGGTTCCGACCACAGTCTGGTCTGGATCCAAAGGTGACGAATAATCACAGTTCTAATGTAGTACAAATTTAAGCTAAATTTACGGTCATTAAATTAGATATCAGGATTTGGAAATTCAATAAGCATGACATAAATTTAATAACAGCAACAAATAACATAAAAGTTACATACTGTTAGCTTAAAAAACTTAAAAGGGCGAGTCTTGGCCCTAATATAAAGCCTAAAAACTTCAACCTGATTTTAAGTGTGATTAATAATGGTTTTTGGCATACTTGAGGAATTAATTTAAAGGTGGATCAATACACAATGTTTTTTAATTAAAAATTTAACTTGTTTCCACAATTAATAAATTGTTTTAAAACTGATACATTATGAAAAATATCAAAGTTGGAAAATGTAAAAATATTCTTAAAATAAAAACGGTGGTTCAGTTGAATAAATGTCAGTTTCTATTCAGAATCCGAATAGATACAATTAGATCAGAGGACCCTAGATTTTTTTATTCATGAACTACACCAAATCTGATTTTTTAATATAACTGCAGTTAATCTGAAATTTATATAATCGGAAGATTTACCTAAATTGATCTGATATGATCATACTTGTACGGTGTAGATTAAAATTTACCCTCTTTTGAAATATCCCTTTTTCTAGACTTTAATTATCTTTTGAATATCAAAAATAAAATTTCATGTGCCACCTTTCTTTTCATAAAATAAGGAATTCATTTTTACAAACAATGAATATCAGAATAACAAATAGTTGATTTTTTAAACTATATTTTGTAAGAATAAAATAAATACTACTAATATATTAATTCTTAATAGAAGTGTTTGCTTCTTACCAACAACAAGGTTGTTGGATTGTGTGGAGAGAGATTTGGAGATCTTGGGAATTAATAGATGAAGAAACCTAGCAAAAAGTCGTGCCGTCTGGAGGAGGCAGACAGAGAAAGCCTTGGCCTGTACCAGGCTGTAGTGCTGCTGAAGAAGAAGAATATATTACTTGGTACCTTAACAGTACTTTTAAAATATCTATAATCATTTAATAGTTAACTGTGAGGAAAAATTGAATTAATTTAAAATTTCACAAAGACACTGAATTCATTGTTTTAGGATTTTTCCCATAATGTCTCTTTTAACTTAAACAACCCTCCAATGAACCTAAATCTAATAATTTTGTAATTACTATTGCTTTAATTTCAATTTAGTAGAAATTTGTATTACATATTTAAAAATTAATTTGTAAAGGATTTAAGATACTTTTAGTTTTTTAAGATTATAAGAATTCATTTTTTTTGTAGAATTAAAATAGTGATGCATTTTACAAACTTTCATGCATTATTATTGAAAACACTGGTTAATTTTCAATTTCAAAAAATAGACAGGAATTTCATATATCATATACTTGAGGGTAATATAAAATGGCAATTGATAATAAAAGGCTCATATAAAGGAACTTAAAGGTAATATAAAATACTTGATTTTTAAATGTGTTTGATGTTACATCTTTTAGTGGGAACTTAATCATACAACTAATATGTAGAGACATTTGTATGCTCTACAGGAAAATGAAACATTTTTTGGTTTTCAGTCTTATAAGGTACTCAGTATCAGTAATCACAACAAAGAAATAAATTACTAATTATAATATTTTGAGCTCATTTCTTTCAAGAGCATTGAAATAATATGTTTAAATACATTGAATACCCCTGGATTATTAAAATGGATCCAAGCAAATATTTCCATTTACCTACTATATTAAAATAATCTTTAAAAGGAAAGGTTCAGCTTGGCAATCATTGTTGATAAATATGAGAAAGCACAAGTAAACCAAATCATAATTGTAAAGAGTTACAATTATGAGTTAGTCTATGATCAAAAAGAACATTTATACAAGAAATTTTTTCAAATGATAGGAAACATACATGAAAGTGAAATAAATCAGCTTTCAAATGCTATTGAGGCAACATGGTATTTTTTTTCCCAAAATAAATTTAGAAAGTACCAGACTCAGTTAATAAAATCATATAAATGTTATTTTAATGTAAATATTCTTAAACCAGGGGTACCATGTTTATTTAAATCCAACTAAAACTTTAAAAAGTCACTGTAAATACACCAATAAGTTGAATATTTACTTTAAAAAAGGGCTCAGTATGAGCCATCACAACAAAAAAACAAAACACAAAATTATAATATCCTGAAAAAATATTTTTAAACAGCTTGAGTTCAGTACCCCTGCATGTTAAGCTGGATCAAAGAAAAAAATTTGTATTTACCCTATTTACTTAAAATTAATACCCTTACAAATGAAAAAAAAATCAGTTTAGAAATGATTGTTGATGAACATGAGAAAGCACAAGCAAACCAAATAATAATTGCAAAGAATCAAATTATGAGTTAGTCTATGATCTAAAAGTACATTGATACAAGAAATTTTTAAATGATAGGAAGCATACACAGATGTGAAATAAATCACCTTTGAAATGCTATTGAGGCAAGATTATTTTTTTAACAAGACAAAAACACAGGTTTAATGAGTACCACTGTAAGTCTGAGATCATAGATTTCACTTTATAATCAAATCTTTCAAATATTCTTAACTAGGGGTACTAGGTGAATTTAAAATGAACTAAAAACTTATTACATTCAAAGTAAAAACATCAAAATGAATTTTTTGTACATACCTATGTGTTAAAATAACTTGTTGTTTTGAATTAATAGTTGTTTATTTACTTTATTTTGCAGTCTAACTGCCACTCAACAAAAAGCAATTGAGAACCACTGTCCGAATTATTGCATAATTCAAAAAATATTCCCATGCATGACACCAGGGGGGGCTCATCTGGCTCTCCGATTACTTTCAGCCAGGATGACGTAATCGGCTGGAAGGCGTTGAAGTTTTGACAGGAGTGACCAATCAGGGTTACATAGGGAAATCGCGGAGCTTCTTATAGGTATTTTCTTACGTAGAAGGGAGTAATATAAGACGCGGAAGGGAAAATATAGACCTGTGAACTTGCCTAAGCAACAAATCATATTTAAATATCAATACTTGTGATCTATATGGTTGCATTCAATTTTTTAACTTCTGATGGGTTAAAACTGATTAAAATATTTCATTGAATTAAATTATGAGTATCTTGTTTTCCTTCTCATAAGCAACTTGAAGAACAAGTTTATAGCTTACCAAATAGTGGATTAAATACACACTATGAAATTTAAAACTGATTCCTATGCTTCGGAGGTTCATTACTTAAATCAATAGAGATCGATTTATAACAATATTTTAAAAGTTAAACAAATTCCCACTATCTGTATTTTAGAAAATTCTAAATACAAAGAAAATACCGTTTTTTAAAGCAGTATTTAGTTACAATCCGATACTTTTAGATCACTAAAAAATCCTCAAATTGTGAGCTATTTTTGGGTTGTTCTTCTTTTGTATGTTTTGTATAAAATTGATTACGCTACTAATCGCTTTTATTACTATTTTATTAAAATTCAAAGTTAGTTTATTAGGTACTAATTAACCTGATCTCACTGAATTTATTATTCTAATGTATCTTATATTCTGATTATGATTGTAGTAACACTGATCTATCTAAGACATATTGATCAGTGTTAAAACAATCACATAATCAGATGATAATAAATGATCACTTAGATTCTAAGTGATAATTACATGAAGAAAAAATCAAATAATCTGTTGATTTCGAATTCAATTTTGATTAAACATGACAAACATGAAGGAGATAATTTATTGGGTATAAACCTTCACCAACTTGCCGACTCCCACATACGATCGCCGAAAGAAACTCGAACTGAAACAGTTAGTTTTGAAGTTGGATCAGTGTTCCAAAGTTACGATATTATCATTTTATAAGATCTCCAAGGTGAGGTCACATTGATCCTGTTTTAGTGTAAAATTTGAATAGTCTTCAAATTAAAAAATGATACATAATAATAATTAAAAAATATTGCCAAGCTTTAATAATATAATAATTAAGTCTATAAATTGCTTTTAGTATTTTATTTCAACTCTTTTCAGTTTCCATGAAGGGAACTAGAAATATATTGTCCCTCCCAAATCAAAATTGCTTTTATTCTAAAAGAAATTAATATGTTCCTAAAACCAATCTATGGATTCCTCTTGCCTTTGGGACGATCTACTTCGGTTTCTTACTTCAAATTAACAATAGATATTCATTCAAAAAACCCTTTCAAACATTCACGAAAACCCTTTTAGATTCATATCTTAAATGCTTCAAAACTGAATTGTTGGATCAAAGTTTAAATTTCCCTTTCTCCTGTCAAAAAAATCCCTATTCTTAACTTGCATAAGTTAGCAATCTTATCCTCTCCTGAAAGTACTGAAATAAGCAATGAAAAATATGTGAAGAATTTTCCCTGACCTGATCTGTTCTTTGGGAAAATATTTCTAGTTCTTAATCCTTGTTTGTTGTCGTTTGCCTGGAAGTACATTGTATTTCTCAAACACTTTATATATTATTATGTGGATGAATTGCTTCTTTCATAAATATTATACTATATAATTTTATATTTGAGTGCGAAGATAGAAAGAGAGAGGAGTGGAAGAAAAGAGTGCGAGAATAAAAGAAGGGATAAAAAAGAGGAGTCGAGAGTGGGATAAAATAATAAGAGAAAGGGAGAAGGGGGATCTAAAAATAATTTCTTGCTGATATGGTTAGAGACCTTTTAGTCTTAAAATTAATATACTGAGAGAAATTAAATTCGTTTATTCATTTACATTCTTTTTTTAACGGTTAATTTGGTTTGTATCTGTAAGGCTCAAAGACCGAAATCGTTCATTGAGTGAAAAAAATGCTCAGATCACGTTGTGGTAATTGCAAAACGGCCACAACCCAAAATTCGGATTCAATGATGTCACGTACAGTTTTCGAACCCCTTTTTAAAAGTCAAACTTTGAAAGAAAGTTATGAATAAATAAGCATCGTAATTTAAAAAAAAAAAACATTTTTGCACGAATATTCCTCTCGGACGATAAAAACAATAAAATAAAAATGTGGGAATTGCCCATTCTTATTGCAAAAAAGGGATTGCTTAAGGATTACCAGTCGCTCCTATGAACGCTCGGATTGCGCTTTATAAGTGTGTGTGTGTGTGGGGGGGATTTCGCAATGTGTATTTCACCCTTTTTCATCTTTAAATTGTTCCGAAGATATTCGAATTGTACCCTAGAGAAAGATTTTCACTTCCCCTTTTAAACAATCAGAGCTTTCGCATGGCAACTGGTAAATCCATATTGGTATCAGGGGCGTAGCCAGGATTTTCCATTGGGGGGGGGGGTCCAGTCGTCCAGTGTAAAAATTTATTGAATATGAATAGTTTTTCCGTAATTAGTGGAATTAATTATTCTCAAATAAGTATAATTAGCCCTATATATTAATTAATGGTTAATAACACAGGTCTGCAACGAAAAAGCTGTTTGAGTAATTTCATAGAATTCCTATTTATTTTGGTGTGCTGATAACGGAAAAAATAATGAAAAAAAATCCTATACGTCAAGATTTTCACAAAACGCATAATTATTTCCAAATTTGACCTATTTTCCCCAATTTTAGGTGTTTTTTTATCCGAGGGTTTTCAAAGAAATTTTTAGCTCCAACTATTTCTATATAGTTCATATCAGTGCCTTGGGTTGGATTGGGTTTTGGGTTATATATATTTTCCGGTATGTGTGTTTGATCTCAAGGATCCGCTTATACACCTTCGTCAAGTAAGACAGACACGACAGAATTTTTACTGACACAAAGAAGGAAAATACACCCAGGGGCGAGGTAAGAATCGAACTCACGACGGAGCAGTGCGCAGACTGCTGGCGTGAAAGGCAGAGAGTAAACCAAACAAGCCATCCGTCCCCCTATCAGTGCCTTTAAGATACATATTTCGAAAAATCCCTAACTGTTAAAGAAATTCCCAGAGAAGGATTTAATCATTTAATGTGAGCATCTTTGCGCGGGAGCGACGTCTGCGTCTGGTACAGTGCGCAGACTGCTAACGTGGTTCTAGTAGACGTCTGGTACAGTGCGTAGACTGCTAACTGAGCCACCCAGCCCCCATTTTTTGGATTCACACTATGAGAACCATTAAAAAAACAACTCACTTATGACTTAAGTATTCCAACGCCTTCTTGTTTACAAACATATCTTCTCCCATTTTTTATTTTTACGCTCAAAGACGGTTATTAATCATTCCACGTGATTACTGGCATGCCAGCTACTGGTATAGATGTGAATTGGACGATGCCAGTCCGCATGTTTTTCGAACATTCCTGTAAAACTTTTATTACACAACTTGCAAAATATATTCTTGTATTTATTCTTGTAATTGTTTGGGATTTCTCGCTCTATTTATCCGCTTTTATTTGTTGGTGTTCCGCTACTGGAATGTTCAACCTGCTGGCAACGTGTAAATCGGACCGTAATTTATATAACCTGGCATCATCCTTCACTCGTTTCTCTGATCGCCTGAGCATTTGATGCATTGCATTGAATGATTATGCAGCTTTGAAAAAGTTTGAATTGAAAGTACGTTTGATTTTTGTGTGTGATGGTCCAGACACGCTCCCAAGCGAAAGCTGCGATTGCTAGGCAGCGACACCTCCAAAGACAGAATCCTGTCTACAATATCGTGGCACCTTCTCTTCAAAGAGCTAGATCCACCAGACTAGCTGCTGCTACCACTATGCCCATCAGACGACGAAGAAGGACCCCGGCTACCACCCAGGTGATCCCGACCACCACCCAGGCGATCCCGGTCTCTACCCAGGTGATCCCGACCACCACCCAGGCGATCCCGGTATCTACGCAGGCGATCCCGACCACCACCCAGGCGATCCCGGTATCTACGCAGGCGATCCCGACCACCACCCAGGCGATCCCGGTGGCTACTCCTCTCCCGGCGGCTACAACATCCACGACTCCACCACCGGCTGCTTCCCCATGCCTGGATTCCCAAACTCCCCCACCGGCTGCTTCCCCATGCCTGGACACACAAAATCCACCACCACCGGCTTTTCCATGTCCAGCTTCCACCACCCCAGTTCCGGTCCTTGTAAGTAAATTTTAGGCTTAACCCTTTAGTGCGCTGCTTATCATATATAAGCAAAGTGATATGTCCATAATAATTCTCCCCCTCCTCTGTTAACCTTGGTGGTGGGGTTCTTATTAGTATTAAGAAATGTTTTTCATTTGCTATAGTTGATGTCACTAAGTTAAATCTGGAGTGCATTTGCATATCTGTTAATCTAAATCATAATGTTAAGTTGCTTTTATGTGTTGTTTTTGTCCCTCAATACTACCCATGATTCTTTCTTAGAGTTTTTTGAATTTTTTGAGGGGTTGGGTTCACATGACAATATTTTTGGAACAGCTTTAGAATAAGTCCGCTTTCCGCCATGTTTAACCACAGTTCCGAAAACATGTTAAGTGTTGTCATTATAGAGATCTAATCGTACTATTAGATCTCTTAAAATATTATACTAATTACTATTATTTTAGGATCTAATAATAATAATAACAATTAGATCTCAATAGTTGCCGGCCATAAATTGAGTTGTGGTTAAACATGGCGGAAAGTGGACTTATTCTAAAGCTGTACCATATTTTTATATGTGGTGATTTTAACCTATCTAATTGGTGAGATTTGTAATCATTCTATTTTTGATTCGTACACTAGATTTTTATTTAATTTTATGCAATTTCATGACCCAAGTCAATTTAATAATGTACCAAATCGAATGGTAAATTTCTGGATCTTATTCTTTCTGATATTAATTTCTGTGATATCTCAATTGATCGGAATTTGCATCCTTTTGTTACTGAAGTTAAATATCATCCTGCATTATCCATTATTTTAAATCGTGCACCTATTCGTTGTAACAGGCGCGATTATGGTATAGTTAAATATGATTTTAAAAGAGCTGATTTCTTGAATATGTGGTACTTACTATCTGAGATTGACTAGAATTTTTTACATGATTTTAGTGATGTAACAACAAATTCCCTTTTTGGTACTCGATGGAACCCAAAAACTGTTCGCAAATTGTTTTTGAAAAATGGGGATTCAAATATTGCTGAAGAATTTAGGTCCTTGAGATCTAGATTATATTTTAACAATGCTATCTGATAAATTTACCAATAACTCGGGGGTTCCTCAGGGGTCTAATTTGGGGCCCTTACTCTTCATAATATTTATTAACGATCTGTGTGATCAATTACATTTTTGATTTACACATTTGATCAATTACATCCAAGTGTTCTCCAAACGTAAATGGTTTAACTGAAACCAAATTGGATATAAATAAGGAGCTAAAACTTTAATTAATGTCTGACACATCCGATCATCTCACGATTTCGCTAGTTTAGGTCTGATCTTAAAAAAAGAGCTAAAAGATCAATTTCGATCGGTGTATCGGCGAACTTTCATCAATTGTGTACTTTTTTCGCTATGAGTAGTTTTTGGTTCGAACCTTTAATCGAATACATTTTTCGAGCACAGTAATTTATAACCGAACTTTCTACTCATACTTGTTAGAGTACTTTTGGAATTTAATCTAAGGTATCAAGTACTTCTACTTATTGTTGGAAATTTGCGGGTACTTTTTCCGATAGCAGTATTTAAGTGATCGAATCTTTTAATCAATTACTTGATGAGATTCGATTATAAGATTGCTTACTGAATATTTTTAAATGAATACCATATTTTTCATTTGAATCAATTAATGGAAGCATATCCAGATTTCAGTAAATTATTTTAAAATAGCTTAATTTTTTCGATTTGGGGTCTTCATCTCATTCTGTGATGGATCGGAGGGGATGAATTTGTAGGTGGATTTGCTAGTTTTCGGCAGGGACGGGGAAAATATGCCGATGGTTGGAGATTGGGTTGGATCGGCTTTGTATAGGAGAAGGTTTACGTGCCCTGCGGATGTTCGTGTGACTTTACTCTCGCGGGGAAGGTGGGAAGATGTGTTTGGTTGGATTGGGTTATCGGAATATGCGGCCTTTGCGGGGGGGGGTGCTGCTCGGGTCTTTCTCCTTCCTTTTAGCTATTTGAAGTTCGCGTTGCTCGCCTTGTGCGCTTGCGGCGGGGGCTCTTAGCGGCGCGGTCACTCCCATCCTCAGCCGTGTTTTATTACTGTGGTGCTCTTTCAAGATTTTGTTCTCTGGGAATCGGGAGCCCGCTTTTTGATGGATCGCCTTCAGTTTTCTGAATTTCAGTCTGAGTATGGATAGACCCCAAGAAAAAACGGTCCCTTCAGGTTTCATTTCCCAACACTGAAAAAAAGAAGTACTCGATACCTGAAAGTACTCGATACTTATAAGTATTCGATATCTAAAATGATCGATTTTGCCCATCACTAATTTTAACAATCAGAACATAACATAAACTGAAAATTGAAAAAAAATTGATCTTTTATACGTTAAGTTTTATATCACTTAAAAGTCGTATTTGAATTATGTTGCACATAATATCACAATTTTAAAATGTGAGCTACAAGTAAAAATGGAGGGTATTCGGCGCTCCCCACAGAACATTTTTGAAAATTTGCCTCCAAAAGGTAGAGTTTCCGCTTATTTTGGGAAACTTCGTGTTTTTTTCGGAAGAGAACTGCTTTGTGTAAACCACAATGTTCAGGGAGAAAATTTTAAATACGTAGACGTAAAAATTTCGAATCCGCAAGCAATCTGTCCAAACCTAGCTTTGAACTACTACTGACACTTTCCCCGAATTCTAGAGTGGGTTTCGTGAATTCTTTAACAAACTCTTTAACCCATTAACGCCCAATTTATTTTTTTTCGGCCAAATTTTATAAAAATCAAGAATCTGGTGTATTTTGCCTTCAATATGGATATTATAAACAAATTTTGTAAAAGCAATCATTAGTTTCTTTAAAAACAGCTGATCTAAAAATAGATCAATGGGCGTTCTGGGATATTTTTGTCACTGAGCTAAGTAATAGTAGAACTTCCAAAAAATCCTTAAAAAATATAAAATAGGTAGAAACTTTAGTACTTCTCCTTAAGAAACACATATTTATTCATAAATATGTGGAAAAATAATTAAATAATAATAAAATTAAATTATATACCCAAGATAAACTACATAAATAGCTTATGTTGGAAGTATTTAGTGGGAAAAATGGGAAAATAAACCAAGAACTTTATTGATGAGTATGTTATAGGTAAAAAAATATGCCATAAAATTGAACACAAAGTAAATTAAAATGCATTAGTTTTAATGTTGCGTAAATTTTATGAATTTGTTTTACCATAAAATGAAATTGCTCATGAAATAAAACGAAACTTGGTCTTACTCAGCCAACATTTAAAAAGGCTGCGTCTTTGAGCTTTTTACCTGCATATTCCAATAATTTATTTTACCACAGCGTCAATTTTAAGGTTGCAAAAGTTGTATTATGGAGAATTTTAAATAATTATAATTTTCCATTTGATATTTTCTCCAGCTCCTCGAAAAAATGTTATTGTCTTATAATTTCCAACATGAACTATTTCAAAACAAGATAATTGACTTGTATTGTACTAATAAATTTATGTGAATAAACACAGATAATTTTGCCACTATTTGCAATGCTTTACTTTACTAGCAATAAATCATGATTGTCTACCCTCCATTTATCGACCAAAAGAAATTATAAAATTTAATTACCAACAATATAATTCTCAATTTCATCAGAAAATATATATTTGACTTCATCCTGGACATAACTGAATATTCTCAGACTCATTTTTTAGTTTCAATTGGGAAAAACTAAATAATCGTATAGTAAGCAACACAGGAAAAATAAATGCCCGAACGCCCAGTGATCTAATTTTAGATCAGCAACATTTCGGCAAGAATTTTTACCACTTAAATTTATTTTAACATAACACCGCTTTATATCCTAATAGCCACATCTATGAAGATATTAAAACACCAAAATAAGTTTTTCTTACTGATACCGCTTAGCTGTTTCCAGGGTTTATGCAAAGAAACGTCGAAAAACTGCGGAACGAAATGGCGATGCCAACTTTCTCTTATCGCTGTAGATCAATGACCAAACCAAACAAAAAAAAACACGTGTTTTAAAACAGGTGCATGCCTTATCTTGCCCCCTGGGCAGTTTGGAATGTGTGGGGTGGGTAGAAGGTAATTTAAAAGCGAGTTTCCCACGCTATGTTTAGCGATCTAGAAATAGATCAATGGGCGCTAATGGGTTAATTGAAAAAAAACTGAATACTAATAAGGAGCTGAAACTTAAGTTAATGTCTAACACATCCGGTCATCAAACAATTTCGCTAGTTTAGGTTTGATCTTAAAAAAAGCTAAAAGATAAATTTCGATCGGTGGATATGATTTAGCCCTAATAAAATCGCATATCTTTAGGATTGCATTTCCAGCCCTTTCCCTTAATTTAGTTGCAACAGTCTTTTCCGAAGTAGGTCTATAGGTTAAAAATAGTTTTAAAAATTTTTGAGGGTATATACAAGAAAGTTGAACTTTGGTTTAAATATTTTTTTTTGAACAAAAAATGACCTTGGCAAAAATCTTAAACTTTTTTAACAGGAGTTTTAAAAAAAAAATTTCTTTGAAAATTATACTACTATAAATTTATACTTTGAAATTTTCGAATTTGAAAAAAATTAAACTTTTCTATCCGATTTTCGTCCAATTTTAGTGTGTCATTATTTAGGCCATATGTAAATCATTTGAATCACTTCTTTTGCAGATATTTTGTTGTTTATAGTGATATTTTTATTTTTTAGTGTAACAAATTTTTGAAATTAATATTTTAATTGATATTTCAAATTTTTTAGTAATTTAAAGGGAATATTCGTATTCAAAACTGAAAAATAGCCTATAAATATGTATCATAAGTCTCGATCTATTACTTCTACTACTTGATTTTTAGAAATTTTTTTTGCCATTTTAAAAAAGTCTTAATTTATAAAAAAATCCTCAATATTTGCAGTGTCATCAATCGATTTTGAAATCTACACTATTAATTCCATCTAGAAACCATCAAAACATTTATGATATACGTGATTTTGCACTTTTCGACTAGGAACCCTGACATATAAGGTTATAAACGTTAGGGTCAATGTGATAAATTCAATGAAATTTATCACTTTGCCTGCCTCCACTTCGGGCATTATTAATAATGCCCGATTAATTACTTTGCCCGTAACATAAATATTTAATAAGTCGATAACAAAACTTTATTAATAATGTTACGGTTTTTAATTTAAAAGCTATGAAGTCATTGACATTAAATTTTCCTTCTTTGCACACAACTGAACTCATACGAAAATTATCGTTAAAATTTATTCCTTGAATAACTTTTCCAAAGAAACTTTGCCGAGAGATTCTAATTTTATCACGATTTAAATAGGAATTAGCTTAGATTGTAAAATAAAACTTAAATTACACTTAGCAACTAAAATAAATGAACTAATATAGCGAAACAATAAATATTGTTTCCCTCGGCTAATTAAAATGCGTAAAATTTGTAAAAAAATTTTAACTGTAATCAATTTAAAAGAGAAATTATTGAAATCCGTAGGTGGCAACACAAAAGGAGGAAAGACTGAGTAGCTAGGGTTCGATTAGCTAGGGCGATTGATTTCAGGTTTTTCAAATTTTCATGGTTTTCATGATGACCAAATTAAATGAAACTTGGTGTTTAGGAATTTTTTAGTATGCTCTTTTAGATAATCGAATTAAAATTGGGAGACGACATGGAAAAACAAAGTTGCACTTTTTATTGTGTTGGGCATGAAGATAGCCTCTGAGCGAAAAATTGTCAGTTAGAGTTTTCAAGCATACTACACTAAATCATGAAAAATTACACCAAATGCATCTTTTCAACCCCACCCTTTCTCCCGCAAATTCCATTGTAAGTTTTTTTTAAAAAAGCTGTACTTACATCCACCATTATGGCGTACATGTACACTAATTTACAGCGTAATCTTGCTTGATCAGTTTTCCACGCGTCGAACTGGACGAAGGGCAATTTCCAATCCTTGTTATTTGCTAACATCGCATATCTATCGAAAATTCTATAAAAAATATGTTTTAAATGCTATAAAATGGAATAGAAATAACGTTTTGTTTAAATTGTCTTTTTTCCTGTCAGGTGAATCGAAGAGATTTGAGCAGAGTGGATGAAGTGAGCGGTGAAGCGGATATGTCCATGCACACCACCCCCCCGTAAGTACTTCATTGCCAATTCCAATGTAAAATAAAGAGAACTGGAGGGTGGGCACACATTTTCTGATTCCACTGGTCCTAGCCGTTTCTTAGTTGTCCAGCAGCCTCGCTGCCTATAGGGGTTTAAAAGGGGGTGGACCAGTGTTATTCCTAGGATTGTTTTGGAGGAGTAAAAATACTCCTTGACTTTTTTTTTAGGAGGGGTGAAATACGGAAATAGCATGAACTACGTAATATGCAAAGACACGAAAACCGCAATCAAACTTCCTAAGCATCAGAACAATAAATGAAAAAAAAAATACTATGGCTGTATGAAAACACAATTAAAAAATGTGATAATAAGGGTGCCGTGACTTTTGACAGTTTGCTTTTTCCAGAAGTCTGGCGAAAATGTCTCCGCTGAGATCAGTTGGTGTTTTGAGTAGAAAAAAAATATTAGTTGATTTCGGTGGGGGTGCATTTTTTAAGCTAAACCTTTGTGAAAAATTCAAAGAATGAAACTACTCCTAGCTAGTTTTTTAAAGAGTATTTCCGATTTTCAACGAGTAAAATACTCTCTCAGAGGAGTAAAAAATATCTCTGGGGTAGACACTTATCTTTGGACACCCTGCATTAGCCTCGATGATAATTGAATAGTTTATTTCAGAAACCAGTCAAGTGACAAATTGTTGATTTTGAGTAAATAATTGAGTAATAATTTTTTTTTTAAAATTGATATTTTTTTTCTATGAAAGTTATCCATTTGTGTAAATGTTTGATAAACATAAAACTTTTTTTTATCTACAGGGTCATTCCATTTCAAGTGGTCCAAAAAAAGTAAAATTGGTTGCTCGACCATTTTTAAAAAATCTGAAATTTTTTGTACATCAACCCTAACCTAAAAGAAGATCAAAACAACCATTATTTTTAATTTAACCTATTTTGCTTGTCCGCAGCAGCCATGCAAATTTCGACGTTTTAGCGGTTTTTGCTAATTTAGGCGTTTACGGGATTGGAAATATCTCCCCTTTAAAATCTCCAATTCAAATGGGGTTTGAAGCAAAATTGTTTAGAATAAAATGGTCTAAAAGACTAGAGCAAGTATATTTTTCTAAAATAAACCCTTAGGGGGGAAATCTTAGTTTAAAGTTGAAATTTTTTTAAAAATATCTACCCACTTTAAGAAGATTTTTTTATAGGAAGGAAACATGTCAAGGCACCAATATTTTTTTTATTAATAGTCCAAATACATTTTAGGTCATATGCAAAGATTTGGATCTGAGACTCGATTTGTCTTTATTTAAAAAAATCTCAAAGTCAAAGATTTGTCAAAATTTGCAGTTTTGAGGGTTAAATATCTCTGGTGGGGGACCAGTTAAAAATTTTAAAATGGTTCATTCTAGCGTACTATATATTAGTGTTAAGCTCAAAAAGTTTTTAGGAGGAGATTTGACTACAAGCCGAGGTATGATTTTTACAAGGTGCCCCCAAATGTCGCAAAATTTGGAAGTTAAGGATTTCTACAAAATTTGTCTGTTTTCAAGGGGACTTTTTTAAAGGAAGGAAACCTTTCAACACAACACATATTTTTATACAAATAGTCCAAATGTAATTCAAGTTACACGCAAAATTTGAAACCTGAGACTTGGTTTTTCTTTGCTTAAAAAAAATCCTAAAATCAACGATTTGTCAAGATTTGCACTTTTTTAGAGTGATATCTCTCTGGTGGAGCACGAGATAAAAATTTGAAACTTTGTCATCTTAGAGCAGTGGTTCCTAACCTGGGGGCGATTTGGGTTATCAGGGGGGGCGATAAATAAGTGGGGGGCGATGAGTTTTCAAAGGGCGGAAAATTAAAATAGTAGTATAGTAATTTTTACTGATCACCTTGGATCATGGAATCAAGATTAGAAGATTTGACGAGTTCCGGATTGGATTCTAGATCCATTCTCGTTTTAGGTGTGGTTAAGCTTGATAACTCTTTGCAGAAGGAATTTCTAGATCAAAAGTATGACTGGGAGGCGAAAATCATTTTTAAGCAGAGCGGTTACGAGTTAGTCAACTTATCCACAACTATCAAGAAAAACTTTGTCCTTCGTTCCTGTCAACATATTTAGTTGAAAAATGGTTTAGTTTTGTTGTCCAGCTCCTCAGAAAACAAAGAAATAAGTTAGACATTTGCCACAAAGGAGACTTGCACCTGAACTTGACGAACATAAAGCCGAATATTCAAGCTTTAAATGAAATCCATCAAGCCCAAGGCAGCCATTGAAAAGATAAAATAAAACAATTGCAAAGTTTTCAAACTTTCATTTATTTTTTCAAATTTTAATGTCAACTTTCTTAATTTTTCCAGATTCCAATTTAAAAATGAAAACATGTACTCCGGTTTTTTTAATGTACGTCAATGAACTTAGTTAATTATTTCCACTTCTTTGTTCTTATTAAAAAAATCTGCAGAGAATGTACATTTTAATTTTTTTCTATTTTATTTAAGAGTGACCGGGTAAAACCTGCTTTGGTTGTTTTTATATGCCGTAATAAAATTGCTTTATTATTTACACTTTACTTCAAATTAAAATTCGACAAATTCAATGAGAATGAAAAGGGGGCGGTAGGTGTTAGTCAACCTCCAGAAAGGGGCGATGGGCCACTAAAGGTTGGGAACCACTGTCTTAGAGTATATTATGGTAGTGTTATGCCCTAAAAGTTTCAAGATGGAGGATATCTTTATCCGTGTATCTTTTCTCTTTTTTTAAATGCTCTATTTTAATTTCATTAAGTCCTTTGGTAATAACCTTTTTATGAATTTTTAGTGGATCCGAACAAGTATTGCCAAAGAGATTATGATATTTTAACAAATACTTTTTCGCATGATATTTGCATGTATTTTTGACAGATTTATTGATCCTTAGAACAATCAAATGTTGATGATCTTCACTTAGTTCACTTACCAGATTAACCTCAAGAGTTACTGGGCCATAAATAGACTTGTGACAATTTTCTTTGATAAGTTGACCAACATCACAATCCATTTTTTAACATGAACTTTCGACTAATAAAAAAACCATACGTATACAACAACAAAACACCTTGGTGAATCGAAATGTTCTTTCGATCTTGGTGCAGGTTTGCAGTATGCAATAAAACAATTCTCATGGCGGGTTTCTTCTTCCCTCTCTGTCTCTCAGGTTGTAAAGATTGTCAATGGCTGGATGCTAAGGTTAAGTAGTTAATATAATTACTTACATTAGGCCCTACTTTAACATATGTTTTGGTAAAGAATAGAGATAAATATTTTAATTCATAAAGTTCATTGCTAAGCTTTTCTATATTGCTGTATTTTGTGTAATTAAAATTAAAAAGTAATGAAACATTAATAAAATTTACAAAATAATTGTAAAGTAAAAAAATCTCTTCAACAAAAAAAAGTTTAATATGATCCTTGCCATTTCTATGCTTGTAGCCAAATAACCCTCCATCTTGAAACTTTTAGGGCATAACACTACCATAATATACTCTAAGATGACAAAGTTTCAAATTTTTATCTCGTGCTCCACCAGAGAGATATCACTCTAAAAAAGTGCAATTCTTGACAAATCGTTGATTTTGGGATTTTTTTAAGCAAAGAAAAACCAAGTCTCAGGTTTCAAATTTTGCGTGTAACCTGAATTACATTTGGACTATTTGTATAAAAATATGTGTTGTGTTGAAAGGTTTCCTTCCTATAAAAAAGTCCTCTTGAAAACAGACAAATTTTGTAGAAATCCTTAACTTCCAAATTTTGCGACATTTGGGGGCACCTTGTAAAAATCATACCTCGGCTTGTAGTCAAATCTCCTCCTAAAAACTTTTTGAGCTTAACACTAATATATAGTACTCTAGAATGAACCATTTTAAAATTTTTAACTGGTCCCCCACCAGAGATATTTGACCCTCAAAACTGCAAATTTTGACAAATCTTTGACTTTGAGATTTTTTTAAATAAAGACAAATCGAGTCTCAGATCCAAATCTTTGCATATGACCTAAAATGTATTTGGACTATTAATAAAAAAAATATTGGTGCCTTGACATGTTTCCTTCCTATAAAAAAAACTTCTTAAAGTGGGTAGATATTTTTAAAAAAATGTCAACTTTAAACTAAGATTTCCCCCCTAAGGGTTTATTTTAGAAAAATATACTTGCTCTAGTCTTTTAGACCATTTTATTCTAAACAATTTTGCTTCAAACCCCATTTGAATTGGAGATTTTAAAGGGGAGATATTTCCAATCCCGTAAACGCTTAAATTAGCAAGAACCGCTAAAACGTCGAAATTTGCATGGCTGCTGCGAACAAGCAAAATAGGTTAAATTAAAAATATTGGTTGTTTTGATCTTCTTTTAGGTTAGGGTTGATGTACAAAAAATTTCAGATTTTTTAAAAATGGTCGAGCAACCAGTGCTGGACCACTTGAAATGGAATGACCCTACATTGACAAATGTGAAAAAAAAAGGTTCGCACTTGACTGGTTTTTGAAACAAACGACCTTCACTATCGTAAATATCCCATGAAATATACCAATTTCATTTGAGACTTGAAAAGTAAATGAAAATTGAATATTTTAAAGAGTGTTACAGATACATATTTGTTATGAAAAGATTATTCAACATCATACACTTGATCTGCTTCTGTCGTAGGCCGTTGAAAAATTGTCTCAAAAAACTCTTGGTATATCCAACCAAGCAGGGTTTTTAGAGCTCGAAAATCTTTTATTTTTGTCATATTTATTGTTACCTACAGCATTCACAAAAAAATTAGATTAGGGATTAGATTTCTAGGCTTTGCTACACCGTTACATGAGGACAGAATTTGATTTTTTTAATCAAACGATGTATTTACCTTTATAAAACAGTAATCGCCAATGACTCAATTTTGAATTTTTCGTCGTTTGACTGGTTTCTGAAATAAACGATTCAATTTCGGTTTACTTTTCAGGCTTCCCTCGCCTCCGTTTGGACTCTTCTCCTCCACCTCCCAAGCGACCACTTCTGCCAATGCAACCTTCTTGGCTCCTTCTGCGGCGGCAAACACCACCTTTGCTGCCCCCCCACCATCATCTGCCGCTGACGAGCTCAGACGTCTGATAGACCTTGAGACGCAGCTTCAGGCATTAAGAAGGCAGAGGTACCAAGAGGAAGCAGCCCAGGCAGTATTCCTCGCCGACCAGGAGGTGCGGCGCATGGAGGCAGCTAGGTTAACAGCGGAGTTCGCAGAGATCACCAGGCGCGAGATGGAGACTAGGGCAAGGTTGGCCGAGACCATCCGGCTGGCGGAAGAGAGGACCACTCAAGCCGTCCTTAACAGATCTCTTCCCCAATACTCCCCTGCACCTCAAGCGGCGACCATCAGCGGCGACCATCAGCCGCCTCAAGGCAGCCCATTGGTTGAGACACATTCTGTGATCTTCAACCCGATACATGCGTCCACGCCAAATGAGCCTCAGATACCATCCAGGAGTAGTCCCAGCCCAAGAAAAAGACTTAGGAAAGAAGACCCTAGGAGTGACTTAGCCTCCTCTTCACCAACATCTAGAGTTTACTCGGGTCCTTCTACACCAACCACCTCTGCGTCTTTTCCTTCTGGGTTTATACCGGGTCCTTATCGACCTGGCCCATCCGGCCCTTCTACATCTGGCTCCTCTTCGTCATCGGACTCCAGCTTTCCTCCAACTGATCCCCCTGGTCCACACACACCACGCCCAGATCCACCTGGCGGCCTTTACCATCCACAGGCCCTGGTCCAGTTTAACTGCCCGGTCAATATTCGGTGTCCGTACCCATTCAGTAAGTATGATCTTCTGTTTCCAAGTTGTTAAAATTTGACTAGAATATTTAGAGTTTGAGCGTAGATAATGATTCAAGCCAGATAGGAGGGGAAGATTGAGAGGATGCGGGCGCGGTGGTTGTGGAATATCTTTCGGCTAATTCCCCGATCACCATGATTTGTATTGATTTCAATCGTGTTTGTTACTTATCCCTTTCAACCCTTAACGATCGCTATAGAATTTTGCACTGAATCAGAAGGTTACTGTAACAACTCGATTTCATGGCAATGGTTAAGTTTTTAAGATTACAGGAAATCTTAAAGAAAGTCTTTTTGATTATTTCAAATCGAAGAAAATTTCTAATGATCGATCGAGAGGGAAAATTTATGGGTGAAAAATTGGAAGTTAATCTAATTATCAAATAAATGAAATATTATCTACGAAAAAAAAACTTACTCCCAAGTCTTACTTTTACTCCCAAGACTCTATAGTAGACGTTGTTTCTAAATGAAGCCCTTGAAACGGATTTTTGAATCACCCTGTTTATGCAATAGTAGTTATTTCAGAAAATCGGAACCACTGGTGAGAATAGCGTAAAACTGAGAATATTTGATGAGGGGGAAAACTTACAGGAAATTAAATCTTCAATATTTTTTTATAAAATAGACAATTTAAAGTTTGTGTGCTTTTTTTAATACAGTGTCTCCTTTCCAGGTCACCATTTCCATCGCCCATAGACTCTCCCACAGACCCCACCGCTCCATGAGCATGACTTTATATTGATGAAGTATAAGGTGGAAACCAGCCATGAAAGTCCTCCTGGCAGTTTGGGATAAGTTTTTTTTATGTTTATAATTTAGAACTGGAAGTTGGCAGTCATGTAAATAGATTTTTTAGAAGATTTTTTATATTCAAAATTGAGTCATCTCAAATATCTTACCTTGTTTCCATGGCACAATTTTTTATGTTTCATCCAGACGCCAGCCTATGTCCTCACATGGACCTGGTGCAAACCTGGATAATTTGTATTTAGTTTGTCATAAATCAAGTCAATTTGACTTTTCCAATAGCATAGATTAAGAGAAAATCTGGTGTTAGCCAGCTTACCTTGATCATAATATATAATTAATAATCTGAGGTCAGAAACAACTGCTTGATTAGAAAAAAATTAGATTTGTAAATCTAGTTCTTATTGGAATACCTATTCTTATTAGGTTCATATTTTTAGATATGTTTTATTAAGGGACTCTTATAGTAGAGTCTTGATAGTGATGTATAATGTCCTGTTATGGACCATGCACTACAAGGCGATCTACTCGGGGCTACTTGAGTTTTTTTTAGTTATATACCATGTGTCATAAGTCAACAACCGAGTCAATTTGACTTTTCAAATATAGGTTAAGAGAAAATCTGGTGGTAGCCAGCTTACCTTGATCGTAATATATAATTAATAATCTGAGGTCAAAACCATGACTGTTTGATTAGAAAAAAAATTAGATTTGTAAATCTAGTTCTTATTGGAATACCTATAATTAGGTTCATATTAGATATGTTTTATTAAGGGACTCTTATAGTAGTCTTGATAGTGATGTATTATAACCTGTTATGGACCATGCACTATAAGGCGAGCTACTTGGGGCTTCTTGAGTTTTTTTTGTTATACATTAATTAGTTATATATTTATAACTAATAACTCTATTATCGCGTCTAGATATATAATATATCATGTCTCATCTAAATGTTCAATCTTTGGAACTTCTTTATCACTAGGCAGATTTTGTGGGCAGAGTTTAAAAGTTCATTGATTGAATTATTTGGGGGACTGCGGCCTATTTAAAGGCCAAGAAGGGGGTGTAACAGCCAAGCCACACAAAAGCCACGCAAGACACACAGTTTGTGTCCTTGCTTGCAGTGTCTCTTGTGCTGGGTGATTCTTGTCTTAATGCTTCTTTAGGTCGGTTCTATGTAGGCTAAGCCACAAGAACACGGGATTTTGTATACCCCAGCTGAGGACAGGTGATCAAGGGGGTCTTTAACTGAACGTAACAAGTCGCGGATCTGAAGGGTAGTTTTGAAAACGGTCTTGATGTTGTTATGTCGCAGAAGGTTTTCGATGAGATCAGTAGGCTGTTCCTCGTAGTTCAATAGGTTTTTCAGATGAATAGTTGGTCTTTCTCGGATGTAGGGCTCGTTTTAGTTCCATTTCCGAAAAGCCAAGTTTTCAATATGCCACCCTTCTGACGAGGGTGATGGTAGCTGTAGATGAAAGGCGGAGGCGATGACACAATCTAATACGGCATTGTAGTTTCTCGGCACCTGTTTCTAGAATAGGCATTTTGTTTCTCTTTGCTTGGGGGCACTGTAAATGAAAGGTGAAGGAGAGGACACAATCTAATACTGAATTGTAGTTTCTCTGCACCTGTTTCTAGAATAGGCATTTTGTTTCTATAGAGATTGCTTTCTCTTTGCTTGGGGGCACTGTAGATGAAAGGCGAAGGAGAGGACACAATCTAATACTGCATTGTAGTTTCTCTGCACCTGTTTCTAGAATAGGCATTTTGTTTCTATAGAGATTGCTTTCTCTTTGCTTGGGGGCACTGTAGATGAAAGGCGAAGGAGAGGACACAATCTAATACTGCATTGTAGTTTCTCTGCACCTGTTTCTAGAATAGGCATTTTGTTTCTATAGAGATTGCTTTCTCTTTACTTGGGGGCACTGTGATGAAAGGCGAAGGAGAGGACACAATTTAATACTGCATTGTAGTTTCTCTGCACCTGTTTCTAGAATAGGCATTTTGTTTCTATAGATTGCTTTCTCTTTGCTTAGGGGCACTGTAGATGAAAGGCGGAAGCGAGGACACAATCTAATACTGCATTGTAGTTTCTCTGCACCTGTTTCTAGAATAGGCATTTTGTTTTGATAGAGATTGCTTTCTCTTTGCTTAGGGGCACTGTAGATGAAAGGCGGAAGCGAGGACACAATCTAATACTGCATTGTAGTTTCTCTGCACCTGTTTCTAGAATAGGCATTTTGTTTTGATAGAGATTGCTTTCTCTTTGCTTAGGGGCACTGTAGATGAAAGGCGGAAGCGAGGACACAATCTAATACATACATATATATCTCAGATCCCAACGCAAATATCTTCGATCCCAATCTCTGAAGGTAAACACGCTACACTACATTTAATATCTGCACGAAAAAATTAAGTTTTCAGGCGCAAAATGGCCTTTTACGCAAATACACGAGGAAGTTTATCAGTATCTTTTTCTCAAATCAGAATTTCTTAATTCAATAAGAGATAAACTATCAGCAAATTCCATGGGGAATGGATGATTTGCCCATTTAAATATTTAAATTATAACTAATGGAAAATTATAATAACTGCGATAGACCTGATTTTATAATACTTGAAAAAAAAACCCCAAGAACTTTGTCCTTAACAAATAAGTTCTGGACTATTTCTGAAAATTTCTTAATTTGCGCAGTATTAAGTACACTGCCAATTTAAAGTTGTATCTAAGGTAGTGGTAGTGGAAAAAAGCAATATAAATACAGTTAAATATCTTTTAATTGTGCCGCTTTTATGCCTTTTTTATCATCTTTACTTTTAGACTGGCCAGCTAAAGGAACAAGTTGTTAAAGGGGGCGTAAAAACTACACAATTTTAAGTTTAATTTAGACTCGTATTATTGCGAAAGAATATTTATATTTTAAAAACAAAAAATTTTCAATCGCGATTTCCTAGAGAAAGGACTTTTCAAACTCAAGGTTAAGAAAATAAAGTAAAAGCTGATAGTTTAGATATGTCATGTCTTTGAAGTAAAACTCGAAAGAAAGGACATAATTTTATAAGAATTAAATTACCTAGAATAAGCATGATGTTGGAGAAAAGCCGAACGGTATCTGATGGTGTGATAAAAACGCTGACTGATCTTGGTACTAGAGAATGGGAATTTCTTGTTGTTGTCTGGATTGTTGAGTATTGATTGTGATGTGGAGTTAGGATGATTCGCAGAGGTGGCCCAGATAGAGGTGAAGCGTACGTCGGACGGGGACGAAGTACCATTTTATTGTGAAGTATTTTGGTGTGCGGTTTGAGGCTTGGTTTACTATTTTGAAGAGGGATAGATGAGCAGAAGTTATGTTCTGTACTTTTTTGATGGCTTTGTCAGTATGGAGTTGAGGCATTCATCAAGGTGGTTAGCTGAGGGGGTCCATTTAAGTTGGTCGATATAAGTTGGCTGGTAGGTTTTTTTCCTTTTCCGAAAGACGGTGTCTTTGGTTTTTAGGTGTTGCTGGGCGATTTTCCATTAGGTGCACCAGTCTTCGATATTGTTATTACATATTAAAAAGGTGAAGATACGTGTTTTCTCTGTTCTGGGGGTGTAGATGTTGTGAAGGATGAGTGATAGGATGGCTCCTTGAGGTGTGTTGGCTTTAATAGGATATGAGGAGAAAGAACTTTCCAATTTTAACTTGAAAGGTTCTGGGTTGAAGAAAAAAGTGACTGATCCGAATGAGATGGTGAAAACTTGGAAGCAAATAGATTGTAGATACAGATACTACAAATACTTTTCTTATATGTTGTTTTTGGGATTGGTGTCATAAAACATCTATTAAGAAGTAATATCGTTTTACAATCCTGTTGATCTATATAAGCTATTAAAGTCGGTGGGGCTTTTCTACAATACTATATGTATCTCCTCTCTTGGAGCCTGGGGACTTATATATGACCGACAATTTTTTTATAAATTTCGTTGAAGTACACATTTTTATCCTGGAGATGAGTGCTCTTTGGGCTTGGTGGCATAAAAAAAATATGTATTAATTCAGTCATGTTTCTGACCTCCATTTGAAATTGTTTGGAAGAATGGTTTGAACTGTTTAAAAAGTGCCTACAAATATAGAAAACGTTTCATTCTTGCACACTCTGCTATAACAGAATTCCTGCTATATAGTGATTCTTTAAATGCAATTAGAATCATTAAATAATACGACTAATTTACAAATGCACGCTTCGTTTGAACCATTCTTACAAAACGTTTTTACCTTTAATATATATTGTGCTAATTTATTAACTCATTGTTAGGTTTTGACTACAATGTAGTTCTCCTTTATGATTTTGAGTTTAAAGGTAAAAATTGTTTGTTAATCTCTCGTATTAACCTGTTTTAAACCTCATAAATGTTATTATTATTGTGCAATGACAGTTAAATTTTCTGTGGGATGTTTTATAACATAAAACATTTAAGTTAGAATATAATATACCTTAGTATAGAAAAGTAATACTATAAGAATTGAAAACCTTGCCTATGCATGATGTTGGAGAAAAGCCGAACGGTATCTGATGGTGTGATAAAAACGCTGACTGATCTTGGTACTAGAGAATGGGAATTTCTTGTTGTTGTCTGGATTGTTGAGTATTGATTGTGATGTGGAGTTAGAGGATGATTTGCAACTGCTATGTAGAATTGTTTTGCTGTTTTTTCGATGAAGAGTGTGAGGTTTTGAGTTCCCTTTGTAGATCTAAAGTGGAGGTGCGTTAGTTGCTTGTCTTAAGATTTTGTTTTTGGAGGGTGGTGGCCCAGATAGAGGTGAAGCGTACGTCGGACGGGGACGAAGTACCATTTTATATACAGAAGTATTTTGGTGTGCGGTTTGAGGCTTGGGTTTGCTATTTTGAAGAGAATAGATGAGCTGAAGTTATGTTCAGTACTTTTTGATGGTCTTGTCAATATGGAGTTGAGCCATTCATCGAGGTGGTTAGCTGAGGTGGTCCATTTAAATTGGTCGCTTTAGGTGGTCATGTATATTTTTTCTTTTCCGAAAGACGGTGTCTTTCGTTTTTGAAGTGTTGATGGGCGATTTTCCATAGAGAGATGTAAAATGAAGTAGTTAGCTGAGGTGGTCCATTTAAGTTGGTTGCTTTAGGTGGTCATGTACTTTTTTCCTTTTCCAAAAGACGGTGTCTTTGGTTTTTAAAGTGTTGATGGGCGATTTTCCATAGAGAGATGTAAAATGAAGTAGTTAGCTGAGGTGGTCCATTTAAGTTGGTCGCTTTAGGTGGTCATGTATTTTTTTCCTTTTCCGAAAGACGGTGTCTTTGGTTTTTGAAGTGTTGATGGGCGATTTTCCATAGAGAGATGTTAAATGAAGTAGTTAGCTGAGGTGGTCCATTTAAGTTGGTCGCTTTAGGTGGTCATGTATTTTTTTCCTTTTCCAAAAGACGGTGGCTTTGGTTTTTGAAGTGTTGATGGGCGATTTTCCATAGAGAGATGTAAAATGAAGTAGTTAGCTGAGGTGGTGCATTTAAGTTGGTCGCTTTAGGTGGTCATGTATTTTTTTCCTTTTCCGAAAGACGGTGTCTTTGGTTTTTGAAGTGTTGATGGGCGATTTTCCATGGAGAGATGTAAAATGAAGTAGTTAGCTGAGGTGGTCCATTTAAGTTGGTTGCTTTAGGTGGTCATGTATTTTTTTCCTTTTCCAAAAGACGGTGTCTTTGGTTTTTGAAGTGTTGATGGGCGATTTTCCATAGAGAGATGTAAAATGAAGTAGTTAGCTGAGGTGGTCCATTTAAGTTGGTCGCTTTAGGTGGTCATGTATTTTTTTCCTTTTCCGAAAGACGGTGTCTTTGGTTTTTGAGGTGTTGATGGGCGATTTTCCATTAGGTGCACCAGTGTTCGATATTGTTATAACATAAAAAAAGGTGAAGATACGTGTTTTCTCTGTTCTGGGGGTGTAGTTGTTGTGAAGAATGAGTGATAGGATGGCTGCTTTCCAATTTTAACTTGAAAGTTTCTGGGTTGAAGAAAAAAGTGTCTGATCCGAATGAGATGGTGGGAACTCGAAAGCAATTAGTTTGTATATTAGCAAAAATTTCTGTGAATACTTACAGATACTTCTCTACTATGATTTTGGGGATTGGTGTTATAAAACATCTATTAAGAATTATCTTTTTACAACTCTGTTGTTCTATCTAAGCTATTAAAGTCGGTGGGGCTTTTCTACAATATAGTATGATAATATTTATTTCTTAACTTTTTGTATGCTTAAAGAAATATTTAAGACTTTGATTTTCAACAAAAATGTTTATAAATTTTGTAGAAATACACAATTTTATCCTGGAGATGAGATGCTCTTTGGGCTTGGTGGCATAAAAAATATGTATTAATTCAGTCATGTTTCTGACCTCCATTTGAAATTGTTTGGAAGAATGGTTTGAACTGTTTAAAAAGTGCCTACAAATATAGAAAACGTTTCATTCTTGCACACTCTGCTATAACAGAATTCCTGCTATATAGTGATTCTTTGAATGCAATTAGAATCATTAAATTATACGGCTAATTTACAAATGCACGCTTCGTTTGAACCATTCTTACAAAACGTTTTTACCTTTAATATATATTGTGCTAATTTATTAACTCATTGTTAGGTTTTGACTACAATGTAGTTCTCCTTTATGATTTTGAGTTTAAAGGTAAAAATTGTTTGTTAATCTCTCGTATTAACCTGTTTTAAACCTCATAAATGTTATTATTATTGTGCAATGACAGTTAAATTTTCTGTGGGATGTTTTATAACATAAAACATTTAAGTTAGAATATAATATACCTTAGTATAGAAAAGTAATACTATAAGGATTGAAAACCTTGCCTATGCATGATGTTGGAGAAAAGCTGAACGGTATCTGATGGTGTGATAAAAACGCTGACTGATCTTGGTACTAGAGAATGGGAATTTCTTGTTGTTGTCTGGATTGTTGAGTATTGATTGTGATGTGGAGTTAGAGGATGATTTGCAACTGCTATGTAGAATTGTTATGCTGTTTTTTTTCGATAAAGAGTGTGAGGTTTTCAGTTAAGAGTTCCCTTTGCAGATCTAAAGTGGAGGTGCGTTAGTTTCTTGTTGATATTGGTTTTCGCAGGTCTTGATATTGGTTTTCGCAGAGGTGGCCCAGATAGAGGTGAACCGTACGTCGGACGGGAACGAAGTACCATTTTATTGTGAAGTATTTTGGTGTGCGGTATGAGGTTTGGTTTACTATTTTGAAGAGGATAGCTGAGCAGAAGTTATGTTCTGTACTTTGTGATGGTCTTGTCAATATGGAGTTGATGCATTCATCGAGGAGGTTAGCTGAGGTTGACCATTTAAGTTGGCCGATCTAAGTTGTCTTGTAGTTCTCTTAACTTTTCCGAAAGATGGTGTCCTTGATTTTTGAGGTGTTGATGGGCGATTTTCCATAGAGAGATAAAAACGAAATAGTTTGCTGAGGTGGTCCATTTAAGTTGGTCGCTTTAGGTGATCAGGTACTTTTTCTCCTATTCCGAAAGACAGTGTCTTTGGTTTTTGAGGTGTTGATGGGAGATTTTACATTAGGTGCACCAGTCAACATGAAAATTTGAAGATACGTGTTTTCTCTGTTCTGGGGGTGTAGTTGTTGTGAAGGATGAGTGATAGGATGGCTCCTTGAGGTGTGTTGGCTTTAATAGGATATGAGGAGGAAAGAACTTTCCAATTTTAACCTGAAACGTTCTGGGTTGAATAAAAAAAGTGGCTGATCCAAATCAGATGGTGGGAACCTGGAAATGTTTTTAAATTTCGTAGAAATACACATTTTTATCCAGGAGATGTGTGCTCTTTGGGCTTGGTGGCATAAAAAAAGTGTATTAATTCAGTCATGTTTCTGACCTCCATTTGAAATTGTTTGGAAGAATGGTTTGAACTGTTTAAAAAGTGCCTACAAATATAGAAAACGTTTCATTCTTGCACACTCTGTTGTAACAGAATTCCTGCTATATAGAGATTCTTTGAATGCAATTAGAATCATTAAATTATACGGCTAATTTACAATGCACGCTTCGTTTGAACCATTCTTACAAAACTTTTTTACCTTTATTATGTATTGTGCGCATTGTTTAACTCATTGTTAGGTTTTGACTGCAATGTAGTTCTCCTTTATGATTTTAAGTTTAAAGGTAAAAAGTGTTTGTTAATCTCTGTTTGTTAACCTGTTTGAAACCACGGAAATGTGAATGTTATTTTTTGTGCAATGACAATTTAATTAATCTGTGGGATGTTTTATAACATTTAAGTCAGAATATAAAAAGTAATATAAGGATTTAAAACCTTGCCTATTAAAGGAACCTCGGTTTAACTATGAAAGTGTCGTGGTTAAAATTTTTACTCAAATTCTCAAGCAACCTTGCTTACAAAAGATAGAGCTACCGCAATCGAGATTTATCTTAACCTTTTGATAGAAAATTGCCTTTGAAACAATACAGATATTGATGATCGATTCTTTAGTGGAAGTTGATTTGCAAAATTTCGGGGTGTTAAAATTTTACACAATTTATCTGACAATAGTCAGATCAGCTTTAAAAAATATGAAAATTGTGGTTGCACCCGAAATACGCAAACTAAATAGCCACTCCTGACATTCCTTGATAAACAGGAATTTAAACTTAGAGTGTGTATTAAAAAGGGTTTTTAAAATCCAAAAAGAATCCCTTTTGAAGTAATGAAAATTAATCGAATTGAAAACAACGAGACAAATACACCCGGCAATGAGTGGGAAAATTCATATCGGCCAGAATTTTTTAAAATGAATTTGTTTCAATATTTTGAAACTGTTAAATGCCATAAATTGTCAGTTTCGCGAAACAAATCTCTTTGCTTCCCCCTATCCGGATTGAGCATTACTCAATACGGCCTCGTTTAAGTCCATATTCACACTGACCATTTTCACACTTTTTGACAGTTTCAAAGTCAGTCAACAAAAACATTGATCACCCAGAGTTGGTGAGACAGTTGGATTCCCCCTATCCGGATTGAGCATTACTCAATACGGCCTCGTTTAAGTCCATTTTCACACTGACCATTTTCACACTTTTTGACAGTTTCAAAGTCAGTCAACAAAAACATTGATCACCCAGTGTTGGTGAGACAGTTGGCTTCCCCCTATCCGGATTGAGAATTACTCAATACGGCCTCGTTTAAGTCCATTTTCACACTGACCCTTTTCACACTTTTTGACAGTTTCAAAGTCAGTCAACAAAAACATTGATCACCCAGAGTTGGTGAGACAGTTGGCTTCCCCCTATCCGGATTGAGAATTACTCAATACGGCCTCGTTTAAGTCCATTTTCACACTGACCATTTTCACACTTTTTGACAGTTTCAAAGTCAGTCAACAAAAACATTGATCACCCAGAGTTGGTGAGACAGTTGGCTTCCCCCTATCCGGATTGAGAATTACTCAATACGGCCTCGTTTAAGTCCATTTTCACACTGACCATTTTCACACTTTTTGACAGTTTCAAAGTCAGTCAACAAAAACATTGATCACCCAGAGTTGGTGAGACCGTTGGCTTCCCCCTATCCGGATTGAGAATTACTCAATACGGCCTCGTTTAAGTCCATTTTCACACTGACCATTTTCACATTTTTGACAGTTTCAAAGTCGGTCAACAAAAACATTGATCACCCAGAGTTGGTGAGACAGTTGGCTCTCGAAACAATCAACCACATTCCGAAAGAGGCTATCCAAATCTATTCTGACGGCGGCAAAAGCGATTGGGGCGGCTTTGGGAGTGGTGTTTCCATCAAGACCACTGCAGACTCCACCTTTGAACTGGGAAACTCAAATTCCTGCTCAATGTTCAGGTAAGAACTAATTGCATTCGAAATGGGTGTCTGCTGAGCTTTGTTGATAGCATTGCACTGCCCGAGGTGGATATATGGATCTTAACTGACAGCCGCTCTTAGGTTCACCATCTTATTGATTGGGAAAATGTTTGTAACAGAGCTGGCTTGTCCAGTTTAAACATACTCACTAGGCTGGCGGTAAAATCAGACATCCACATACAATGGATTCCTGCCCATGTCGGCGGCAAGGAAATGGCGGACCAGCTCGCAAAATTGGCAAACCTCGACACCCTCCAACCTAATCTCCCCTGCACTTTTAGAGAGGTCTGTCCAGTAGGGTGTCCCAAAAAAAACCGCGACTTTTGAAATGTTTAACTCTCACCCCCCAAAAATGTTCCTTATGTGAATATAAGGTCAGGATTGTTTATGACTGTAGTTGTAAACAGAATTAGATAAAAAAATCTTTAAACAATTGTTTAGAATCTGGACCTAATTTAAATCCTAATTTGGTGGACATAATCCTAAAGGCTTTCACATGAACACATTTTTATCTTGTTTGGATTTTACCGTCGACGAGGTGCTCTCCGATCGTCATTTGTTTTTAGATTTTCTAGAAGCGTATGGTCTCATGGGTCTGGTTTAATTTTAAATTAACCCTATCGCAAAGACCGGGACATAAGATGTCCCAGAGAGGAAAAATTTTGAAATTACGGCTGCGACAGCATCTGTCCCACAGAGTACTAGAACAGAGAGTCCACGGCCATAGGCCATAATGGAAATCGAAAATCATGACATCTTGTTACAGGTTGGGAGAATTGTGGCGCTGGGATCGCACTAAACTCACTAGCGTCTGGATCCAGTCTGAATCGTTCGCCGGCTGCCTATGGGAGATCGAAAACACCATTTTGCGCGTGCGCTGAGATCTAATTTGGCGAGAGATTTAAGCGGGCGGCATACGTTCCAGACTCTAGAGTGGCGCCCTCACATCAGTAACGCATTTGAAAATAGCCTCGTGGACCCTCTGTTAGGATATTTCTATGTGATCTGTCCCACATACTAAAAAACATAGAGGAGTAGAAAATAATGTCAAGTTGTGCCGCAAAACGCATCATGAGCCCATGAGTATCATCTTAATTGTTCCCAAGTGATAAAACAAGCCACAACCTCCAATTCCTCAGGGTATTTGGATTTATGGACCTAGTCTAGCTTCGCTATACTCGATTGCAACGTTTCTTGAACCCAGTACGTCACAAATGCGGAAGGAGAAATCGGTAAACGCGAAGTCTGTTGGGTTGATAGGAGGAGTTTCGGTACGCAAATCGTGATTGAAAAGCACATATATACATAAGTTTAGCAAAATAATCGTATTTTTAAATTGTTCTTAGTTTCACTCAAAATACAGACACCGCGATGGGAACTACTTTGTTTGGTAGTGACGTCGTAGGGTCAACTTAAGTTGCTGTCTAGTATAGACATTGGGGATAGGCAACAACAATCTCCAATATTGATCAGTTAACTCTGTCGCCACCCGTATCCCGGAATACAGGTGCTCTGGGTTTACGGCGGGACATATGATGTCCTATCAATAAAGCTTGTACCATAATTGTTGATAAATCGCTATGAGATCGTTTGAGTCTTTTAGACCTTCAAACTTTCAGATAGAAAAGTTATTTCATCGTAATAATCACTTGGAGGATAAATAACTGTTCCCGGAATTGGGGAGCACTAATCTGATATTTTTGCCGTATTGACAGGGTTAAGAGTTTTCCCCCTGTGAAATTTAAAATAATATTAACCAAATCGGATAAACTCTTCAGGAGGTTCAAAATTTAGTTTTAAATCTTTCAAATGTTTTATTCATGATTATCCATCATGATTATCATGATTATCCTAGAATGTTAATAATTTTGAACTAAGGCATCAATAGATTTAAAGGAGTTTTTAGACTCCAATATTTTTGGGGTCTGTTTTAAGAGAATAATGCAGTTTCTGCTATAAATAAATTCCTTATATTCTCCAGAAATTTGAGAAAATAAAATGTAACAATTCTATTGAAATAATTAGTTTCTTGCTTAAATAATTGAAGAATTAAAAATATCTTTGAATTACATTTAAATTTTCTTCAAAATGAAATGCATTGAAACGTTGAATATGGAACCATAAAGATTTTATTAAAAAATGTTCAAAGTAGAGTGGTTATGCATTGTCTCATTTTCCTTCTTATTTAAACCCGGCCGGTGCTTTTTAAATGATCTTCTTTCTACTTGTTCTATTTCCTCTAGTTTTTTGTCCGCACTTCTACTTTGAACATTAAATAAAAACTTGGCAAAAATGAAAGAAACGAGCATATTCCAGATTATTTGAGCAAGATTAAAGTAATTTTCAACATTTAAAAGTTTTCCCCCAAAAATTACTTTTAAAAGCTCAGTGTAGATGACAGAAACATATTGCTTTCTAGATAACCCAAAGGGTTAAATTTAACAATCCATCTAAATCTCAGATCCAAATCCAAATCTAAATCTATCAGATCTTTGCCTTTAAGCCATTTAATAGTTAAAATAATTCAACCTATTCATAGCATTTGAAAAAATTTCGAAAGAAATAAACTATTGTTAGTTGATAAATTCTATTGGAGGATTTGAATTCACGTGACTCCACACCGAGCAACAGCCGTAGCAACAGATCTGTGATTTGGCCGAACGCTTACCATCCGCGGCACTCAGCAGAGGGAAAATCTTGTTGTTGTTGCCTATCACCCTTGGATGTAAATTCAGTTAGTCAAAGTTCAATTAATCCTTAGAGCAAGAGATCGCAGCAGAAGATCGTATATCTACTCCCACTCACTCACCTTCTGCCTCGCAGAGGCGCCAATACACTCTATTTTCGATTTTTATGAAAATTCGCCATAAAAAATTTATTTCCACGCTGAATTTCTTCCGTGCTGGCCTGACCATCATTCTACCATGAGGAAATACACAAAATATCACTCTCTGACACCTCTCCGTCCTTATCCCTTTATCTCCTTAGTGCTTAGGCTGGTGTGAATGTGGCCAGGCATATCAAATACACAAGTTAGCATAATCTAGTTTTATTCAATGACTCACTGGTCAGTTTAAAGAAAGAAATAAAGTTAAAAAACATGCTGCGATGGCTAATGGCTAAGTCCACAAACATAATAGCTGATCCTCCTAAAATAGTCGCAACACCTATATTTATAATGCTGCCAACAAAAGAAATTTACATAAATTATACAGAAAATAAGAGTTAAAATTGAATCTCGTAAGTCAGATTCTTCGAGGCTGTGCGGCACCGCAGACTCCTCCCGCAGTGTCAGCATGGACACGTAAAAATCAGGAAATTTCACTTTTCTACCCGAACGAGTAACTCTTGTTGAAGTATCCGATGTAGCTAAGCTATCAACTTGAATTAGGAAAGCTGGTTTAAGCCTGTCCAAAGAAATGGTACCTTTATTACCACGAATGTCCACTTCGTAAGTCTTGGCTCTACGATGCAAGACCTTGAATGGTCCGTCGTAAGGTTGTGTTGTAGAGGTTTTCTTACCTTGTCGTTTCTGACAAACACATGCGAACTAGAATCAAGTTTTTGATGTATGAATACTTTAGAAGAACCATGGTTTGATGTTGGGGATGGTCGGAGGTTCTGAAAGTTGGCTCGGAGATCTTCGATGAGTTGTTTCGGTGATGTCTCGGACGATAGTGAAGACTTCTCCGGGAAGACGCAGGGGTGCTCCATACACCAATTCTGCTGTAGTCGCTTTTGGATGTCGGGTTTGAACGCTGCTCTGCAGCTCATCAATATGGTTGGTAGTACCTCGATCCACTTGTCTGTGCTGTAAGCTTTTATGAGGCCGTTACTTTGGGGGTGGAATGGAATCGTCCTTAGCCTTTGGATTCCAAGCAGGTATGAGAGCGATCGGAACAGGGAACTTTCAAACTGCCGCCCTTGGTCCGTCGTGACTCTTGAAGGGACTCAGAATCTGGTGATCCAACCCACGTAGAAGGCAGTGGCTACCGTCTCTGCTCGAATGTCCTCAATTGGTACAGCTTCCGGCCATCTGGAAAATCGATCAATCATGGTTAAACAGTACGACTTTCCTTGGGATGGGGGCAGAGGTCCTATTATATCGAGGTGAATGTGATCGAACCTTCATGTTTGGTTAGGGAATGAGCCTACGGGGGTTTTGGTATGTCTTATCACCTTACTCTTTTGGCAAGGGACACAATGCCTGGTCCACATATTACAGTCTTTATTCAAAGACGGCCAAACCAAACGGGAACGAATTAGTTTAGTGGTTGCTTTTACCCCTGGATGGGACTTATTATGCATGACCTCAAAAATAAGGCGTCTAAAAGGTTGGGGGATATATGGACGCACGTGACCTGTAGAAATGTCACACAGCAATGCTTTTTTTACGTTTAGAAGACACAATTTTTTTAAGTGTAAGCTAGTAGGTTTCTCAAGCAAAGTCTGCAATTCAGGATCAGTTTCCTGATATTCAGCGATTTCGTCGTAATCAACTGGGTTTGGAAAGACAATAGAGGCTATAAGAGACAGTGTATCCGCGGTAACATTATGGGAGCCTTGAATATAGTGGATGTCCGTCGTAAATTGGGATATAAAATCCGCTTGCCTAGTTTGTCGGGGAGTACTTCTTTAACACATAGGTTAAAGGCTTGTGATCTGTGCACAAGACAAACGCCCTAGCCTCAAGCATATGCCGAAAGTGTTTGATCGATGCATAAGCTGCAAGCAGCTCTCGATCATACGTGCTATATTTTTGTTCGGCTGGGGAAAGTTTCCTTGAATAAAAAGCAAGTGGTTCAAGTATTTTGTTTAACTGAAACAAAGCTTCTCCCAAAGCAAAATCAGAGGCGTCCACTTGTAATACCAGTTGGGCATCGGGTAAGGGGTGTGATAATAAAATTGCGTGAGCTAGCAAGTCTTTACTACTTTGGAATTCCTTTTTGGCTTGATCAGTCCATTTTATTTCTCTCATCATTTTTCTTAGAATTCTTTAAGTACTCATTAAGGAAAGTTTGGGCATGGGCTGCACGGGGAATAAATCGCCTGAAAAAGTTTAAAAATCCCAAAAACCTTCGAAGTTCCATTACCGTTTTGGGAAGCGGGTAATTGACGATTGGTTCAACTTTGGAAGGTAATGGCTTAGTGCCATTTTTAGTAATTAAATGCCCAAGAAAAGATATATCGGGAACACCGAAAACACACTTAGATACATTAACGGTCAGACCGTAAGTACTTAACCTGTGAAATACTGTCCTCATGTGTGAATCATGTTCAGTTTTAGATTCACTGAATATCAAGATGTCGTCTAAGTAGACAGCAGAACTTTAGGTCTCCCAAGATTTCATACCTGAATCTCTGAAAGGTCTGTGCGGCGTTGCACAATCCGAAATTCAGGAAGGGGAACTCGAAAAGCGTTTTTTGAATGTGATTCGGTTGTACCGGTATATGAAAGTATGCTCGGACAATATCAATCTTTGAAAAGACTTTTTTTCCGTGTAGTGAGTTTGAGAAGTCCTGAAGGTTGGGTAGCGATCTGGTACTGTGCAGAAGTTTAATCGCCTGTAATCCCCTACCGGACGTATAGCTCCAGAACTCTTCGAAACAACATGGAGCGGGGTAGACCAGGGTGACTTAGATGGCCTACATATCCCTTCTTCCATCATGAACTGAAATTCCTTTTTTACTAGTTCGTAAACTTTAGGGTTTAGTCTCCTAGGCTTACAATGCACTGGAGAGCCGGTGGTCTCGATGTAGTGAACAGTGTTGTGTTTAGGGGTAACAACCTTAGGAGATGGCTTAATTAAATCGGGGAACTCTGATAACAGTTCATGGTACTTAGTTTTACCTGCGATAATTTTTATCGAGGGGTTTTTAGTTCCGGCCTTTGATCCTGTGCGGAATAGGTTCGTAACACTATCTATTAACCGCTGTCGTTTCAGATCTATGAGAATTCCAAAATGGGTTAGGAAATCAGCACCTATTATGGACATTGGTACTGATGCGATCAAAAATTTACGATTTGTTTGTTTATCGTGTGCGTATAATCGACAAGAAGTTGGAGGGTCAGATACCGTTGTAGCTGAAATATTAGGTTTGAAGGTATCCCCAGTTTCTTTTGATCTATCCAGAAAGTTACAGGGTTGTTTACACTTGAACGCATTTTTACCAAACTTGTGGTGATAAAAACAGAAATTATCAGTACCTTCTTTAGTGTTGTTAAGACGTGAAAACCTACGTGGTGATTTGTAATAAGAGTGCCTAGCATACCTGGGGGGTATCTTTAGGAGACAACCGTTGCACTTCCGTCTTCAATGAATTGATTTCAGCTCTGAGGGCCGATATATCACTACATTGAGGTGAGCTACCTTGAACAGAACGGGAGCTGATGGCCAAATTAGTATTACTGGCATAACTTGCCAAATTAATTGACTGGGGGTCAGTACGTACTTCCGCGATTTTATCAGAGAGCTTTGCCAGGTCATCCAAGTTTTCTGAACTTACAGAAAATATGGTTTGGATATCTAGTGGAAGCAGTTGTAACCACAAGGTTTTTAGGAAATCATCGTTTGCCAAGTTTTTAACCAATTCCCTCATTTGTCTAAGAAGGTGCGACGGTCTATCATCTCCTAGTTGGAGTCCTGATAACAGTTTCCTAACCTGTTGATTTTCCGATGCAGAGAATTCAGAGATTAATCTAGCTTTTAATGTTCAGCATAACGATTTCGTATAGGTGCGTTGAAAATGATGTCTGAAACCGCAGAAAGACTTTCTTGATCGATTGCCGAAATGACGTAGTTGTATTTTGTCAAGTCATTTGTTACATGCGAGATTTGAAAATTGCTCTCTACTTGCACAAACCACATTACTCATTATTACTCATCGAACGCACTAGATAATTAGCCAGCGCATTGTGTCTTTTGATCCGGAGACCATGTGTTGCGTAGCATTGCTGCGCGATATGATTCAAGGTCTCCGGCTGTCCGCAGCCCCTCGAGCAGCCTTTCTCTTTCCTAGGCTGGCCTCTGGCCACTCTTGCTCGGCAGAATAACGTGTTAGTTCTTACTTGTACGGCTGAGACGAACCTTAGATAGACTAGTAAATAAGACTAGTACTATAAGACTAGTAAAATAGACTAGTACCTAAAGTAAACCCTAGATAGGTAAGAGCTTTGGTAGACTCGAGGATCTGCCCCTTAAAGCGAATTTTTGGTCTGAAATTAATAGATATGTCTATTAACTGTGAAAAGGCAGCTTAATGATTTACTGGTATTAAAAATTACAAGAAATCCTACAGTTTTGATCATAAAAGGCGAATGATCATAGACCGGGCATTTGGTGTGCTAACAGTTCAAGTCTTAACACTCGTCGTTTAAAACCCTGAGCTTCGTAGAACTATTTCCAAAGCAACAATATTCCAAAAAGCTTTCAATAGAAAACTGTACTTACCTGTTCGTTTTCGATCTTTCCCACACAATACTTTTGGATCACAATTTAACCTATTGCATAAAATGTATCTTTTTGATATCCATTGTCCGCAAAGCTCCAAACATTACACTCTATAAGCTTTCAAGTTTAAACGGATATTATATCACAAATATCCCTTACGTTCGTACAAGTACATACGATAAACCACTTTGTAAGGCTATTCAAAATTAATCTTTTAATTTAATACAAGTTTTTTTTTTTTTGGGGGGGGGACTGGTTTGGATGTCTCGATTACGATAGCTCTATCCATAAAGGTTGCAAATGTTCGTGGAGAAATAAGTGTCTAGGTGTCAACTGCTAAAAAAATTAATTTTAATGAAATGAGAAACATCCCACGTTTCCTATATAAAATATATATATATATCCACTGATCCCGTAAATACCTAGTGCAATCTTAAGCTGTTGCTAAACCTTATCAATCTAGCACTTTTGTACTGAATATGAAAAGTTTTTTTACTTAAATTTGGACTCCGTTGAGCACTCATGATGAACACTTTCGTACAAATAGTCAATTAAAGAGGTCATTCTTGTATTTATTTAACGGAAACGAACGTATAGTTTAAGTATTGATTTCATGAATAGAATATAAAATGATGAAGTTCTTGAAGGAACTGTAATTGTATTAACCGACTACTCCAATATTTAGAAAAGCTTAAGTATATTGCTTTTTAGTATTGTTATATAAGGACTAAGGGGCAGCGAACGATAAAATTTAATGTAGCCTGTGATTTCAAAGGTGCAAGGGCTGTCAAATACTGCAGCTCCTTCTGGTGGTGCCCGACGTTGAGGCAGGGGATTGACGGTTCTTTGGGAAGCTGGATTCGTAGAGGTGAAGGATTTAAAATTAAGAGGTGAATTGAAGAGAACTAGCATTCTAAGTAGTAGATTGTAAACCAAGCAGAATTATTGGGAGTTATTTAGTCCAACGGGGATTTTCGTTGCACATGATTGCAGCTCTTAGAGCATCTTTATCCTGTGTGTCTCAAAATCTGAGGCGCTTTATGAGACGAGTTTTGAGGGTATCATACTTGTCTTCCACAGGAGGGTTCAATATTATGTCCCTGAACAAGGCAATAACATCTGTTCCTATAGCGGTCACTACAGGATTGTATTTGGTCTCTTCTCTCGTTATCCCAACTACCACAAATTGGTTCTCTTCTTTTTTTTAAATTTGAATGTTTTTTAAAATTTGAGAAAACTATAATTGAGGATTTTTCCTCCAAAACGGAGGTGCTTTGAAAGCAACTCCAGCTACCTCATGCGAGGGTGGATGTGCATTAGGTAGGACGGAAGAATGGCAGGTGGTAAGGAATTTTCCTGCTCAGGCATATCGTAATGATTTTCCGAGTCACTAGTTGCAAGTGTACTATTTTTAAATGACTAGTTCAAAGAATTCACGGAGAGGGTACTATTTGTTGGTTTGAACACTGATACGGGATCCAACTTCAAGCTAATAGCTCACAGTTGGTTGAAAGGATTAAAAGCAAAAGCTCCTGCATCGGGCTCCGCGTATTCCCGTAAGGACAGGTGACCGCAGGTAAAGTAACTGTGCGAGGAAGAGCAAATGTGAAAATCAAGTTAGGAGATTCATCACACCTAGTTGGTAGACATTGAGGGAAATCGACTTCTCCGATTGAACTTTCTCGAAAGATGCCCTTGGAACTGGAAAATAGTACTGCATTTGGAAAATGTAGTTATCCAGATCTATGATCAAGCCTGTCCAAAAATCTCAGAGTTCAGTGTCATTGGTCAAAGATACAGAATTGGCTACCAGAAAGGATCTTTTAGTAACTACATACTTCGGAGATTTTATTGGCTGGATATCTCTAGACGTACAGCTAAAGTAGATTGCTTGTTAAAGTTGTTGCAATATAGTGTTGCTAAAAATTACTTACTTACTGTAACCTCAAAACTAACCAACACATAAACCTGAGTCTGTAAGATGCTAAAGGGAATTCTTAGTCGTGAAGTGATAAGCTAAGTGCTAAGAAGTATGCTAAATATCACAGGCAATATAAAGCAGGCACCTAAGTTATAAAATGCAATTCTTGCTGAAATAATTTGGAGACAAGCAAAATTAAAATTTTATCAATTGAATCAAAAGTAAGTTTCAAATGGGGTGTGTGTTACTTAATTTCCGTTCTGCATAAAATGTATTTAAAAGTGTTCAAAGTAGAAATTATTCTTTCTTTTTAGTTTAAAACCGGCCGGTACCTTTATCTTTATCTACCTTATTAAATATCCTTTTTGCATACCTTACTTTTTTTAAAAATTTTCTTTTCTTCCATGAATTCTACTCTGAACATTTGTATGAGAAAATTTAACAGAGATTTAGAGAAACTGGTGTCTCCAATTTATTTACTGTAAGAGTTTTTTAATAAGTTGATACGAGACCTACAGGATTATCAAAGAACTATAACAATTCAATCAGAAGCGTTGGTAATGAGATATGAAAGATTTAATAAAAGTTTATATTATACTCACAGTAAACGGATGGAGATGTGCCATGTTATGAAGCTAGCTTCGGGATAATGGTAATGAGATCTCTATTTTAGCTGTGTGTGCAGAGATATTCGTCTGCTAAGATCTCCAAAAGATGTAGCTACCAAAAGATCCTTTCTAGAAGCCAGTTCTGTATCTTAGACCAATGAACCTGGACTCTAAGGTTTTTGGATTGGCTTAATCATAGATCTGGGGAACTACACTTTCCGAGTGCAGCACTGTTTTCCTGTTCCAAGAAAATCACTTGAAAAAATTCAATTATAGAATTGTTGCTTTTGTTGTTTCAACTACAACAATTCAACCAGGAGTGTGGGTGATTAGATATGAAAAATGAAATAAAAAGTTTTCATACTCACAGAAAAAAGGATTGAGGTGTGCAAGTTATGAAGCAAAGCTTCGGAATTACGACAATGAGCTCTATTTCAGGTGCATGTGCTGAGATATCTGGCCGATAAGATCTCCAAAGTATGTAGCTACCAAAAGATCATTTCTGGTAGCCATTTCTGTATCTCTGAACAATGACATTGACTCTAAGGTTTTCGGACAGGCTTTATCATAGATCTGGATTACTACACTTTCCAAATGCAGCACTATTTTCCAGTTCCAAGAGCATCACTCGAGAAAATTCAATCGGAGAAGTCAATTTCCCTCAATGTCTACCAACTGGATGTGATGAATCTCCTAACTTGATTTTCACACTTGATCTTCTTTGTACTGTTACTTTATCTGAAGTCACTTGTTCTTACGGGAATGCGCGGAGGCCAATGCAGGAGCTTGCTTTTTATCTTTTCAACCAACTTTGAGCTATTAGCGTGAAGTTGACTTCTGTATCAGTGTTCTAACTGACAAATAGTACCCTCTCCACGAATCCTTTCTTGAAGACTACCGCAGCACTTGCATTCTTGGAGGATGACTCTGAAACTTTCCTTTGGGTTGTAACAGACAGTCTAAGGCAGCGATTCCCAAAGTGGTCCATATGGACCCCCAGGGGTCCACAGCGAATTCCAGGGGGTCCACGGGCATGAAAATGAAAATTGGAGGTCCACAGCAACTTCTAGGGGGTCCACAGCGACTTTCAGAGGTTCGAGGGAAAAATTTCATTAAAATGAAAAGTATTGATAAGTTTCAAAAATTTTGTAGTTCTTATAATCAAATTTTAGAAACATAAAAAGTTGATTATCACAGAGTCGTCGCAACGCGAGCAGGGGCGATGGAATCTTTCCTCTCTTATCACGATGGAGAGCCCCCTACCAGCTCCGGTCCCTTATTATAATTGTAATTATTTCTGAAATTTTATGATTTGGTGAATGAATTACTCACTCATTACCATTAACTTTGACAGGTTTGCGATCAAAACTTTTCATGGGCGTCATTTAGGGGGGATCAATTGTCTCCCCAAGGTTTCCTCTGTTTTGTGAAAAATGGCTGCAATCCCTTGAAAATTCTGTAACTTACAAGGAGCATCGAGTGTAACTCAAAAAGTCTCAAAATGAACCAAAACACTACTTTTGAAGGTGAAGTTTGAAAAACATTTTCAGGGGGAGAACCCCCAAGACCCGCCTTGGAACATTCTTGTTTACTTATAACTTTTTTTCCTATAAAATTCTGTTGTTTACTAGGAACTGATGTTATCTCTCCAAAGGGTCCCAAAATGAGCTGAAACACTACTTTAAAATGAAAATTTTCAAAATTTTTCTGGGAGTGACCCCCATTTTTTTACTTGGAACTCACGTTGTAAAATTTTAACGTTATGTGTGATTGTTCAAATACTACTTGCCCCCTAACCAAAAACTGAAATGACGCCCCTGAAACTTTTATTGTTAAAGGTTTTTGTGCTTTGAAATGTAATCATATTACAAGTTAAGATTTGTTAAGATTTGTTTTGTTTAAGAATCATATTACAAGTTGAATTTCAGCTACTTTTTGAACGGTCCCTGAGAGGGGATCCACGGGGTATGAAAAAGGTCGTCAGGGGGTCCATGGGCCAAAAAAGTTTGGGAACCCCTGGTCTAGGGAATCTTCAAGATCGCCTTGGTCTTCCCTTTCTCGATATACAAGGATTATTCAAATGTCGGGTCTCGCTTCAGATCCATCAGGAAATCTTTCTTTTTTCTAAGCTCGGTCATCACTTCTCCAACATTTCTTCAAGAACTTCGTCATTATATTTCTATTACTTTATCTTGTTGGTCAAAATATGCCGTAATAAGGGCCTTGTACCACATAATAATTACATCTTTGATAAACCATTATTTATCTTGTATGTGCATATACAGCATTATTTATCTGTGTTGTAGACTGCTTTGTTTTGTTGGTCAAAATATGCCCTAATAATATAATAAGGGCCTTGTACCACAAAATTAACAACACAGATATACAACAGACAACACAGTACAACACAGATTATTTATCTATGTTGTAAAATATGGGCATAGAATGCCAACCCAGATTAAATATATCCTACTTGCATAAAAATGTGCATGTGTTTTTGATTGTTGGTCAAAATATGCCCCAATAAGGGCCTTGTACCACAAAACAATCACCTATTACATTTTATAGACCTCGTCGTATTAAGACATCGTATTTACCGGTAAAAACTGGATTTTACGGTCTTGATTGGACTCAATGTCCATATTTTTGTCTATGTGCCATGGAAACAAGGTTTGATTTGTAAATATATGTTTTTAAAAATTGTCTTTGTGCCATTAAAACATGGTTTGATTTGTAAATATATGTTTTTAAAAAATAGTTCATCAAGTTTATATTTAGAAAAAGTTTTATTTTTTTATGTTGATGAAACCATGCAAAGTTAGCATGAGTTTGTGATATTTTTCTTGTTACGATGATGTAATGATTTTATCATCATTGAGCAAGAGTTTTTGACTGAGGCTTGTTGCACTCATTGGCATGAACTGCAAGCTTAAGAGGCAGTACATTGAGTTTGTAGCTGACAGACTGTTAGTTGAGCTTGGTTGTGATAAAATCTATAATGTGGAAAATCCCTTTGATTTTATGGAACATATTAGTCTTGAGGGAAAGAGAAAAAAGGTCTTTGAGAAAAAAGTTTGTAAATACCAAAAGTGTGGTGTTATGTCCAACAAGGAAGATCATAAGTTCACTGTTGATGCTGACTTCTAAATTTCCTTGTGATTTTAATTATTTTTATTTGTATAAATTTATAAAAGTGTGAGCATTTAATGTGTTGTCTGTAGATTGCACCAGTCATGTTTGTCATCCTGGTCTTGTAAAAAGGTAGAACTGTATAGTATGACCTCTTGAATACAAAGTCCTTTGCATTTTTCATGTTTGATATTGTAAATAAAATAATTGTTTGTTTCTAGATTGTGTTTTTATTTGTATTTCGAAACTTTGGAAAAACTATTTTTTTAAAGTATTATCCCATATATCAGATTTAAGCTTTTGGAATTAAATTCAAAGAAAAGTTCCTTAGTCGCAGTCTAGAATTTTAAAATTCATAGAAAGCAAAATATCCTAAAATTAAAGAAAAAAAAAATAATGTATTGTAATGTCAATAAGTGTTAAATTACATTTAAATTTTATAAATTTTCTTAACAAGAAAAATGGTTTAATTTTTCTTAATTAACATCTGATAGTATTTTTTTAAAAATATTCTGATTCAGTGTATAATAATTTATTCGAAGAATTTCAGTTTCTCGGAGAGTGGTTCAATATTCCGCAATGTTTTTCTCAGACTTTGCTGAATGTATTTAAATTTTTTTTCTCTTTTTAACATTTCATTTGGTTATACTTACGATTTTGTAAGTTTTCAAGTTAATAAGTAAATTTCTTGTTCTTTGGTTTGAAAATTGTTTTATTTAAATTTTAAAATGCATATTGTTCAAGTAAGGAAACTAATGTGACAATAGAATGAAATTACTAAGTTGGCATAACACATAAATGAATAGTCCCCCCCCCTCAACGAATTTATTTTTATAAACTACTTTTAAATTTATTTAATTATGACAAAAACTAATAACTGCTATTATATATTTATTATTATAATACCTCATTACATCCCAATTTGATACTTGGCTCGAATTTTGAAATTTGAGCAAAGTTTTATTTGAAGACTTATTAACAAGAAAAAAAAGTATTTAGTAGGAAGATTATAAATTAAAGTTTTTCACCTTAGATGTTCTCTTCATGTTGCTAAAACTTAAATTAATTACTTTTAATTCTTGAAGAATGCATTTTTAGTATGTTTCCCCCTTAAGATAAACCTACAGGAAGGGTGTCCGGGAAAATTATTTTATTCCCAGAGTTCCGTTAAATGAGAAAATTTGGGGACCTGTGTCCTAGAATAACTTTGAAGTTAAAGTTTTGTTGTGATCGAAAGATTTTAATATTAAAGAGTTAGTTTACTTCACAAGATGACACTTTTCAATTCTAAAATGAAATAATTATTATAAATTAAGGTCTAAACAAATTAATGATTTAATTATAATCAATCAATCACTAACTAGAACATTAACTCATCTAGAAATGAATAATAAACATATCAATATTGATTTCAACAGTTTTTATTCAAATATAAACTCATGATGATAATGAGATAGTATAAAAATGAAAAATGGATCGATGATTATTAACATTCTTATTCTCGTAACTGATAGTTAAGGGTAATAAAAAAAGAGTTAGCTGGAGAGATGTTTTTTTATAGAAAGTATTGCACATATCAGGTTTAATGTTGCTGGCGGATTTTATGTATTGTTTTACGTTATAAAATTTGTACAGAATGTATCATAATTTTTTGGTTAGATAATTAACATGCGTTTTCCATTTCAGGTTTGAGTCGACGTGTAAACCCAGATATTTAATACTTAAAACTTGAAGGGGAGTACATTTACAATTTACAGTATGACAGTCTGTTAAGTGATAAACGACAGAAATCTGATTTGGCGGGCCGTAGATGCTTAAGTTGATTAATTTGGTTTTATTTATATTTAATGTTAGGTTATAAGTATTAAACCAGTTCCTTATAGCTAAAAGATCTTCATTAATAAGTCGGACTAGAGTTTGATTGTTAGGACATGAGTACAAAATTACCTTGTCGTCTGCATAACTGATAATTTTTCCCTTTAATTTTAATTTGCAAAAGTCTTTCATATAGATTGTAAATAACAAAGGGCCAAGAATTGAACCTTGTGGTACCCCAGATTTAATTTTTAGTAGTTTACTTTTTGATTTACCTAAACTTACAAATTGCCTTCGATTTTTCAGGTATGAAACAAACCAGTCTAGCACAGTACCGCGAACCCCAACATAATAAAGTTTATCTATTAAAATATCATGGTTCACACTATCGAATGCTTTAGCAATATCTAGAAAGATCGCTGCAGTCTTTTTACTTTTATCAATACTGCTGTATGTAAATTTTGAGAATTCTAAGAGTGTTTCAGTAGTGCTGAGGCCCGGTAAAAAACCAAATTGATTTCCTGAAATTATGTTATATGTCTTTAAATAGTTATATAGTCTAGAGTGGACAACTTTTTCTATTTTTGAGAATATTGGTAACAAAGATATAGGTCTATAATTTGTGAAATCGTTAACATTGCCCGACTTATGAATGGGTATACCCAGTGCTGTTTTCAGGGACGAAGGGAAACATCCGGTTGAAAGAGATAAATTAAATATTTTAGAAAAAATAGAGATATGATAAATAGCTGCAATTTTCAAAATTTTAGATGTTATTCTGTCATAGCCAGAGGATTTTTTATCGTCTAAGGAAAATATTATTTTCTGCATCTCAAAATCATTTGTTTCTATTAGGTAAAATGATTTTAATTTACTGGTTAAATATTTTTTATGATTATTACTCTGAACAAAACCTTTATAAGTACCTATATTTACAAAAAAATTATTTATGTCTTCTGCAAGGTATTTTTTGTCTTCAAATAAAGGGTTATTATCTTTTTTCTTTGAATCTGTAATCTTGTTGACAAATTCCCATTGTTTCTTAGAATTATGACATTTTAAAAATTCTGATAGGAAGTAATTATGTTTTGTAGTTTTGATTTTTGCCTTCAATAGAAACTCTTTGTAGCTCAGCTTGTGAACAGCGTCTAAGGGATATTTTTTGTTTCTTGTATAGTTTTTCTTTAGTTTTTATCATTTTTAAAATATCATCATCAATCCAATTTTTATTGATCTTACCCTTATGATGTCCAGAGTAACATGTACGTACAGTTTTTAAGGACATTTCTTAGAACACATGAAAAATTATCATATAAGTAGTTTACACTACAATTTGGATTAAGATCAAACTTAAACTTAGATAGATAATTTGTTATTTGATAATAATTTACTTTTGAAAATAAAAATCTAAATGGTTCTTCTTGAATAGGAGCACTGAATTTTAATTTACATACTATTGGATAATGATCTGTTAGTTCATAAGTGTAAATTGCAGATTTATATTCGATGTCGGTAGTTCGAAGTAAGATATGATCTATACAGGAGTTCGATTGGGGGCGAGTTATATCTTCAAATAGAAAAATGAGTCCCTCGGAGCTCAGAAGGTTTTGGTATTCCTGGACAGCTTCATTATTAGACAAGATGTCTATGTTTAAGTCACCAATTAGTAGTAAATTTTTTGATTTCATGGATTTTAGCTTTTGGGACAATTCAAAAGTAAAACTTTCAGTACTATAGCTTAGAGAACGGTAAAAACATGCAATTGTTAAATCCAAAAGATCATTATGCAACAGTAGGGGAGAGTGGGGCACCTTGGGGACACTCGAATTTTCCGACGCAATTTTATAGTTATGAACTCGTGCTTCAAGGTACTAATAAATTAGACTAAAATCTACTCCTCAGCGTGTTTTGGAATATTTGGTGCGTCTACAAAATTATTTACTTCACTTTTCTTGTTTTTTGAGGTCTGAAGTAAGGTTCACCTGTAGTTTGAAAAGCCTTTTTGAAATAAAAAAATATATTTATGTTATTATAATTATGCTTAAACTAAAGTACGTGTATCCATTGATATTTTAGAAATGAAAAAGAAAATTTATTGCTAAACCCAAAAGAGTAATTAAGATTAATTCCAAAACTGTCAAGGTGGGGCACCTTGGGACTTGTTAAAAAATACCAAAAAATTTTCAAGAATAAAAAAAAATTGCTTTTCATTAAAAAATTAAATAATTTAAGAAGTTAGAGGATTATAATTTAGAAATTGGTGAAAAAAAGTTTCTGGAAGGAAACAATAATCAGTGATTTACGTCATGACAAAAATGAGGAAATCAGTGAAAATTTTGAATGTAACTTATTATTGATAGCCAATTTAAGATTCTGAAGCATATCTTTATCATAATTTAATGTGTTATTTATTTATTTTTCAAAATAACGTAAGTTTTTTTGTTATTATTGGAAGTGTCCCAAAGTGGGCCACTAGTGGGGCACCTTGGGACATTATAAGAGGTTTTTTAAAATTGTTATTATGAATTCCCTTAAAGAGATAATTGGTCGGGAAAAAATTTATTAGATGCGCAAAAGACTATATTTAATATATTAGCTTTGTTTGAATGAATATAACGGTATAAATAAATTAGAAAAATAGTTATAGGACCCAACAGAGCCTGGAGAAGTCCGGCAAGTCCGAGGTGGTCAACGACAAGGATCGCTTCCAGGTGATGCTGAACGTCGGCCATTTCCAGCCACGAGAGATCAGCGTCAAGACCGTCGGCAATTCGATCGTGGTGCACGGTAAGCATGAAGAGAAGACTGACGAGCATGGGCGTAGCCAGGTTCCATGTTAGGGGGGGGCAAGGCAAGGATACTTACCTTTGCCCCATGACATGGTCTGAGGTACCCCCATGGGGAGTACTTTTACACGTTAAATTTTAGAGTAATTATACGAAGGGTTTGAGCTTTTGCACTTTGCACACTTAACGTAAATAATAGTGTAATTAATGTGTGCTCTAAGAAAAATGGGAGGGGGGTCTGGGGGTTCTCCCCCAGAAAAATTTTTAAAATTTGCACCTTTAAGTAGTGTTTTAGCTCATTTTTAGACTCTTTGGCCAGAACAGAACCACCTCTTGTAACAGTGGCGGATCCAGAGCCTCGGTTTGGGGGGGGCGATTTTGCTGCTGCCAATAATCGAAATATATATGTTACGGGTAAAGTGATTAATTGGGTATTATTAATAATGTCCAGAGTGGAGGCGGGCAAATTGATAAATTTCATTCATAAATTCCCTTTATTTTCGAGATGATTTTAAGATCCAGTGTTACTATATAGGTGGTAAAGTTTATTATACTAGGTGGTAAAGTTTGGATTTAAAAAAAATCAGATAGTAAAAACAGGTTTTATATATAATGATGAAATAATTTTTGCATCTTGAGCAATAAGGCCCAAAAATATATAAAGAGAAACAATAGTATATTATCTAAAATTCTTTTAAATTATCTATCCCTCAGAAAATTTTTGGAAATTTTTCACCCTAAGAAAAGGGTTTTAAACTGAGTTTAGTACACGTAAAACCCAAATTTGGACAAACATTTTTAGGTAGAATTTTGATTTAAATGAACTTTTAAGTCTGAAATTAATTTAATAAAAAAAAGACCAAAATTTCGATAACCAGATGGACATCGATTAGCAGAGGAATATGATTTTGAAGTGAGAAAGAAACGCAATATCCGCAAAAATTTCCGATCTATCAGTAAGATTGTAAATTAAACGAAAATCCGTACACTTTACGGACAATTCTTAAAAGTTGGCAAGTATGAATATCCAATTATTTTTATGAAATTTATTGATTATTACAATAAAATACGTAAAACAAATAAGAACTTACTAGAAAACGATGCTCCAATCTGTATTTTTGAACTTACAAATTAAGAAGGTATCTCTCTGTTCAAGGCTAAACTCTTTTAACTGCCAATTGAGAAGCAAAACAGAGCTTATATGGAAGCGGTCTCGTGAACACTTTCAATGAAAGGGAGTGAAAACTTAACTAACCCCCTAATACACAGGATTGGTTTTGGTCTTCGTAAAATGAACCAATAGCTGATGAAGAGCTCAAGAAGCGTTGGGAATCCTTTATCTTCGATTTATTTATGACCCTCTTTGAGTGGTGGCAATGGAACTAATTGGACGTCCTTTCCATCCCCGAATTCTTTGGTCAAGAAACCTGAAATCGCTGAAATGTTTGTTATCACAACACCACCCCCTTTGAAAACAGGAAGTAAGCCTCGAGGCGGACCAAAAACCTTCCCATAAATCCTTCACGCGTCTCACCATTCATTAACCAAATTTCTGTACCCACCCCACCCCATTCTCTGTTAACGTAAACCTGTCACCCCCACTGTAGTATCTTAAAACAACATTGCAACCGAAGTGGACACATCTGGTTTACACATCTGGAAGGGATTCATTTTATTGGGGTGTTTGTTGTTTCCCCTTTGTACGATTCCGAAAAACTGGTTGGCGCGAAACGAACGCTTCGGCTTGTTTGAGTCGTTGAGTGCTGAAGATTTATGATACCCTTTCACACCCCAATCCATTGTCAAAGGCAGAGGTGTACGTATAATTGGATTTTGTGGTTTGGGAAGAGCATTTCCCCCTAACCCCTATTTCTTCTCCAATTAGGACAGTAGAGGACAACATAGGAAAGAGGTAGCGTTCACCCCCCGCTGGCTCCTGTACGTGAACAACAGGTGTGACCAGTAACGAGTTTACTTTACCCTTATCTTATCTTGGGGCTGTTCGTCAACTCTTCCCATTTCTAGCCGTTCAATAGATTTCCACTCCGCGGGAGGTGGTCAACTGGGGTTGTATCTTATCTCGTATCTTTGAATTTGTCGAATATTTTGACTGGCCCGGTCGTTTGGGGAACTAAAAATGCTGAATGAAATGAATTCTGCTTGAATTCTTCCGCCACATCTCACATATAAGCTCTTTTTTTAGGCACATATTCTTTAAAAAAAATTTCAGAAAAAAAATTTTAAAAATGTTTTTCAATTTTACAGAAAAAATTATTTTGGGGGAAAATTTCTGAAGAGTTAAGATAAATTTAGGGGGGGGCAGCTGCCCCCCCCTGCCTCCCCCTGGCTACGCCCATGCTGACGAGCATGGTTTCATCGCTAAGGAGTTCACCCGCCGCTATCTGCTGCCGGACGGTGCTGAGCCCGAAGGGGTCACCTCCTCTCTCACCCCCGATGGCATCCTCCTGGTCGAAGCGCTCAAAAAGCCTATCGAGCCTCCACCTGTCAACGAAAGGGTCGTGCCGATTGATATCCAGAAAAATGACCCATCAAAGCAGTCTAATGAAATGCCGCGTATGATGTGCTGAAGTGCTGTTTTTCATATTGAAGGAACAATTCACTAAACTTTATCGTTTGCAAACATACTTGTTCTGTGTTCTCATGGTCTACTTACCTGTAATACGTTTGGAGTTACTAACGTTGTTTGACAGAGTTGTAATAGAGTTGTAATTGCCTTTCGTTTTTCAATTAGTGTTAACTAACACAAGAGCTGTCTTTAAAGTCTTACTATTGTGGATTCGATAGGATCTGTAATACTAGTTCCTTTTGTAACTTTTTATTTCAAATAAATTGTTTAATTACATATTCGTTTCGCTATTTGTGTATGACATAGTTGAATTGGAATGCGGGAATAATTATAGTAGATTGGAAGAATTATATAAATTTTATTTCTATTTATGGCATTAAACTATCAATCTTGTAACAAGTGTTCAATATCATGAGAGATTATTTGTGAAACTTGTTTAAATTTTGATGGAGTGAAGAATTGCTACTAGGTAGAACTTAGTTTTAACCAGAGTTGACCAGGAGCCAGTTTTAAATGTTTTCTTAACAGATTTTATTAAACAGAATTTTAAAAATGCCCATAACTGCCAAATTTCGCAATTTCTTAAATCGCAAGATCTTTTACAACTGTAGAACGAATTGGACTATAAAGTTCCTTTATGTCTAATTTTAAAGATGTATTTATTAGCTTTAATATGGATATGCAACAATTAGTATTTAGAGTGAAAGGATTTTTTTCCAAGTGTTTAAAATTTTTAAATTTAATGTCTGATAAACAACCTCGCCTTTCGATTTTTGGGAAAAGAATATGTTAATCTTTGAATTATTTGCTTAAAGTATGCAAAATTTCAAAATGATGGGTTTTGAAGCTACGAATTTTTGAATAAGCTTATCAAGAATTTTCAAATTTTAAAAATGCCTAAAACTGCCAAATTTCGCAATTTCTTAAATCAAAGGATCCTTTACAACTCCCGAATGTTCACCTGTGATATACGCTGTTTATCCCCTAAGTTTGAATAAATAAAATTCTGTTTGGTGTTTTGGTAATGTGATAGACTTTATTTCTTTCATCTTGTATTACGACCACATCTAAGATATTAGATGTCCAACCCAATAACAAGAATATAATTTTGTGGATCGTTTCGACTTCTCAAGTAGCTTAGAGTAATTTTAACGAAATACGACATGTTAGTTATCACATTTTTGCAGCTGAACAGCTGCACAATTGGAACTTTAATAGAAGGAAAGGAAACTATTAAAATGCCAGTTGCTTGTGCAATGCTAAAATTCTCGTAGGAAGACATTCGCATTCTTAACATGTGGTTTTTCTAATGTGTGAAGTTAATTCAATGAATCAAAATGAGCTACTGGCAAAATATTTTTATGCTAGTGTTACACGAGGCTGTCAAAAAGTAGCCGAAATTTCATTGAAATTATGTAATTTTCGTATAGAGTTTCAACCTTTTACAGCGAATATTTTAACTTCCACGCATTTTACATTGTTTTAGTTCTTCCGCAACTAATATTTTCAGTTCTTTACTTTTTAGCATTTTTGATGATAAAAATTTGTTTTAAGTCAAAACCCTATGAACCTACTAACCGATGTTTATTATTTATTTAATAATAAATTATATAAAACATTATTTATTTAATAATTACTAAAATAAATATGAAGAACTTAAAGGAAAGATAACAACCGTGTTTAAACTTGAAAGCTCGTGATTTTCGAAATTATCAAGACCGTAACTAGACTTTTATATCTAACACCCCCCTTAGATACGATCTTGCAGAATGTTAAAACTAACTTTCTACTGCCATGCATATTAATAGTCAGTTTGTGACTTATGCAATTTAAATATTCATGTTTTCTTCTAGTTTTCTTTGCAAGAACTTATTTTTCTGCAAAATGAAAACATTGAATCGCCTGGAAACAAGCGAATATTACATATATCTTTGAACTATTTAAGGAATTATGGTCTTTGGCCCTGTCTTTTCTAACCCCAGCACTACGTGGACCATATTATTCGTATCTACACCCACAACACCTCAGGTTAGTACTTTGTCTTTTTGAGTATCTCCTTTACATATCATAATTTTGGGTAGAGGTGTAGGATTTTTAAAGATATTGTGTGAGAATTATTAAAATTGAGAGCCAGTTGTATGATTTCCGTTCTATCTTAAATGTGATAGTTCATTGTATATCAGATAATAACTCCAGTGCTTAACTTCAAACATGATTTATTACAAAATAAATAAACAAATTTTAAACAAAAACAAAAAGTTCAATGTCTTGGTGGCTCAAGGCGGGAGAGCAAACCATCGTAGTATCTAGTCTTCTTTTCTACAATAGTACTCCTGAAAACAAAATACAATATTTTAGCCATTCACCAGATACCGAAAAACTAACTGTAAAGGGGGTTTCCATAAGTCCGACTTAACTCTGCACAGAAATATTCCTTCCGTGTAGCACATTAAAGATGCCCAAAGAATTATACCTCTCTACGACGCATAGTATTGTTTTGAAAAATGCGACTTCCTATCTGATAAATACTTAATTATTTCACTTCACGGCACACGCATGCATGCGTAGTGGATATTTTTAGCATCTTTGTCTGTAAACATATCCAATAACCTATGTTCACATTCTATATAAGCCTTTAAGCCTAAACCGGATATGACGTCATATCTTTTTCTGTCGCAATTTTCTGGAAAACTATAAGTTGGGGTATAGTTCTTTGGGGTTATTTATGTACTTCACGTAAGGAACCTTTTTGTGTACTGTTTGGGCGGGCTTGTTGAAAATTTCTGTACACTGTGATTTAGAAAAGACTTACCGAAACAAGACATCTCCTCGTTCATTTAATGGAGCAACCCATGCTAATTGTACTCCTATTTTCGGCTTTTTGTCTTTTTGCATTACAATGGAGCATTCGTCAATGAGGTGTAGTCCATCTGCATCTAGGAACCTCCCTATGTGCCGTCCGGACATTTTATCGATGGCTTGGACCATGAAACCTTCGAAGGCTGCATCAGGCTTTTTTCTTTGGATGCTTACTAAAAAATTAAAAATGTAAAAGTAATTTGCATTTTTAAAAAGTGAGACAGGTCTTATTACTTTTTACTCAAAAAGCAAACACCACATTAAATAACAGGCTAAAATGCCTTGTAATCTAAAATGCATTGCGTTTAAGGAGATACAATTAAAGAAAATATTTACGGAAATTTAAATATAATGGTCGCCAATATAATGGTATTCCATAGAATTTATTAAATTTATAAATACCTTTTAAAGTATAGGAGAAACAAAAATATTCTTTTTACCGTCTGACGTAGTTAATTTTATTTTAATAATTACATAATTTGAAATGATCCAAAACAAATGAATCCTTTTAAGTCTGCTGAACTGAAATAATCTTTCTTTTAACTTTTGTTTTGAAGAAATAATAAAAAAAAACAGTTATACATCTAAACCAAATTTTTCTCTTTCTTGTTAGAAACGCATAAATTTAATAAAATGGTTACAATGAAATTTTAACTATACTCCTTATGAAAAATACATGTACAGAGTGAACGGAAAGTCCGTAGACATTTTAGAAATTCATAAAATCTGGATAAATAACCAAATTTAAAAAAAAAAAAAACAGTTTCGGCATTGGTTGGTCGGTTCATCGTCGTTTAAAAAAATCATCAGACAAACCGATGGCGAAACTAAAGATAGTTTTTTAATTCGGTTATTTTTCTAGATTTTAAGAATTTCTAAAATGTCTACAGACTTTCCGTTCACCTTGTAAGCAGAAACGGTTTTTGATTTTATAAAACATATTACTTATAAGCAAAGCATTTAAATAACTCGTGATTTTTTTTTTACTTCACACAAAAACCTTGGAAGCATATATAATTATAAAGTAAGAAATGAAGTATGAAGTAATAAATAGAGAAAAAAAAGTAGATTAAACATATTGACATTATCAAAAATGAATCAAATAATATCTCAGAAGCAACGCATTTTTTCTAATATACCTACTTTGATATATTTAATATTTTAAATTTTACTTCATTTACTACTTCATAGAAGCAAGTGAATTACCTAAGAGAAATACGTTTGTTACTTTTATAATACTTAATCTGTTTTAAAGTTTTTTTATGTTAGCTAATGAAGCTTTTTATGTTACTCATATGAAGTAGGAGTAATTCCTGGCTAAATCTATTATAGAAAAGGTGCACTAGGGTATTCAAATAACAGTTAAATACCGAATGTCTGTTCTGTTAATTCATATTATTTTATAACAATCATTTATGAGAATATTTTTGACTTTAAGTATTTGAATTTGAACTGAACCGATAAAGTTCAAAAAGGTTTCTTGTAACTTTATCATTTAATACTTTTTATTTGAATGGGAAGGCTAGATAAGTAGGGATTAAAAAAATTACAACTTACATTTGTAGTATCACTATAAGAGACACATTTAGAGGGCATTGAGAATGTATTCTCCCTTTTCTGTCGGGTGTTAAACAATAGAATATACTTTCATACATGAATAATTTATACAGACTTTCAGAGCAACTCTTTTTCAAGTCAGCGAAAATGTATGGTGAACTTATTTATATTCAAAGGACAAATTTTACCGACCGGGTAGTAGAGCGAAAGTCACGTTTAGCAACTATGCAAAGAGAGATGAACGCTGTTCAAAGGAGTCATTGTTATGAAAACTATTGTTTCAATAAACTTCTCACGAACTAAAGGGTATTTCTCTTCAATTTTTATGCGTATTTCTTGACAAATAATACTAGATTTGAGCGAATTTTACTTTCGAGGGGTTTTCTTTTAGTTGAAAAGAAATATCTAATTTACCGGCAACTTATTCTTTATCTGTTTTAGTGTCAAAATCAATGTGAAGTTATGTGGTTTTGCTTAAATTTAAAAGTTTTAAAAGAGGGTTTTAGTTTTATGTTTTAGTTATTCTTTAAGTTAGATGATTATTTTTACATATATAAAAACCAATTAAATTAGGGGTGTAGGATTTTTGGGGAATGCATTATTTAGTTTCTTTAAAGACTTATTTTCTGTATAATATATAGGGTACTCAGTGAACAATAGTCTTCAATTTCAGGAGTCAAGTAACTTTAAAAGTTTTAAAGTAACACTCTTTTTCCTAAACATTTTACATGAAACTAATATACTTTTTCCCAAAGATTATCAAACTTTTATTTGATTTTTATAACTAAAAAATTTTTAATTTTTCATTAAAATTTTTATGTTATGTAATTATAATAAAAGTCTAAATAAAAAATAACGTTAAAAGTGTCAGAATTTTTTTCTTTCATTCATTAAAACTGAAGCCAAATAAACTGATAAATAGATAATAAGAATTGAAGTTTCAATATATGCTGTTATTATTTTTCACAATCAGGTTGGTAGATGGCGCTAAGGATATTTCTTGTCTTGGGAATTAGCCTTGATAGTTTCTTAAAAAATATTAAATAGTATTAAAATAAATAATTTTTCTAACTATTGTATTATGCTTCTACTCTCTCCCAGAAAAATTTAAATAAATTTAATGTTTGACTTAAATTTGCGAACAAAACCCTGTCGCCCTCTATCAGAAACAATATGAAATAGTATTATCCACATTGAATATATATTACCAATATCATTATAGTTTAAAATTTTAGTATTTTTAAATTTTTTTTATTAATATTAAAGTAATTATTATGAATGATATTTTTTTGTGGCCATTTTTAAGTAGTTATATAAATAATGCAAAAAATTCATTAGTTAATTAATTTTACCAAATTTATTATACACTGAAGGTAGAGAAAAAGACGTTTTTAAACTAGTTGAAAAAGGTGTTATTCCTAAAATATTCGTTATTAAACCCCCTTATTAATACATAATTTCTAAAAAATTACAAGAAGTATAGGCTCGTGACAAATTTTTAAAAGCTAAATTAATTTTAAAGGCTAAGTAAGTAAATTTCAGGTAGTATTTCAATATAAGTATTGTGGTAAAATTTTAAAAGGAATAGGTAATAGAAAATGTTTTGAAAACTAAAATGAAAAGGAAAAAGAAATTTATAAACTTTTTTAAAAGCAAATCGCAATGGAGGTCTTTTCAACAGTTTTCACTTAGGTGTTTTTGGAATAATATCGTATTGAAATCTGTCATAATCGCATTATGAAAGGAAATATGTGTACTTTTAATTTTAGGGACACATTTTAAAAAATTGTATAAAATTTGCTTTGAAGGTCAATCTTAATGGTCAAGGGAAACCAACATTTGATTAGCGAGTATTTATGCGTTATAATTTTATACTATTTAGTAATAGTATTTTTTTATTCTTGAGAATAAATGATGATGAGATGATGATAGTGCGATAATACTTTAAGGGATCTTTTAACATTTTTTAAAATGTTTGGTAATTTTATTGGAATGTATTTTAACACATTCCGTGTACAATGTAATTCAATAATGTAGTAAAAACATAGTCGGAGACCGAAGAAAATATTTATTAAAGCGGGAGAGTTCCCACCATCATAAGTTTACTTATTATAGTTTGATTTGCATTCGAAGAAATTATCCAAGTTTTTCATATAGTATACCCAGAAATAATGTTACTAAATAGAAAGAATAATTGAAAGAAAATAGTAAGAAATAATAAAACTACTTAAAGTGTTATAAAGGTCTTCATCTATCGATACGAGTGATGTTTTAAAATTAAGTTTAAGAGTATTCACGTTATATATCACAAGTAGGGTTATTGATCATAACGATAAAATTAAAATTTACTTCAACTTCAAGTCAAGTCGGGCCCTGGGGAAAAAGTTGAGAATCGGAGAAATTAAACACTTTTAATGAAAAACTGTATATCTAATTATCTAAACATTTACTAATAGTTTATTTAGACGAGTTTATTTTTTAGAAACTGTTTTCTTTCATCTGATTTAAATAGTGAAACTATTCTTTAAAGAATCCACTTTTTGCATACAGAGTTTCAGGAAAACCACAACGCTGACCAATAAAGAAAGCCAAAAGATAATACCAGTAATAAAAAGCAATAGTACGAAGCGAAAAAAAGTCCTACAGGGAGAACCTGACGAGTTTCAATTCTTCATTTCAAACAATACGCCTAAGTATCTCGCTTCTCCTGAAAAACAAAAGTAGATTCCGGGGGAAAATAAATGTATTTTCTTTCTCCTCTTCAATGAAATCTTTGTACTGTTTGAAAGTAAAATCTACCGCAGTAATGTATTGAATGGCGATGGAGTTCTTGCCCATTTACAAAGATGGATATGGTGGGTTCTTTCTACCGCGTGTCTCTGCCTTTTGCGAGTTCGGATAGCGACATATGTCTTCTTTTTTTTTCTAGAAAAGATTGGAATGGGCCTGAGATCAGAACCGAAACTCCAAACCCGTTGTGGCAGTATGTGGGTCTGGGTTTGCTGTTGCAAGTTGTGCATGGCATTGAGCTCAGTATACCATCCGCTATTTAAAATGAAAGAGGATTTTTAACATTTTTTCTTCTTTAGTCCTTTATTAAGAGGAGGTAGGATGGATGGGATAGTTTAATTTAAGGCTGTTTATTTCAATGGAATTAAAAACTCAAAGTACTATGATGCATGTAATATGTATTTTTTAGGTAAATACGTATTAAAAAGCATAAAATATGTAATTTAAATAACAAAAATATGAGAATATTACATCAGTAAATAATTAAATGAACTCTGAAAACAATAAATATGGGAATTTTTAATTTTAAATATTTTTTAAAATATCCTATATGAAATGTTTTAAAATTGTTACAGAAATTGATTTAGAGGTAGGTTTATTATCACAAAATATTTTGAATTCTCAAACAAAAAATTTTGACTATCTGGCCTTTTAAAACCGTTTTGATTTCGTTCCGATTAAAAGATGCTTTATTTGCAATCGTTTTTCATCAAACAATAATTTCCCCCTTCAAACTGTTATTTTCTCATTTTCAAAAAAACTGGATGAGCGATGTTGGCATACTTAATAAATGTTTGAATATGTAAAAGTATATAAATATACTGAAGTATGTAAAATAAAAATGGTCTAAATCCATCAAAAATCTTAAAACTTAGGTATAGTATGTATTAATAATATTTGGCAATGTGTATAGGTAATATATAACGGGAAAAGTGATAAACCGGGGCTTATTAATAATGCCTAAAGGTGAAGCGGGCAATGTAATAAATTCAATGACATTTACCCCAATGAGTATTTATCACTTTTCCTGAAATAAGCGGGCATTATAAACAATTCCCGGATTTATCACATTGCCCGTAACAAATGTATCAGGTTCCTGAACATATAAGTAAATGCATAGAAATTCCTTTTTGATCAATTAAAATGTTTTCAATTCAGCTAATTATAAAGACAAATTTATGAATTTTAGGGAAAAAAAATTAAAAAAGAAAAAGAAACATAGGAAGGAAAAAAAGGAATGCAATCGATAGTAATAAAAATAAAACAAAGAAAAGTGGTAATATAATGAAAGATACGACTCCGCTAAAAAAGTTAAATGACATAAAGACCAATAATGCTAAGTTCTAACAAAAAATATAAAAATCTTCGATATTTGATTAAATAAATTAAAACTCAAATTAAATTAGAAAGTAAAGGTATTTTAAGAATAAATTAATAGAAATAGTTAAATGGTATACAAGGAATTAAATTAAAATAATAAGTGTTAAGAATAATAAAATATAAAATTAAATTAAACACTGATAAAATTCCTTAAGGAAGTAAAAATATTTGTTTAAACTTAACAGGGTAAATTAAATAGAGAATCTGATTACCTTAATAACCAGCTGTGTATGTTATATATTTGATTTAAAATTTAAACATTCGTGAGATTTATGATAATTCGAGATTCCAGACTGAATTAAGAATAGTCCAAATTTAGAAATAAGTAAATTTGTAGCTTAACAGAATGTAATTCTGGGAAATGTAAACATGGATGGTATGGAGAGAAATTAATTTGAGAGCAGTTGAAGTTTTTATTTCATAATACTTTTTTTCGATAAACCAAATCAAATAAAAATTTGTATAAACGGTGTATTTATTTCTTAAACTACTTGAAATGTAAGTAATATTTAACTTAACCTGATAAGTTTTAAACAGTAATACTACAATATATACTTAATATTATTGTAAAATTGTAATTCGTATGAAAAATTTTTATAAGTTTTAAAATTTTTTAGAAAGTGGATTGAAAAAAAAACTCCTTGCTGGTACTATTTTACAAATTATAAACGCTGGTACTGTGAAATACAATTTTCGTAATAAAGGGGTATATTTTAATGATAAAAATGACTTCTCATGAGTTTCCGAAATTGAAAATAACATTTATGGTGATCAATTAAAAAAAAAATTGTATTTAAAAGGAGTGATTCCAATTTTAAGCATTCAATAAGTAATTCATTCTTAAATGGTTAGGAAAGGTGCTATTATATTATACATATTGTGTTTAAGGAAACGAGAACTAAGCGTGCTAATATGCTATCTTAACCTTAATCGATAAGAAAAGTAAAACTAAACAGTATTAATTGTATGTCTATGTAACAATAAGAGCATACATAGGGTGTTTCAACAAGTCCGCCCAAATTCTGCACAGATATAAAAAATGCACGAGGAACTTTACTTCTACGACCCACAGTTTTGCGAGAAGATGGTGACGGAATAAGGTACTCAGTTTGCAAAAACATGCGTTTTTCTCTAAAAAATTTGAACATGGATATTTCGATATTTGCATACTAAAATGTTAAAAATATCCACTGCACACGCATATGGAAAAATAGAAGTCTTTGTAGAGGTATGGGGCAAATTTTATCTATTCCACTCAATGAATGTTTCTATGCAGACTAGTTTAGGTATTGAAACACCCTGCATTTATAAGTAAAAATAAATTGTAATTAGACATTTTTAAGTTTCATTATAAGTAATGAGTATAAAAATAACCACTTACGAAATTTATGAGTTTATGTATTTAAAAAAATATTTAAACATCGTTTAAACTAAAGTGGGGTTATTTAAAAGCAAGAATTCAACGAATATCCAATATTTATTTACTTACAATTTTGAGTACAATTTTTTCTTTGTTTGGTGGATCGAGTATAAGGACATTTGATACATAAAGATCTGATTTAAGGTTTCACACTTTTTTGAAGTACAATTGTGCCTAAGGTTCATAAGAAAAGTAAAATAACCTCAAAAATAGTCCCAGGAACTAGATGAAAAAGTTTAGCAATTAAACTGATCAAGAGATTTAATTATTTTTTAAATCTTAGATTGGTCTACTCATCATACTTTTTTGCTATCTACGGATGACTCTAATGATCAGCAAACTTATTCTTCCACTTCATTTAAAGCGAATATGTTATTTTTTTTCAATACTAGGCATAATAAGTGAGGAGAAATTACACTGAGCAATGTAAATAAGATGCTGAAAGGGGAAATGTAAATTATGTCTCGAATTGAAGAATTAATTTTGTTGTTTTTTGGAGTAATTGGATGAGATGATTTCTTTCTTATTGCATTTGTATAAAAAAGAAAAAAAAATAAGCAGCTGAAAACATTTATTTACTGACTCCCTCTAGAAGTTTCAGATTTTCTTCCACAAAATAAGCTTTTCAGTCCCATGAGATGATTGTTTGGCTTGTTATTTTTAAAACATTAGTGATTTATTTAATTCGAAGAGTATTTTAGATATTTAATATTTAAATGAATCTAAGTAAAGAAGTTTTTGTCCCCAAAAACTTAAGCTTGAATCATTTTCGGCTCCACATATTTGGAACTTAAACAAATGTTAGTAATTAAATGATTTTGGTTAATGTTGTCTAATATCATCTAACGATCTCAATAACTCTGTTTTAAGTTTAATGCTGCTGTATACTTAGGTTCCAATGAAATTTAAAAGCAGTATATCAAAGTTTTCTCCCTTTTTTATAAATATGTACCTAGTATGATTTATTTTTTTATTCATAATCGTGTAAAAAAAGTGGGATGTTTAGGAAAAAAATTTATTGAAAAATATCTTTCACTCATTTTTGTGTTTCAAAAAATTGTTTTTGAGGCTCAAAGAAAAGACAATTTCTTACATTTTAGCTGTGAAGAATTTTATGACAGTAAAGTGTATTATGTGCGTTTCGATTTCAAAGATAAATGCAGATGGAAGACCATTCCAAATGATGGGAAACTCCAAATTCATATTTTTACGTACATTCTATTTCCACATCTCGTTACCTCTTTACTAGTTTTTGAGTTGTACTCAAGAATAAACAGAAGGAAGCGTATAATAAAAATTGAAGGTAAATGTCGGAAGTGCTCTTTGGAGAATAACAGAAATACTTCCCATTGGAAACAATACAATTCAGTGTGATTTTGATTTTCTCAACTCGCCCTCTTGTGTATCGTTTAGCCATTTCTATTTCTCCTCAACCTATAATGCATTCTTTTACAAGTTTCTTTTATCTGCATAGGTGTTTCTTTCATCGTGTAGGAAAAACATAAGTACTAAATAAGCAAAAATGGTTCGTAAATCGCCCTTTTGTTAATTACTGTGACTTCTAATTAACAATTGAATTTTTTCAAAAAATATATTTATACCAAGGAAATTAGTTAATACATCTGTATTTTACTTGTGTTTCATAGTGTTTTTTCATTACTTTTTGCGAGTAACTATACAAAAATTAAATTGATAAATACTAAAAGGGAAGCAACTCTAATTTTATGATTTTTGATGTAGTTCTTTGTATTTTTTAATAATTATTTAAAAAAAAATTAAACACACTGCGTTTTGGTTTAAAATTTTATTTAAAATAATCATGCTGATAGAAAATGAATTATAATAATATTAATGCAATTTTTGTTATATTTTTCCTTCATAATATAAGAAAATAATCCCCTATACTCTCCCATTGTCTTTGATCATGTATTTATTTTATTTAATCCATTATCCCATGGACGAGCAGTTGCTCCTTTGGGATGAATAAATTGTATGATCAATGTGTGTTTATTTTTTCCCCTGTCATATGTTGTTGTATTTTGTATTGTTTATTTTGTTTTATATTTTAGTTGTATTGTTTACAAAATCAAACATTAAGTTGTAGTAACGAATGGAAAGGGACAAAATAAAAACATGCGACAACTCTAAATTTTCAATAGAAAAAAACTTTGTTTTTACTTCATATCGACATTATGAGAAATTCTTAAACCCCCTCCCCCTCAAAATAATCAACAAACAGAAGTTAACTCTGAAAACCCAAACCTCGTAATATTAAATGCACTATACCGTCCGTTTTTTTGTTCTATTTTTATCGTATCAAAATTGAAATGTACTACTGAAAATTTCATTTACGTACCTCCTTGTGAAAAGTGATGTGAAGTAAGTCATGAGAGGAAACTCCAGGAATAAAATAAACAGTCTAAATTTCAAACACTCTTTCTATTTCATTTCTCACGTCTAAAGAAGAGTATTCTAAGAGGTTTTGTTCCTCGCGAAAAGTAGCTATTCTGGCAATTGGTTGTGATTCAATAAACACGCTTTGCCTCAGGCAAATAGAAAAGAATTCGAAAGTAGCAGCATTTTCATGCGGAGCTGTGTTTTCGAAACTCGCTTTTGTTTGAGTAAATTTATTTGCTGTCATAATTTTATTTTCTTTGTAGAATTGCGTCTTCCTGTTTTCCACGTGTGTCTCTGTACGTTCAATTTTTATGTTGTGTATCACTTTTTAACGTAACCTTTATGCTGGTAACGTGTTCCATTCAAATTACATGGGAGAAGAAAAACCAAATGTGCTTTTCAATAAGAAATTTTAATTAATACTCAGCATTGAACAATCTACATTCATCTTGTAATTACGATTTCAAATATAAAGAAACTTGTTCTTTGTGTCCGAAAAACCCATAATTAGTGCAAGTGAGAGGGATCAGTTTTGTACGCATTTTATATAATACTTCAGTTTTTTCTTAACTTTTTCGCTTTTCTTTAAGGTCTTTAGAAACCTTGAGATAAATTAATTTTTCCCGATTTAGAAAAATGTTAAAAGACACGAATGTGATTCTCCGATTAAAGATGAACTGAAAATGTCTTTTTCATAGAAATTTAATTAATTTGTAGCATTTTCCGAAGTGATTGTATGGGATTTTTAGTATAGTTGTGGTTATTTTTATGTTAAGGAATTTTTCATTATGACGAGTTTTATCGACATATGGTGTAAAAAAGAGACAGCTATGATAAGTTTTCTTTAAAAAGAAAATATTCCTTAAAACAAGTTAGTTAACTGTTTTAGCATTTTTATTTTAATAACTCTAATGTGTGTTAAAAAGCTTTAATCTTTCATAACTATTTTCAATGATACATTTTCTAGAGATTAATGGAAAGTATTTGTTAGAATTTGAATGTTGGAATTTTAAAAAATTATGATACAAAGGCCAAGACCAATTTTTAAAAATATATTATATATATTTAGCATATATTACTCCTTATATCTGTTTTTTAATTAGTTTATTAATTTTTAAGTAGGTTATTAGTTTATTATTTATTAATTAAATAGTCATTAGTCATTTTTTGGATGAATTAACATTTTATAACCACTATGCCGAAACCGTCTAAGTGCATTTATCTAGTTTCGAAAAAAATCAGCTTTTGATGCTACGTAGATATGAAAGGAAAAGATATGCTAATTTGCTACTTTGTGATTAACCTGTTTTTTATAGGATTACATGGGTTAGTATTGCTGAGCAGCGTATCACAACGAGATTCGAACCCCCAACCCCCTCTTGGTTACGACCCCTATACGATATCGGAAGGGAATAAGCACTTGTAGTGTCTGTAAATATGGGTATGGTATAAAACTTCACTTTAATTAATAAAATAAAAGGTCGTGTTATACATGAATGTGTATCACAAGTAAAAAGTATTTACAGTAGCTGCTTCATCCCACTCCTTACTCATGACGATCTCTATCACCATTTTCACAATGGCTGGTAAAAAAGGAAACCAGGGAACAAAAGTCCATCGTTTAGGGAAATGAGACAACACGAATCGAAGAGCAGTTTCGGAAATAAATTACGAAAATATTGCGAAAAAAAAGCAGCGAAGAAAGAAAACTCTGAAAAAAAACCCCACGAAGAGCCAGTTTATTACCGCTATGCCAGCTAATCGTCTCCAATCCGAAATGGGAATGAAGACTCAAGAAGACTCGGACAAAATGGACAAGACTGTGATTAAGCAAGGTACAAAAGTCCGACTGAAACGAGGGGGGAGTCGTTAGGGGAAACACGCTAATGGATTCCCATGCGTCGAATTTTTTTCACTCCCCCGGGAAAGATTTATAAAAGAGGAATGCAAAATGGGATTAATGTTGTCATGCATTATTTATTCGGCAAGGAATAACGTCGCCTTTAAAGTGGATGGGATTTTATTCCCGGAAAAAATAAATATTAACCACGAGGATCTTTTCCTTTTTGTTGTGTTGTACATTGTTTCTGCTTGGTGTTATTTTGAAATAATTGTTTGAAAACACAATGAAGGTGCTTTGACGAAGTATGCGTTTGATTTGAGGGCTAACATTCGTTATGTTATATTTTTCGTTTTGGAGATGTTTGGGTTTGTGTGAATTGAATGTCGCGTGTCAGATACGTGCGCTTCGTTTTATTCTGAGTGTCTTTGTGGGAAATGTTTTTAATGAGGAAGTTAGAGGTTGAAAACATGGGCGAAATAAATCTGTTAGTTGGGAAGTTTGGATTAAAAATTGTGTGGGGCTTAAAACTTGTTCCTCTGTTTGTAAACTTAGTTTGAACTACCCATATTTAAAACAATTAATGAAGATATTCATTAAATTAAGATAAAATTTTCAACTTTATACAACAGTTGTTAACTTTAAAAATATATTTGACTTTCGTAATACGTTAGAAAATTGAAGCACTTATTCCTTTCACTAATTGGGCTCCTTAACATGCAAGAGGCATAAATCCACTTAACGAAGTTCTGAATTATTGAAAGTATTCTGTAACTATTCTTCCAATGGAGAACTGATTTTCGCTCTGCTCGTACTAGTCAATTATCGAACTTTTGACTTGGAAACTAAACCCTACCATCCTAGATTAAGAACCTTAAAAATCCAAATCCATGGTCAAATTTTATGATTTTGGAGTTATGCCACTATTTCTCTAAACAGCTCAAAACCATCAAAAACATTTTATTTTATAAAGTAATTTTATTAGAAATAAAATGCGCTTGGGAAATTACTTTCAAGAAACTATATTTTTCCTTAATTCTAATAATTTAAACGTTTGACACTATACATAAACGAAAACATCGTGAATACCTAGGTAAAAATAGTTCTCTTCAAAAAGGAATTTATGTTTACTGTCTTACAAAAAACTCTTCCTCCTGATTCAAGAACAATAAAGGTGTAATTGTTCTCGTGTTTTACAAAACATTACGCTTTTGTTCGTTTGTTGGCAGAGTAAAAATTTTGTAGTTTTCCTAAAAGATTAAACATTGGAGCAACCTTTTTTGTGATGCAAGTTATTCAAGTATCTCAATATTAAAGTCGTAAACACTTATTCAACGAATAAATTAAATGAATATAGGAGCATTAACTAAACATGTGTTTATGTAAAAAAGAAAATTCAAAATAATAATATCCAACACATAGAAGATCTGATAATTCTTGGATGTGTGGCATGGGTTTCAAATTTGGATGTAACTGTAACTGTAGATGTTTATGAATGAATGAAAGAGCATCAACTAACAATCAAAATATCCACTACATAGCAGATTAAAAATTCTTAGATGTGTGACAGGGTTTCAAATTCATAAATTTAAAAGCAAATATCTCTTTCAAATCAAAAGAAAGCCAGTTTTCCCCCTTTTCATTTCTGTTAAAGCCAGTAACCTTAAAAACAAATTTTGCAAGTGTATACTTATCTGTAGAATAGCTTAAAAATGCCTTCTAAATATGTAAAGCACACGCTCCAAAAAAACATCCAGATAATGAAAGCAGCCCCGTCATTAAAAAGGAATATTTGCTTGGAAAAAGAAGATGAAAAAAAAAAAACGCTGATCGAAAAAACCCAACTTTTTCTTCGTCATTTTCTCAAAATTCATCGGATAAATGAGTCGGTATACCGTAAAGGTAAATTGCCCAGATTCTGCTTCATCACCACTTATTTTCGCAAGTTTTCAATTCACTTGAACCACACCGTCATATCCAGAAGCTACCTCCGAAATCCCATAAAAATAATAAATGCGGACCTTTCTAGGGAAGTCAATTTATACGACAATGCGTGGTGAACTCCTCGATATGTCGAATTAATAGCGCTTTCTGAAAAATTTGTAAAGCTACTTGATTGCTGCCGGCAACAATTACGAGCTAGATTTATCGCCGTCAAAGATTTCAAACAAAATGATGCCTTTGAAATTTGCATTGATCCATTGATTACTTACTACGGAGTTAAGCATTTAATTGCAACGCTGTGAAGTACTTTTCTTTGGAACTTTTCTTATGATATAACCACTGGTAGAACAGTTTTAAGGTGGGGTATTGGAAATCTCTTTTAGGATTCGTAGTGGATAATGTTACGACAGTTGAAGCATGCGCAGTAATAGCAGTTTGTTACTACGTGTTTTAAAACATTAAAATTATGTTATTGATCATTCTTGCCATCGGCACCGATAGCCCAGTGGTATAGTGTGTGGCTAGTAACCCAATGGTCCCCGCATCGATTCCTGGCTGCTACTTTTGTTATTATGCTTTTATTTAACTTGTATTTAAAAAAAATAGTGAGATTTGAGAAGAGTTGAGTTGTTACTTTCGTAGCAATAAACAGTGCCTTTAGGATTAGGAAATTTGTATCTGTTTAGGTAGGAATTGGGAAGTTTCTTTTTCTTAGAAAATAATTTATTTGCTGAAGGTATAAAATAGGAAAATATTCTAAGTTTTGGAACAATAATAGCTGCTTTCTATAAATCTCCAAATTGGATTAACATGAGGTCGAAAAAACCCAATTCGCTTGAAATGCAACAACTATTGAGGCTACTTCCGGGTTTAAACATAAAGGTAATTTATTAGCTAGGCAATAGCTATTATGTAGATGTGTTCTTAAGACTTAAAATTCGTTTTTATAAAGTTTTGATAGGGTATCAGGTTTTCTCTGGGTATCACCATGCAGCCAAGTACTACATTAAATTAAACTAAAAACTGAAAATACTAAGATGTCGTAGAAAAATCATAAAAACCACTTTAATCTACAACGAAATTATAGGGGAAAGTGCCCCAACGTGGGATAGGTGCGAATGGCCTCTGAATATGGCCTTGAATATGTCGACTAGGGTGGAGCGAAAAAAACTTTTTTTCGAAATTCAAAAAGATACCTATGGCAAAAGTGGTCTTATGTAATAAGACGAAAAACCGCGCAAAAAGTTTTGAAATCGGTTAATATCTCAGTTCGCGCATCGAGCTCAAAGTTTATAAAAATGCTTAAAAATGAACATTTTCCGAAATTTTTAAGATAATATTTAAATAAAATTTATAGAAATATTCTCGCTTGTAACCTCTTTATAAAAGCTCAAAAAAGTAAAAAAAAGAAAATTTAATGTTTATTTTTAAAATATTTGGGTGCGCAATTTTGCTTGAAAAATGCGAAATTTTTGAATAACACTATGCGACAAAAAAACAATGGGTCAGAATGCCACAGAAACTTTGAAAGCAGATTCTTATGTAAAATGACCCCCTGAATCCGAATTCGACCTCTGTTTTACTCCATCAGCCTCAGATTTTCGGGGAACAGCCCCACACACTTGTTACGTTCTTCGACGACTTCATAACTTTGAACTCGATTTTCAGGGTCAAAAAGCATTGCTTTTATCTTCAAATTGCCCCCCAGGAGACAAAAAAGGTTCAAATTAATAAAATATGAGAATTTGTATTAAATGGATAGGTTTAAGGGGTAATTAACCCCCTAAAAACGTAAAAAAATCGCTAAAAATAGTAGGATTTGTTATACCCCATTTATTTCACTTATTTTTGAAGCAATTCATTTTTAAAGGGTCCTAACCGTTCCCCAAGGACCCAAATTTAATAATGATATGCAGCAATGATTTTTAGGAAAAGCGATTGAGGAGTTATCACCCCCGAAGCACCCGCGGAAGGGTTCGGAAGACTCTCTGAATTGCGCTGGCGTACGCGCGCTCAAGAAACATGGAACACCTCCATAAAACCGGCCAGTATATCGAACCAAAGAATTTCTACTTAGGAAATACTTATAATATACGAAAAATGTCATTTTTAAAATTTTCAAAACATGAATATAATTTCTTGAGCATGCGTGCGCCAGCGCGATTCACAGTCTTCCGAACCCTTCCGCGGGTGCTTCGGGGACGATAACCCCTCAACCGCTTTTTCTAAAAATCATTGCTGCATATCATTATTAAATTTGGGGCCTTGGGGAACGGTTAGGACCCTTTAAAAATGAATTGCTTCAAAAATAAGTGAAATAAATGGGGTATAACAAATCCTACTATTTTTAGCGATTTTTTTACATTTTGGGGGGATTAATTACCCCTTAAACCTATCCATTTGTTACAAATTTTCATATTTTATTAATTTGAACCTTTCTTGTCTCCTGGGGGGCAATTTGAAGACTAAAGCAATGCTTTTTGACCCTGAAAATCGAGTTCAAAGTTATAAAGTCGTCGAAAAACGTAAAAAGTGGGGGGGGGGCTGTTCCCCGAAAATCTGAGGCTGATGGAGAAAAACGGGGGTCGGATTCGGGGGGTCATTTTACATAAGAATCTGCTTTCAAAGTTTCTGTGGCACTCTGACCCATTGTTTTTTTGTCGCATAGTGTTATTCGAAAATTTCGCATTTTTCAAGCAAAATTGCGCACCCAAATATTTTAAAAATAAACATTAAATTTTCTTTTTTTACTTTTTTGAGCTTTTATAAAGATGTTACAAGCGAGAATATTTCTATAAATTTTATTTAAATATTATCTTAAAAATTTCGAAAAATGTTCATTTTTAAGCATTTTTATAAACTTTGAGCTCGATGCGCGAACTGAGATATTAACCGATTTTAAAAATTTTTGCGCGGTTTTTCATCTTATTACATAAGACCACTTTTGCCATAGGTATCTTGTTGAATTTCGAAAAAAAGTTTTTTTTCGCTCCACCCTAATGTCGACCCCTTATATCTCTTCTATGCGGAATAGACACGTTTTGTTAGTGACTTGGGCTAATAAATTGAGTTTAATTATGACCACGAAGATCATAATATCAGCAAATATAATGGAACTTTAGCCATGGGAAGCACTGCAAAACTTTGAACACACCCAAAAATTTGAAAGCCTTTTCTAAACTACCGTTGTGCAAACAAAATTAATGGTGTCTTACCTTTTTTCAATTGATTACTATTCAGAAGAATCAATTTTAATGTAAAAGTTTCAATTGATCATTTATAAAACATATTTAATAATATATTTACATTTTTTTTCTGAAAAGTGCAAATTCCTAAAACGAGATATTGTGACAGTTCCTAATATGCGATATCTCATATTAAGACCTTCTTTTGCTACTAGTTAATTTTATACTAAATATTGCAACTGAATTAAGACTTCAATATGATAATTTGATAAAAATGAAATGTTGTTGTTGTTGTCTTATGCCACTTGGAATATCCAAGCTCCATCCGCAAAGCGGATAGGATTTAAGGCAAAGGGGGTGCGGCTCCTGAGAAAGTGAGGCCCATGAAATGGCAGGAGTCCGACTTGACTTAAGCCTCGGATGATAGATGTTGCCACCATCTATCGCCACCTCCTAAATTTTGCCATGTCTCTGAAGGGGAGGGAAATAGTCTCCAGACACCTGGACCCGTGGTAAACTGCGCCATGACGGACCACAGGACTTTCGGACCCACAGATTTAAGGAGCACGTAATCCGCATATACTCGGTGGGTCTTCAGCGGTGTCGGGAATCGAGCCCGGGACCCTCCGATCCCGAAGCCGATACCTTAACCGCTAGGCTCCCCACGGCCAAAAAAAAATAAATAAAAAAATAATAATAATGGGGTTATAGGATATGAAATGGAAACTCTCCAACTTTCTGCCAGATATAAAATTTAAAACCATTTAGAAAGGAAAGCAAGACAGTAGAGAAAATAAACTTTCAGTGTATCTATTTCTTGATTTTTCTGAACGGATTTATTTTTATAGTTAGAGTTTTACGCTTTATTATTTTATTTCCCTTAATTTAAACTTTTCGGGATCAATTTCAAAATGTATTTTCCTTTTTACTTACCAAAACAAATATTGGTAAAACGTGTGTTATAATAAGACCACTTTTTGTGTGTGAGGTAAATAAGACCACTTTTTATAGTTATATTATAAAATAGACAATTATCCATTGGAAGACTAAAAATTCATGGAATTCCAGAATGATTTCCACATTTTAGGGACACTATATTACGATAAGGGCTAAACACCACCCTAGACATAGGTATAGTCGGGTCTACTCAAGCTCTAGAGGATTTGTTATGGTTTCAGGTGTATTACTGTTTAATGATAGCAGTTTAGGTTGTGCTCATAGCCTATAGAAGACAAATGTTGAAATACTTAAAACTGATTAAAATAAAAGTGGCGGATTAATAAAAATTCAATGTAAAATTAGAAGTTTTAATTATTCACCACTATTTTTACAATTTTCAAATAAATATTACTTCTCCTTTATACCTGATTAATGGTGTAATTGCAGTAGTATGGGCACTTTCTAAAATCCTTACTGCGCGTAAGAGATTATCATATTAGAATTCTATGAATACTAAAACGTATTCTTTACAGTGTAGAGCGAAGCTTGCAGATTTTTTTTTGCATACAAAAAGTCAATTTGCCATATTTTGGACTTATTCCCTTTTCAAACTGGCGATTTAATTTTGTATTAGTTTTACTCTTACATGTTAAGATCTATAAAAAAACTTGAATCTAACTTAGCAACCTCAGAGAATCGTTTTGAGACTCAAAGGAAACTATTGTAATGCCAGCGTTTCTTCTCCCCCTAATAAATCCATGAACTTATTTCACATGCTTGATAGCAGGGGTCCTCAACCTTTGGGTTCCGACCTCTTCGGGGTCACAAGATGGGTCCAGGGGGTTGTGAAATACGGGGAAACAAATATTAAATAAATAAATTAAGTAGGAACTTTAATGAGACTATTGTGACTGAATAAATCTCTATGGTTATTACTTGTCTTACTTAAATAAGTGACGCTTCTAAATAAATTGCACGTGATAGTTGCGAGTAAAAACAACTAAAACTATTTTAGATTTAATAACAAATTAGCATTAAATTCAGAGAAAGGAGTCGGCAAAATATCAAATAGTGTCTAAAAGGTCGAGAACCCCTGTTTTGTAGAAACGCATAATCACCACTCACCATTGATAACTTGTCCTTGTTTATAAGATAGCGCCGTCTGCAAGAGGACATAGGGGGCATCACTAAGAGGCTGAGAGTGTCCTTGGGTTTTCATGGGGGCGATGGTTTCACACGAGTCCGTGGGTGCACCTTGGGGGTATCCCTCGACCACAGCACTTAGAACAATGCAGATCACCGCCATCTGGCTGAACATCCTCCTTCTAGAAGAAGACCTCGTAAGTTTGAAGGTCACTCAGTCGGCATTGCCCCAAACATTGGTGTCTCGCGAAATGACCCCGTTTTTCGAGACCCTTGAGCGAGACCAGTCTTGTTTTCTTCTTCTTCATGAGATTGTTCCGCTCTGCCAGAGAGCTTTGTCTTTCGGTTCAAGTGCGCGTGCACTTCTCAATGATAATGAGCCGTTTATGTGTCGAAAGGGTGCAGCATCTTCGTGTATTTTGTTGTTTTAGAATTGTTAATTTGGGGTACAATGAGAGACATGACAGTTTCAAATTTGAGTAAATGGATGTTTTCATGTAGGAAACTTTTTCTTTCAAATATGACGACCCAACGCTTTCAATTTGAAACACCAGACATACTCAGTTTCAAACTATTCAACAGTCACCACTCACAAATTATAGTTATTTTTAACTTATGTTTGACAATTTTTGGGTAACTGTCTTTTATTTTCCTCGAATTACTGGTCTGGTAGCGCATAGCAAAACTGCGATAATACACTCCGATTTATGAGAATGCCATGCACTAACTCAAAAATAAGCACATGGTGTTTCATTTTTGGTTAAATTTGACTCGGCGCCAATGTGGCATACTTAGATTTGAGTAATTTTTACTCAGTTTTGAAATTGTCGTTTTAAAAGTGTAATGAAATTCTATATTAATCGCGTATTTAAATACATTACCTTCTGGGCATAACATGCTTACATAACGTTACATTTGTCAAACGTACCGCAATTTTTTTTTCAATTCGTTTAATTAAAAAATTAAAAGAAAGCTTAAACTTAGTAGTATCCGATTTTCTCTACTGACCAAATTATAACATACTACTTGAACCAAAAGAAAGCAAGTATTAATTGAATAAGGTAAATAATGGAAGTGGGATTTTTCTCAATTTCAAAACAAGCAGCATTAAAAATATAAAAGCATAAATTAAAGTAGTAAATATTTTTTATTATTACAATAATCACACATATTAAATAATGCTGATAAATGTTTAATATAAAACGTTATTGTAATTAAATATTTGTCTTGTTTATATAGGAAGCTTGTTCCAGACGTTCTATTATCAAAAAACTTGTTCCATTGTTTTGGAAAAAAAACAAAACAAAAGAAGACGGAGTAGGAAAAGTTTCAAACACATAATAGGTAAGCGATTCACCAGCTTACTTTTTATTCTCTCTGTGACAAGAATTTATAATGAAATGTTTTAAAAAAATATAATGAAGCCTGTAGGTGTAGGTTTTATTGGTTAAGAAATATAGCAGTTCTTTTTTAAAGCTTTCTCTAAGTAAGGTTTATAAAAATGGCAAAATAAATAATAAGTTGACGGTATGCATAATTGCATAAGACAACTTAAATCAAACGCTATTAATGTGTTTAAGTTTTTTAAAACAAAGTCATAAAAGCAGAAATTTATATTTATAAAAAATACTATGAGAAAATATTTTTTTTTCATTACTTTAAATCGTTCTTAATAAACTGTCTCCAAAATTATGCTTATAAATTAAAAAAGAAGAAATTTCAATTTTAATAGCGATGGAAATATTGGATTAATACCATTATTATAAAACTGTTTGAAAAGTATTGAAAGCTTATTTTTAAGTTTAAATGTTTGAAATATTGACAAAAAATATTCAAGTAAATATTTAATGTACAAATATTAAGTGTTTTGATACTGGGATAGATTTCCCTCTAGCATAAGGGGCTTTTTAAGTCCCTCTTGAAGATCTACTGTACGATTTAGTGTAGTCCTCTTTCAGTTCGTTTCGATTTCGCAATTGCAAAACCAGCCTAACAGCCCACCCTAAATAGATAATAAATGCTATAAAAACATTCCAGTTTAATATCCTGTGGCTACAACGGAAACACTTTGTCGTTGTTATTTCTGGTAACAAAACCAAATAGGAATTTGCGAAGAAGAGGATCTCGAACATATTCGAGAAAAACGTAACTTCTTTTTCTGGTTGAACTAGCAGAGAAAGGGGAATAATCCTGAAAACTAAAACTCGATATCGTATAGAGGAAGAGGGAAAAATGAAGAAAAGAAAATTATGTCCAAAGAACCCCCTCCCCCACACGGACCAAGGTTCGAGAGTTTTTGATCGATCTCAGCGCCCTCTAGTGGTTTCCCCAGATCCCAGTTTCTTCAATTGATTCCATTGGTTGGAAACAAATGGATTTCCAACCACTTCTTTCTTACCTTTCCTCCCTTCGCCCAGTACATATTTCCTGCTATTTTATCCAATACCCTCTGGCGTTACAAAGGTTGTTATTTCCCAAATACCACCGCGGATATCCCGGAAAAAATAAGTTGCCACGGCAAATAGAGTCGAAAGTACGAGCATTTTATTTGGGAGTTTAGGGTCGTTTTTCTGACTGCAATCCGACCCACGTCTGATATGATAACCGAGCAAGATTCATGTATATGAGCCCCCATAGGGGAGTCGGGGGGTGTAATTGCATTGGGGGAGATGCTGCAGCGTTGCCTCCAGCGAGTCTTACCCAGCTAAAAATTGATTAAAGGGGACGGGCGCGCTGCTAAATGATTTTCAAGTTGGCGTTAAAAGCCCAGGCAGCGTGACAGGCGATGCAATTACGGCAAATTGCATTATCCGGATTCCGGGGCCACGCACTCTTACAGGTTAATAACTTTTCATAATTTACCCGAGCGTGTTTGAAAAATAATTTCAAGGATTTACCCCGAGCGAGACAACCTGCGGCAAAAACCGAAAATTCAAGGTTTGGTTTCCCTACGTTTAGGAATGCCTTTACATAGAGTTCATGCAGTCAAGCCTGTGTCGTCACATTCGTTTGCTTCGGGTAAGGTAGCATGCTGTGTAACATGTCATAATGTGCGTAATAACATCCCTACGTTTGGGAATGCCTTTACGTAGAGTTGAGTCATCTCGCGTCAAGCCTGTGTCGTCGTTTACCTTGACGCGGCTTCGGATAAAGGAAGCTAAGCTAAGCTAGAAAGCAAAGGAGGAGCAGCATGCTGTGTAACATGTCATAATGTGACGTGTCATGCAGGAGATAATTTGTTTTGTTTCATGTCTCGTTCCAAGATGTATTTCTATGTCTCCAAATTGCATTAAAAGAACCTTTAGCAGTATTTTCATAGAATCGTGGAAAAAGTGGGAAATTTTATTCAGAGTTCTTTTAGTAGAGCTCAAATCTGGTCTTGCTCTTAACACAGTTCGTAGTACCAAACGTGATTTTTAAAATGCTCTTCAACAACTCTTAGAGAGAAGAAGAGAGACGAAGCGGCCCGCCCTAGGGCAAACACACGTCTCATATACTACTCAATCTACAACAACTCTTGGTAATCCTATAATAAATGGTCAAAGACTTCCAAATTACATTGAGAAGAAAGGCAAAAATGAAAGATCTATAAAATCTCAATTATTATAACAGCTAATTCACACCTAATTCCGCTAACAATTCTACATTTTTAGCTTTCAGATAGTTTGTTTGAATCCGTGTTTGTCTTTTTCAGTTGACGGTACAATAAAAATATCTGGAATTATTGGACATGGACACACTACATACTTCGTTGCACTACAAATTACATGTAAAGTTTTTTAAACAACTACTCTCTGCAGTCTTATTCACTATTAAGTATCAGCTGCAAATCATCCTCTCAGGTATGTTTTAGCTGAAGTATTTCCCAAAAAGCAATGAATATTTTTCTAATTAAAACAAGGGCCTTAATTTTTTTCATATTCACTGGACAAATAACACTACTTTAAAAAATTGCTAAGTATTTTATGATTTGTTAAAACATGTCAAACTCAAATTTACAGCTAACTTATTTAAATATAAAATCCTAAGCATATTATAGATCTAACCTTGCTAACAAAAGCAATTCCTTTAAAAAATTATCTTGTTGAAGGTTTTCTTCTCTCACCACTTTTTAAATGCCTTTTCATTTAATACATACTTAGGCAGTTTCGAATGCGATTGGGCTGCTTCCATATCTGAAGTTCTGTATATTACACGCAAAGATGATAGTTTTTGCGTAGTGCTTGTGAAAATCAAAATCATTGAATCATTTATTTCTGAAAAATATCAAACGTCACATTTTTAAAAACTGGTTCTTTGTGTTATGAAATTCTTTAGAGGTAAATACACCTTTTAGTACAGAATCAACTATCGTGATTTACTATTAAATATTTATTTGAATACAAAAATTAAAAACATAAAAATTATTAGATCTGAACCATGTTTATTTAAAAAATGATTAAAAAGTATTTGAATACAAAAATTAAAAAACACAAAATTTATTAGATCTGAACCATGTTTCTTTAACAAATTAAATAAAAAATTCTAGAACATTTTCCATTTTATTAGAAAGTCTTTTTCAATTTTCGGGCTTGACACCCATTGGCGGACCACTTCCATGAATCTCCCTATACAACACAGATTTGAAACCATTACGCTAAAGTATCAAAGTTTCAGCTAACTATCCTTTGAAATATACAAATATCCCCATTTACAAAAGCTACAAAGTAACTAATTATATTGCATAATCATGCAATGGCAACGATTTGCTCTACATTATAAACACTTAAGTTCTTGCTCAGTGGCACTTAATTCAATTTAGTCATTAATAAAATTTCTCTTTTTTTTGCGATTTTCCAGTAGAACGCAACCTGCCTCTTCCTTCAAACAGCCTTTATTTTACCAAACTACAGCATCTCTCAGAGGACAGTCTCAAACTATTTTTTCATCACTTGACTTTCAAAACATTATCACCAGAAATATAATTTCTCTTCATTAATGTAGTTCTTATAAACTTTTTTTCTTATCCCGTTGAAAATGTCTCGGAATATTTAAAAGGTTCAAAAAATTTATTCGGAGGGAATTTTCCGTCATCCAAGTTTGTTAAAAATAATAATTACGCTAATGAGATTTCCCTTATTTCGGAATAAGAAAAAGAATAAAGATTTCTTAATTCCGGTTTCGAAAGTTCCATTTTTGTTATTTAATCATATTACTTGAGAAGAGTGAATTATAATTGCGTAAATACTGTTAACGTTGACTCATAAAGAGAGGACCCTAAACTTTACAAGGGCTTTACCATTTAGTCTGGAATGCAAGGAACACACACTCATGGCAGCTCAAAGTAAATAATACAAATATATTAAATTTGAAAAATAACTGAAACGAGTAAAATAGCTTCTCATAAAAAACTGCAAGTTGTTTTTGTAGAGTTGAAGATCTAGTTATTAATACATAATTAAATCAAAACAATGAAAAATGATCTTTTATCACATATATTTTCGTCACATTAATAGTTTTCTTTCTAATTATTTAAGTAAGTGCATGTTTGCGTAAATATAGACAGAGAAAACTCACACAAAGAAATTATGTAGTAAGTTATATTCATAACGTGCCAGGTAATTAGAGATAAGAAAAACATATGAGTTTCAGAACGTATTTTCCATGAACAATGAAGTTATATGCAGAGGATTCAAAGTTTTTTTTTTAAACGCCTAAAAATCTTAAAATGTTATTCCCTTTATAAGAACTGAAAAAATGATAAAATATAATATATAAAAACTATAGCCACGAGAAAAAAATTAATTATTTTTGTCACAAAAATTTTGTCAGTCAAAGTTTTCGAGTGTTATAAACAAGCATTTTAGAAATTATTTTTTCAATCAACAAAAATGAGTCAAATGTCAAATGTAGCTATTTCTATGAGTAAGATTTTCATCTTTTAAAAGAATATAAATACTTTAAAATTTAAATTTAAAACATCCTATTCTTTGCTTTACAGTCCTTAAGAATATATGTTACATAAATATGCATCTATTTCTATATAAAGTTTTAGAGTAAGCCTTTCATTTTTTAAAAAAAATGTAGGACTATTTTAAAATAATTAACAAATAAATGTAAGCTTTGATTTATTGTCATAAATATATGTTACGAGAATCTTCGATTTACTATTCAATAAAATAAATATAATTGAAAAAACGCGTTTTTATTTTAAATAAAGACTATAGATAAAAATTTAACTTGGTTGTGATGTTGGTTAGCCAGATATAAAAAAAGTTTGTATTAACACGCACGTGCACATAACTATTATTGAAAAGTAGCGTTTGCACGAAAAAATATACGGAGGCATAAATGACTCTCAATTGACAAAATAATTTAACATATACCTTACTCATTATGACACATAACCGTGATCGTATGTATGAACTAAGGAGGTAGAATAATAAGAACTCGTTATTTCTCGTGAGCATCCCTAATTGGAATCTACTTAAAAGAGTTAGTAAATGAAGAGGGACGCTTTTTCAGGAAAGCATGACAAAAATAATTAATGAAATCTCATACGCGCCTTCAATTAAAGAAAAGTTCTTCTCATTTGATCGAATATTAAAAGCTCCTGATGGAATTCTCCCAATCTTTAAAATGTAACCATCAAGAAAACCATTTTCGCTTCCTCAAAACTCCCGCTAATTATGAGGCTGTGCCTCAGTGAGAAGGAACTTGGTGAGAAACTTCGCGGCTAAAGTTTCGAAGCTAAGGCGTCAAACTTAGCCAAGCCTTTTTATTAAAACGTGCAAGATGCAATTAAGGCATGGATTCCTTCGCCCAGAAAATAAGGATTTGGCCAGACGAACTCTCAAAGGATCATATTTCTGAAAGAAACAAGAGTTGGGTCTACCGGATGGAGATTTTTCCTTAAAGAGGGGATATCTCATTGGAAGTCTTAGGGGAGAGTTATCTGATTGGAAATTAAAGCGGTTGGAGTGATAGGTTTGTAATGTTTACTATGGATCGAATTTAAAAATAGAATTTTATCTGTTATTAGTACTAAGATTCAGCAAATTAACATAGAATAATTGGTTATATAGGATAGTTCGGAAATTGAACTTGACTCTGTAAACCACGTTAAAGGATTATTTTTACGGAATAATTATGGGTAATACCTGTAGAAAATACTGTGCAAGTTTCGTAGTTACCAAGTAACATATTAAAATAGAAAATGGTCAGTCATTTTTTTCTGGTGTTTGATATTTATTGGGTTTTACTAAAATAAACAGAGCTCTTTGCCTCTTGTGTATACCCGAAATTTAAAAATCCCCATCTAATCCGAACTCTTTTTGAAGTTGAAATTTTTCCTTGGTAGTAGCTTTTATACAGTAATCCTTCAGTAGACGAATCCTGGTATATGTTTCTTTTAGCTAATTCCATAATAGTACAATTCTTCTATTAAATTTAATTGTAGTCGTTTAACCTTAATCGTAATCGAAAAACCTTTCTATGTATTTTGCCGTTGGCAACACTAATATTACAAACACTTCTCTGTGTGACTAACTGTGTGAATCTTCTCCGTCTCTGTGTGATGAAATATATTTGCTCTTAAGTCTCTATTAATAAACCTAACTGTTTATTTTCAACAAGAACTGTGTGATACTTCCAATTGGTTATCGGCCCTGCAATACGCTGATAGTGGATATTCGTTGAGTTCGGAAGATAGTATTAAAACCACGCTCTGCGACCACGTGTTAGGCCTAATAGTTCCCGACTGAAATGGAGTTCAAGGCCCATATTGAACGTCTACAAGGAATCTCCAACTGGAGTAAATGGAAGAGACAAATAGAACTTCTCCTGAAACATAATGATGTGTTTGAGCTTGTCTCGGGAGAACGCGAATGTCCCGTGCAGACTGGCGCTGGCGGAGAAGAAGCGTTTGCGAAGAAGCGGAAGGAGTTTCAAAAGGATGATTCACTGGCCCAGCTGATCCTCGTGAGTCATCTTGATGATGTAAACACTGAATTGACGTCTATCTGCGATACAGCTAGGAGCATATGGACGAAGTTACTGTCAGTGTATGAGCAAAGCTCAGGCCAGAGACTCGATCGGTTGATGGAAACCTTCTTTCGCTGTCAAAAAGAAGAGGCAGATGATGTGGTAACTCACATTTCTAAACTCCAAAAGACTTTCAGTGAAATGAACGATGAACTCTCTAGAGTTGCCAACTCTACCTTGCCGGAACTTCTCTTGATGAGCCGTATTATGTCTACACTTCCTCCAGATTACTTTGAGTTCAAAAGTGTTTGGGAATCTATTCCCATTACTGATCGCACTGTCAATATGCTCAGTGAGCGATTGAGACTGATTGAAATGAGACTTCCTTCGAAACAGTCAGGCTCGGATTCAGCTGCATTAGTTGCAACTAAAAAGAAAAAGTTTGAAAGGAAGTGCTATGTGTGCCGCAAACCTGGTCACATGGCCAAGGACTGCAATTTCAAAAAGAACTCTCACAAGGTAAAATCTGAAGGAGATGCTTTTATCGGTTCCAGTGAGAAAGCTCTTGACAGTGAGGCATGGATAGCTGACAGTGGAGCGTCGGCTCACATGACTGGATGTGCTGAGTATTTTGTAAACTTCACTCAATTTCAAAATCCTAGACGTGTCCATGTGGGCAACAGTGAAGCTATTTTGGCTTATGGCAGTGGGACAGTCATCGTAGAGATGAGAGTGAGTGGTCACTCGGAGCGAAACCATCTGGCTGATGTATGGTATGTCCCTAAGATAAGTCGAAATCTGTTTTCCATCAGCCAGACACTTTCTAAAGGCTTTAGATTTGAGGCAGTGAATCAAAGCTGCTCCATATCTAGAGCAGGCAAAGTACGCCTGATAGGCAAACAAACCGAAAATGGTTTATATGCCTTGGATATGAAGGTTGTGCTCCCGGCTGTTGCTGCAGAAGTATGTGTGGCTTCTTCACAACAACCCAATCTTCAGTTGTGGCATGAACGACTTTGCCACCAGAACAAAGCTCATGTCAAGGAGGTGTTAAAGAAGCACGGAATTCAGGCCCCTGCTCAGGAGGATGGAAGATGTGAGGGCTGTTGTCTTGGCAAACAGTGCCGACGCTCTTTTGGAACCAGGACTCAGCGCCCTACTTCACCTGGAGGCCTCATTCATGCAGATGTTTGTGGCCCTATGCAGGAATCTTCTGTCGGTGGAGCCAAGTACTTTGTGTGTTTCAAGGATGACTTTTCTAAGTTTCGCAGGGTGTTCTATATTCACTCTAAGAGTGAAGTTGCTGCATGTCTCCAGACTTTTCTGAATGAGGCAAGAAATGCTGGACACGTAATTAAAGAATTTCTTAGTGATGGAGGTACTGAATTTCAAAATTCAAGCGTTAAAGAAATATTAAGGAAAGAGGGAATAACCTCACGTGTATCCATGCCCTATACACCAGAACAAAACGGTGCTGCAGAAAGGGAAAATAGAACTCTTGTCGAAAGTGCCAGGAGCATGATATATGCGAAAAACCTCCCCTTAAAACTGTGGGCTGAGGCAATTAACACTGCCACCTATGTGTTGAACCGGACTGGTCCAACATCAGTCAAGGGAAAGAGTCCTTACGAACTGTGGTTTGATAAGGAAGTGACTAATATTGACCATCTACATGTTTTTGGGACTGAGTGTTTTGTACATATACCCAAACAAAACAGGAGGAAATGGGACAAGAAAAGTATGAAAGGTGTTTTGGTTGGTTACAGTGGTGAAAAAGATGGCTTCCGAATCTGGGTGAAGGAACAAAACAAGGTTGTTCTCAGTCGAGATGTAGTATTTCAAATGGAAGCATCTAGCTGTGTGGAGACACTGACTGAAAGTGAATCAACAATTCATACATGTGATTGGGGTTTGTCTCTAAAAACTCCCTTGATCCCTGATGAATCAGACAACAAGGCTGATGTCCCTGCTGAAGCTGAGGGCGTGTCTGATGTTCCTGATGAAGAAGCTTCAGATCCTGAAGAACCATCTACTGAGGGAAGCAGAGATCTTCGTGACAGGTCAAGGCTCAAGATGCCATCAAAGTATGATGACTGCGTGATGCTGGCAGAGTATAAAGAGCCTGAGAACTACAAAGAGGCTCTAGCGTCTGAAGAAAGCAGTGAATGGCTGACAGCCATGGAAGAAGAAATGGATTCCTTGGCAGCCAACAATACCTGGGAACTTGTGGACCTACCACCTGATAGAAAAGCGATTGGAAGTCGGTGGGTATACAAAATAAAAATGAATGCTGATGGAAAAGTTCAGCGCTTCAAAGCACGACTTGTTGCCAAAGGCTTCAGTCAAAAATTTGGTGTTGACTTCAGCGAGACCTACAGTCCTGTAGTACGCTGGGACACCATAAGAACTGTTCTCAGTGTTGCAGTCAACAGAAGCCTGAAACTGACTCAGTTCGATGTCAAGACTGCGTTCCTCTATGGTGTGTTAGAAGAAAATATCTACATGAAACAACCTGAAGGTTTTGAAGACGGCTCAAAACGTGTGTGCAAACTACTGAAAAGCATATATGGTCTAAAACAAGCTCCTAGAGTTTGGAATGAACGCTTCAAAAGCTTTGCAGAAAGGTGTGGCCTAAGACAAGCTAATGCAGATCCTTGTTTGTTTCTGAGTGACGACAAATCCATTTTCCTCATTGTGTATGTGGACGATGGAATCATTGCATCTGCAGATAATCAGTTTACATTGCAGTTTCTAAAGAATCTGCAAAATGAATTTAGTGTAGTGATTACTGAGGCCAACTACTTTCTTGGCATGCAAATAGAATGCCTTGAGAGTGGAGATCTGTTAGTGCACCAAGAGGCATACTGTAAGGCAATTCTGAGGAGATTTGAGATGTCTAAATGCAATCCTGTGTGTACTCCTATGGAGAAAGGTATCATTACCAATGGTGAATCTGAATCTCTCCCATCCACAGTGCCTTATCGAGAGGTCATTGGAAGCCTATTGTTTCTGGCAACTGTCTCCAGGCCTGATATTGCTTTTGCAGTGGGTGTGTTGTCTCAGGTGTTAGACAAGCCCCGGTCCGTGCATTGGAGCATGGCCAAAAGAGTTATGCGCTACCTAAAAGGGACAGAAAAGTGTGGTATACTGTTCCAAAGTAATGGAGGGAGTACTCTTCAGTGTTACTCTGATGCTGACTACGCTGGAGATCCCCTCTCCAGGAGATCCACTTCAGGGATGGTCTTTATGCTAAATGGTGGTGCTATTTCATGGAAAAGCCAACGTCAAAGCTGTATAGCCCTTTCGACAACTGAAGCTGAGTTTGTTGCAGCAAATCAAGCTGCCAAAGAGGCTATATGGCTGTCAAATCTTATGTGTGATTTGAATGAACCAAGTGTTCCCTTATTAGAAATTGATAATCAAAGTGCTATTAGATTAGTTAAGAACCCTGAATTTCATTGTAGAACCAAACATATTGACATTCGTTATAAGTTTATTAGAGAATTGTATCATATGAAGAAACTTAATGTAGGTTATTGTTGCAGTGAAAAACAGGCTGCTGATATTCTAACTAAGCCTTTGGTTAAGGATATTTTTCTAAAGCTAAGGAAGTTAATTGGAATGATTAATTAATTTTTTTCTATTCTCCTTCATGTTAGTGAATTCTTCGTGTTTTTTTTTTTTGTTAATATGATGATCTTCTTATGAATTAATCGTTTAGTTAATTAATAATAAGTTTCTTTTCAGTGTTTTTTTTCTGTGTGTTTTATAAGACAACTACCTGTGTGACAATGTATTTTTGCTTATTATTTAGAGTTTTTAGATTAAGGGAAGGTATTAAATTTAATTGTAGTCGTTTAACCTTAATCGTAATCGAAAAACCTTTCTATGTATTTTGCCGTTGGCAACACTAATATTACAAACACTTCTCTGTGTGACTAACTGTGTGAATCTTCTCCGTCTCTGTGTGATGAAATATATTTGCTCTTAAGTCTCTATTAATAAACCTAACTGTTTATTTTCAACAAGAACTGTGTGATACTTCCAATTTCTTCAATTAAATCACAATTACAAAATTTCAAGATAATCTGTGAATTGTCTGTGAGTTTAAAGAACTTGCTTAGCAAGAACGAAGAAAAATAGAGAAATTCTCTGATAAATAGAACTGAATACACAATATTCCCTTTTATTGCATCATAAAGAAATCGAAATGGATTGGAATTTCTTTACTGAAAATAAAAGTTAAGTGCTCCCTGATAAATGAAATCACTTACTAAAACAATATCCACAGAAAGGGTAACAACATTAGTGACCAATTTGGCATTGTGTTGGATGAAAAACTTTTGTAATGATATCAAACAGTTGCCTTTTTTACCGGGTTTGTGGACATAGATTCTTAAATGGACAATGTACGGAGATTTTTATATTTTCTACGAATGGATGTTACTGGAATGAATTCCCTAGTTTATTTTTCAGGTTTTGTACCACATAGAATGTGTCATAATTACTTTAGTGGCTTGTATTGATTGGAAATGAAAGTTTTGTTGAAACCTGTATAAGTGTACATCAGTATTTTTTTATGGTTCCTTAATTAGAACTTTAAATGGCTTGTTAAATTTAAATACTTGATTTAGAATGATTATTCCCGTATATATTTTTAGAGAATGGTGATTTTGGTGGTTAAATATTTATAATACTGAGGTGGGATTGAACCAACCTGAAGTGGTGAATGTTTTCACTAATTGTAGTTTTTGTAATCCTAATTTAAGACACAAAATACACAGACATATGTTGAAATACTTAGGATTGTGGATTGTATGCATGGAATAATTTTAGCTTAAATGGAAAGTAAAATCGCTTTTATTTATGTGATTGTTACATTCTAATAAATCTTTCAGAATCTAGTTATATGAGAAACAGTATGGTGCCTAGTCTCCAGTCTAGTATGGTGGGAAACCGAACCATTTATTTAAACCATCGTCCAATCTTTGTAAAAAGTTAGGTACTTAGCTTGCAATTACTGCGTGAAACAAGAAAACTTGTTAACTGATTCCATTACAATATGTTGATAAAAGATAATAAGTTTTACCTTGCTTTTAAATGTACTCTTAAAACGACATTTTCAAAATTGATTAAAAAATACTCAACTATGAGTATTTCACAAACTCAAACTGGCTCCGAATCAAATTTACTCATGTTCGAAGCATGTATAAACTCATTTACGAAAATATCCAGGGACTCAAAAATGATACATCATGGCCTTTGTCAAAATTACCCCCTTCTATTGTACAGTATTTGGTCAGAATGTGACTATTTCACTTGTAATTAGAGTGTGATGCCGCATCTAAGAGAGGCGAGCTTTCACATATTTAAATTATTAAGGCACCTATATCATCTAAAAAAATATCATAAACTGCAAACATTAAACAAAAATACATATAATTTGAGTGGTGACTATTGAACTGCTTGAAACTTGGTATTTCTGGTATTTCAAAATTGAAATAAAATTGAGTAATCATATTTGAAACGAAAAGTTTCATATCAAAATGAAACTATCGATGTAGTACTCAGGTTTGAAATCGTCATTTTTCTCAGTGTGTTACTAATAAAATATCTGTAATTTAATTAAAAAATAGTTAAAACTTCCTACACTTTTATAGAAATCTGCCTTATTCTGGTTTGGTGCCTTTGAAAAAAAAATGAAAAGCAATTTAGGAACAATTAGCAGGGTTTAGCATTATTTAATTGATTATATACACCTTTTCCTGAAACTGTTATGAAAGTCAACTAATCATAAATATGTAGATAGAAGTATCAATTAACACGAGTGCAGTAAAAAATAGAGACTTTTACTATACATCAACTTGTATCAGTGTAATTAATTATAAGCCATTAATGCACTATTTTCCTGTTTAGATACATTTTCCATCTAAAAAATAGTGACATAATTTAAAAGGCTAATATTGATAAGGCAAAAGATTTCAAAATATAAACTTCACTCTAAAATGACACTTAAAAATTATCATTGTTTTTTAGGAAGTCAGATAAAAAAACGACGTTGTTAACTTTAATTACTTCTTTTATAAGGATGACACACATTCATTCATAGGTTGCACTAGCAGATGGCACCACAAGTACCAGAAACGGCCGATTCAGTAGAAAGATTTCATTTTATGGGGAAACTAGTTTATTAATTTCTTAATCTAATTTTGAAAGCTCATACAGAGAATGCAGCCTGCATAGAAATTATGCCTAATGGGATATTTAATTAAGTTGCAGTTAGATTTTGAACATTCTGCTAGTCGTTTTATTTTCTTTAAAACTTTTTTTTTTGAGTCATGAAAATATTTTTAGAATTAAAGTATGGTAAATACCGAATAGAATATGTTCCCAAAATGGAAGCTCTGTAACCTAATGGGGGTGGAAGATTTTTTTCTTCACCTGGGCCGTGCTGTGCTATGATGCAGAGAGGCGGCCGCATCAGACGGCATTTTAAGTTGCTGTAAAAGCCGCCTGAAATATTTAACCTCAAGCACCGGAAAAATTTCTGTTTATTGTAAGCTAATTCAAAAGCAAAATGTAAAATTGCTTCGACAATTTCATTCATTGCTGTACCCCCACCACAGTAACAACAGAGCATTCAAGTACTCTTGGAAAATGTGTAATCTGCAGAGTCTGGTTTAAATGTTGTTTCAAGATATCAGTGGTTCGGTGGCTAGCAGGAAGCTCAAATTAAATCTAAATTATTTAACTCTCTGTTGTCTGTTTGTTTGTGTCACATGACTCCTCCTACTTCTAAACGTGTACTTGGTGATAGAAAAACTTTTAATAATCACCAGTCAAAAACCATATAATAAAACATTTATATTATACAAGTCGATTTATAATAACGTGGATCTGTAGCCTCTTGCTGGTTTCTTAAAGCGCTGGTAATAAACTGGCGTTATGTTGTAAATTTACTTAACCTTTGATACTATATATCTGTAATTAGATTGTCAAAAGGTATCTATCAACCAATTAGAATGTGTTTTACAGGGAGTTTCTTCAAAATGAGCAGATCTAAGCCACGTTTTTCAATAACTAGTGAATGGCCTTTTTCAAACAATCCCTTATTCTTGATCCTTTTTGGATGTCTCCCAAAAGGGTCCCAAATGAGTTAAAACAGTTCTTTTAAGAGTAAAATTTCCAAAATTTTTCTGGGGGAGGACCCACAAACCCCCCTTTTGGCTTCAAACTCTAGTACTGTACACTAAATGTTTTGAGTTAACTAAAGATTCAAGGTTCATTTTTTAATGTGTACGAAGATTTAAATAGGTAGGTACTATTATCCGAAAATGTTAAAAACACCACACCCAATGTATATAGCAAAACGTCTGGGGCAATTTAGAAGAAAAATTTTAAACCTGCCCCCCTCTAGAAAAATATATAGTTACAGGCTTTGTTTGAACGATGCGTTGATACAATAAAGAACCAGATGACTTGTGGAGCCTTTTTTATTACAGCAGTGCACTAGAATATATAGCAGTCGGCGCGCTTGGCGCGGTAACAAATATCGACGCCAACTTGGCGTGAGTGTGGATGGTAATTTACATAAATTTGCATTGAACATAGTGATTTACATAAAATTGCAGTGAACATAACTTCCCGCCTTAGGACGGTCCAGTCCTAAATAAATTAAGTTTAAATCACAAAATAATATAAAGTTCAGTTTTGTCTAGGCAACAGGCAGACCTTGCCTATTGGCCTCTTGTAGACACCTTTGCTCGTTTTCACCGTAACCACTCGAACGAGAGAGTCTTTTCCAGGATGTACGTCAAGGATGAGTCCGAGAGGCCAGGATGCAGGGGGAGAGTCTTTCTCTTTCAGGATTACAACGTCACCGACCTTGAGGTTGTCGGTAGGGTGCTGCCACTTACAGCGTTGGTTAAGTGAGTGTAAGTACTCACGGTGCCATCTCTTCCAAAATCCGCGTCTTAGATTCTGGATTAGCTCCCATCTAGTAGATAGCTTCATATTAGGTGTCGGATCTGGAATAAAAGTTGCTACTTCTCCTATAAGAAAATGAGAAGGCGTTAATACATGAATTGAATCCGGATCATTTTGATCTAAGGATGTGAGTGGACGGGAATTCAACAATCCTTCGATTTGACACAAGAGAGTGGATAGTTCTTCATAGGTGAGCAGGTTTTCACCGATTATACGTCTAAGGTGAAATTTGGTTGATTTAACACCTGCTTCCCAAATCCCTCCAAAGTGAGGTGAAGTGGGTGGAATAAAATGCCATTCTATACAGTCTTTCGCGAGAAACTCGCAAACAGAGTCATCTCTGGACAGTTCTTCAAGCAAGTACTCCAACTCTTGGAGATGGCGTTTAGCCCCAATAAAGTTTGTAGCGTTATCGCTGAAAATACCTTTGGGTACACCTCTTCGTGAAACGAAGCTACGTAGAGCTGCTATAAACGACTCAGTTCCTAGATCACTCACTATTTCTAGGTGTAGGGCTTTAGATGCGAGACACACAAATAAGCATATGTAACCCTTGGTGCTTTTTGCACCTCTTCCTTTATTGACCTTTACCGGAATCGGGCCAGCTAAATCAATGCCTACATTAAGGAACGCCCTTGTGAACTGAACACGTTCCTCGGGAAGTGATCCCATCATTTGTTTGCCGGTACGACCTTTAAATCTTAAACATTTGACACATTTATTAATGCAGTTACCAATAACCCTTTTGGCTCTTAAGATCCAATATTTTTGTTTAACTAAGTGGGACAATAATGTAGGTCCTGCATGTAAGTTAGCAATATGAGCTTCTTGGACAATAAGGGTTGCAATTTTATGCTTCCCTGGGATTATGGCTGGGTGTTTAGTTTCATATTTTACAGTAGAATTTTCAATTCTTCCACCTACACGTAAAACAGCATCCTCATCCAAAAAAGGGTAGAGTGCTTTTAATGGACTACTTTTCTTTAAGGCTAGATTCTTCTTAATGCAGTTAATTTCTTCACTAAAGTACTTCATTTGTACCCACCTTAAGATTATATTAAGAGCTTCACTAAATTCTTTGGCAGTTACTGCCGTAGTTAACTGGGCATTTCGAGAATAGGAAATCCATCTTCTACAATAAGTTATAACTTTACAAATTTTCGTTAGGGACGAATGGGCTTCAAATATGTCTTCTAAAGTGTCATTCTTGGACACAGTTAAAAAGGAATAAATAGAGTTTACCTTCTCTTCTTTGAAGGCATCAGAATTTAAATCATTCAAACCATTAGGGTCCTGGGGAGGAACTGGATTGGCTTCTGAGAGAAACTTTGGCCCGTGCCACCAGAGTGTAGACTCCTTCAATTGTTTGGCGAGTAGTCCTCTAGAAGCAATGTCAGCCGGGTTCTCCTTACTCTGTACATAATGCCACTGGTCGTTGGAGATAGATTCCAAAATTTCACAAGTCCTGTTGCCGATGAACTGCTTCCATCTCCGAGGAGGGCTAGACAACCAGGTTAATACGACCTTCGAATCAGACCAAGCATAAATGCATGAGATACAGGAATCAAGAACAGTTTTTATAACATTTAGCAATCTCGTAAGTAATAAGGCTGCGCATAATTCTAATTTTGCAATAGTTAGAGGTTTGATAGGAGAAACCTTAGTTTTAGAAACTAATAAATTTACCTTTGCTTCACCGTTTATAACTTCACGGCAATAAACAACGGCTGCGTACGCCAGTTCAGATGCGTCGCTGAAGCCATGCAATTCAACTTTACACGTACCTATTCTAATGCTACGTGGAATTTGGATAGCTTCAATTAGGTCAAATTGACCTTTGATAGTAAGCCATTCTTTAGCTAGATCAGACGGAATAGGTGTATCCCAATCTAAATTAAGTAACCAAAGTTTTTGGTATAATATTTTTAGAAGAATTACACAAGGTGCTAATAATCCTAAAGGATCAAACACTCTTGCTGTGTGAGATAACAAGCTTCTTTTGGTGACATCACCCTCAAAGTTCAAAGAAGACTTAAAATATAAAGTATCTGATTTGTTATCCCAGTGTAAACCCAGTACCTTATTGTACTCATCAGGTAAGATCTCAAAGTCAACTAAGTTGCTTTCACCAAAAGAAACTTCATTTAGAAGTTCTAAAGAGTTTGACCTCCATTTTCTTAAGTTTAATCCTCGAGTTTTTAGAAGCATGGATACCTCTTTACATAGTTTCACCGCGTCGTCTAAATTATCAGTACCTGAGATAAAATCATCCATATAGAAGTTTTTTTCAATTTCAGACGAAGCAGTAGGATATTCTAAATTACCATCAATAGCAATTTGCTTTAAACATCTAGCAGCCAAGAATGAGGAAGAAGAAAAACCATACGTTACGGTTTGTAGCTCGTATTCCTCCAAGCCTAGATCTGGATCTTCCCGCCAGACGATGCGTTGAAACCTCCGATCCTCTTCTGCCAGCCAGATTTGCCGGTAAAACTTTTCTATGTCTGCGGAAAACGCATACCTGTGACTACGGAAATTCACCAAGATTTCAAATAAATCACGTTGAATGGAAGGTCCAACTGCAAGAAGAGAGTTAATAGACTTTCCTGTGGAAGAAACAGAAGATGCGTCAAACACTACACGATATTTCGTAGTACTAGAAGAAGTTTTTGTGACGCAATGATGTGGAAGATGCAAGTTTTCTAAGCGCTTGTCTTCCAACATGGGATTAACTTTACACATATGACCAAGGTCTTTATATTCCTGCATAAACTCAATGTATGCTAGTTTCATAGCGGGATTGCGTTGCAATCTTCTTTCGGTTGCTAAGAAACGCTGAGTTGCTATTTGTTTTGATTCCCCGAGCTCAGATTGTGGCTCAATAAAAGGTAGTTTTACCATAAATCGACCATCTTTGTTAATTTTATAATTTTGCACAAAGTGATCTTCGGCAAACACTTCTTGCTCAGTTAGTTTACTGTTAGGGACAACATTAGGGACCTTTTCAATTTCCCAAAAAAGTTTCAAAACTTTATCAATATCTAAGTTTGTATTTATGCAGGTTAGGGACAACAGGCATAAATTTTGCTTATCCTCATTAGAAGGTTTACCTTTACCTGCCAAAACATATCCAAAAACAGTATTCTGAGCAACGATCGAATTATCCGACACTGACATTTTTTCAGGTTTCAAAAAATTGAACACATAATCAGACCCAAATAAAATGTCAATAGACTTTGGAATTTCAAACCCTGGATCAGCTAATGGGAGTGAAAATAAATAGTCTGGTTTAGAAAGTTCAAGCCTTTTCAGTGGGACTAGGGTAGTTAAAGTAGCTAGTACATAAGCATCAACTTTAAACGCAAAATTTATATCATTTTTAGAGAATACAAAAAGGTGCACGATACCTTTAGTTGAGCATGTTATTAGAGATCCAATCCCACTTACAGGAAACCTTGAGTTAGAGCGTTTTATACCCAATTTTGATACACAAGATTCTGATACGAACGTGCATTGACTACCAGTGTCCAATAAACCAACACATTCGATTTTTTGACTTTCAGAATTTTTAACTAACACGACTGCTGTTGGTAGCAAGCAAGTCGAGGGACCATCTGCATACATTGAAACGCTAGGGCTAACTGAAGTTGACGCCTCAATTTTAGGATCTTCAATCTTAGATACAAAGGCAGTAGCTGCTGTTTCGTGCAGCATTGTATTATGTCTATGCTTACACACGTTACATATACCGTAACTAGAAGTACAATCCTTAACGTTATGTTTACCAAAACAACCCGTACATAGAGAGTGTTGGTTAAGGAACCTTCTGCGAGATGAAATAGATAGATCTTTAAATGTTGGACACTTCGATAAAAAGTGCGACCCAGTGCATTTTTTACACTTAGGATTAACAAAACTCCGCGTATTGTATGCGGGGTTTGTCTTCGAATTAAGACTTTCAGCTCCGTGGCCTTTGGATACATCAAGATACGAACAGCGATTGTTTAGAAATGTAATAAAAGTTTCAGCTGTAGGAAACTCTACATTTGTAGTTTCTTGTGCCCAAAGATGGCGCGTTTCAGCGTCTACCTTTTCTAATAGTAGGTAAACAAGCCAAACGTCTCTTGATGTAGCCCTTTCATCTAATGACTTTAAACCGCGGATAACCTCATCAGTTATATCAGCTAACTTACGCAAAGCTAACCCATCAGGATTTGGTATTTTATTTTGTTCAAAGAACGTACTCAAAAGAGCAGAACAGATTTGCTTTTTATTATCAAAGCGTTGTACTAACTTATCCCAAGCCTCGTCATAGCTAGCTTCCGAGATCGGGATATGACGTATCAAAGAAGCAGGTTTTTCGGATAATAAACCCTTTAGATAGTGAAATTTTTGAATCTTAGTAATCGATTCATTAGAGTCGACTGTAGCGACAAATAAGTCCTTAAAGGATGGCCAATCCGTTAAGTTACCAGAAAACATGGGTATATTAATTTTAGGCAACCTCACAAAATTAGAAGGGGGCTGCATAATACTTGAATTAGATTGATTCAACTGCACATACTGAGGTGATCCCTGATCAATCTTTTCAATTTTATCTAAGATAGTAGATTTGAGTTGTAAATAAACATCCTCATACGTATCATACTCCGATTGGTCATCTGGAAGTTGGTTATCTTGAGCTAAAAATTCTGCCCACACTTCATTTAATCTTTCGCATCGTGCTGATAAGTCACTTTTAGAAAAGCTAGTATTATTTTCTAAATAAGTTTTAAGTCTGGTGAAAGAGGCCTTAGCTCTACCTCGCAATACAATTATTTCAGAAGTATTCATTGTACGAATTTAACAACTGAATCCAAACTTAAACTTTTATACTTATCTTCAATCTTCGATCGACTTTTGTATTCGTCGATACTTCACCCTTCAATCTTCGTCCCTGTTCGGGCGCCAGCTGTTTGAACGATGCGTTGATACAATAAAGAACCAGATGACTTGTGGAGCCTTTTTTATTACAGCAGTGCACTAGAATATATAGCAGTCGGCGCGCTTGGCGCGGTAACAAATATCGACGCCAACTTGGCGTGAGTGTGGATGGTAATTTACATAAATTTGCATTGAACATAGTGATTTACATAAAATTGCAGTGAACAGGCTTGATTGGCTACCTTGGGAAAAATTTTCTTGGGCCCTCTGAATTCAAACATATGGGTGCCCATGAGTGGCATTTCTAGAACTTCATCATACCGGGTAAATCTACCCCACGGCCTGTCAATAGCTTGCTAAATGAAGCTAAGAATTCCCCCAATTATTTTCATATGATTGATAAACTACTAAAGTATTCTATAATTTAGGGTATTATAAATTCCAATTACTTGTAATTTATCGAATTTTTTTTAAAAAAAAAGGCTTTTTTGGCTTATTTTTGTTTGTTTAATTAGAATCATTTAGCTCGAATAGTTTTGTTTTTGTTTTTTAAAGATTTTCATGTTAGTTCTGAATTTTATTCAAGTTATCTTAATCACTTTAAAAAGAATTTTCTTTTAGACCCACCGTCTTCTCTTTTTTTATACAATATTCATTCTTGAAATGTATACGTGGTTTTCTCCATTCTAAATTTTATTAGACTTCATGTTTGTTGATAAAAACAGTTGTCCTTGAACAACAAAAGGCAGGGGACCAAAGCGGACTCTGGACAGCAAATAGGTTTAAATTTCATTAGAAAGGCAATTAACTATGAGAGTTTTAACCCTGTTTGTTTTGATTTAAAAACAGAACTATTATTTTACATATTCACTGATTTCAAACTCCCGCTTTTGAATAAATAATTTTTAGTGAATTTATTTTTTATGAAGTAAAAATAACCAATTTTGTCTAATCTCAATTTTCATTTCAATTTCAATTTTTTTTTTGCAAAAATTGCCAAAAATTATTTATACCCTCATAACTAATTAAAATATTTATAAATATGTTTCTTAATTTACTTATGGTGAAAACAATCTTTTAAAAATGTTCCCAAAATGGGAGCTTTGGCGCTTACTAGTAATAAACTGAAAATTTCTCATAAACATGAACAAATATTTAGTGTCTGATCTACTTTTAGAACGTCGTTATTATGAGATTTTACAGTAGAGTATATAAAATACAATAATAATTATATTTAATAACAATCATTATACAAATGGCAGTTGCAGTTTTACACTGTCCAAACAATTTTCCTTTATTTTAACACATGTAGAAACAACCTGATAAAGAGAGGTGAATACCTAGGGAGCGAACAATACATATTTCCATATGTGGTTTCGATTAATAGTCTGCTTGCTAAAGCGTAGTATCATAAGCGAGCTTTACCTAAGTACACATGAGTACCATTTAATTAAGTTTCTAATCATCATCAGCGTGTGTCATAACACTGAAGTGGAGATATGATACTCGAATGCAAATTGCCAGGGTATTTTAGCCTTGTTTACTACCAGGTAATCGTGAGTTTTGAGCTATTTTGGGAACTACTTAGAAACTTTCGCAAAATCAACCAAGTAAAGGTCTAGGCTACATTTTATTTCTCAAAAGGTTTCAATAAAATGAATTTCTAGTTATTTTTGGGTAATTGTTGATAGATCTTTTGGACTTTTGAGTATCATTAATTAAGTAAATAGAAATATGTAAAGTAATACTAAGTTTTACGCCATTCCGACTACAAGTTCCTTAAAAATTCTGTGCTAATCAATATCTTCCCTTTACATAAACTAACTTTTTGATAAATTATTCTAGAATAGACTAAGTGTAATTATTGAATATGTCGTTGAATGAAAATGTTGTTTTCTTTAAAAAACAAAAAACAAACGTAAAACAGAAGTTTAAAAGTTGAATTTTTAATACGTAGTTAACAATAAATTTGGATAATATTTTGATCTATTGTTTTTATAAAAGGTTTATACTTCTACTTCTGTAAGAATTATAAGAGGTTTATACTTCTACTTAAGTAAGAATTATAAAAAAAAACATTAAACTTTTTGAACCTTACATTAAACATTTTAAGAGAGGATAAAAAAAAGTTTAATACATTACAGAGTAGTACTATTACAAGCTTTGCCAGCGTATAATGTGATAGAAAGGTGATTAGAATGTACAGTTTTTAGAGAAACTAAGAAGTTTATTCAAAATCTTATGAATAAAGAAATTCAAAGAGTAAAACGAATTTAATTTAAGACGAATAGAAAGTACTTATTCCTCATCATTCCCTTAAAACAATCTCACTCACATGCTAAATATTCATTGAGTTTTACTCCTGTTTTTTCAATTAAAAATAAATTAAACGCATTTATCTTCTCACGCAGCGTAATTTAATTAAATTTCGAGTGGCTAGAATTATCACGCGTCCCTTGTAAGGCGGCATGAGGAATGGGTTTAATGCAAATTTAAATGCGATAGCGCCACTTAGCAAAAAAGACGCGAATTTAAATGAACAATCATCGACAAAGGAAAACAATTTCACAAACAATTTCTAGCGTACTCCAAAATTTGATTAATATCGCTCTTCGTACATAAAACTTGAGGTTCATTCATTACAAGCGGATCTTAGAAAAGTAGAAAGTTTTCTTTGAAGAATTGAAATATTGAATCAAGTTAAAGGCTACGGCTAAGTAACTCGAAAACATAACATGGTGTGGAAAAATCTCTTCTAAGCTTGGATGTCATTAGCATATTCTTCGCCAATAAAAGAATCTCGATGGAACAAAGATATGATAATTTATCTCGCGTTTGTTGAATCAGCTGTTCCATTTGTTTAATATCTCTCAGTAGAAATGAAATCAAATGAAGGCTCGAAAGAGAAAAGTGTTTACTTTTGACGTTTTCTATTTAACCCTCTTAGATTTACCACCTCGTTATGAAAGCTCTTCATTCTAAATATTTAATAAGTGACTTTTTACTTTTGTTGCAGCTCATTTACGAATTCCTAACAAAACTGTTCTGGGAATTTCTTTTAGTGCAACAGTATAACACCCGTTTTCCGTACTTGAATCTGTTACAACTATCGATTTTCTCTTGTCAAGCTGTCTTAATGTATTTGGAAAGTGTAACTGGAAGATTGATAAGAAACAAAGAAAATGATTTTTCTGAGCAGATGACTTTTGTTTGCTTCATTAGAAGAAAACAAGAAAACATCACGCAAGAAATAACCAGTTAAAAACTTTTCAAGATAAATTGTGTTTTATTCAATACTTGAAACAAAAATGGAATCGAATACTAATTTGAAAAAAAGTAAAGATTTTTCAGACATTCAATATGATTAGTTCATTCTCTTTAAAAAACGTATTATATTTAAAATAAATAGCACGGCTGTGATTTTAGGTTATGCTAATTTACTTCTGTTTTATATTTCTTTAAGAATTATTTATTAACATGAAAAAGTAAATAATTTACTGTACCACTTATCACAGTATAACACAATCCCATTGAGAGATAAATTTTAAAACTTATCAATGTGCTACACTGATTTTTCATAATTTAATAATTATTAAATTAATTTTAATTCCTAATTGGTGTTAAAACTTTCTAGCGTGAATTTAGAGATTTAATCTTCAATCCAGAGAAGATTAAATGAATCATCTTCGTTTCAGAGAAGACCAAATGAATCATCTTCAATCCAGATAAGATTAAATGAATCATCGTCAAGCATCACCGAGACATTATGGACCACGAGCTGAAAATCCCTTTTCTAAATAAATTCAACTACCAAGCTTGTTACTTACCCAAAGAAAATCTCTGTACTTTGTTTACGGCACAAGATTCAGGGCTACAGCACCGGTCATTGAAATATTTCAATTAATTCAGACACGAAACACAGATCATTAACGGGAAACACACCCGCAAAAGATGCCATGATAAATGGCCTCTTTCGAGCACAGTTACTTTGTGACACTGAATACCGTTAATCGTGGAAAAGCGCGGGCCTAACTAATACTTACAAGGACACAGCGACAGGCATAACGACGTATTTGCGTGTTGCTAGTTTTATTATCCATTCAAACGGAGAGGTGGAAGGCTGGCTCACTCTTCATGTTCCTTCATAATTTTCTCTCGCGTTCGTTAATGCTTCGAAACACTTTTCTATCATGCTCGCCGCTGTTGAAAAGCGTATTACTAACTTCTGTTTCTGTCTTCTGATGATGTAGTTAAATATTCTTAGCCGGATTTTTGGAAATTGTTCCTGATGGTCTTGTCTTTCTTCGTTTGGGGTGTTTTGATGGCTTCTTTTCGAAGGGGAGCGAACAATGAAGTCATCTTTCCACTTTTCACTGAAAGGGATTTTTAAAAAAATTATGATGCAATTTTTAAATGGTTCTAATTGCGAGTTGTTACAAAAACCTTGGTGCTAGAGCAGGATACGTCCCTCCAAATACTTTTATCTAGCCAAAATACTTCTATTTTGTATTACTTTGCAAAATTTATTAGATAATTTATAAGGATTGAAAATAATACCTACATGGTTTTATTAATCTAAATAAAGAATTCTTTTTTTTTTTTCAATTTTTTATGCGATGAAATAATTTGTGATTAATTTATTTAAAAAATAGTTATACTAGGGGAGAGTGGGGTAATAAGAACCAAATGGGGTAATAAGAAACATGCAAAATGCATGCTTGAAGTTTTAATTATTCACCACTATTTATACAATTTTCAAATACCTAAATAGTATTACTTTTCCTTCCTACCTGTAAACACATAGAAAGGTAGTAAATAATTTCTTACAATCCTTACTGCGCGTAAGAGATTATCATATTAGAATCCTATGCATGGGGGAGAGTGGGGTAATATGAACCAAATGGGGTAATAAGAAACAGGCCAAATTCCCCAGAATTTTCGTTTAAGTTTATGAAGCTGATTTTTTACAGAATGATTATATCATTATCAGCTTTCCTTGAAAAAATAATGCACCTGCTAAGTAAAGGCGAAAAGGAATTTTTTACGTGTTTCTTTTTACCCCAAGTGACTGTTACCCCTCTTATTACCCCACGAGGGGTAATAAGAAACAAGCCGGTTATTTTACTAATTAAAAAATTAAAAATCAAATGGAAGTAGTAACATAATCTCTAAAGGGTATTTTATAACCATAGTAATTTTCAAAAATTTTCACTGAAAATCTTTAGAAATATATGCTCAGTTAAAAATTAGGCTAAAAAAGTTACAAATGAAAGTTTTTAACAATGCTATATTTTTTAATATAACACTTGGAAATTATGACAAAACAAATAAAATGGGGTTTCTCTTATTTAATTTTGTGAGACTAAAACGGTGTTACCCCACACAGAACTCCATTTGTTTTCTACTAACTCAGTTTTTTAAAGGTCAGTTTATCTTCCTCTTCATAAACTCAGCGCTATCCTTTTCCTTCAGGTTCGAATGGTTCAAGAGGTTTATGAAGAAACCCCCTCGAAACTATTCCCCCCGCTCCGCTGTGTTTCAATAGTTTTTAATTAATTTCTTGGCAACGTGAATATAAAAAACAAACTTAATATTTTACTTTACTCACCATAACTAAAATTAATACGCAAATTTGATATAGAATTTCAATAAATTACTTATAAATTTTTCAATAAATAATAAAGTGGTAAGTAAAAGTGTTTTACCATCCCACTTTTTTCAAGAAAATTGAAGTAATTATAAACTTGATTGAATTTAACTTTTTACCTAGATAAATAAAATTAAAACAATACAATATTGAAATACTAAAAAGAAAAATACGATTGACAAACTTTCAGGGATAAAATGCCAGTGTTTCTTAATACCACATAGTTTTTTTTTAAATGGGGTAGTAAAATACGGGCATGTTTAAGAATGATCCTCAATCCTAAATTGAAAAACAAAAAGTGCATTATATGTATAGCTCTTTTCACACCTAAAAAAGTTCATTAAAAAATTTGGAGGATAATTTATTTATAAAAACAAGATAAATCGAAATAGTCGAAAAGACGTGACTTTGTATTTTTGGTTTTGTTGATAGAATCAACTTCCAACGACTATATCTCCCTGAAAAATTATCGTAAAACGATAAAATTTTGATGTAGGGGATGAGTCAAAGATATTGTGTTTTTTTTTCAGATTTTTAGGCCTACACACAAAACAGCAAATTAAAAAGATTCTTATTACCCCTGTTTCTTACTACCCCACTCTCCCCTATTAGTAATTATTGATACAAAAACTACTCATTCAATATGGACTAAATGTCTTACTCTAATATTTAAACTAAATTTAAGACTTTTAAAAATTATGTAACATAGAAAAAGAAGTTGGAGTTTAGTGCTATAAAATAAAAATGTTTTTTCCCAGGAAATTTTTGGAAATTTGACCCTTTAAAACGTCGTTAATTTTTTGTGTCTAAGTTATATTTTGGCGGCCCAAGAAATATCCTCCCGCGGTCCGCCAGTTACCTACCCTTGTGGTAAAGGTTTAATTAAGCGTTTGCAGCTCGGATTTGGCGACTTAACATATGTACAGTACTGGAAAAAAAAATCGACTCAGATTTTTTATCTCCGGAACGGCTCGAGATACAAAGACAAATAAGGTACCATTTTTCATCATTTGAAGTACTCTTTAAACAAAAAAAAATTCGAGTCCTTAAGGGGTCGTCTTCATATCGAACGAAGCACCAACTTTCTTTTTCCCTATGGAAGACCTCGAATGTTATATTTTATTCTGAAAGATCACCCTCCATAACCCCTAAATACCAAGTTTCATATCTCTGTGTCAATAAATAGACCCCCCAAAAATTCTTAAAATTTGGAAAAAATCCAGTAAGTTATCTCTTGATAGCAAAAGATTTGTATCGGTCAGAGCTCAAAATTGAATTTGGCTTAAATACATTTGGCGACTTATCTCTGAATTGGCATTTTTTTTTTTCAAATACTTATGTGTTTAATTGTTTGCTTTGTTTAGAGGATTTTCTAACTATACATTTCGTGCGCTTTTTAGTGAAGAAGCTTAGTGAAACCATTAGGAACAATTTTGCTCTTTAGAATCTGTAGATTCCGAATTACAATGATGGACACTTCTGGTCTGGGTCAGGGGATGGTAAGAGGCTCAGAAGAGGAAAATTTACGAGTTCTGATGATGTGTTTTAAAGTCAAAATGGTTCCTTTTATTCATTTAATTTGCTCAAATGCACCATAATACAAGAGAGGTGAGAGAGGACTAACAGAATATAGAGTTTGGAAAGGATCAGTTCCCTCCAGTCAAAGGGGTGAAAGGATGAAGTCGAATGTAAAAATTTGTATGCTTATTTTCTCTGAGGATCATATTTATAGTCTTTTAAATTAACTTAATGAGAGGTAACATTATTTTCCTTACTTTCAGGCGAGAAAGTATTGCGATGGTAGAAGTCTGGCAACGCTTACTAGGCATAGGGGAGGGGCAGGAAAAAACTCGAAATTCTGTGATAACTAAATAAAAACAATTTCTTTTTGGCACCAAACTGCGGTTGAATGTTTTGTAAATTGACACCAAAGATGGGAAAAATCCATAAAACCGATTTTCGAATGTTTCTTTACTTCAAATAGGGGCGAAATGGTGTAGAAAACAATAAAGTCAAATTCTTAACTTTTAGGCCGTTAAAAACTTATTTTTCCTCATGAAGGAGCACACATTTCAAACTAATTTTTCCCTTTATACACTTAACATTACGAAATACTATGGTAGATATCTGGGACCTGCGATTAGGGAGGTTGAGAGGGACAGAAAAAATATTCCAGTTTTGATACTGTTAGTGGAAGAAGAAATTCAAAATTTTCTGCTTTTAGTAGAGTCAAATGTGGTGCAAATAAAGAAGACCGATGGTTGACATGCAGAACACTCATTTAGAAAAGCGTTCCTTACATTGGAAGGTGGGATAGAAGGGTTATATGGAATAATTGAAGTTCTTTCCAATATTTTTAGACAAAATAGTGTCTATTTTAGTGAAATAACATAGAAATCAATGTGAGTTGGTTCCATGTATAGTATAGAACTGGAAATGTGAAAGTAAATATCTTTCACCATCGACCGGGGATAATGAGTGGGGCAGAAAAAAGTTGAAATTATATTTTAATGAGAGAAAGAGTAATTATCCAGTTTATAAGCTTTTCAGAACTAAAAAAAATTGTGATTGGGGACACTCACGACTTCTATCTTGAGAAGCATAACTCAGCTTTGGGAGTTGGAAGGATGAAACAGAACATTATTTTTTGAATAATGGCCTGAAAAGGTTTTAAGGAGTTAGATTAAACAATGACAGCTTTCCTTCAAATACTCCCCAGAATGGGTCAACCGATGGTGTGATTTGGGACCCGAGACTGGGGAAGGTGGACGGTGCAGAAAAATGTGAAACATTTTATTTTAGTTTAATTAATAATCTTATTAAGATTATATATTCCTAAATTGAGAAAAATGTATAGCGGCCATGCATGAGACCCATTTTGAAAAGCGTTTATTGGAGGGTAGAAGGATGAAATAGAATATTAGGGAGTAATACATATTTTGCTTTTTCTCAAAAGAGTGGGAATTTTTTCGGAAAATTTTATTAAAAAGAGTTGTTTTTCACTTTTAACTCCATGTAATATGACATGTATAGGCGGAATCTGTATTCTGACTTAGGGGAAGGTGTGTGGAGCAGAATAAAAATATTTCCTTATTATTATTTTCGTCTATTTGATAGTTCGTCTTTAATTAATAGTTTCGTATGTAGATATTTTTAAAGTAGAGTAGTTATTTTATGACCACCCTGAATCTCCCGACGGTGTCACGGACGTTTCGCCAACTCAAAAATTTCCTACCCCCTGGTTTCCTGTAAATCTTCACTTTAGAAATTTGTATGGGCCCAACAAGTGGGGGTAAGAAAATTATGAGTTGGAGAGAGAGTTAGAGCACCCCCCCGATTGCCCTCGGGCAGCATGATTCAGAAACCAATCAGAACACTATTTTCAGATGACATCCTTTTCCCATGTGCTTTCATTCTTTGAAAGATTTTTTATTCTTATTTTAATTAAAAAATTTTATTGAGAATATTTTAACAAACTTTATACAAAAATAATTTAGTATTTTAATAGAAGTTTTGAACGTTATCATTCAAATTTATTCATCTTCTAAAAATCAATTCATCAACTTACTTTCAGAATTATATTCCTGTCATTTTAAGTAATAAAACTAATTAATTTTGCAGTAAAAAGTTTTGAATTCTGATTTTTTTTTTGCTATTGAAATTTAAGAAATTTGGAACTAAATTCTTAAGACATCTATCAAGATTTTTATTAGTATCATTTTAATAAATAGTATAATTTATTTCATTATTTCGGTTACAAACTGAAATAGTGAAATAAAAAAGTAATATTCAGAACCCCCCATTTGAACAATATATTAAGATTCTTTTGTAATAAAATTTAAATCATGAAGGAAACAAGGAAGTCTACGTGTAATTTGATGTAATTAAACACCGAGCACAAACAAATCTGGTAAAAAGAGACTGTAAGGCAGAGAAGTAACCTCCATTACTGAAAATATCAGCAAATCCGTCACGATTCAAGAACTGTAGAAAGCTTATTAGAAAATAATCCAACAAATATAAAATTATAAGCAAACTGGAATATAAAATTAAAAACATTGAAGGTAATTTGTTGATCTCTGCTAGTAGTTTCATTAATGCATCGGCAAGTAGCTCGGGATGGTTCTCTCACTTTCACCAGTCATATGAGTTTGGCTCGATGGTTGGCGACCGTTTAAGACATACTTGTTTCCTGCAGAGTGCACAGAAATATCCTGGCCTACTAGGGAAGATTCAAAAAAAGTTTAAATAGGAAATTTAACATGGGCTGTTTCAAATTTTAAAATTTTTGGGGGGGTCTGTTTCTTGACGCAGAGATGTTAAACTTGGTATTTAGGGGTTATGGAGGGTGATCTTTCAGAATAAAATATAATATTTGAGGTCTTCCATTGGAAAAAAGAAAGTTGGTGCTTCGTTCGATATGAAGACGACCCCTTAAGGACTCGAATTTTTTTTTGTTTAAAGAGTACTTCAAATGATGAAAAATGGTACCTTATTTGTCTTTGTATCTCGAGCCGTTCCGGAGATAAAAAATCTGAGTCGATTTTTTTTTCCAGTACTGTACGTCATATGAGAAAATTTCCCTCCCATTCTCACTTGTAAACATTTAGTTTCACGCTCACTTAAAAATATTAGTCTAATTCATTTTCCAAAGGAAACTATAAGAAGTTTTCAAATATTGAATTAGAATTTGGTTAAAATATCAGAGATCTGATAATGAATCAGTGAAATTGTATTTGTATGCAGTACAATACAAACAGCTTTTCCATAAAAAAACTAAAATAGATAATATCATCATAACCCATTTTAACCTACACACTTTTACTTATCGCGCTTAATTTAGAATTCAATAAAAATTAGGCAAGCAGCCACCTCTTTTCTCCTTAAAACTAATTACTGAAATATAAAATCAATACACCGTTTAAGTTCATTTATACCTGCCTTCAATATTCAGCAACCGTTGAAAATATTTGCACGCTAAATCGAGCAAGCAATTACACCGATTTAGCTCCAATTCAAATACGATTATGCCTCTAATAAAGGCAGTTTTAAACGGCCTCGTCGTGAATTAGTGTCACACGCCCAGAAGCACTAATTTGTTGTTAGATGCAATTTGATCCCTTTAACAAGACAGGGCTCCTTTCCCAGCTACCGAGGAAAGATATCCACACACCTCTTAAAAGCAACTGATTTATTAAGTTCTTTTGGGGGTGTCAGTTTTGGTTCTGGAACTGATTACTTTCTTGGAGCTTATTGCTCATGAAAACAGTGAGAGTAATTTTGTTAGGAAATCTGTGCCGCGTGAAAAGAAGTTGCTTTAAACTGAGTGATATTACATTGCTGAAAATACAGGTATTTTAACTCTGGGGAGAATTAGTTAAATCCAATCAGCGAATTTTCTGAAAAGAAGTTACATGGGGAATTCGAAACAAGAAAAGCGCATCATTCACTGTATTTTGCTTCCAACGACGTATTTAAAATTTGAAAATAAATCTAATGGTTCACCTAACTAAGCACAAATATCAAAATATAGTCCATAGTTACAATGTGTGAGTACATTTTACAGTACGTTTTATTTTTTCTAGATATTTTTATTTATAGATACTAAATGTCTAATCACTGCATTATATTACTACTTCATGTCTTTACAGTGCATTTTTTTATTAAAAGTACGGATTATTATAAACAAATTATTATTAAGTTAGATGGAATCAATTAGCTGCACTGCGCATTATCTTTTTTTGCCTGTTATTTCCTCCCTTCTAAGAAGGCTTAAATTTTGGTTATGTAAAATAAATATAACACTTCATTCCCCATTCTTTTGGGGGACTGCAGTAGAAGTTAATCCAAATGGGAATACTTTAAAATAAATAAAAGTTGTTATGCATTCCTACATTTACTTTACCCTACACTTAAAAACGTTCTAAATTTTAAAAAATATAAATACAGTGTACAACTTTCTGTACTAGACTGCAACGTTTCTTGACCCTATGCTACGTCACTACGTGGAAGGGAAAATTGAGTAAACAGAAAGCCTGTTGAAATGCTAGAAGGATCCGTTTGCACATCTTGACCCATCTTCTCCCCTACTGGATTAAGGAGCTCTTCAAAGTACTCTTTCCATCTATATAAACCTCCCATGATGAAAATGATTACTCCTTCAAATATCATCACGTCGTTAGAAGGGGGTTTCCGACCCCTATCGCCATGTGATTCCTAGTCGTCTAAGTGTATCTCATCACTTTTAGCATTTTTTCCACTTTAGTGTTAAATCACCCGAACTACATAAACCAATTGAAAAAGAAGAGGTTTGTTGTAATTCACCACTATTTTTTTAATTTTCAAACTAATATGACCTTTAATTGCATAAGTTATAATTGCTTATTTTGCAAAGAAGGATCCGTCTGGAAAAGGATACTAGATATAAACTTATCTATATCCTATATCACACCGAACTGTAAATCTATACTCGACAACAACGTTTCTTGAACCCAGCATACGTCACAAACGCAGAAGGAGAAATCGGTAAACACAAAGCCTGTTGGGTTGCTAGGAGGAGTTTCGGTGCGCAAAATGTGACGAAGAAGCACTATAATACATGGGTTTAACAAAATAATATTTTTAAATTGACGTTCTTCATTTCACTCCAAATTCAGACACCGCGTTGAGAACTACATTGTTTCTTAGTGACGTCATAGGGTCAGGAAACGTTGCTGTCGAGTACAGTATAGAACTATATGTAACGAGCCCCTACTAAATGGCTAATTAGTTTTTAATTAAACGGAATATGTGAATATGAAAAAAATACAAATTTTAAAAATTCTTGCACGCTTTGTATTCTAATGATAGTGATAATAAGAAAAAGTATAACTCTACAGGGTCAGAGCTTTTATTCAGAGCAGATCTTTGAGCTTTTCAGAGCAGATATTTTTATTGCATGTTTCGATTTTCCATTGCCCATAATACCTAAGTACCAAATTTCATTGAAATCCGTGCAATGAAACCAGGGTTCAAATATGAAAACTTATTTTAAAACAAACCTGTAACGTGGAGTTCGGACTAAACAATGTTGGTAATTGATATTTTCATACATGATTCATATATTGGGGTCGATTTTACTATTCCCACCCGCTGAAAAAATCATAAATCAGAGTTCTTATACTAAATAATGATACTATCAAGGTTTCTACATTTAAGGAGCACCTAGTGGTAACCTTAGAACGGTAAAGTACCCTATATTATTATTTTTTTTTGTTATTTTTATTGTAGTTATTAATGCTGTTGTCGTTATTATTCTTTGGAAAATGTAGGTGATTTCTTTATTGCAAACGACAACAGAATATTTAATGATTTGATCTAAAGACAAAGTAGACTTGTAGAATACCCTACGAGTTATTAATAAATGACTATTTTTTAGACAATCGAATCTCAGCTACCTATGATACATTTTAAATCAATAAACAGAAAAATGCAACCAGATTTTCAACACTTTTATTTAAATTGCAATCACCCTTGCTTCACACAAGCCTTACAACTTTAAAAAAAATAAATTAATATTAGATGGGAGATTGTGTCAGGATATTGGATGTGAAATATTAGGAGACACATATTTTAGTCCAAACCTTTTCTTAAGACGTTAAAACTGTCTTTATATCACCCCGAGGAATAAGTAAGCACTCATTTAAATCATCCAAGAAAATTCCTTCGTCGATTTTCTTTTTGAGCTCCTTCCACGGGAAAAAGACCTCAACCTAAAACATATAAGCCGCTCGCAATAAATTTAAGTTAAACTAATCTTGTTTACCTTTGTCCTTCTACTCCGAGATAACACGAATACCTCTTGCTTAATTTTGCAGGACTCCACCACATCAATTAACAGCATAGCAGGATTCTTGAAGCAAGACAAAGCTTTTCAAACGCTAATCCTCAAAAGTAAACACTGCGCGATATATTCTCCCACGTAACTCAGATTAAAATATTTTTACCAGCGCGTTGGAGGCATTATTTCAAGGCTCAAAAATTACCCTGAAAGAAGAAACAACAACGACAAAAAGCGGATGGAAGAAACAGATGCCTAACTAGGCAGGTGTTCTGTGATGAACAACAAAGCAATTGCAGAGCGCTGGAATCAGGAGTTTTGAAACTTTCTACCCACGAACGGGAGCTAAAAGCGATAACGGCCCCAGCGTCTTTCTGTCCCGAGATGGTTTAATGAACCATGAAATCCCGCTCTAGCGTAAGAGGGGGGGGGGAATAAAATTTAGATGAGGGATGTTCTAGAATTGTGGGCGGGGAATCAAAAATGGCTCTAAGAACCGCGTAGATTGAAATATTCGAGGGTTTGAATTTCCATTAACTTCAGGGAATTGCCAGTCAGGATGACAAATTATTTATTACCTTGTTTTTGCTAATTAATCCCTTAATCTACAGACCCACTCAATCGTGAAATGTCGTTAAAATGACTTTTTTTCCTGTTTGCTGTTGATTCCAGTTATTTAAATCTTGTAAATAATCTAGTGGCTTTTCTTTAAGCCTATAGAGAGAAGCTTTGAGAATATATATAAGATTTTATTCGTACAAAACGGCGTTTTTTTATGGTGACAAATAAAATATAAAGGGATAGTTTCCAGCTGTTATGAAATTAATAAATTTTGAATATTTTTAGAATAAGTTTAGGTAGTTTGATGTTTCTTGATAAGTAATGATAAGTATAAGGTTTGACATAGACAAAGACATAGAAAAAAGTTTATTGTATTGGGCATTGCCCGTTTACAAATAACACAAATAGTTTTATATGCCATGAACTTTGAATAGAAAAAAAAGAGATTTAACATATTTAAATAAGTTTTTACAAATCACTGTAATACAAGTCAAGACAGTACAAACCGAGTGCAGTAACAAAATATGAAATAAAATAAATCAACTGAAATCCTCTCCAATTTCCCGGCGAAGCTTAAAAACGGAAGTCAGGAAGCATAGAATATTGAAATAGTTAACGTTAGGCTCATTCAAGACAAAGGTAAAATTTTTTGTGTATGATAAACATTTGTTTCGATAATAGCTATAAATAGGACATGCGTTAAATATATGGTTCCATGTGTCAAAATCATCGGTGTTACAAAAGGAACATTTGTTACTAAAATAAACTTCAAATATTTGACCCTTATAGAAGATTTTATTTTGGTTTAAACGTAATTGGAAAATAATTCTTTTTACATAAATATCGGAGCCGGATAGCAAATAGTTTTCAGGGATAAGTATAAGGTTATAACTGATGAAACGAAAAATACTAAATAAAATTTGGTTTTAAGATTTTCGAGGGTCTATAGGGTCTATAGGTATATCTTTTACATGTTCTACAGGGGCCTTCCATGTAACTGTGGCGAGCATACTCCAAACTATCCATACTATAGATTCAGTATCTCCCCGTGGGGGCCATCCACCACAGAACCTTTCCAAAGTTAACAGTCAATTATGGGGGTTGGGAACCACCTTATTATATTATATCCCTCAAAGTATTTTTAATCACCACTATTTAAAGAAATCTTAATTTTTTTAATTCTTTCTGTGAGTTTACATTCGTTGTGCTTTCAGATAATGCTCGGAACTTCGAGAAACTTGCAAAGTCATGCAAGAGAATGTAAAAAAAAAAAAAACCAGAGAAAGAGACTGACTCAAATATTGCGACATATTTTATTTCTCCGTCACTTTACTCACTGTAGCACTGCATCACTTTTATTACTACCATTTTTTGTACCGAATCTTAAATACCTATATAGAGAACATTTTCTATTATTCCTTATAAGTAATTGCATAAACAATGCTTCTGACAACTTTCCGAATTACTTACAGGTTGAAAAAATTAAGTCCATGTTAGATTTCTTTTACTCGGAAAGTATCTGTAGAAATACTGATACTGATAAAGCTTAAGGAAAAACAACGCATTTAATGCACAAATAATGTTTTCTGAAATATCAATTGTGCATTAAATACATTTTTTCGTTCCCTTCTATTTTCACAAAGCAACTACTTTATTTCTAGTGATGAAACATTGAATCATAACCCTTCGTTAGGAAAATGTTGATCTGAATTCAATGAAAGACTTCCCCAGGTTGGATAAAAGCTAGCTACTCAGAATAAGTGATCTATAAACAAGTAAGGGACGATCTACGTATAAGAAAGTAAGGGATGATCTATAAACAAGTGAAGGTCAACCACAACTGTTTAACTCTTTCAATCCTAAGACGCCCAAGATTACAATTGAACCCAATGGGGAATTTGGGGCGGCTAGGTCTAAAAGGACTATTTAGACTTAGGAGGTGACGAGTACTTTAAAGGATTGGACACTTAGGTTTTTAGTACTTTTTGGAATGAAGTACATTTAGATGTCAGCATATGAACTCTGACTTAAAGTACTATGTGATATGCTTTTCCAAACCTTAAAAGTACTCTTAAACCTTGGGTAGGAGCGAGAAAAATGCTCAGAAAAATCAATAAAAAATGCCAGCAATGCATTTCATGCAACTTGGTTCCTCTTAACTCCAGTCAAATGTGATTCTTTATTATGCAGTAGGGGAACTTCTTTGTATCTACAAATCTTATGCAAACTGCTCTTTTCCAGAAAAAGCTAACTCAAAGAAAGTTATTCGAGTTTTTATCACACCCAGAACAGTCTGAAAATATCGCAAAATAGCAGCATTCTTCGAACAAATCTTATTTAAAACTCTTCTGCCCTCTCGAAGGATAAAAAGAGTTTTTCCTCCTCCTTGATTATTTTTTCAGACATCTTCGAACTTAAGTCTCCAACCTAATCCCAAACACAAGTAAAGTAGATTTTATTATTTCTCGCTTCCTTTTGCAAAATGCAGCCTTTTGTGAGGAGCCGGGAAGGGCGGGAAATAATTTCTGTGTATTTTCTGCCAGAGGAAGCATTAGAAGCTCCTGTCAAATGGGAAGATCCGACGGAGATTCCTATTAGAAATGGGGATTTTGGGAGGAGCGGAATCAAACAGTCTTAAATCATCCAGACTTTATCTCAGGTTTTCATCAAGTATAATTTTTGGTTTTTAAAGGGTTGATAAGTAACTCAAAAAGTCATTTTTGAGTTTTATTAATTAGATTAAAATTCGAGGAATTAACAGAGTGATGTGGCTTTATTGGTGAAATGATGAAAAATATTTTGATAAAAAATAAAACTTCTAATCCATTTTTTTAAGAATAGGTGTTTCTTGCTATAGGGACGTTCAAATATTACGTAAGCAAGTTTTTGGTCATTTTTGAGCCCCCTTCCGCCTTGTCAGCAAAAATAAGCAAACCGGAAACCCCCCTCTCATAATTACGTAAAATAATTGCCAGATCTGCCCCTTTGATCTATTTTTGTACAAAATCTTTAGTAATGCTTAGATTTATGAAATTCATTGTTCTTCATGAGCACTTAACCTATCGTTAAAACTTTCCTTGTGAAAATGCTTAAATTTTTTTTCTAAGTTCAGTTTTTTTGTGAATTTTTTATTTTTGGTTAAATTTTGAAATTATTTATGCAAGAAACAAGAGATTTTCATAAATGCAGTGTTTGTAACATCTTACGTAAGCATCACTCATACTCCCCCTCCCCCCTTGTCAGGAAAAAAAAATCAAATAGCAAACCCCCTCCCTTCCTCAGGTGCTTACGTTATATTTGAACGGCCCCTATGTATATCAGATTAATCGAGATATTCTCTGTTGATGAATTTTCGAATTTCACGAGGACTAGAATGATTCACATTCCTAATTCAAAAAATATTACTCAGAATATTACCCAAATTTATATTTTGAATCCCAAATTTACTCAATCTCCCTTAAGAAAACAATAAAAAAATGTTAAAATTAGTTAGGTTGCCTCTATAATTCTTAGCGTTTTATAAACTAAGAATTATAGAGATTTTGAATGAAAACTATATTTTATATGCTAGTTTTAGAAACTGCTTAAAGGATTAAGCCAAAGAAGACTATAAAATACTTTTTCTCATTAATTATGATACTACTAACTTTTAAAACTTACTGTTTTATTGGTAACGAAGATGGGCATCGTAGGCCTTGACCCACTAGGGCTGTTGCGCCGATGAGTTTAGTTTAGTTTAGTTTTATTGGTTTCTATTAGATTTAATAGTTGGTTAAAATATTATCAAAATTCAAAAAATCCCTAATAAAAATTTCATAAGACCATAACCAGTGATTTTGCATTTAAAAAACATCTATCATAAATTTTGTTGTAATTTTCCAGTTTTGAATATTTTTCAAATAACAAGCATTTAATAGAATAAATTGCAATTTAATTTCAAACGGAAGTTTCTCGATACCCGTCGAATATATAAATCACTCCATAAAAAGAAACATAATTTGGTGGCAGTCTTTCCAGGAAGCAATTACTTCCCTTCCTCCTACAAAGCTTTTAGTCAGAATATTCTTCCATGGACCTGTTTGTGCAGAAAATGTACATAAAGCAGGTTAAAGCGAGATACAAACGTTGTGTATAAAACGCCAAGCCATTCAAAAAACTTTTGGAAAAGAGATTAGATCTTTCAACCATTCAGCAAAGAAAAGAATTTTGACACTTCCATTGAATTTTTTGTGCCCACTGAAAGGCTGAATTCATGGGAATCTTGAAAAAACAGGCTTTCGGCCAAACACCCGCAAAGAAGCTACCTACTCTGGCCAAAGCGCTACTAATAGAGAAAGAAGACCTAAGCCTTATTTCAAATCGACACCTAAATCCCCTAAGTCAACACTCTCCTAAAACCTTATCACAAAATAAATCTTTCATATAGTTTTCTGATGGCTATCATTTTAATATTTTTTAGATCCTTAATCCCTAATGCAATGTCTGTGGATTGTTTTCTTACCAGACTTAAGCTCCTGGATTGCTGACGAATCCTGATAATCATTAGCAATTACTAGATGTACTATTCTGTCCTTTTGAAGCTTTTTTTTTCTCTTTGAGTATTTTTTTTTTGCGTTGAATCTGATAATGCGTATTATGGCATGTCGTTCATTGAAAGACTTAAGTGCGAGCTATTGTTTTAATGCTCAGTTTAATTTTTGCGATCGCTAATCAGATAATGTTAATTAAAGCTTTTAGATAAGAAATTAATCCTACTAAAGCGATGGGAGAATGTTGCTGATGTGTTTGTTTCTTTTCCCATCGTAGAACATGTTGCAAAGGATGAAATTATTGCAGATTTCGTATTCAGCTTTTGTTATTTTTTAAAACAATTTTATAATTTCAGTGAAAAAAAGAGGGGAAATTTTTGTTTTTAGGTATACACTGTAAAAATATAATTTATTTGGTTAAAAATTTATAATTTCAAAGCTTTTGTTAAGTATTACTTCATTTAAGTAGCAGAGTTATTTAACTTTTTATTTAATAACATTTTATCCTTGTGAAATGAACATTGAGTTCAAGGTTTTACCATGGAAAGTTTTTAATTTTCCTTCAAAACAACCATTTAGGAATGTAACTTAACAAATATTTGGTTTGGAAACAGAAAGATTATTATGTTTTCAATTGTTGTATATTTCCTATACTGTTTAACAACCTTTTTATTGAAAAATAATCAGGTTTTACTAAGTGTTCATGATGATTGATAACGGTCTTTTATGGAGTACTATATTAAAACTCACGCATGTGAATAAACTAGCAACTATATACAGAATTTGATAAAAATGATGTAAGACTTGCTTTTTTTAATAAAAATTTTTTAAAAAGGAGTATGAAAATATGATACATGATTAATACTAAACAAAATACTCTAAAGAAAGTTTTAAAGAAAAACGGAACAAAAATTCTGTGATTGACCTAAAACAATACAACGTTTTTTGTGTTAATTCTTCAATAAAATATAGGACATCTATTTCCTCATGTCGTATATACTAGTTAGTAAAATCTATAAAAAATTAAAAAGTGGTAAATACGTAAACTTTGATTATGTTTTTATCAAACTTCGTCCTCTTACAAAATAAAGCCTTTTTCTAATATTATTAAACATATTGCGAAATAAGATTATACATTTATTTCTATTATGTATATTCCATTTACACTAAATGGAAAATTAAAAATGTAAAATTATTCTTACGAAAAGAATAAAGATACACTAATTATAATTTTCTTACCTAAGAATTAATCACCAGATGCAATTAGAGGTCCTAATATTTCTTATAATTTCGAAAAGAAAATATTTTATTCAACTTGTTGTAACGGTAATTGAACGTTTCAGTCATCTCAATTTTTTACATAAATATAATTGAGAAATTTTGTGCTTTTTAGAATTGGAAGGGTTCAGCAGGGTGAAGAATAAGCTTGCCAAAACCATATTTTCTTTTAAATTTTAGTTCGTTAAATGGAAATTGAACTTATAATTGTATCTTTGAGGCTAAGTTCGGAATTAACTGTTTGTAAAAACACCAGTATTAGTGATTAGTGAAAACGAGCGCTGACTGTAGTTCTTACACACTTTTAGAGACAGTCTTATGCGTCTTCAACCTCAATTTTGCTCACAAATGAGAAAGAAAAAGTGGTTTAGAGTGATTGATCCCTGACATACCACACAGTTCTTAACTTCAGATTCCCATGCTGTTAGACTTAGTGACACATTAAATCACGATCATGGCCTGGAGCCGAACCTGCGGCTCCAACAGAGGGATACTGGAGACGAAAAAACATCACATCTATCTTTCCTTTGTTCCAGCCAACAGTCAATATCGCCCGGTGTGCGGTCACAAAGCTTAGTGATTGGTTACTAAGTCTTACATTTCCTTCTTTTGTGCTTCAGATGTCAAAGAAAGTGTTATCGGCCTGAACCGAGAGCAAGCTCGTGTTATGCCTGTCAATATACCCGGTGCACTTAAAAAGAGGCCATTTGTCGTTCTTGGGGGAGAGGGCATTTATCAATGGGAATTACTCCTCTGACTTCGATTCCAAAGACACTACTTGATGTTGCATCGAAGTACTTGAGTGGACTGGATTTCCAGCATTTTGAAGTTGTAAAGCAGGTCTGGTATGAACCTAAATTACTTTTATAAGAATATGTGTGTTAGTAGAAGCATCTCGTTCGTTTCGGAACAGAACTCAAATGCTCATATTAAATTTAATTTTGTTCCGGAACTAAACTTAACTCTAGCGTCTGCGTTGAATCCGGAGTGAATAAATATTATTTTTAGAGAGTAATCTTGTTCTAGAAATTGATAAGGATATCGAAAAAAACAGGACTCTATTTAAAGTATACATAATAATCATCGAAAAAATAAAATTATATTAAAAAATATTTTAGAGTTAAAAATAGATGATGGAATTATTCCTTTTTTCAACCTTAAGAAATTTCAGATGAAAAAATCATAAAAACCACTTTATCTACAACGCTCTACAATTATACTTCTGCTTAGTTCACAGCTGTTTAGTTAAAAAACAGAAAGACTAAAACGAATAAAATTAAAAATTATTATGAATTTGAGTCATTAAAGCACTATCAATGAACTAAATGAATATCAATGGAGTCAAAGATTCATAAGAGAAAAACACTTTTAAATTTAAATCAAATTTTATTTTCGCTAAGTTTATAGTACAAAGGATAAGATAAGAAAGACACATTAACTACGTTTCAAATTTAATAAAAAAAATACAGTGAATGGACAATTGGGCATTGATTTCGCCAAATTCAAGGGATATATCTGCCTACAGGGGGTAGTCCTACAGGGGGTACACTCATGTGTAGAGCAAAGCTTGGAGACTTTTTTTGCACACAAAAATTCAAATGCTTTCAATTGCAAAGAAAAGTGTTCAAAATTTCTATAAAGGAACACAAAAGTTTTTTTTTTTACTTTTACTATATATTTTTTTGTTTGGAAATGTATAATTCAAAACATACTAGAGTAAAAACTATTAGAGAATAAAATAGCTCCTACGTTTTTGTAAATGAACGAGAGCAAATATAGTATTTTTTTATTTGTATTTTTCACGCAGAATAATTTTATAAATCATTAAATCTAAGCGAATAATTTTAAATGAATTTTCTTCTTTAAGAGGAAGAAAAATAAACCTCTTAAACTTCTCACTGCTGCACTCTAAAATGCGATGGACTTTCCAAACAAATCCCTTTAAATTCTAATTACTTTTCATGTTTAAGGCTTACTACGAAGATTAAACAACAAAACTTACTTTATGGCGCTGGCTAAAATTAAGCTTTTCTCTAAAATTTGCTCTCCTGGGAACTAACAAGCCTGACAAAACTAAAGTTTAGAGTTTTAGAGGCTTTTCAAAGAAACGTTTGGGTGTGAGACAGACGAAAAATAACCTTTCGTCAAAACGAAGAGAAGCTGTGACAGAACGAAACAGACTTTTTCAACAATTACTGTCCCGAGTAAGTATCAGTATGGTTAAGAGAACTCAAACAAACTATCGGAAAAGTGTAGCAATCGATCGCATTTTTGGATTAACAAGCTCGAATCGATTCCTTTTGCGTGTCACTCAGAAAATACGAGGAAAAAGGGCCTAAGTCACATCCGGTTGTTAAAAAAACGGCCGAAATGTTTAGGTTTTAGTAAATGTGTTGTAGGGGAAAGGCTTTAAACCATCTATTTGATTAACCTAATCTTTCAATATTCAAGATACCTACAACAGATCAACACGAAATAATCGAAGTAAGGAAAATATTCAAGCTGGGGCTTTTTTAACTAATTACCATCGATAAGTAAAGAATCGAGTAATATTTAACATAATAGGTTACAGCAAAAAAGTATTTCTTCAAACATGCTGTGGTAGCAGAAAAACAATGCAAGGTTTTCTACAAAGTAGTACCTTTAGCTATTTTCAAGAAGTCGTTAAAAGAAGTGTTACAAAATAGAATTCAAGATGTTTTTTTAATCATCCCTATGAGTTTTTTTCACATTGTCATAAAACGTCGTATTTTGTCGGTTTTTTTCCTCTAAAAACTGGTTTTGTCACCTACCTCATTAGTTCACTGCACATTCAATAACTACTTTTTACTATTCTGTCTGAAGTTCATTCACAAGTGTGTGACTTAAAATTTCATTTCAAAAATAAAAAAAATCCACTTATAATTCAGAATGTATCCATTATTAAGCTACACAATCATGACTCTTGAAATGGAAATCCACGCGGCAAATATTGTTTATGACGCAAATCTTTTTGAAAAGTGCTTACTGATAAAAAAAAGAATAAGTACAAAACACTTTTTATATCACCAGTTTACTTCCTATTTTCGCAAAAAAATAACACCGAAAAGAAAAAAAAATGTATCCTCTTATGAATTTTAACCATTTAATTCAAAGTACTCTCTCGATGAATCAATCATAAGATAAATATTTAATAAAAGATGTTTCAAGAACCGCTTTATATGAAAAGAACCGCACAGTATTTAAGACCACCGACTCCTTATCTCTAATGCGAAAGGACTTGGGTAATCTCTGATTTTAATAACTTTTAAAAATCCCAATTTAATTTAATCATTTTAGAAGAGGAACCCAGAATTTGTCACCGGTAATCGTTGTCACTAAAAGATTCAGTCGGTGCTTCTCTTGACTGTAAGTTATTGGATTTTTTGATATTAAAAGAGTTTCCCGTTTCTATTTGAGGAAATATCATTTTCAATTATTTAAGGAAATGGGAAAAAATGCAAACATTCAAGGAAATAAATGAAATATGGATTGGAAGAATGTCGGAAGCTAATATTAAAGCGTGATCATTGACTCTGGTTTCTCAGGTGTTATTAGCTCTTGGTAAATTTGTAATAGTCTGTGCACATAAATTAGTTCCAAATACCAACAGAATGTTGGAGAACTTGGAAAGTTTGTGATTTTTATTTATGTACGATTAATTAATTTTTTTTATTAACATTGGTCTTTAAACTCTTTAAAAAGGCAAATATACAAATGACAATGTATTTTTACAAAGTTTTCAAGTTCCCGCTGGAGCAGTAAGATGCTTGAGTAGCATGAGACAGTTCCTGGGTTCTATTTCCAATTATTATTATTATTTTTTGTTATCAAAAAGCTTATATTTTCCAAAAGAAATTTCAACCAACCTATCAGAGTAGACTCTGCTAAAAGTATTACACTTAGTTAGAGCAGACTCTTGTTTTCTGACATTGAACTGAATGTGCATATTATGTCAAATAAGTGTTCTTTTTCTTATTAGAGGTCTTTTTCCCCAACATAAATATTTTTCCAACTTCTATCACCATTGCTTTTATTTTCATTGTACGCAAGAGATTTTTGCATAAAAAAAGTTCTTTCCATATTAGATAGAAGTGCTCCTAAACCTCGCCTCGCATGTCAGCCATTAGTATATTTTTGGGGTTCTCACCCCCCTAAACGTGGCTGGTGGCCCCAGGTATGGGGTAATTCTTCATCCTCAAGACACCTACTATCACCCCTCTAAGTGTACTGGTCGAATTATGAAACATCCTGTATTTCTAAAAGAATGATCTCAGTTTCAAGAATTAGTTTCTCAATTATTTAGTTTATGTTTATAAAAAAGGCGGTATCCAGTAAAGAAAGAAAATAAATATTTTAAGTTATTACATTCAAGTTTATAAACTCCAATCAATTGAAATTATTTTATACTTTAATCAAATTTAGATTGTTTCTAATTTATGAACTCAGTGTAAAAACAGGGTAGTTTTCAATTAATATAAGATTGTGTAATCAATCAAAGAGCCTATTCCTTATTAATGAATATAACAAGAATACTTATGCATAGATAAATTGAGTTAAATCAAGAAGCATGACTTTATGTCTCTTCATTGTTTACCTTAGATGGGAGAGTGAATACAAAAAGAGGAATGTGAATACTAATTTAGTGTTTTCATTAGATCTTTAGTCAACACAAAACTTTTATCTTCAATTAAGTATTCAGTAAAACAATAAATGATTCCATATTATTAATGAACTGGGATGGACTCAGATTAATTAGGTGTCTTAGAGAAATAGGAATATTCATTAGTTAAGCTATAAGTTTTTGTAGAGGAAGATAACTAGACAAAAGCATAGCTAAAAGAAGTACAAAAGTTTCTGACACTGTAGAGGCTTGATTGAGAAAAAAACTAAATTTTGAAAACTCTTAAGAGTGAATTTACTGTAAATTAGATTGAATTTCTAAGATTATTATACTGTTGTTTAAGTTTGCCTGAATGAACTACTATATTTCCTATAGTTGTATTTACAGTATTTAAACAGAATTATAAAACAAAATACAAGCAGGGAAAGAATTTGGTGTTAAAAAATGAATGTCTAAGCACGTATACAAAATATCATTATTATTTTTACAAGAATTTGAATTTGTTCACATAAAAGAGTGGAAATTCATGTAACGTTAGCATAATTTTCGCGCTATTTTTGAGCCTCACATTTCAACTAAAGTGTTTTAAAAAGTGAAAATGATTTAAAGTGAGTTGAAGAGTGTGAATTGTGTAACTATAACTGAGTTATTGTGTTTGTTCGATTCGATTTTGAGATGAGCTCATTGCAATACTTTTCTGTTTTCAAATAAAGGGATTTATGAATGAACTTGTCCATCGTTATTTCAAAGAAAGTATTCCCACTACATATTTTTTATAGAATTTGGTTTAAATTTTGTTGTACCTAAAATAACTTCAGAAAAGGTTAAAAGAGTTTGAATGCATCGAAAAGTATGAATGATTGAAAATTTTGCGTGAGGTTTAAACAGCACAAAAGTAACTTGTGAAATTTGAGGTATTAAACAAAAATAAATACAGTAAATACACGCACGAATACAGTAAATACACGTATTCGTACTAAGTTTTAAGCATCGGTAATCAGGCTGTAGGTTGAATAGTTTATAAACAGATCAAAGTTGAAATTTAAGAGCGGTATCTCAATTTTAGGCTGAAAGTATGAGGTAAGTTTCTTTATTAAAGATTTGATTTAATATTTCCATGATGTTAATAGGGCAATCGAGATTATTTTTATACTTTTTAAATTTCATGCAAAATACTTCAGTTTCCGTAGTTAGGCTCAATCAGACTTATCACTCAAAGTGAAAAGTGTGAATTTGCGTTTCACTTTTTATTCCTTCACTTTTCCATGCAAACTAGCGATTCACAGGAGTGAATAACTCAGGTTGAACAGTGAAAGATAAACAGTGTAAAAATTCATTGTTTGTTTCATTTATTTGTTCTCATATAAGAGTAAAATTAAATTTTGAGGTAAAAGTTCAAGTATCTATTGGGTGCAAAAATCAGTAGTAGGATCTTAATCCATGATTGGCCTTCACCTGAAATTAAAATTACTGTAATTGATTCTTGCTGAACGATCATACTTTGTAGCGAAAATTATTGGAGTAAACTAAAAACATCCACAAAATCTATACAAATCTGACTCTTTTCCAGTTAAGAGAAATCCATTAAATTTTGTATTTTCTAGAAATTTCTATCTAGTATTTTCTAGAAATTTTTAAATTTGTAGAAAGATAGAAAATGTGATCTGATAATGTTTTCGATTTAAATTTAAGAAACATTTTAGATTATACACGTAACTTACAACAAATTTCTGGATAAAACGCATTTCTAACACTTTTCATTCATAATCAGAAGACTATCATGACATGATAAGGTGTTAAAGTGTTTTGCAAAACAAACACAACACAAGTGTTGTAAATTTGAGGTTGGTCGATTGGTGTTTTATGGTGCATGGTCCATATCAAGATATTATGGACCATGTTAATTTGAGGACAAAAAAGTATTACCTATTAAATGTGTTTATTTTTGTTTAGAGCGTTTTCAGTGTAGTATTTGAAGGTTTATGGGTCTGTTTTTTGCAAATGGGCGGGTACTGAATCAATGATCCTTGACCATTGAATTGCCCTAAGAAGTACTAGTACTTACTGAGCGTTACCCAGCTGGGCACCTGTGGACTGGAGCCACGGAGGTGGGGTACTGCTACCCGCGCCACACACACACACTTGCTCACGCAACCACTTTTTGAAGGTTTATGTAACAACTATTGTATGTTGTTCCCACAGAAAGCATTTTTGGAGCTGCTCTAACAGGTCAATTATTGAACTTACCTACCTAACATAGCGAGGGATCTGAAAAGAAATTAGAATCCATGCTTTTCTCAAATTTTATAATTTTGGACTTACACCACTGACATTCTGAGCAGCTCATATACTCAATACTCATGTGGCATTAGTAAACATCTTCACGGGTTTTAAGACTCACTAATAACGCTGGAGGCGTCCATTTACTGTTATGCGAATTATCTAATAGAGGGTTGTCTGAAAACTCTGTTCTGTACCGATTCATTTGTTTCTTTCAAATTTAATCGCATTTCCTGGAAGTTAGTTTTAGAAGCAAGTTAAGATTTTTAAGTGGCGTATTTCATAAAGCACTGAAAAGCTTGCTATGATATTATGTATCAGTAAAATTTCTCATTTTAAAATCAATAGATAATGTAACGGCAACTTGGGTAAAGGCTTATTCAGACTCATCACTTTTGATCTTCATTTTGGAGAAATTCTCCAATGTGAAAAAGTGTAACTTAGCGTTTCACTCTTTGCTCCTTCACTTTTCTATGAAAATAGGGATTCACAGGAGTGAATCACTCAGGATGGAATGTGAAAGTTTGAGTCAGCCTTAAAGGCCAATCTGCTCAGAGATTCAATCCGGAGGTAAATTCCAAAACTCAAAAGCAAAACCCAAAATCAGTACTTAAAGATATGCCGGGCGCAAATGCCAAGTTTTATGCGGAATCGCAAAAATAATCAAGTATCAAAATAAAAACCATTAAAATATCTTCACTAGTAGTGTTGCTTTAATTTTTTTTACATTTTAATGGGTATAATTTGAATAACGTGTCGAATATAATCCGTTTGGAAAGATTTACGCCGGCTAATCCTTAAGTACCCCAAAGTTTCCCAAGTATGGGGAAATTTTCAATAATAGTATATTCTAAAAACACTTTAAGATTTGGAAATGCCATAGCCTGGCGAAGCGTGAGTTACAAACAGGGGAAGCGTTGCATAAACACATGATCCAAATTTCAACCATTCCAAGAATTTTGAGAAATTGAGATTTAAAAAAATCATTCTTACAACTTCTAATATCACGTGAGATTATCAAATTCGGAATAAAATTGCAAAAACTAATAGTATTACGATTGATCAAATTTGGCTAAATCGCGATCAGCTTCCAGTGCTTCCACTGTTTGCAGCTCACGCTTCGATCGCCACTGGTCACAGTGATACAAATTTTTTACCGCTTCGGCCTTCCTTCCAACAAAATCTTGGAATCACTACAAGTAGAGGTAAATACAATTTATTGAAATATTTTACTCGTAAAAATACAGTTTATAAAATTCTTTGTAAAGTCTTCATTTAAGTAAAACCCATGTCACAACTTCCGGGCTTAAAGGCCGTGGTCTTGATGATGGTAAAAAATAATTTAATTTGTCAGCTGTTTGGTATTCATTTAAATTTGAATGCATACGTGTTATCAATTACTGAAACACATGAATTTCATCTTTAAAGTCATGATAATTTCTTAACAATTTCATAGCAAATTCTGTGAAATCTCATTACTGCAAATCAAATTAACCTTTTCTTTATGATAAACTTCGTCAGACGTGAATAAAACGTCAGTAAATTGTATGTTTGTTGTAAAGAATGACAAATAGTAAACGGTTTTTCTCACTACCCCCTCTAGACTTCAAAATGTTTGTAAAATTCTCCCGTTTTTCATCTTACTCCAAGAACAAGCAGCGCAGTGAATCTTTCCTAAAAGTCCCAGGTCACTCCTTAAACCAGTATTCTTCCCCATCTCCCATTTCCATACAAAAATGCCATATACAGCAAGGTAACCATCCCCTTTTTATTTGTTTACATACAACATCGCTCGGAACGATGTGGAATAGTAAACTTGAAGAACGGTTCCTATAAACTGAATCTCTTCCTCATTTAGGAGGCTCTACTCCCTTTAATACCACATTCCGCTACAGATGACGGAAAAACTTGAGCCGTCCGATTGAATCATCTATTGTTAGGAGCCTCGACTAGAGTCTCATGGGTCGCCATTTTTCCTCTCCTCTTTTGATGCCTCACTTGCCTCTTTTTTTCACTCTACTTCCTTTGCTTTTTGCGTCACTATGTTTTATATTTTGGTAAATCCAGTCGTTCCTTTGAGGCTCTTCTCCGTAATTTAAACGCCTTTCAGCTGTTATTTGGTCAATGGAAACTTTTATTTATCGGCGCCGTGCTTTTTTGGCCTCACTTTTGATTTCGGGGAAATCTCATTTTTTTTTGTTGTCCTTCCTCTCCTCACACCCTTTTTTGAGACCTTGTGCAAGAGGGTGTCTCAAAAACCGAACCGAAAAACTACGTGCGTGAGTTTGAAAAACCCGGACGAGACGACGGCGTTTTTTTTTCGTCAGCCTCTGAAAAACGCAGTCTCGAAAAAACAATTTTCGTCGAGTACAAACAAATGAATCGTTTGACAAAAGCGAGAAAATGGCTCTTTAATTTCGGAGATGGAGGGAAATTTACTGAGCTGAAAACTTCCAACGCGTCAAAACAACATTTATCGTTTTTATTTTACATTGAATTTCATAAGCAATGAAATTTGAATTATTCCTCCAGCGTATGCTGTCGGGGAAAGACATTTGCAAAATGCATTCTTTACAGATTTTAAAATTATTCTCTTGATGTGAAGTTGTTTTGAACTTAACTCTGAAGTTTTTAAAAACGTTTGAAGATGCGATTTTAAAAATGGAATGGACTTTCTAAAGAAGTAAGTTAGATACGAAACAAAATACGAAGCTTTGTTAAGAAGTAGAAGTCAGTTTAAATATGCTTATAAATGATCTACTTTTAGGGAAGGTCTTTTAAAGTTGAAGCTATGTCGAAAGGTTATATTTTTAGAGTATTTTCTATGACCACAAAAGATATCCTTTGGATGTGAAATATGAAGTAATAAGTTAGTTTCGAAATGATAAAGAATATTTGGTCGGTTATGTAGTTATAACTAAATAAATAGGTATTCATTGCAATGTTTTAGAAATTAGTTTTTAAAACATTGAAAAAGTTCTCTATTTTTAACTGTGATTCAGTTCAGTGTTGGGACAGTGAATAAAATGTTTTTTTTTTGTTTTGTTTTGTTAACTCAATAATATATTCTTTATGAATGAACAGTTGAGTTAGCTTAAAATCCATGTGATTTTTTGTTAAGAACCTAGTATTTTTGAAAGTTTTCACTTTTGGGGTAGGGTGGGACACTATCACTTTGGGTGGGAAAAAAAGAAAATAATAAAGGTAATTTTTTCTTCCCATGGGGAATGGACTGTTCTACCCCGATGCCAGGATAGGATGGGACATTTTTATTGATAGTGAAATTGGTTTATAAACCCTAAGTTTTAATAACTATCATTTAGTTTATATTTTTTAATATGTTAAAACGTTTCAAAATGTTATTCTGAAAGTTTCAAATTTGTGCTAGAGAAACTTAATTAAAAAATATCTTTGTAAAAACTGCCCCACCTTACCCCACTCTCCCCTACTATCTTAATTGGTAAAGATTGATTTTAATAAAATGTTTTTGGCACCAATTGGCCACAAATTGATCGAACTATCACAACTTTGAAAGAAAGAGAACTTTATTAGAAAGAAAATAAAACAGGAAAATAATAACATACTTCAGAAGATAAATAATATTTTAAACGAAAAGTAATTAGCTTATAACATAAAGTTATGAAACATAACGATCAATAAAAACTTAATTGATAACTTTTAATAATTACGATATTCATAGACAGAAACATAACATGCTAGGTAGAGTTAAATGGAGGGGAGGTTAAGTGTACTGAATTTTTTTCCATATAATTAATAGACCCTTTCCACCAAATAAATCTTATACACTCTTTTGAAAACTGTATTTTTCAGTAAATGGTTCATCCTTCCACAAAATACAATTCCTGCTTTGATAAAAAGGAGTGAGCGTGGAAAAGGGCTCAGAAATTGAAGTTTTCCCCTTTAGGTTAACAAACTATCACCTTGAGAGATTCGAAACGATGTTCCTGGCGGCTATGGCCCATTCGACAGAAGCATTATTTGGGTCTTTCCTGAAGCATTATAAAATGGAAAGAAATTTGGAAGGAAAGGGATTGTACGAAATGAAGTGATCCCCTCCCCCCCCCCCTTCCCTCCCCACCCGTAACATTTGTCGGTTTCCGACATTAATCATTTGAAGAACATCTCCCTTTTTGCTGACAGAGATCCAGTTGCTGCGGTGAACTCTTTTGGCGGGTTCCTGCTGTAATTGGCGACAGGAAAAAAATCGCCTTGCTCCCTCAAGGATCTAACGAAGAATGATTGCCTTTTGGCGCAGGGTAGGGAGATCGTTTGGAAGTTGGAATGTTTTTCTTGCTGAAAAAATTAACATGATATCAATTCTTGACTGTGCTGTCGCCTCGTTTGGATTTTGAGCCATCGAATGTAAGATTGATAAGTAGTAATGTTACACATTATGCAGACAAATGCAAAATGAACACGGACAAAATGTGTTTTTTTTTTGTTAGTTTAGCTTGAAAGTTATGGATTTTATGGGTTAAATGTCTTTTTAAAGTGGAAACCAGGGAATACTTCATTTTTATATTTCAACCTTCAACCTTCTAAAAATCAATAATTAAAAAACGGTCTTTTATTCAAATATTGGAGGGTTTCCCAGCCAAGTTCCTGCAAAATTGCTTCAAAAATGTCGTATGTGCAGTATTCTTAAAGAAATCTGCAGTTATTGTGTAGCAATAGGATAGCAGTGTTCAGCATGATATTCTTTTTTTTTTAGCAATTTTGCAACCAACCTAAGACTTTTCAGCGATTTTCTTTAAAACTGCATATTTTCTTAATTAACTGCAGACTAAATGTTTTAATTCTCTTCAGTTTTTTAAGCAATTTTGCAGAATTATTTTGGTTGTTTTTTATTGTATCTTATTCTCTTCATTCTTATTTTATGTTTTTCTCCAAACTAAGTTTTAAAGCTGAGTATTTACACGCTTTCGAAATATTATCTACAGTCATTGCTGGCCAGAACCCGTATTGCCCGCTGCCCGGGCAGTTTTAGATTTAAAACTGCATAAAAAGTGTTGCGCAATGGCAGTTTTGGCATGAAAAAAACACTCCTTTTCTTTCGCGTATACGAGCTTAAACTCGAAGTTACTTAATTGTTATGTAGGAAAATTGCCCGAGTGCTTCATTTTATTAGTAACTACGAACGCCTTACTTTTTACAAGGGGTTTTGAAAGTCCCGTTTAAGTACAAATTTAAGAATTTCTCCGGTTCTAATCTTGCGGTTTCTTTGATGTTTGATACCAAGTTCGTCATCATTTGAATGGTTTAATTCAGAAACCACTTTTTTCAAAAATGAGTTATTGGTGCTATGGGATTCTGTAGGGGTAAAAACACTTTTTAGTGTAGGAAAAAATTCGTTTTTTCGTTCCACCCTATCAATTACATTGTTTAAAACTAGCTTTAAATACTGTAATCTTTAAAATATACATTTGAAAAACTCCTATTCAAAAAACATAATTATTCTTTCCACCGACAGCATAACCAAACCCCTCTATTTAAGATACTAAAGCACTTAATTTTATAACAGCATTTTTGATTAATCTGACGTAACTATACATACCTATAGTTCACTAAATACCTCTAAGCAAGCTAAACTGTAATTTAACAAAAAAAGACATGAGACATTAGTTGAAATTAATTTAATTTACGGGTAGCGTTTGTATAACTTTTCATCATTTAAAGCCCCGAGAAAGCTAACTTATAAAAATACTACTAAGTGGGAGATGCCATTGTTGTGGAAATATTTTTGAATAAGTGTCAGGTCATTTACTTAGAACAAAAGAAGTTTTAAAAATGTTATTTTTTATAGGCAGTAAAAAATTGAGAAACTGTATTTCTTTTGGTTACAAAGATGACTTTTTTTCAGCACCTTTGGAGAGTGTCTTGATATATGAAGTAGGGAGTGCGAAGTTTTTATTATATTTAGAGTGTCATTTTAAATACATTTTTTAGGATGCTGTAGTTTGTTATTATTTTTTTAGTTTTATCATTCTTAAAGGTGTAATTCATTTATCATTGCTCATTTAAGATGCAAGGAGGTATATATAAAATAGTATAAGCTTTCTTGAATAAATGTATGTCCGACATTTAACGTTTCTTAGTTTGATGACTTTTCAAATTTGAATACAGTGTAGTATTATATAAGTAAGTTTTTCGCAGGGTATGTCCTCTAGGTTATTCATCAAGTTTTTTTTTTTGCTATATGGTAGCAAGTATTTAGATACGTGAAAAAATATCTAGGCTTTGTTTTTTTACTTACTATTACTTTATTTATTATTTTTTACTATCTGGTAAAACCAAAATCACGTTCGTAAAATTATAAGGACAAATTTCTATATTTATACATATTCAAAATCTTGTAGCGACCCTGTGACCCACTAAATATTGACTGGCAACCCGCTGTTTGGGGACCTCTGATTTAAGGTATTGCTAGGTAAGTTGATATTAAGATTGATAAAAATAAAATCATACAGGTCTTTGAGGTATTAAAGCAAATTAGTTAGATGGAACAATTCGTAATTAAGCGAATGTCGGAATATTTTGAGAAGAAATTAAAAGTTATTCGATTTGGGTTTTGGTTAGTAATTTGTTGGTTAATGTTGAATTCTTTCGATTAGTAGAAAAGGTGAAAACAAACTCTTATTCGAGGGGAATCATTCATAACAGTTAAGAATAACGGTTCGTAATTATAAGACTTTAATGTTTATTAAACTAAAACTGAGAGATGTTTTGTTGGCGGATCATTTATTTTTTGTAAAGTAGAAGCACGAACAAGTTCTTGGCTTAAATAGCAATATAGTAATTTAACAATTGAAAGGTCACAAATATAAAGGAATTCCGTTAACAAAGAAAATTCATAAGAAAGGGTTCTTTGATGGTTGTTTTTTTAAGTTTGAGGTGAATTTCTTTAGGGTTTAGATAGTTTTGAGTTTTACAACGTAAGGACAAACTTAGAGCATTTTCTGCCAGACAAGACAAAAAACCCCTCCTGAATTGCTTTATATTCATAACATATAGAGCATCTAATATTTTACATTCTACGTATACCTGTAATCTATCTTGAAAACCACATCATCTCCAAGTTTTCCCATGTGTATGGTATCGGCACGAACATAATGCATTCCCTTTATTCTATTTCTAAGCGTGTAATAGAGCAGGAGGTCTAATTTTCGGTGTCAAAGCAACCTCCCTTTACGATGCGTCAAACGCTGACGCACAAAATGATCGATTTGAGGGATCAGCACCCAACCTATCGCTATGACGCCCGATCCTTCAATTACGAAAGATAAGTTCCCTCACGTGCAAACAGCGCTCTTAGAGGGGCAACCTAAACGAACTGGATCTGCCGTACAACTTTATTAAGAGGTATCGCCTTTGTATTTTTACATGAGGCGATTACTCTCTAGGGCAGGGCCTAGCTGCAGAAAACCAAGAAAACGTCGCTCGCATCTCGTTGAAGCGTCATTGCAATGCATACTATAATTATTTTTATATCCTTATATCTAATCTATATACCTATTCATATAAGTGTACACACAAGTGTAAGTAAACACATATACTATATATTCATATAAAACTTAACTGACCCCTTAATATATTTTATTATCCTTTTAGTTATTCTTGAAATAAGTAACTAAATGCACTACTGTTAAGCCATTTTCCTGAGAAATATAGGTTTCATATCAAAGTATTAATCCAATGAATAAGATTTTTACCGAGGAAGTTTTTTAGGTGTGTTTGACAGGATTACAAATCCTAATTTAAGCTTGGTCAAAAGAAAAAGTGTGGCAAGCATTATTCCAAGTGATATTTTTTGGCATGCGCAACTTGGTTTAAGTATTTAATAAGTTTTATTCATAGGTTTATGCCATTGAATGAAGAACTGGGTGGTAAAAAATGATAACCCACATAAAACATTTTCCTTTATCTAATATAAATAATTATATTCAACAAAAGCTTTCAACCTACTCAAGTTGTAGGAGGGTACTACGCATGTAAAAAATGTTTAGCAAAAATTTTGAATACTTTACTATTCTTTTAAATTAACGAAGATATTTGGTTTATTACTTTTTACCCCCGGGATCTTGTTTAGGATAATTAATTTATTAAAAAAATTTTATTATAATATAAGATATTAATACGGAACAAAAAAGGGTTTTGTTTAATAAGTATTCTTTATGAACTTTTCCAATTTATTTTCCTTTGTGTATTATATAAGAGTAACTATCTTCATTTTCTTTTTGTCTCTTCTTTGTTTGCTCATACGATAATTATCTAGAAACATTGGATTGGTCACGGAAGGGAAAAGAACTCTCTCTATAAAGGTTTAACAACTTGGAACAGGTAGCAAAAATATATAGTTTCGTAATTGACCACCCCAGAACCCATTTTCATAACTTATTTGTCTTGTGTAGCATTAATGGTTTAAATATAAATACATGATGATCACTGTTAGTTTGGAATTTTTTTATGTTTACGATAAATTGAAATATTAAGTAATTATTTATTTATTCATAGGTTTGAGACTTTAAATCAGGTAAGAATAATAAACTCATCCACTGTGGCAATTTCCGTAACCTTAAATCCCACTTATAATATAATGGTAATATTATATCTATATTTTAGGAGCTTTTTCCAGACTATGGATTTTTTCAGCTTTGTGTAAAACCAAAACCTACACGAAAAAAATACCAAATTTTGGGAAGTTTTTTTTAAAGAAATTTTATAACTTCAAATTATACCTTCAGATTTTAATAAATAAACGAAATAAAACGCTGTTTTTAAGAGTAGTAAAATTTCAAAAACCTTTTTTGGGGAAACTTTAATGCGCTTAAGTTCAAATCTTTTCTCCTAATTTTCCAATATCTACCTCGGCATGTAAAAAAGCTCGGCATGAAAAAGTTTGAGAAACACTGATTTAACTTTTCTGCCCTAGTGAAGTTGGTGTTTGAAAAAATGAAACCTAATTGTTAAAATTAAATACCTTTCCTAAAGATGAGGTGGGTCACACGTTAGATTGTTTATTAAAAGTGGGTCGTGATGTTCAAAGGTTTGTGAATCCCTGCCCTAAATTATATTTTTTTTTTACTTTTCTTCTCATTATTATGACGATTTCATAAGTAACCATATTTTTCTCTCTCTACTGTTATAAAAAAAAAATTCTCCTCAAATAAATGTTTCCTATACTAACTTGGTATGAATTAAAACGTGACCGGTTACACTGCCCATTTCCACAAATATTATTTAGCTTCCGTAAAATTACATTTAAGGGCCTAATAAAGGGTTGGTAGGCCAATTTAAGCTATTCATCTAAAAAACTTTTGAATCCTTTATTTTAATAGTCCACCTCTAAGAGACTCTTTTTCACCGATTTCAGCAGAGTCCACCTCCAAAACAAATCCTTCTCTACTTAAAACAGTCTACATCAAAAAGCTTTTCCATCGCATTAATTTGATCTAACCCTAAGAACGTTTTCCTCGCCTATCCTGAGCAGTCCACCCCTAAAAAAACTTCTCACTCGCTAGTTTGAGCAGACAACCTTTACGAACTTTTCCTCGCTTCTCCTGGTCATTCCACCTCATAAAACAAATCCCTCAGTACTTTAACAGTCTACACCAAAAAAACGTTTCCCTCGCTACTTTATCCGTTCCTAAGAAATTTCACTCTCTTATCCTGAGCAGTCCACCTCAAAAAACTTTTTCACTCTCTAATTTGAGCAGTCCACCTCTGCGAACTTTCTCTCGCTTATCTGAGCATTCCACCTAATAAAAACAAATTTCTCTCTACTTTAAACAGTCTACATCAAAAATCTTTTCCCTCGCATTAATTTGATCTATCCGTAAGAACGTTTCCCTCGCCTTTCCTGAGCAGTCCACCTCAAAGAAAACCCTTTTCACTCTCTAATTTGAGCAGTCCACCTCTGCGAACTTTTCCCTCGCCAATCTGAGCAGTCCACCTAATAAAACAAATCCCTCTCTGCATTAAACAGTCTACCTAAAAAACGTTTCATTGGGCTAATATGATCTATCCCTAAGAACGTTTTCCTCGCCTTTCTTGAGCAGTCCACTCTCTTCTCACTCTCTAATTGAGCAGTCCACCTCTACGATCTTTTCCCTCGCCAATCTGAGCAGTCCACCTCAAGAAACCGATGCCCCAAACGAGCGGCCAACTGATCCAAGCACCTTCTCGTTTCCTGGCGATCGATTGCCTCAATCGAGAATTGAATATTCGGAGCGCGATAAAAGGCGAGATCGTTCGAATCTAAGTGTCAATATCGTCAGAGCTCCATAGGCATTCACCGTAGGAATAAATGACTTATGAAAGGGAGCTCGAGAAGGCGTAAAATGATACAGGGGGTATTCCGTGCCTGCGATATTCGGCCTCTTCTAATACGCCTTTCGTCTTTCACCGTTTCGTAGGTTGACTTATTGCGGTTGCTTGGCTCTTTTGGGTTTATAGAGAGTCTTAGTTTTACGCCCAATGCCAAATTTTGAAAGCTATTTAAATGGATTTTGATACGTCAATTTTTTATTTAATAACTTAACTTAGGTCATTATAGAAGAATAAGTTTATAAAAAGTAAAATTCATTAGATGTGATAGTAATAGATTTTTGTATATGGTTTTCTTGAGATTCATTGCAGTTGTCTTTGCTAAAATGAATTTTCAAGAGTGTCTAAGGAGAGGGCACATGGTTAGGGTGCTGACTCCGCTGGGATGATTCTGGGTTTTTCCGGGAAATTAAAAAAATCTTGCAAATTTGAGAACCTTTTCTTTTTTGAGCCCTGAAAAAGTGCTATTTTCACATGCTAATATCTCCTCGAACATTCACGATATTTTCATGAAATTTTTTTTCGAGTGACTTTTTTATAATATTGGCGACGATATTGGTATTGAAGTTTTCATCCCCTTTTAATTTTAATTATTTTTTAAATTTTTTACTTCGCTGCTAGGGGCGCTGTAAGTTTTCTCAATGGATTCTCCATAGTCACTTACCTAGGGGTAGACTTTATTTCCATGACCCTAGGAGACTTTGTTTCTAAATAAAAGCCAAGAAAGGGACTTGGACTTTTGCCCTGCATAGTAAGTAATACCTTTCTCTCTGAATCTATTTAAGCGTTCACTTTTATACAAAGTAATTAAAAACTGTACAAAAATAGTCAATTTCCTTAAATATTTACTCTTTAAACATCACATACTACTCCGGATGACAAATTTGATTTAATAATTTACTCCATGAGGGTTATATGTTTCAGAAAATCCAAAATTAAATTGTATTCTGCTCCGTAAATAAATATCTTAATCCAGAATTTTCTTTATTTAAACACATTAAGGAAATCAAATAATATAATTTATTACTTGTGAGAATAAGGTAAATTAAATGTTATAGAATGCTTCATTTAATTTTTATATTATCTCCCAATATATTTTGGAATTATTGTATTAACACGCCAGGCAAGTCAGTATACTATCAATGAAACAAAACCACAGTTCAAGTCCAAAGAATTTCAGATTGAGTCTATCCACTGGGAGAAGATTTGATCTTACAATTTTAAAACTTTTAAATCAAAGACACTTTATTGAAAAGTATATTTGAAACATTTTTCTTTCCTCTCCATAGCAAAGCTCATCGATTTCAGTTGTGTTTACTTTATTTTGAGATGTCCGAAAAAGATCTATTTCGTACAAAATATTTGCTCTTTTGGGGAAATAGATCTATATAAACATTTTTCCGATATCGCGGAATCTTGTTTCAGCTCTCCTTGCAATATTTTCCATACTTAGTACAGTGCTGGAAGCAGTTTTGTTTGGTACTTAAAATACTGTCAAGATAAATATCTTCGAACGTCCTTGTAAGAACAGCTGACTATGAGACGAGCTATTTTTAAACGATTTTTACTGAATGTTGCAAAAAACATAAACCATGAAAATCTTGTTGTAGTATCTAAGAAATTATAATATCTCTATTTTATCGTAATGCGTATTAGTCAATGCATCATATACTACTAGGATAATCCTTATTATAATGATGAATCAAAGTTTTGAGGCTTCATCCTTACTACCTTTTTTATTCCCCCCCTTTTAATTTGGATTTGGAAACGCCCAAACAGCCAGCCTTACCAAAATCAATGGTTTTAAGGCTATAGGCTAAGAGGGCGTGTGATTTAAGTTATTAAACTATCGGTTTCTATTATTGCAAATACTTATTTTATGATCTGTTGATTTGGTGTGGAAAAAAAAAGAATTAACAATTGCTTTTGATTTCTGCATGGAAAAGGTCAATCTTTTTATTGCAACCGAGTCTTCTGATATTCCTGAGCCACTCCTTTTCGGTGTATATGGTTTTCCTTTTAATGTGAAATGAAAGAGTTTCAATTATTGAGATTCGATATTTTAATATTACCATGGTAATGCATTGGAGTTAACTCCGAATCATATATCTCCATACAGGAACTGCTGCACGCCCATGGTATACTTTTGAATATAAAATAAAGGGGAAACTTGACTCAAGTTGAAGTTATAATAATAAAGATCAATCCGCAAATTATTTTTTAAAGAATTGATGGCCAGGAAACATTGAATAAGCTATCAATTGTTATTACTTCCATTATGCTCTATACATTTAGTGAATTTTTATTACCATTGTTATTCTACATAGAGTTCTTGTAAAAATCTGCAATAAATTTTTAATCAATCCCTAAATGTTTAAAAAATACTTTAATTGAAAACAAGGTAAACTGCACGAAATTTATTCTTTCAACTACTATTACATTAAATAATGCTATCCCTTTTAGAATAACGTAGATTTATCGTTTATTTAGCAACACTTGACAGATTGAAGGAAAAGAACTATGTGCAGTGATGGATCACTTGTTGCATCGATAGAAGCGTTGTTTTCGCGCCTTTCCATAACAACTTACCCTGTCAGAATAGATTAAATTATTATATTTCTTAGTACTAGTTTTTTCGACGCATTTTTTTTAGTTCCATCGTGTTTTTCTTATTCCAAAGGGCAAGCGTGTAATTCACTTATCTCAAATCACTGTCCACAGAGATTTTTTTAAACGACACCTGAATTTTAAAGGTACAAAATAACACAGAGTGGGGACTCTGTATAAATGGAGGGGAAGTGGGTTTATTGATTATTATTTATATACTAGGTGGTTTTAAAATAAGTTACCGTGTTTTAACTTTTTTAGCGCTGGTTCTAGTGTATGCATGTCGATGATATTTGGTAGTACTATTTAGGTAATATGGACCATGAGAAATTGAAATACGCATAGGGGAAGGTATTGTACCTCGGACCTATTTTTACTTTTTTACCCTGTATTTTTAATTTATTTAAAATAAACTGATGACAAAACTTTCCCACTATACTTTAGCCTTTCGTACACAACATATATGTTTTTTGGAATTTTAATGGAAGCATTTCAGTACGTAATTACTGAAAGACAAAATACTGAAAATAGGTCCAAGGTGCAACAGCGGTATTGTACCTTGGTTTCAAGGGTATCGTTTTCGTATTTCCAACCCCACAGCTTCCCAAGAAGTTTCACAGTACTGCTCCCAAGATTTTCTAAAAGACTGTAAAACACATCTGAAGCCAAACATACAAGAGGAGATAATTCTTTAAATAATTCTTTGGTCCTAAATACCAATAAGCTACTCCTGAAAAATTACTTACTCAACTCAGGATTATAGATTTTCCCCTTAACTTTGAGTTTTTAACTTATACTAAAGGGGATTTTAAACCCATAAAATATTCAGCTTGCCCATTCTACTGTTAAACGTTGGAAGAATTTAGGAAGACTTAACACCCAATAGGTACTGGAAATGAATCTTCACTTTAAAAAAGGGAATAAGTCTAAACATTGGTAAATTGACCTTTTTGTGCTCAAAAAAATCTCCAAGCTTCGCTTTACACATGAGTGGAAAGAAGGAAAAAATAACTACCCCCTATAGGCAGATATAGCCCCTTGAATGTGGTGAAATAGATGCCCATTCATTGAATGTATTTATTTCATGTGAAATTTAAGTTATTTCGTCTTACTTTTCTTATTATCTGTGCTTTAAACAAACCCAATTTTTTTCTTTTATAATTTAAAACGTGGTTTTACCATTTTTATCCTGTGAATGTTGAATTCCATTGGTATTCATTAAACCGCTTTAATGATTCAGTTTTATAAAGCTTGTTACTTTTATTTGTCCCAGTCTTTCTATTTTCACTTTTGTTCTGTAAACTAAGCATAAATATAATTTAATTGACAATTTAAGAGGTTTTAATATTTTTTAGATGAAATTTCACAAGTTCGAAAAGGGAATAAGTCCATCAACTTTTTTTAACTGTACAATATTTTTGAACACGCTTTTATCTTTTTGATTATTACTCCGTATTCTAAATAGGGTCCTGAATTTCCAGTAACAATTTAGTGTTTATACAATGAAAATTCCATTACTTACACAGTTTTTGTTTTAAATTTTCTCTAACCTTGGTTTTTGGTCTTATTCCCTTTCCCAAACTAACGATTCAAATCTCCATCCCCCCATGCCTTGTTTGAAATCAGCTCTCCAAACTTACACATCTGTAATTATGAAACCGAGTTTCAAACATTTTCTCATTAATCAATCAGAAAAGCACGCAATAAGAATCCCTCCCTTTGCAACAAACATCCCACACAACAGCTATGGGTTCATCCTAGATTTTGGTACTATCCCCACTCAGAGATCTGAAGCAGTAGCATAGGGCTTCAATAGCGTTTGTCCGATCCATGCATTACCAGGGATTCATTCCCACGGGTTTTGTTGTAACGCACCCCCAAATCAGTGACAATGGGATCCAGTTGAAGATAATGCACACAGATTCTGAACCGTCGCTGCGCGCGCTTTTCGTAGTATAGGGAGATAATTATAGGAAAATCCGATACTTTATGTATGATTAGTATATAGGATACTTTGTGCGTATGGAATAACATTTGTGAATTCTTAATGTTGGATTCAATTAATGTTGAATGACCAGATATCAGTAGGATTGATATAGGTATGAGTATAATTAATTGATTAACAATATTCAGACCTTGATATTTGAAACGTTAAAGAGTGGATGCCTATTGTACTGTCGTGGAGCATTCACAAACAACACAGTTTTAGATGAAATTCATCTTTATTAAAATCACGGCACAACATTTATTTGAGACATCACAAAAACAAACACCAGATAAAAAAAAAACAACCCGAACCGTTTACAACCTTTTCGCGCTTCTCTCACTCTGCCAGATCCCGCCACAACATAACATCAGACGGGAACAAACAGAGTAAGATAACAGAGTAAGAGAGAGAAAGGCGCCACTCTCGGCAAGATATCACACTATTTTCTCGGTGGGTGAAAGTAACTTTTAATGTTCATGTTGCCATGTTGTAAATATATTTTAAATGTTGAAGCATACTCAAATACACTTACCCCAGAACAACGGATGATACCTTTTTTCACTTAACTCTTACTTGCGGACTTGTATTTTACATTTTTAACTCATCAAATAAAAAAGTATTAAAATTGATCTATGAGGATATACTAACATTATCAGTTTAGAAATTAAATTCCATACAAACTAAGAAATTACAAAAAAAAAAAAACATCTTTAAAACTAGTTATCTTATTATTAAAAACAAAACAAATCATTCACTTTAAAGTCATGGAGATTTATGAAATGCCATGAAAGTATTTTATATTGGTAATGAGAGTAACACTACCATTTTTTGAACCAAGAACCTTTTGGTATCAGATCAGACTAATCATTTTTAAGATATTTTATACCTACCATATCATATTTGTGTTTGTTAATGCATCAAACTACTTTAAACGTTGACTTTAAAAGTACAATTTTAGATAACTAATTTATTCATATTTGAAATTATCAACTTTGCTCATTTATGTTTAATGAGTGTTATGAAAAGAAATTGATAAAAAAAAGAATATGTATTTTATAAAAAGAAACATTCAACAATCTTCCTGTTTAATACACACCACTAAATTTCATTTTTAAAGATCTTTCTCCTAAGTTTTACCCTTAAAAACGGACGTGTTTCTCGACTTGAATCCATCAAACCCCTCTTTTTCACTCCAGCACGAGAAGATTGATAGCAACACAAAGCTATTGTTCTCCACCCTTACTCAATGAGTCCAAATGTTTTCATTCAACCTTCCTAGTTATAGATCGGTCGCTCACACTGCCATAAATCACTCCTAATTAACAAAATAAAGCTTTCATTCACCATACAAATTAGCAGCCATGAACAAAAAAAATAAAAACGAAAAAGCACTTTGGCGAGGAATTGGCGATCGAAACTCTTCCATATCATCAGTAACCCTCAATCTCAAAAGCGAGGTTTGATGGAGGAGTAATTAGACTCAAGTTTTAGGCTTCCCCTGATTTATGCCAGGGTCATTTTCAGGGAATAAGTGTAATTTTAGAGACGGTCTCATGTTCTTCTCAGATAAGTACGGCATTTCCTACCCTTCTACCGTAATTAAAGCTCTTCCCAAGAACCTGGGAAATTCTTAGCGGTTGGGATGAACCAGATTCGGTTTATTATCCTTGGATTCACTGAAAGATGGCATTCGACTTTTCACATTCATTCAAATTGTTGGAAGATTAATGGGAATCAAGGTGAATTGAAGTTAGACTTATGGCCCGATTCATTCGTTCTGTTCTGAAAACCTTATTTTTTTATTTGAATTTCTTATTCCGAAATTTGTGAGAGAGGGTAAGATTTAGGCTATATTTTCTCTCGGATCTTTGGATTTGTTTTGTAGAAAGGTTTACTTAAACTTATAACACTATCATTTCAAAATGTTTATAAAAGAGTGTATTTTTTTAAAAATGTATCACAGGAGAAGTTTTATTCCAGTTTTGCGATTAAGAAAGTTAATAAGTTAAATTCCTGTAATTAAGAAAATTAATTTTCTGTAAGTAAGCCTACAATATATCTGGTGATTTTTATAGATATATTTTCCTCGAAAACTTCGGTCATTAAATCACCAAATTTAAAATAACCCCGTTTTGTAAATTTTGGATTTCCTGTATTTATTACTATTTTTTCGGTATTAACCGATGATTTAGTAAAGCTTTAATATAACTATCATAAATACTACGAAAAATTCGTTCTAAGCGAATAGATAAGATTCAAACGATAGAAAAAAACCTTTATAATGAATAAATTAAAATGCTTCTATTAATAATGAATAAAATTGGAGAAAATTATTTGGGGCAACAATTTCTTCCTTAAATCTCAATCAAACAAACGGAGCTCCAACTTTCCAAGCTCTTTAGCTCCAACTTTTCTCTGAGTGAGCGATCTTGTACTCTTCTTTTAGATTCACACAAGAATTACGCCTTTCATTTTGTTTTGATGTGATTGAAGAAGCAATTTTTATCATAGTTTCCGTTTTCTCCATTTTTTGCCATTTATTTCATTTTGTCTTCGGCTGGATATCATGAGCTGCCTCATTAAACACAACGTCACATCTTCTCAAGCGACAGAGGCTCAAAGTGTTTGATAAACTCTTCAAATGAGTCTGGGGGTCCTCTGCAAAATGAAAAATCAAGTTTTGGAACATAAGTTTTCTTGAAAAATAAGCTAGTAAAACTTGACCTTTTGACTTGTATGTCAATGAACATCTTAAGTTTTTGTATGCTGATTTTACATGTAGTTTGCGTCTGTTATTTTTTTTTCAGTATTTCTCTTAATGTCTAGCACCCCAGGACCCTCAGTCATGAGAACGAGGATGGGCATCCTAGGCCTTGGCCCATAGGGCTGTTTGTAGTGCCAATGCGTTTAGTTTTTAGTTCTTATTTCTGTTAAATTATTTCTTACTTACTGTATTCTTCACTTTCTTTATTCCTAACTTACTTTATTTCTTGCTCCCTCATTTCTTACTTACCTTATTTCTTTATACTTTACTTCTTTTCTATCAAGAGGGGGCCACCTTTTCACAGAATGTCACATTTTAGTGACCCCCTCCTCTATTATGATGTCACACACACTTCCAACTTTACATTTTAACTAATTATAAAACACTTTTCAATTTTTTTCTTACTTTAATTATGATTGCTAACAGAACACTGGCAGGCTTCTTTTAGTATTTTTAGAGTGTGAATTTACGGATGTTTGTATAGACATAAAACATTTTGTACCAAATCTGTGTGGCTATCATTTTGATTTGAACTTCTTTTTTAAGTTTTGTTTTTTTGTCTAAGTTTTTCTCTCAGCGGTTGGCCTATATACTCTCCTTCTTGTCTCATTATCACACATGCAGAACCTCCGCCTTCCTTTAAAGGTGTGACGTAGTTTGATTGTCCAGAAATGCGAAAAGTGTGCAAGAATTGAGTTTTATGCGTGTATTTTATTTGAAGCTCATTCTGTTGCATTAAATTACTGTTCTACTTCTTATCGTTATGAGGATAAATAAGTTTCCCACATTTACTCATTAAAAAATGAACAATTATGGATGGGTTATAAAATTCCTGGAAAGGGGTATTTTTTCCAAGCTGAGGAATGCTATTTTAAGACTCGTAAAATGGTTAAATAAGGGAAAAATATGTATTTTAAAGAGATGTTTTGGAATAAATTGTTTTAGACTTTTCCAATGGTGGACAACAGAAATAAGAGAGAGATGGAAAGTAGAATAAGAGAGATGCCCGTTTATGTTCACTATTAGTCCGTGGTTCTGAATTGAAAAATACTAAAGCGTCGTTTTTAAATAAAAAATAGCTCTTGATGATTATCAAGTTTTGAAAGAACCCGATCGCTTTTAAAGAGAGAAAGTTATTTATTTTCAGTTCATTATAATTAAAAAAAACAACCCATAATATTGTTTTTAACATGTATACTCAAAAGATTAAAAAAAAATGAAAACCGAAGTCAAAAAGTAAGTTTTTCAAAGAGTTAGAAGAGAGTTTAGCAAGTCGAAAATTAGTAGATAAAATTATGTAATACAAACAAATTATGTATTCCTAAACGACGGAATAAAAATCCAAGAATACTTTTCGCTTAAAGTTGGTATATATTATGCTACAAATATGCATTGAGACTGGAAAGCAAACAAAAATATTAATCCCTTTATTGCTACCTCAATAATTTATTCCTATCGCATCCGCATTGAAGAGTTATTAATTGAAATTCCTTTCTTTAAACAACCTTATCTCCCCCGAAGTGTCATAATTCTTTTTCTAATTCTTTTGTTCAAAAATTTCCCTCTTTCTCATTGATATTCCCGATGAAATCAACCCTTTTTGCTTTGGAGCCCGAAAAAAAGCGCCTTGTCAATAAAAATCCGCTCGAATTGGTTAGGAACACTCCAGGGGCTTCTAAAAGACCCGATTTGCATTTCTATGCAGTTAGTTCATTGATATTGGTACACATTTAAATTTCAAATAAAGGTCGTTATCCTCCCTTGAAGTAAAACCCGACGCCAAATTACCACCTCAATTTGGGCACAGTTACACTCGAATCAATGAAAGCCTGATAGGAGTGTTTGAATTAAGTAAACAAGTAATGGATGCCTGGATGGATCAGTAAGAATTAGATTTCTATGACCTCGCAAATCTCGTGAATATATGACCCATGGAAACCTTAAAATATATGTCCCTGAAATATTTCAATTGGGCATGGACCTACTATAAAGGTAAAATTAATTTAGTATTGATATTTGAACAATGCAGTTCTAAACGAGTGAATGAGAGTCCATGGTGTACGTGTGAAGATGGCGGGGTAAATAAAACCATACCCCTTGTCTCCTAGACCTCTTAAATAAGACTATAAAACCTATCAAAGTGACATAAAAAATTATCTTCCTTTGCTGACGTCTTTTCTTATGTCATGCTCATTTTTAAACATGACACTAATGCCACTTATTTAACTAAAATATCACTTTGAAAAAGCATGAAATTGTCTCCGAAATTTTTAATCTGAAACGAAATAGCATAAAACTCAATTTTATCATAAAAACACATAATACCTAGTGTTTTCTATTTAATTATCAGACACGTACTTTTCTTGATAAGTTGACAATGAACTAAGTCGTTCTGCAACTCTACGAAACTTTTTATAAAAAAGATACATTATAACTGTACTAATTAATATACCCAGAACACAATATTGAGTTTGTGTTCAATTTGATTTAATACAATAAACCATACCATTCATTTTTTGATACATACTATCTTTTTCCCAAACAAACTTAAATTTTAATTCATTACACAACTCTCGCTACTGTGTTAAAAAAGAAAAACAATCTCTCTATCCCACATTAATAATAATCCTATATCTACTTTCCGTCAGCAGCAAATCAGAAACTAATGAAATCTGGTAAGCGCAATCCGAAGGTTATCTGCAATACACACACACACAACACACCAAAGTTATTTTAATTAAAGGTTACTCGAAAGAATTCCTGATTTTTCCTCCGTAAAAGCATCCAAGATCCCAGTTTGTTTTTTTCCCCCATCACCCCCTCAGGTATCGGGTGAAGCAAAGGGCCTTACGAATGGATTCTTCCGACTAAGTAGATAGCGAGACACCTCTTTTACCCTCTAGTAATGAATATAACCCCGGAGGCAGGGAACACTCCAGTTTTCAAATTAATTGAGCATATTGTGTTTATAAAAATTGCAGCCTCGCTTTAATTAGGAACAAACTGAAGTGAAGTGCTTAGAAGAAATTTTCCTTTGTTGTTTTGCGGCTCGGTTATTGATCGCGGGGATTTTGATGATGATGTAGGGAAAGGGAATTGTCTTGCTGTTTCCGAGAACTTTAAATTTCCTTTAATCCTCTTCATTACCATGCGAGTTAATTCTTGTTATATAGAAAGTGGATGAGCGCTTTTTATACATTGTAAACTAGGAACATGTAATGAGTATTTTAATAAGCGAAAATGAATAGTTGGGTTCACGTAAAGATATTCTATAGGAGAGTTCAAACTTATCTTTAAAAAGTAAAACTTGGTTGTTTTCATAAACTTTACACTACTTGAAATGTCTATCAAAAGAATATTAGTCTAGTTTAGAAATAATATTTACCGTTGTTGTTGTTCTTCTTCATATTAATATTATTATTAGTAGTAGTTTTTATTACCTTAGGCAATAGTCTATCTATCCATGGCCATCTAGACTCATAAGGCCATAGAAGCTCGAAATCGTGACGCGACATAGTAGGCAAGATGTCACTTTTCAACAGCTTAAGGTGCAAGATTTCAGACTGGCGTTGCGCTGTGGTCCAAAAAAGCTATGAATAGTGAGGTCTTGCATACTGTATTTCACATCATGATTTCGAGCTACTCTGGCCTTATGAGTCTAGGCGGCCATGGTCTATCCCACATAATCTTACAATAATTTTTTGACCTACTACCCATAAATCTAGACCTCTAAAATTTTGCATAGTTGTACGGTTTTGTTCAGGATACTCAAAGAAGAATTGATTTTTATGATACTCTCAATTAATTTAGATTAGATATTCAGTATTTTAAAGAAATTCCATCGATATTTTGTTACTGAAAAATTACAACGTAACAACTTGTATGACGCGTAACTATGAGTTGCGTGAGTAGTTTGGTTTCCAAGAGGAGATCCAACATAATGGCACATACAAATTTGTTAAGTAAACTAAATAAAGTCGATTTTCTAATCGACAGTATTTACATAAAAGGCGGACTTTTACTTTACTTCAGTGAAAACCTTTACTGAAAAGGATAGAACAGAGATAGAGGGTTAATTCAATATTTATTATATTATAGTTAAAATGTTACTTGCATTCATGCTAATATCTTTTATCATAAATTATCCGGAGACGAAAATAGTAGGAAATAAATAATTCTCAAAGTGTGTAAATCTGTAAAATTTTTTACTAGATGTCACTACTTTAGTTTCATAAAGTCCTTTTTTATCAAGGTGCATAGAGGTGTTTTAAATAGTTTTATTAAGATGCAAATAGAGTGAGATACCTATAGTATATTTCAGATCCTTGAAAATTCAAGTAGTACTTTCTTTAGTTCATTATGATTGCTAAGTATAGTAGGAGAGTCAACACAAGCCACAGTTTAAGTTCAAGTAAAGAAGTAACTGAATTATATGTAACAATTAATTATACATAACAATTTTTGAAAATTTAATTCTTCTTAAATAAATCTCATTACTTTACTTCGTTGTTTGAGCGAAATATTTCAATTACTCTTACTATCATTAAACTTCAATTCAGATTTATAATGATCTCTCTCTGAGAAGCCTTTTACTTTAAAGTAAGCTGCGATAATGTTGAATCTCCTTTAAAAGAATAATGGATTATCCGACTATCGATTGGCTTCAAGTCTCGTCTAAATATTTAGAAGTAAAGTGACAACATAATTACTTTAAATGTTTGTTAGAAGCCATTATTTAAGACGTTCAATGTATCCTAAATGGTTGAAGATAGATTACTGGGTCATAGGTATTATTAATTATTCTTAGCTTGTTTGCAGAAACTTCTAGAGTAATGAATACTTATTTATATTTTCATTGAATTAAAATTCTGTAAACACATTTTATTTCAAATGTGCAAAAACTATTTCAGAAAAGACGCGTGAGCAGAAAATGATTGATTTGTTTGAGGAGAATATTATGATAAAAGCACTTAAAACTTTCCGATAGGTTTGAAAATCTCAACAAAGGTTTTTTCTTTCAGAATTGTCTCCATAATTAAACCTCAACAGCTTTGGCATATTCCCTGGATGTAAAGGGAGGCAAAGGAAGACGATGTTGTCCTAAAAATAGAATAATACTTAAGGATTCTCTGTAGGGTAAGTAAGATTTTATACAGTTATATGGTTTTTTGACTTCTTGTTGAATTTGTCTTTGTATACGGAATTTAAATTAACCGTTAACCAAGCTCCTCTGTTAAGCCCGCTTCCAGAACAAAAAGAAAGGTTAATACAATAAAAGGGTTGGAGATTAATAATTATGAAAACTCACAATCTGGTAAAAATTTTTACTTGCCACTTTTAAAAATCAGGCAAAGTTTTCATCAAGCACGGATTATTTGGTGGTCAGAGAAGAAAAAAAAATAATCATAATCACTACTGGTGTTCATAATTTTAGTGATTATCTGTAATCGTTGTGTTCTGAGTAATATATTTTGCTCCAAATCCCTACCAATCTTAATAAATGTTATGCTAACTTTACTTTTACGTCACTTTCATTGCGAGAAGCGCACATATTATTTATTATCTTTCGTTTAGTTTTGTCACAGAACCTAATTATACATAAATATAAATTAAGGACATTTTTTGATGAACAAATATAGCAGCACTATTCAAAATCTTGGATGCTAAGAGTGACACTTGTCATCGTTTCATTCAAGTTTCTAGTCACGATTCCAGCGTCCCTAACGGCAATAAAACGTGTTTTAAATCAAAATACGGGGCATGAAAAAGTGAAACGGTCAAACGCCACTGCATCTGACGGGATTTTTATGCATTGATCCAGAAACAAGCATTTTTTCAGAGGCTCTTTTTTTTCCTCTGGGCTCATCGTTTCAAACTTATTTATGGAGTGTCGAAAAAAATGATCGCACTCGGAAATGGCCACAAACTATTATGTACAGTCGAAATATTTTCTGATCCATAGGAGTTTTCGAAAGGGAAACTTGGCGCTTTTGAAATAGGGAAAATTTGGGAGGAATGTGGACTGTTCAGATAGGGATCTGGCCCCAGAGTTTTGGTTTTGAAAATCGGGTTTAAGTCTTCAGTTTCGTGAACAATTTTCTATTAAATTGTTATTTCTGTAGAAATACTAAACTTAATTTTACTCAGTCAGTAGGATGTTTAGAAATATCATGAAGCTATACTAGACAGCAACGTTAGTTGACCCTATGACGTCACTAACAAAATAGTTCCCATCGTGGTGTCTGAATTTTATTATTTTGTTAAACCCATGTATAGGGGAAAGTGCCCCAATGTGGGATAGGTGCTATGGCGGTCCCCTGTATCTCCTCTATGCGGAATAGACACGTCCTGTTAGTGGCTTGGGCTAATAAATTAGGTTCAATTATGACCACGAACATCATAATATCAGCAAATATAATGGAACTTTAGCCATGGGAGCACCGCAAAACTTTAAACACACCCAAAAATTTTGAAAGCCTTTTTAAAACCGTTTTGTTTTTAAGCCGTTGTGGCAAACAAAATTATTGGTTTCTTAACATTTTTTAATTGATTCCTACCCCGAAGATTCTGAATTTTAATGTACACGTTTCAATTTTTCATTTATAAAACATATTTAATAATTTATTTTCACTTGTTTCTGAAAGGGCAAATTCCTATTATGAGATATTGCGACAGTTCCTAATAAGCGATATCTCATATTAAGACCTTCTTCTGTTAATTATGCCCAGTGCTAGATTTGTTTGTTCGCATCACTACCAATACCAATTCACGATTTATTTTCTGTGATAAGCAATTATTTTCTCTACAGTTAGCTCTAATATAAAACAAAACTTGCCCTATGAAATGATTGTTTTGAAGCTCTTACAGGATTTGAAAAAAAACATGGTTCCTTTATAATGTAGTTAGTTTATACGTACTAAAATAGTGTAATTGAATTAAGACTTTAACTAGATAATTTGATGAATGTGTATGGTCATAGTAAATGAAATGAAAACTCTAACTTGCTACCAGATATAAAATTTAAACCCATATAGTAAGGAAAGAAAGACAGTTAGAGAAAAGAAACTTTAAGTGCATCTATTTCTTAATTTGTCTTTTATACAGATTTATTTTTCTAGTTGGGTTTTTACACTTTATTAATTTCCTCCTTAATTAAAAATTTTTGGGATCAATTTCAAAACTTTTTACTTAACAAATTGAGTCCAATTTCTTATAAAATAGATAATTATCAAATAGAATGCTCAAAGTTATACATGGAATTTTGAACGATTGCTACATCAATATTCAGGTACAATTTTATGACGACTGTCAAACACCATCCCAGACTAGACTTTGCATAACTGCCTACTCAAGCTCTTAAGATTTTGCGTTAGACAATATTTAATGGATAGCTTTGCTAAAGTTCAATCGAAATTAAATGTACAAATACATAAAAAAAAATAAATAAAAGTGTTGGCTCTTTAAAAATTAAACGTAAAATTAGAGGATTTAACTAGTCACCACTTTTTTACAATTTTTAAATGAATATTAGTTGTCCTTCTCAACAGACGTATTAAATTTGAGCATGGATTCTTTCACGTTCAGGTCAATCCCTTACTGCGCGTAGGGGTTAGCATTCTGTTAAAACTAAAGCAAAACATGACTGAATTCCAACGAAATACTCAACTTCATTTAATGAGTGCTCTTGGTGGCTTGATTAAAGGAAAATCAGTTAAAAGTTAATATCTTTGCATTATCACAACCTCATCTTTTGTATGTAAAATACTTTGAGATAGAACCCACACATATAAAATGATAAAAGTAATTTTGAATTATTATAAAAAAAATTTTACTCACTAAATTTTTTTAACCCAGATTTTTTGACACCAATAGCACACTCTTATTGTTTCCTAATTTTTGTCTACACTTAAGTATCAAGGGACTATGTGTTTTCTATCCTTATCCCTCTTGAAATATTATACATTATTACTTTTAAATTTTCTAACCCCTCATTGAAACTTATTGATAGTGTATAAGACTATTAATTCATAGATGTAAAAATTCACATTGGAAAAATCAAGTGGAAAGGATAAAAAAAGTGAAGTAGCAGACTCGAAATAACACTGAAGATCTGACCAAAGAAATAGAAGCCAGCGAAAACTTACCTTAAATAAAAAAAAATATTAATTTAATAGTTTTTTACAGCTAAGCATTTGTAAATATTTCAGTTTTTAACTAAAGAATTTTCGTACATAAAAATTACTATGTAAATATTTTATATAGTTATTTATACACGAGGTCCTCAAAATCATCCTCAATGAATTAGTGCTAGGTGTGAAACAATGTATTTCATGCAATATTTTCTATGCTTGGTTCTATTCTATTATACTTAAAATTTCATTACTTAAATAATATACTTTTCCAAAATTTATTGGTAAAAAATATTTTTTACATGAGTGCAGAATTAATTTTTAATATTATTTCCTAATATGAGACTATCTCGTATTTAGAACATCGGTGTCTCATAAAAGGAGTATAATATCGCATATAAGACACTTTTTGAATTTTAAGTAAATTGCCTTTTAAGGGTAATTGCAATATGTTTTCATAAAAAAGCAGCAACTTTTTCGAATCAGGCATGACAATAACATACAAATTCACTTATAGATTTGCTAAATAATTTTTCAGTTAAGCGTAAATTGGAAGAATAAAAGTAGTATCCCACATTGGGGGCTTTCCCTTATATATTGCTTTTTTTATCATGATTTGCGTACCGAAACTCCTCCTAACAACCCAACAAGCTTTGTGTTTACCCATTTTCTACTTCCGCGTAGTGACGTATTGGGTTCAAAAACGTTGTTGTGGAGTATAGGAACTCAATAATAAGTTGAAGCAACCGTGAAGTTTGGCCGCTATCTTAATTAATGCATTATGTAACTAACCAATATTTTTAAAAGTAGAGAAACAACTTAGGATCCGTTAATAAATTAACAGAACCCAAGTACTAGCATTAAAATTTCTTTTAATAAGTGAAAATTCCACAAGATGTCCGATATTTATCGGTATTTGTGATATTGGTCAATATTGTTACAGCCCAAATCGATTTCTACCTGTATGTGATAGATAGTAAATTGAACATTATTTTTAGATATAACTACCTTCATATATTCCTTCATAAGCGCGAATGTGAAAAATTAATTTTGGACTACGTAAATGAGACTGGAAAGTTTATTTCAGTTTCGACATAAAATGATCCATTCAAGACTATTTTTCCTAGGGAATATTCTCTTAAGGTTCTACTCTATCCGGAAAATACAAAGCATTTCCCGGATACAATTTCAATCGATTGCAGAATGCGCCCAAAAATGAACGACCAAAGATAAACACTGCTATGTTGTTCTAACGCATTAGGACAGGATCGGAAAGAACCGTTCTCTTGTTAAGAGAAATGGGGAATGGGGAAGTAAAAAAAAAAGAACCGTCCGAGTTGCGAGTTATTCGATCTCAATTTATCGTTTCTTTTAAATTTAATTAATTAAACCAATCGATATTCTCATTAATCGCAATCGGTTCAGTTAAAAGATTTTTGCATAGTTTCACGACTAGCTTCTTTTTAATAAAGAGAGGAAGTCTTGGATTTCGGTTTCAGCCTGGGAAAGAAGTTTCAACTATACTAATACGGAGTTCAGACGTGGAAAAATCTAGATGGAGCTAAAATGCTTGGATCCTTTAGATTTGAGCAATTAAGTGAATATTTTCCACTTTCTAAATTATATTTTTGAACTATCGAATCGAATTCATTTAATGGTTAAGAGGTTTAACAGATACGATATTGGAGAAAGTACTAAATTGTCAATTTGTCTATGCTTTGACTTAATTAGTACGTAAAATATTGCAAATTGTCAATTTGTCTATGCTTTGACTTAATTAGTGCGTAAAATATTGCAAATTAATGTTTAATTAATTTTGATTGTTTAGTTTTTATCGATGAGCTAATTAAATCTTTCATTTTTGAGTGAATCATTAGCTATAAACAGTGCCATGATAGTATTAACAAAAATTAATAAATGTTATTCTTTATAATAAATTGTATACAAATCATAAAAAAAAACAAAATATTAATATTTTCCCCAGTTGTAACGTTAAAAATTACAAATTTGCCTTTACAAATTCACTAAAATCACTATTTTCATCATGACATCATTTGGAAAATATTTCGTAGTTGGGACTTGTTAGCCAAGTTCGAGATAAGTTGCCAAATCTGACGATGCATAAAAATATGTTAAATGCTGTTTGATATCTATGGTTTGAAATTTCTGGCAACCCCTCAAGTCTATCATCATCAATCGCTTATTCATCTCAAACTCGTCTTTTTACCCACAAGACGGCCCAACTACGGAATCTTAGCCTCATTTTTTACTGTATATGTATAAGAAGGTTGATTTAGAAACATCCCTTCTCACTATTCCTTCCCGTCTCACTCGTTTTTACCAAATCTCTTGATCTCCGAACTTAATTGCTGAACTAATAAAATTTTTTACTGTTAGGTATAGAAAGCTAACGACATGAATTTTTCAGCACGCTTTTAATCAATCCTTCTCATTCACCTTCGAATCTAACATCGAAAAACCTATTCATTTATTTGTAATGAAAGTGCGGCATTTCCAGTAAATGGAATAATTACCTTTTTCTTAAACACTTCCAAAGTATATTTTTGTTACTACTTATTCCCAAATCTACTTAATGTCAATGATTTTTCAATTAAAGCTATATGTTAGTTTGAGCTTTAAAGTTAGGTTTGGCCTGTAGGTTTGCTAAACTTGAATTCAGGCCTCATCAATAAATGGAAGCTCATGCGTGCCTCATGCCACGTTAACTAATGAGTGCTGCATTTCGCACCCGTAATTAAAGTCACAAATTAACATTCACCCTCTTCTATTTGCAGAGTTGTGCTTGAATGTTTAACTTATTAATGGATAGACGAACGGGTGTAATTGCGTTTGAATCTAGAGCTTTTATAAGATGATTCCGTCGTTAAAACTAATATCCTAGTGTGGATCGTGCGCCATAAAACACTAACCAACCAACCAACCAACCGTCGTTAAAACTTCTAAATAGTAGTGTAAACTAGTTAAGAGTTTTAAATCATGGTTTGTAGATTTTTTGTTAAATGATTATTTTGCTTTTGGGTGTAAGCTTGTTATATTGAAAAAACTCTCCATCTCGAATTTTCCTTGGGTCTCTATGATTTCGAGACATCGGGATGATACTGTACGCTTCATAGGTTACTATAAGTTTTGCGTAATAAAACAAAAAGAAGAGTTGATACAAACGGATAAACTATCTGCTCCTTACACTTTTAAAAAAGTAGGTACACAAAGGGGCCCATTAGTTGCTTTTATATATTAATTGAAATGCTCACAGATTTTAATAATAATAATAACAACTTTATTTACTGCACAAAATTTTTTTTAACAGAAACACAAGGAAAAAACATTTGACGCCAAGGGGAAATTTGACAATTCCCGTTCAGGCGACAGAGAATGTATTTTACATTAAATACAAAATAAATGAAAAAAAAACTATAACAACTTAAGAAAATGAGTAAATAAATAATGGCAATAAGCTGGAAAACTGAATATAAATAGATTGCTTCAATTGTGGGAAAAATATGAATCCAAGTCTTCGATATTTATTATGAAGTCAAGTAGTTTTCTTTTAAAAGGGGAGTATTTTTAGTAATAGTAATTAAATTTATTGTTTATTGTTATTTTATTGTTAAAGTTTCTTTTTGACATGACAATGCATCCTATAATGAATAAACGCTTGACCATGGTTTCTATAAGAGATCGTTAAGAATACGTATTAAAATGCAAGAGAAATTAAAAATATACTCAATGAAAGTTTAAATATCTACTAAAAAGTGTAATGCATTATTCAAACACCTAAGAAACGCCTAAAAAATCAATTAGAAGTTTGAAAGTCACAAACAAAATATTTTGCGCTTATGGAATTTATGGCCGCGTGATATTAATAGTTTAAGTATAAAGCAATATCAGAAAAATTACTGAATCGTTATGAACAAAAACATTTTCTACTTTTCCATATGTGTGATTTAGTTCATATTTGAAGTTTCAGATGTTATAAAGAAATGTGTATCTCATATATCAAAAGGGGAAACAAAACGCCACAAAATAAAACAGGGTCTTTATGTTTGTTTAAGATGTTTGGATATTTCTTAGAAGGTTACAATACGTGTAATTTTTTTTTACCAAAAAAAGATTGGGACAAAGTTTATTGAATTACTCTTTATTTCTAAATTATTTCACTCATATTCTAGGTAAAATATGCTATTTTATTGAATTTATTGATTATATTGAGTTGTATAAAAAAACTTTAGACAACTGGCGCCATGATTTCCTCTTGAATAAATTCGTGAGAAAACAACATAAACTTATGACCTGTAAAGAGGGTTTTTACAGTTTTCACAAATTCAAGAGTATTTAAAATGTGATTTTCTGAAGAATTTCTGAAAAAAAAAACTAATCTAGTAATATTCTGAATGTGTTTAATTTGAAGATTTTCTTCAAAAAACTCAACTCATATTTCAACAGGGATTTCTAAGATTCACTGTATCTTTAAAATGTGTTAAGAATTTTTGAAGACATTTTATTGGAATTTTCCAGAGTTTTCAACAGATTTTATATATTTAGAAGCATTTTAATATCATTTCCAAAATTTTTGAAGTCAATGGAAACAGTAGGGAAGAATGGGTAGGGGCTCTTATATAGCCGGATGGAACCAGAGAGTCAAAGTATGTGTATGTCGTGATTAACTGAACACTCTTGAGTTTTGACTCCAACAGAACATCAGATTTGTAATATTAAGTGACCGGGCGCAGTAAAAAAAATCTGTTAAAATAAACTTGATATGTTCCTTCTGAATAGTCGAAAGTTAGTACATTTTTCCATTTGTTGTATTTTTATTACCTTTTTTAAAAAACTTAAGATATAACATTCCTTCAAAAATTACCTTGAAACTTAAGTTATTAGTTATTTATTATGTTGATTACATATTCTAACTTTTATAGGTACTTTATTAACTTTAACTTATCTTAACTTATTTTTTTTATTACTTTTATTAACTTTATATAAGTACTATAAATATATTTTTTGTTATCACTTGGAAGGGCCAAGGCCCCTTAGTGGTCAATAGGAAATCTTTTTTCTCTTTTCTTTCTCTTTGGTATGTTGTGTAATTGTATATAACCAATATAATAAATTATTCTTATTCTTATTCTTAAAAAAAAAAGTCGTACGTCGAATACACATGTTTCATGGGTTGAAAAGTGTATAGACGTTGGGAAAATGCTCTTACGAGCCTGCACTGCCTGATTGCTTACAGCTGGATTGAAACTCTGGACCGGTTTCCCGACCGATCTAGTGCTGTAGCGTATGCTGACACGAAGGCGACCACCATACAAAATCAACTAACCAACCGAAGGTCACTACTCGTCGCCGGAAGTGTGCCAATCTTGAAAAAGACACCTTGAGTAAGGCGCCATATTCTCCAAGTGGCTGTTCTAAAGGCTGGTAACAGACGGGGTGTCGCCTGAAAGCCCCCAGTCAGACCGGCAACGACTTCGGGCCTCCCGTACTCAAGAGTCACCCTACCTCCACAAGTATAGCATGCCGCTTGACTCACCCTCCAGCCTGGCGCTCAGGCTGCAGTTGTTGTTAACCACCAAGCCACAGAAACAACTAAAATTAAAACTAATTAAAATGTAAATTTTTTGTATGCTCTATACTTTACTGCTATCACTGGCTATCTCTTCCAAAGTGCCTACAGCTGGATTGGGAAACCCAGCGGCTGAGTTTCCCGGCAGGTCCAGCTTTGAAGTGGATGCTGACCAGTCCTTCACCACTTGTCTCAATGGATGCTTGCCAAAAAAGGCCGGTGGCTTAGAGTTACTAACTATCTATCTAACTAACTACTATTCTAACTACTCGTCACCTTATCAAACAATACTTTCTCCGTTTGGCTAACTTCGGGAATCCCGATCTTGGGAGATCGGGATTTCCGAAGTTTGCCGAAAGGAGTTAGTATTGTTTGATATTAAGGTGACGGTAGTATTCTAACTACTGACTAACTACTATTCTCTATAGCCTGGTGCCAGCGAGGTGTCGCTTGGTAGCCCTAGAGAGACCGGCTCACGACTTCGGGCCATCCTTTGGAGTCACAACCTCCCTAAGTAGCATACCACCTACCTGCCTCCAGCAAAGGCCAGGATTTGAACCCAGGTCTTTGGAAGGTTCTGTGTTTAGGCATTCATTGTAACTACCCATCAACACAAGCAGATAATGTATAGGGTTGAAGTTCCTATATAAATTTTGCAAAACTCATTTTTGCAATGAAAATATGCATCACAACAGTGGGGTATAGCATTGTTGGGATAGATTGGCTTATCCCAACAATGGGACAATCCCGACAAGGCCGGGATTTGATCCCATATCTTCGGTAGGTTCTGTGTTTAGGCAGTCATTGTTAACTACCCATCAACAGAATCAATCAAATGAAATTCTGCCCGGGCCTAGTGGACCATCAGGCGGTGCCCATCTCCGTTCCCTTCGGGCCTTGGGTTCTAATTACTGAGCTTGTGTCTAGGCCGAGTGGCCAATACCGGGATTTGAACCCAGATTTTCGGCAGGTTCTGTGTTTAGGCAGTCTTTGTTAACTACTCAACTACAGAAGCAGCTAATGTATTGCGTCCTATAAAATGTTTCATTTTTTGCAAAACTCATTGTTGCGATGCATATTTTTATCGTATTGTTGGAATAGATTGTCCAGCCAATACTGGGATTTGAACCCAGGTTTTCGGCAGGTTCTGTATTCAGGTAGTTTTTGTTAACTACTCATCTACAGAAGCAGCTAATGTATTGCGTTGAAGGTCCTATATAAATGTGCGCAGCATGTTTTTATCGCATTGTTGAGATAGATTGTCCAGCCAACACTGGGATTTGAACCCCGGTTTTCGGCAGGTTCTGTGTTTAGGTAGTTTTTGTTAACTACTCAGCTACAGAAGCAGCTAATGTATTGCGTTGAAGGTCCTATATAAATGTGCGCAGCATGTTTTTATCGCATTGTTGAGATAGATTGTCCAACCAATACTGGGATTTGAACCCCGGTTTTCGGCAGGTTCTGTGTTTAGGTAGTTTTTGTTAACTACTCATCTACAGAAGCAGCTAATGTATTGCGTTGAAGGTCCTATAAAATGTTTCATTTTTTGCAAAACTCATTGTTGCGATGCATATTTTTATCGTATTGTTGGAATAGATTGTCCAGCCAATACTGGGATTTGAACCCAGGTTTTCGGCAGGTTCTGTGTTTAGGTAGTTTTTGTTAACTACTCAGCTACAGAAGCAGCTAATGTTTTGAGTTGAAGGTCCTATATAAATGTGCGCAGCATGTTTTTATCGCATTGTTGAGATAGATTGTCCAGCCAGTACTGGGATTTGAACCCAGGTTTTCGGCAGGTTCTGTGTTTAGGTAGTTTTTGTTAACTACTCAGCTACAGAAGCAGCTAATGTATTGCGTTGAAGGTCCTATATAAATGTGCGCAGCATGTTTTTATCGCATTGTTGAGATAGATTGTCCAGCCAATACTGGGATTTGAACCCCGGTTTTCGGCAGGTTCTGTGTTTAGGTAGTTTTTGTTAACTACTCAGCTACAGAAGCAGCTAATGTATTGCGTTGAAGGTCCTATATAAATGTGCGCAGCATGTTTTTATCGCATTGTTGAGATAGATTGTCCAGCCAGTACTGGGATTTGAACCCAGGTTTTCGGCAGGTTCTGTGTTTAGGTAGTTTTGTTAACTACTCAGCTACAGAAGCAGCTAATGTTTTGCGTTGAAGGTCCTATATAAATGTGCGCAGCATGTTTTTATCGCATTGTTGAGATAGATTGTCCAGCCAATACTGGGATTTGAACCCAGGTTTTCGGCAGGTTCTGTGTTTAGGTAGTTTTTGTTAACTACTCAGCTACAGAAGCAGCTAATGTTTTGCGTTGAAGGTCCATTCATTTTCATTTTTTCATTTGTTCATTGTTCATTTGTTGTTTCATTTTTTGCAAAACTCATTGTTGATGACTGATAGTGTTTTTTCTCCAAACTTAAGAACACTTTCACGTTATAAACGTATTTTATAATAATAGTTTTAGAATACATTCCAAACCCTTTTCTAACCTATCCAGATAACTATCACAACCCAATCTATAAGGTGATAAAATGTTCCAACTAACAACAAACACACCGAAGTTATTAATTTGAGGACAAAAAAGTATTCTCGAATGTTTTTATTTTGAGTGGAGCGTTCGCAGTGCACTGCAAACGCAGATATATTTAGAATCTGAAAGTGTTCTTAAAATTGGATCACAGCAAGCAACGTCTCTAGCAACACTTTTACAACACCATCTTTTTCTCACGCAGCACAATCGCAATACAATCGAAACGCTTTTGATTATAGAAGTTCTTATTATTGTGTTAACATTGGTGTTTCAAAAGTTTTTCATGCTTTTACAGTGTGTATTTGAAAAGGCTGTAACTAGGTAAACGCCATAATTCCCCCTAATCTGCTGCACTATTTCTGTCTTTACTGAGCCAGAGGCCTAATGTGTGTTTTTTTTTGTAATAATTTCCCCTTGATTTTTGATTCCCGAGTTTTTGTACTTATGTTTCCAAAGCTATTCTCACTGCTAAAGGGAATAAGTTACGTAAATCATTGATATATTCAAGCAGCAATATGTTGAGTGGGTACAACGGGTACCCATCACCAATTTTATTTTACAAGTTCATCGGCATAACCAGGTGCACATTCCTCAATTGGGGCAACGTGTGGGGTCTAAGGATTGCCACACAAGGTTATATTTTAACAATAACCAGAGAGTCCAGGTGCACACAATGAACCCTCCATTAAATTGTCAGTAACTAAGAATAGGTGTTCCAAAAATTATCGAGAGGGGTAGGAAGAAGCCCCGGGAAAAGAGTGAATTTTAATAAGATGGCCAACCAACCAGAAGGCTTAATATCTTAATGTAAACTCCAAATATCCAACCACTGGGAACCCTAGATTGCTGAGGGACGTCCGTACTCCGGACCAGAACCCATATTATTAGCCAGGAAATTCTAGGTGGGCGGAGAACCCAGAAGAGAGGAGCTCATAAATACTGCTACAAGAGATTCCTCAGAGTTAGTCTCGAGTTTTTACGTGAAGTGCAAGTCCAAGGAGCATTCGATGGAACCGTCTAGAAATTAGATGCTAACCGGCGTCCTTAAAAGTTTAATGCAAAAATTGAGGGAGAGCTAGTTGTGTGTGCGCGGAACTTAACCACTGTGATGACTTGCCGTTTTGTGACCAAGGATCGGCGATTCCGCCACGTCAACCACGATGGTGATGGTCGTCAAAAAGGGGTAAGTGGATACAGTTACCACAAATTCACAGTCTCTCTCTCTCTGTATATATATGCTTTTTGAATTAGGTTATTGTTGTTAGTATTAAAGTCAGAGAACCTATATATTATATTAAATTTTGAATGAAAGATTTATTAAGGTAATGAAATTGGTATCAAATAAGCATGTTCCATATGCATTTTCCCATTGTCCTAATTTTGTATATACTCTAATGTTAAGTGTAAATAAATGTGTTTTGTGTTAAATCCAAGCCTTCTAATCATTGCTTGAGTTCTACTGTCCTGGGTTGTTGATGTTTCGGTTTATATGGAAAATTGTAGAAATCACAACGCAACTAAATTCTATACGATCTCAGCTAATGGAAATGTTGGTAGTGCGCTAGGAGCACTACAACAAATATAACCTAATACATAATGATGTTATCCCTCAGGGGCACACCCTGTTAGGGTGTGACGGGTGTCACAATCCCGAGGTACCCCAGTGTCCTTGTGCCTCCTTTTGAAGGCCAAACTTCAACACGAAGTCCTGTGGCATACCAGGGCTGAGTGGGACGAGGTTGGGTCTGATGATTTATAACTTATATGACGACCCAACGGACTGCTCAACCCTAGGGAAACCGGCATTGGGAGCGGGGATTTGAACTTCTTGAGGACCTTTGGACTGGTGAAGTGGGGTCTTGGAGGAAGCAGCCATGTAGAGGGTACAGGTCAAAAACTGAGTTTTGCGTCTCAGGCCGCCAGATAGTACAGGAGCCCGGGGCTGCCTAACCAGCAATGTCCTGGCTGCTCCACCAGCTGGCGAATAATCCCGCCTGTCTTGTAGTTCCAGGTGGTGCCTGGATGGGGTCCTGCATGGCAGAGCGGGGGGCTTTCCCGAGGCCACTGCTGGCTGTTGACTTTAGGGCTAGCCCCACCAAACTGGTCCCTTGGAAGTCGGAAGGAATTCTCCTCCTCCCTCCCTTACAAAAATGAAAAATGGAAAAAGAAAAAGAGAATTTGGGTGAAAACGCAATACCCAAAATCCCCGCCCATGGTGGTAAGCCCACCCAACCCACTGCTTGTTATCAACCAAAATTTCTAGTTTTACACGCAAACGACGATTCTAAACTTACCACTTTATCACCTTTTCTTGTAGCCAAAGCAATCCTAGGCATAGCCGGAACTGTTAAAAACACTAAAAAACTACCATCAGGAGACCTACTAGTGGAAACTGCCAACCCTGCCCAATCTCAAAATCTTCTAAAAACAAAAATGCTAGCCCATGTACCTATTACCGTAACACCCCATACAACTCTCAATTCATCCAAAGGAGTCATATACTGTCCAGACCTATTAGGAATTAAAGAAGAAGAAATTACCTCAGAACTAGCTTCCCAAGGAGTTACAGACTCAAAAAAAATTACCAATAAAAAAGACGATAAAATTATCCCTACACCTTTAATAATTTTAACTTTTGGCAAGCCTACTCTACCCGATGAAATCATGATTGGCTATCTATGCGTTAAAATCAGACCATATATCCCAAACCCTCTAAGATGTTTTCGGTGCCAGCTTTTCGGCCATAGCACTGCTGCTTGTCGCGGCGCTCCTACATGTAATAAATGTAGTAGTACAGAGCATGCCAGCGATAAGTGCACGGCCAAAAGCAAGAAATGCGCAAACTGCAAGGGGGAACATGAATCCTACTCAAAAAAATGCATCATATGGCAGCAGGAAAAGGAAGTTCAGCGTGTCAAGACACTTGAGAAAATCTCGTATGCCGAAGCTAAGAAGCGAGTGGCCAACATCTTGCCACCTCGCCCTTCCACTTCGTATGCAAGTGCCGCTGCTCCTGTTAAACATACTACCACAATAGCTACGCAAACTGACAATATACACACAAAACCTTTAGAACCGAAGCCTAAACCAGTTGAAAACATCAACAAAATACCGGATTCTCCAATAATCAATAACCCACCATCGGATCCAGCTGTGCTACTAGATACAGTGGTATCGATGGATACGAACCAAAATACAAATAAACACCTTGCATCAGGCACTCTTGAAGTACCAGCGAAAATAGCCAAACCTCCAGCTATAGCAGAATCACTTAATCCTGTACAAAACATAGAAAAACAAATACATGAATTAAGTAAAAATCCAAAAAATAAAGAACATCGTACAAAACCCAGACATAGATCTATAACATTCGGCACCGAAGAAAGAGATAGAGGGAGATCAAGATCGCCAGTAATTAAAAATAGGTAACATAGTACAGTGGAACTGTCGTGGTTTCCGCCAAAATCTTGAGGACATAAAACATCTAATCAATATTCACTCTCCTGTGTGCGTTGCCCTGCAAGAGACGTTTTTGAAGCCTGCGGATACAGTCCCATTGCGAGGTTTTTCAACCATACGCAAGGATTGTACGGATGGCGGTCGAGTATGTGGTGGTGTGGCGCTTCTTGTCGCCCACACGACACCCTATTCTCCCGTCCATCTTGATACCCCTTTGCAGGCGGTAGCAGTGCGTCAAACCATCGTCTCATCTATTACCATCTGCAGTCTATATTTACCACCTAGCACACCTATTCATTTTCACCTTTTAGAAAATCTCATCGACCAATTACCTACACCTTTCATAATTTTAGGAGATTTTAATGCTCATCACACTATATGGGGATGCCGGGACGTCAATTCTAGGGGGCAGATCGTTGAGAGGATGCTTTCCGATCTCGATCTCGTCCTGCTGAATGACGGATCCGACACATACTTACACTCACCCACTCATTCATACACAGCTATCGATCTTACCATTTGCTCTCCATCATTAATGTTAGATCTGACATGGAGTGTTCTGGAAAACCCGTTAGGCAGCGACCACTTCCCCGTGGTAGTGTCATTCACTACCCCAACCGCGTGCTCCACATCTCGGCAACCGCGGTGGAAGTTTGGCCAAGCCGACTGGGAGGTATTTCGGACCCATGCAGATATCACCGAGAGAATGGTTTCATCCGGTACAATTGATCAAGCTGTTTCATGTGTCACCTCTTGTATTTTAAGCGCATCTCATTTATCCATCCCACAAACATCCTCAAGATTTCCGAAGTTTCCAAAACCTTGGTGGAACCACGCCTGTTCAGAGGCCCGAAAGGCCCAGAACAAAGCATGGGGAAAATTTAGACGGTACCCCACCCAGGATAATCTTTTCCTCTTTAAAAAAGCACGGTCAACAGCAAGAAGAATAAGAAGACAAAGTCAGAGGGAGTCTTGGCAAAATTATATTAGTGGAATAACATCATCCACTCCTGCCAAACAAGTCTGGAATAAGATCTCCAAAATAAAAGGAAGATACCACTCCAATCCAATTTCAATGCTAAAACACAATAACTTAACCATCACGGATATTACTGCCATAGCTGATACACTCGCCGAGTCCTTCGCTAGGACTTCCAGCTGTGCCAACTACCCACCGGCGTTTCAGGCAACAAGAAGCAGAACCGAACGTTCGAGATTAAACTTCGCATCTTCAAACGAAGAAGAGTACAATTCTCCGTTTACTATGTTAGAGCTTCAAACTGCCTTACAACGTTCGAGGGATTCAGCTGCAGGACCTGATGGTCTACATTATATCATGTTTCGAAATTTATCCCACAATTCTTTACTTTCTATATTACTCTTATTTAACAGAATATGGAACTCTCACACCTTTCCTTCTGAGTGGTATCATGCCTTCATTCTCCCTTTTCCTAAACCTGGAAAGGATGCCACCAACCCAAACAATTACCGCCCCATAGCTTTGACCAGTTGCTTATGCAAACTTATGGAAAGATTAATCACCTCTCGTCTAATGTTCCACATTGAATCTGATAACATTCTGTCTCCATTTCAAAGTGGGTTCAGAAAGTTCCGCTGTACAACTGACAACCTCTTAAGATTGGAAACCGCTATTCGCGAGGCCTTCTTGCGCAAACAACATCTTGTCGCAGTCTTCTTCGACATAAAGAAGGCTTACGATATGACCTGGAGATATGGCATTCTCCAGGATCTCCATCGTATCCACTTAAGAGGGAATTTACCTATTTTTATTCAGAATTTTTTAAAAACTCGCACATTTCAAGTGAAAATTCAGTCTTCTTTTTCATCAACACATACACAAGAGCAGGGAGTTCCGCAAGGATCAGTGTTAAGTCCCTTACTGTTTATCATTAAACTGAACAACATCACCAAACACCTGAATCACGGCACACAATGCTCGCTTTATGTTGATGACCTGCAGATATCGTACTCTTCCAAGTTTCTTAATGTAGCAGAACGACACGTTCAGACCGCAATTAATAACTTAAACAGGTGGGCTCAACAGAATGGTTTCGCTTTTTCTACTGAAAAAACAGTTTGCGTAGCATTCAGCCGAAAGCGTGGGCTTTTCCATGACCCTGAACTTTTTGTTGATAGAGATCCCATTCAAGTGGTTGAACAGGTGAAATTCTTGGGGGTGATTTTCGATCGTACACTTCGCTTCCATGCCCATCTTAAGGATCTTAAAATCAGATGCACCAAAGCCCTCAGCATACTTAAAGTATTGTCAAATACCCGCTGGGGTGCAGACCAAACTTCTTTGCTTCGGCTGTACCGTGCTCTGATTAGATCCAAATTGGATTATGGATGCGTTGTCTACAGTTCTGCCTGCAGATCCCTCTTAAAGACTTTGGATCCAGTCCACCATCAAGGGCTGAGAATATGCTTGGGAGCCTTCCGCACGTCACCGGTGGATTCGCTTTATGCTGAAGCATACGAGCCCCCACTGGACTTGCGTAGAAAGTTTTTATGTCTGAGCCATTTTTTAAAAGTTCGCTCAATGAAAACAAATCCCGCCTACTCCTATTTATTTGATTTTAGCCTTCAAAATTTTATCAGTCATCAATCATCTCGCACATACTCACAACCATTCAATTTTAGAATTAGAAACCTTTTAAGAGAAATGGACATAACCCTTGGACGGGTCGCTCAGTCCATCGTAGCGCCATTACCCCCTTGGGAAAGAGTCCAACCAAATGTAGATTTCTCTTTCACTACTTACCAAAAATCATGCACGTCCGATCAGGTATATAGAACTTTGTTTAGGGCACATCGTGAACAATTTCACGATTTGATGCCAATATTCACAGATGGCTCAAAATCAAGCACTCGCGTCGGGGCCGCAGCTGTAGCTCCTGTAGACTCTATGTGTGATGCCCTTCCTGTTGTAGCATCCATATACACGGCGGAGCTTCATGCCATCAGAATAGCTATAGAACTAGTGCGAAGATCTGATCACATGGAGGGGTGCATATATACGGACTCTCTCTCAGCTTTGGAATCCATAGTTTCTTATCAAACATCACCTCATCCCATAGTCAATGACATTTTAATGGAACTGATCAACCTCACCAGACGAGGGTATAATATCAGATTCTGTTGGGTCCCTGGCCACGCCGGGATTGCAGGCAATGAAGAGGCGGATAGACTAGCAGGGGTAGCGACCGGAAACCCAGATAGGTTCCCGGTTCCTTTCATTGACCTTAAAGCGCAATTCCGGTGGAAGCTTCGTTCAGAGTGGCAGTCCAGCTGGGACACCCAGCTGGGGAACAAGCTTCATTCGGTCATGCCACTGATTGCTCCTCGCCGAGATTCTACTTTGAATCGACGGGAGGAAGTGATAATCAGCAGACTACGAATTGGCCATACCCGGTTTACTCATCGCCATCTACTCTTTGGGGAGCAGGCTCCCCAATGTTCTCATTGTGGGGTGCCATTTACTGTCAAACATATAATTTGTGAGTGTCCTGTTTTTAATGCTCAGAGAGATCTTGTTTTTAAGCGCTCAAATTTTAACTTATCAGAAATTTTATCCCATTCATCAAATTTTAATCTTGTCCTAAACTTCATTCATCGTATTGGTTTTATCCATCATGTGTAAGTTTTAACTATGTATGTTTCATCACATTCAAATTTTAGTCATAGTATTGGTTTTATCCATCATGTATAAATTTTAACTATGGCTGTTTCATCACCTTTTATTACAAACTTTATTTTAAATGATAGATGTATAGAGTACATCTGACAAAGGCCTTTGGCCTGCTAAAATAGTCTTATTTTGTCTTGGCTG